>BSBN01001202.1:10000000-11200000 GCA_027924645.1 Cunninghamia lanceolata | reverse complement strand
TCATGTTTTCATGTGTATGCAATGTTGTAAGTGAATTTTGATGTGATAATAAAGTCCTTTACGGATGTTGTGGCTCATTAGTTGTATAGAGCATGTTTATAACTTGTGCTTAAGAAATGTCACGTTCTTATTAACCTTGTTGAGAAAACGTTTGTATCATATTTAAGTCTTGAACTCAATCAGCCCTTCCTATTCCTAGACTTGGCATGTTAGCAGGTTAGAATGCTTTGTATTGGTTTATTCCGTTAATACTAGTGTTGGGTAAGGGATTTTAACAAGCTTGGTAATCATTATGAGGTGTAGACACCTCTAGAAGAACTATGTATTAGGTATGATCATTCTGGTATTCATAGGACCAATGTAGTAGTGGTTTATAGAAGATTGATCAAGTTGACACTTAAGTTTTTCCATAGCAACTTGAGCTTCTCTCTTCCTATTCGTGTGTTGAACGAAATTTGGTAAAACCTAGAAAAAGATTGTTCTTTTACTGTGCCCTCTTTGCATTCATTCTTGAGTTGCTTTAGCTATGATATTTCTACATGGTTTGAACCATCCTTTAACTGTGTAATAATCCTATCTTATGCATGTGGTTAAAAGTGAGGTAGATTTGATGAAAATGTTAGATCTATAGGAATGTTTTGTTATGTATTTCTTTCATCTCAAGCTAACCTTAGAACAAGGTTATTTTATTGTAGCTTCAGGTTTTGTATCTTGTGATTCTAACTAGTGTAAGAGATTTATAGCATGGGCTTTTAGTCTTGCTTATACAGTTATATTTAATAGTATTTACAAAATTGTCCTAATTATTAATGAAATCTACATTAGTATAAATAGTGTAAATAATTGTTGTGTTTAATTTGTATGCCTTAGGGTTATTTGCATGTTGTTGGCAATCATTTTAGTTAAATGAAATTAAAATAAGTCTTGAGAATTATTAGTTAAAATATTGATACTCATGGACACTTATATCTTATGATCATATTATAACTACTACTGGTGATTATAAAGTTATAGTTCTGTATTGATGATATATATTCACTTAATAATTGTTAGATGATTGATTATGATTGGATTAATGTTACATTCTTTATGACCCATAATTAGTACATTATATCATATGTTGCATTTGTGGTATTGTATTTAAAATATTGATGAAAGATCATAGTTTATGTTGTGCATTTGAGAGTGAATGTGATGCGTGACTATTGTGTTTAGTGGTGTCAAGTGTTTGTGTCATTTGGGGAAGATGATTCTAGAGGCCTAGGAGGGTGTGATTGTGTGGGAGTTGGCTATGTATGCATCATGTGAGTTGAGTAAATTGCTATTCTAGAATGTTTCCTCCTATTCATGTTGGTATGGTACATGTGCAAGATGGATAATACCTTGATCAGTGTACCTATTCATGTGGTTATGATGATTATGCAAGATGGGTAATGCATTGCTCTGTGTAATGTAAAATGATGTATATTTTGTGTTGTAAACACATCATGATGAGAAATGTGATAGTTCATGTTTGGTTTATGTTTTGGGCTTGGTGAATCTAGATGCAGTGAAGGGGGAGTGGCTTTCAATGTGGGGCCGGCACCCAAAGTGGCTTGTCAAGGTAACCCATTGGAAGTTGTTAATCCAGTGATAACTTAATAATAAATTTAGAGGGTCAGGTAGTTTTCACACTAATTAAGATAATTGGATGCCTCACGCATGCCTGTAGTGCTTGTTCAGGCTAAGGATGGGATGAGAAGCCTATGGTTGGCAAAATCAACTTCCTTGTCCTCATGAAAGGAATGTTGGTTCTACATGTGTCACCCTATGGGGCCGGCGCCTAGCGAGAGACTGTCAGGGTAACCATAGATGGGGGCCGACACCTAGCGAGAGACTGTCAGGGTAACCCATGGATGGGGGCCAACATCTAGTTAGAGACTATCAGGGTAACCCATATTAGGACCATGCGGTGACACTCATCCCTACTGTAGCCTAGCATTCCCTAATTGTGTTTTCCTCTTTCATTATGTATTTGCCTCTAGAAGTATTGTTTGAGTTGCTTGTGGTGTTCATATTGACTAGTGTTGTATTGGAGTCATGTGTAGTCCTTGTACCTGTTAGCCTATTGTCTTCTTTATTATTTTCTTAGTGGGACCTTATTGTTATCTCATAGCACAGGGGGTGGACCTTAGGTTTCCACATGGTCGAGTGGTTGTCCTTTTATCTCCATTGGTTTCCCTTGCTATTGTTCGTGTGCCAAAAGGATGTACCTATTGGATCTAGGGCATACAACTGAGAGGGGGGGGGTGAATCAGTTGTATAAAACTTCTTCTTTCAAACACTTAATTCTCTATTGTTAGTTAGCAGCATATCAAATAATCATCCTAGGAAGCATAATACATAAACACAAGAGCAGATAAGCATCAACACATTGAACACCAAGATTTTGACGTGGAAAACCCGGTTAAGGGAAAAACCACGGGGTGATTAACCCAAGAATTATTCTCTGTTAGAAGAATAAAGAAAAATGAATGGCACATGCCAATAAGGGCTCACTGCCCGAGCACACTGCTCACAAAGAGGCCCAATGCCTACAAGGAGACACACTGTCTACAAAGTGATAAAAATCACAGTCTTGAACTGGAGAATGACATCTCTATCATGTCCGGATCAGTTCCAATTAAGCCCAACAATCTCTGCTCTGCCTTTCGCACGTTTCTTCGCTATGCCACACTCATCCACACACCACACCTTGAAATGAACTCACAAACCGTTATTTATACAAGACATCGACTTAGGAACAAACATCTAAGTCGGCAAACAACCATAGGAGTGTCCGCAAGATGAATAACACATCCAGTCGGCCATCACAAGAACATTCGCAGGATGAACAACTCATCCGGTCGGCTAAACAGAGCAAGAACTTCATCCGGAAGAATAACTTCAATTCTGGGCTCTACCATCAATGCGGACCAACAACACAACCTAAGCATGATCCAAGAACCTTCACAAGCCTGTCTGAATGTCCGGATACATCCGCACTTCCTCTACTTACTGGGATCTCTTGTCTTCCTCATCCGGAACTTCAAGAACACAGTCTGTCGCCACTGTCATAATGCAAGAGGTACTTCCGGACCTCCAAATCATACACAAATCAGGATGACACATCACAAGGACATCCCAAACACTCCGTCCAATCCGCAGATTAGGATGATACAATTCCGGACCTCACCGGACCTTTTTGTGATCCTCTGTCACCTCTGGATACTTGCCAGACCCGGTTCTATACCGGCAGCCACAACTCCTTCAGATCTTCATGCGGACCTCTGAAATCTTAACTGTAGCATCTCAAGACTCATATCTACTAACCCTTTAATCCGCATCCTCCGGTTCTCATCCTATACAGTACATTTACCTTCTTCTCATCACTGTTCTTCACTGTTCCTGACTAAGGCTAATTTTCTCAATATCCTCAGCACACAGCTCATCAAATCCTTCTTGTCAATGCAATATGAGTATGCTGACATCAATGACAACAATGGCTCACCTCATACTTGCAACAATCTCCCCCTTTGTCATTGATGGCAACATATGATGTGAAAAACCATTAAGACAAGAACTTCAACTTTTCATATGTCTTCTCTTCCTTTACTGCTCCCCCTTTGATCATCAACCACTTGTTTTTCACATGTCTTCTCTCCCCCTTTGACATCAATGGCAAAGGGCTCATACTTGCAATTCTCATACATCAGAATCATACCAGCTGCTCCCCCTTAGTTGTAGCTCCCCATTAGTCCGGATCACAAGATATGACTGTGATAGCCGCCGGACTGATGCACATCAGTGCATCTTAGTTCATCACCGGAGGGGCCATGACCCCTAACTTCTCCCGGAGATATTCAAAAGAGTCCTTGGGAAGAGGTTTTGTAAAGATATCTGCAATCTGATCCTTGGAGGGAACATACTCCAATCTGACTTCTTCCTTGTTTACTTGTTCTCTCAAAAAGTGAAATTTGATAGATATGTGCTTAGTCTTAGAATGTAATACCGGATTCTTGGAAATATTAATTGCACTTGAATTATCACAGAAAATTGTGATAGGCTCCTCATATTCAACTTTGATGTCTCTTAGCATCTGCTTCATCCATAAGATTTGAGTGCAACTACCTGCTGCTGCAATGTATTCTGCTTCAGTTGTAGACAGAGATATTGCATCTTGTTTCTTGCTTAGCCAAGAAACCAATCTCTTCCCCAAAAAGAATGCTCCACCACTAGTGCTTTTCCGATCATCCACATCTCCTGCCCAATCTGCATCTGTGTAAGCATGAAGAGAGAAATCCGAATCTCTAGGGTACCATAGACCATACTCAGCTGTTCCTTTCAAGTACCTAAAAATTCTTTTGATTGCCATAACATGAGATTCTCTAGGATCAGCCTGGAGTCTTGCCACAAGACCAACAGCCTGCATTATATCTGGTCTAGTTTGAGTGAGATACAACAATCCACCAATCATTGATCTATACTTTGTCTGATCTGCTTTTGGAGAATCATCATCTTTGCTTAGCTTACATCCGGTTGCCATAGGAGTGTTCATTGGCTTTGAGTCTTCCATACCAAATTTCCTTAACAATTCTTTCACATATTTGGTCTGAGAAATGAAGATCCCTTCTTTTGTTTGAGTAATTTGCAGTCCCAAGAAGAAATTTATTTCACCAAGCATAGACATTTCAAACTCACTTTTCATCTGATTAGCAAAAGTTTTGCACATACTATCTCTTCCTCCAAAAATGATATCATCCACAAACACTTCAACAATCAGAATGTTTTCATGATCAATTTTGAAATATAAGTTACTGTCAGCAGTACCTTTGTTGAATCCAATCTGCACAAGATGCTTATCCAACCTTTCATACCATGCTCTTGGGGCTTGCTTCAATCCATACAAAGCTTTCTTCAACTTGCAGACCATATCATTATTATCAGACAATTGAAATCCATCCGGTTGTTCAATGTAGACTTCTTCTTCCAGATCACCATTTAGGAAGGCAGACTTGACATCCATCTGATATACCTTGAAGTCTTTGAAGGCAGCAAATGCAAGAAGTAATCTGACTGCTTCAATTCTTGCTACCGGAGCAAAAGTCTCTTCAAAGTCAATTCCTTCTATTTGAGAGTAGCCTTTGCAGACCAATCTAGCTTTGTTTCTGATTACTTCACCAGCTTCATTTAGTTTGTTCCGGAAGACCCACTTGGTTCCAATTACATTCCTGTCTCTAGGTCTGGGAACAAGATCCCAAGTATGATTTTTCTCAATTTGCATCAATTCATCTTCCATTGCTTTGGTCCAGTTTTCATCATTGCAGGCTTCATTTATTGTTTTAGGTTCAATCTTTGAAATCAGACAACATTCATTCTGATTTTGAGCAATATTCCTTCTAGTTTGTACACCTTTGCTTCTGTCACCTATAATCTGATCTTCAGAGTGATTCAGTCTCACATACCTTGGAATTTTGGGAGTATCCAGCACTGCTGTTTCTTGATCAGGCTCATTCAAACCTATCTCTTCTTCCTGATTTACCGGATCAGGCTGACTCTGTCTCACCGGAGAGGATTGAGGTCCTTGAACACTGTCTTGGTCATCTTCATCAAACTCATAAAATCTTGAAGGCTTCTCAATTCCTTCATCAACCTTTACATTGGTGCTTTCTATCATCTTCCTCAATCTCTTATTGTAACACCGATATGCTTTGCTTTGAGTGGAGTAGCCCAAGAAAATTCTTTCATCACTTCTAGCATCAAACTTTCCTAGATCTTCATCTCTTTTAATATAACACTTGCTACCAAATACTCTGAAATATTTCACAGTAGGAGTGATGCTAAACCAGAGTTCATAGGGGGTCTTACCGGTGTTGTTTCTGATTTGAACTCGATTGAGAGTGTAGACTGCAGTGCTGATAGCTTCTTTCCAAAACATTTGAGGAACATTTGCTTCCAACATCATTGTCCTAGCAGCTTCCTGGATGGTCCGGTTCTTTCTCTCAACTACTCCATTCTGCTGTGGAGTCTTAGGAGCAGACAACTGTCTCCTTATACCCTGTTTCTCACAAAAGTCAATGAATTCACCAGATGTAAATTCACCACCTCTATCAGACCTTAGACACTTTAGTTTCAATCCGGTTTGATTCTCCACCATAGCTTTGAAGATTTTGAACTTCTCAAAAGTTTCTGATTTTTCTTTTAGAAAGGTAACCCACATCATCCGGGAATGATCATCAATTAACAACATGAAATATCTATCACCTTGCAGACTCTTGATTCTTGTCGGACCACATAGATCAGTATGTACTAATTCCAACAATCCGGTAGAAGACTGATCTTTGCTTTTGAAAGAGACTCTGCTTTGTTTACCTAACTGACATTCTTTACATACACTATTTGTAGGTTTCATCAATTTTGGAAGATCTCTCACAGCCTGAGTATTGCTTATCTTGATGATGTTATCAAAATTTACATGACACATTCTTCTATGCCATAACCAACTCTGATCAATTTGAACAAACAAACAACTTTTATTTGAACCAACCAGATGAAAGATGTTACCTTTTGTCTGAGTACCGGATGCAATTTCAGTTCCGGAGCTTGTAAAGATTCTGCATTTTCCATTATTGAACCGGAGATCATAGCCTTTGTCCACTAACTGACCAACACTGAGAAGATTGTGCTTCAATCCTTCAACATACAGTACATTTCCTGTTTTGCTCTTACCATCAAAGGAAATAGTTCCCCTACCTCTGATTCTGCCAGCAGAATTGTCACCAAACTTTACCATTCCTCCTTCATATCTTTCCAAATCTAAGAACTTATTCTTGTCACCAGTCATATGGTGAGAACATCCACTGTCAATAACCCAATCATCCTTTTCTTCCACTTGAGCAGCCAAGGCTTTTTCAACAACTTTGTGATTGACAGATTCAGAGAGTATTGAATCTTCTTCCTTGATGGCTATAAACACCCACTCATTTCCGGATTTGCTTCCTAGTTCTGATTCATCATCTGTTACTCCTTCATTGTCATCTTCTTCATGAACATAATAGCAATTCTTTTGAAACCTTTGTCTGTGAGTATTAGATCTTGCAGATCTCTCCGGACATCTTGAGGCAAAATGACCAATCTTATTGCAGTTGAAACACTTAAAGGGTAGTTTTCCTTCATACTTACCGGATCCTCTTGGCAGTCTCTTTGCAATGAGGGCTTCAAGTTGAGCTGTTTCTGCTTCTTCTTCTTCCATGTCTCTTCTTGCTTGATCATACCATGACATTTTCCTTGATGAGTTTTCACCCGGATCAAATCTCTGTTTGCCTTTCACATAGGCACTGGCTTTGAAAGCAGATTCAGTCTTGGGAGGATCATCTCCAAACTCGGTCATTTCAAATGCAGCTAGTTTGCCAGCCAGTTGTTCTCTTGTGACAGTTGTGTGGGCTCTGAATTCATCAATGGCAGCAACTTTGATTTTGTAGGCAGCAGGAAGGGATCTTAGGATTTTGCAGACAATCTCATTTTCATCTAAAGTTCCACCAGCATTTCTGATTCCACATACCAGCTCATTTACTCTTGGCATAAAGGTAGTGATGTTTTCATCATCTCTCATTTTCAATCTTTCAAATTTCCCTTTCAGACTTTGCAACCTTGCACTTTTGACAAACTCATCTCCTTCATACAGAAGTTCCAGTTTAGTTAGGATCTCATATGCAGTTGGTAGGTCAATGACATTCGAGAGATCTGAGTCATTCAATGCGCTTAGAAGAGCTTCCTTGGTCCGCAGATTGTTTTCAGCTTCTGTGATTTCATTCAGAGTTGTCGGACCACCTTGTGGAGGTACATATGGTTTTGAAATCATAGCCAAGTATGCTTTTCCCATACATTCCAAGTGACACTTCATGCGACCCTTCCAGAGAGTGAAGTTGGTTCCATCGAACTTCGGACTATCCTTCTTGTATGACGACATCCTGGATCTCCTCAAGCGGTTAAGCTCCTATCAGAGGAACTTGGCTCTGATACCAATTGTTGGATCTAGGGCATACAACTGAGAGGGGGGGGGTGAATTAGTTGTATAAAACTTCTTCTTCTTTCAAACACTTAATTCTCTGTTGTTAGTTAGCAGCATATCAAATAATCATCCTAGGAAGCATAATACATAAACACAAGAGCAGATAAGCATCAACACATTGAACACCAAGATTTTGACGTGGAAAACCCGGTTAAGGGAAAAACCACGGGGTGATTAACCCAAGAATTATTCTCTGTTAGAAGAATAAAGAAAAATGAATGGCACATGCCAATAAGGGCTCACTGCCCGAGCACACTGCTCACAAAGAGGCCCACTGCCTACAAGGAGACACACTGTCTACAAAGTGATAAAAATCACAGTCTTGAACTGGAGAATGACATCTCTATCATGTCCGGATGAGTTCCAATTAAGCCCAACAATCTCTGCTCTGCCTTTCGCACGTTTCTTCGCTATGCCACACTCATCCACACTCCACACCTTGAAATGAACTCACAAACCGTTATTTATACAAGACATCGACTTAGGAACAAACATCTAAGTCGGCAAACAACCATAGGAGTGTCCGCAAGATGAATAACACATCCGGTCGGCCATCACAAGAACATTCGCAGGATGAACAACTCATCCGGTCGGCTAAACAGAGCAAGAACTTCATCCGGAAGAATAACTTCAATTCCGGGCTCTACCATCAATGCGGACCAGCAACACAACCTAAGCATGATCCAAGAACCTTCACAAGCCTGTCTGAATGTCCGGATACATCCGCACTTCCTCTACTTACTGGGATCTCTTGTCTTCCTCATCCGGAACTTCAAGAACACAGTCTGTCGCCACTGTCATAATGCAAGAGGTACTTCCGGACCTCCAAATCATACACAAATCAGGATGACACATCACAAGGACATCCCAAACACTCCGTCCAATCCGCAGATTAGGATGATACAATTCCGGACCTCACCGGACCTTTTTGTGATCCTCTGTCACCTCTGGATACTTGCCGGACCTGGTTCTATACCGGCAGCCACAACTCCTTCAGATCTTCATGCGGACCTCTGAAATCTTAACTGTAGCATCTCAAGACTCATATCTACTAACCCTTTAATCTGCATCCTCCGGTTCTCATCCTATACAGTACATTTACCTTCTTCTCATCACTGTTCTTCACTGTTCCTGACTGAGGCTAATTTTCTCAATATCCTCAGCACACAGCTCATCAAATCCTTCTTGTCAATGCAATATGAGTATGTTGACATCAATGACAACAATGGCTCACCTCATACTTGCAACAGTACCTTGTATGACAAATTTCAGATCTTGCTCTAGCTTGAGGAGATAGATACTTATGATCATGTTCCAGTCTTGTATATCAGTTGAATCATGTACTGTTATCTTGATGTATGTGCTCCAATGTAATCTGGATAGCGATATTATAAACAATGTAATGTTGTACTCTCTTGTAAAGGAACTTGTTTATGTACTTGTGATCCTATGTGTAGGATCTTGATGATTACTTATCTGGTGATATAATATGGAATTGTATGTGTTTATTCATCTGATACAATTAGAATTAGAATGAACTGTGGTTGTTAGTTAATTCATAATGTTGGTTAGATCTTGTTTTTGTTCATTAGTAATGTAGCCGTGGAACCCTAGAGGATAAAGCTTAATTTAAATGTTATGAATAAATATATGATTGTTGTTATTTCTTTCATTTAAAAAAAAAAATTTAACCTTTTTGTAAGTTTAGTTGTGTTATCCTCTGGGTTCCTTGGCGAGGCATTACACGAAAAGAGACCATTAGGTCGAAGATGATATTTTATTATTCTTGACTCAAAACCCATTCAGATTTGAAAGATTGATTTGTTCAAGAGTACCTATATTAATAGTAATACCATCATAATTTTATATGAAAGAATATGAAACCTCGTACTATATATACGTGTAAAATGAGATAATGTCATTCCGATATTGAAATGATTATGTGACGATATAGATATAGATTTCCTTATGATAAATACATTTCTTCTTGTTATATTTAATTACAAATCCAGGGGAATAGGTGATCCAATAATGTGGAAACCTAGATAGCCTTTGATTATCATCTATTGCTTATATTATGTTATCGAGAGAGAGAGAGAGAGAGAGAGAGAGAGAGAGAGAGAGAGAGAGAGAGAGAGAGAGAGAGAGAGTAAACTAGGATATGGAAAGATATATTTCTCATAGTTTATGTTCAATAGAACTTATTTTAGTGCTATGTGCATAGAAGACAAAGTTAACCCAATGTTGGGTATTCCTGATATGATTTATTCTAAGTTGGGTACGTTGGGAGATCCGAATCTCAACCCCACATGATTATTGTACTTAAGATTGTTGATAAAGGTTTATTGACATATTTTCAAAGGATGAACATACATATGAGTTCATAACCTCTCATAATAGAAAGTCGGTAGACTTAAGTAGATCAAGAGGTCGAAAGTATTTTATTATCTTTTACGATTCAAACCTATTAAGGTTAATTTAATTGAACTTAGTCAAAAGACTAGTTATGAAAAGTGATAGTATTCATTAAGATATTATATGAATGAGGATATACCTCGTATACTATATTTATTCAGGTTATATGAAATGTGAAGTCAAAAAATGCCAAGTGGTCTAGGAAGACTAGAAGCATTTGTTATATTATAACTATAATTTTTGGATAACAAGGATATTTGATAATTCTATGTTTTGGGTTAGAGAAAGTTAATCGCTAGAGTCAAAACCAAAAGGGTTTAGAAAACATATATGACATTGTTCTTATATATTATGGTCGAGAGCAAATGGTCGAGATAACCATAGATCAAGATAGAAAGAGTCTAAGAAGCATTTATTGAATTTAAATGTTTTTTGTTTTTAGACACTGTCAAAACTTGTTATATACAACACATAAGTGTTTAATTTTAGAATCAGTGAGTAGAGTGACAGGTCACAAACCCTAGTGCATTGCAAGTATGCAAGAAGGGATTCTCTAAAAGGTTAGAATTACCTAAACCTATATACTGTAAGTATATCCTAGAACAAGGATTTTTCCTAAGTCAGATTGACTAGAGTTTGATTTTAGTTTAGACAAATTATGTCTAGAGATGATAAGTGATGTAAGTCAAACTGTAGGATGAGATAGTCTCCAAGTTGAGGTAGAGGTATGTGAACTCATGACTACGTTAATTGCAAACATCTATTTATATTGAATCTTTGGCCAAAGTAATACATCTATCTCTGCATGCATTAGTCAGTTCACTGTGCTCCAAATTTGCATATCCATCTAGTAGTGTCATATTCAATTAGAAGGAGTCTATAGTTGTATGACCATATTAGTTATGTAGAACATAACACTAGAGACTTAAATGGAAAAAACCTGTTGGTTCCATATATCTATACTCTTTGTGAAGGGTAGGGTCACTTCCATGAAGGAAGGTGTGCGGGGGACCGCCGGTCTGTGGTTGGAGGTAAAGAACTTAGATAATGCTCTCCCTCCCAAGTAGAAGACAAGCTGAGACTTGTGAAGATAAATATCAATATTCCAGGCACGTAGTGTACTCCATGTTATGGCTTATAATATTCAAATTTATGATGTTAAACTATTCTTTATGCTAAGTGTAGTTTATGTATTGTAAATGTAAAGTGGAAGTTTTTCACTATTATTCTATCTTTGAATATGTTGTAACCTCAAGGTTGAAAATATTTAGAAAGATATACTTTATTTCCTTGTGATTATACAAATGATATTTATTTTAGAAAAAAAAATTCCTACTCATGCTTACCACATTGTTTTTTTTTAATGTTTTAATTATTTGTATTGCATATAAATAGGATTTTTTTTCATTATAAATCAATTACAAACAAGATAAATTCACATTTTTCTTCTGCAAGGGAGTCCAGGAAATCTTTCAAAGAAAAATTTTCAAGTCATATTTTACAAAGAAGGAGATGGGAAACAAAAAGATAAGACAAAATAAGACTACACAAAAGTATTATGTAGAAACTATAGCAAGATTGAATGAAGAAAGATTGGAAAAATATCATAAACAAAAACAAGGTATGCATATATTTTCTTTTCTATTTTTAATCCAGGTCATTTTATTTATGCTTAAATATATACATGCATTGATGAATCATGTACCAGGATGTCTTTAATCTAGGTCACTTGATTTATGCTTAAATATATACGCATTGATTTCATGTAGCTCTGATGTCATTTAGTTTAAGTCATTCCTCATTCTTGGCTATAATCCCCACCTCTCTACCTAGAGATAACTACCTATCTCTCTCTCTCTATCCACCACTCTCTCTCAAGTTGCCCACTCTCTTTTACCTCTCCCTCATTGGGGCCTTCATAGCTATCTCTCTCCCTCTCTAACTCTCCATATCCCTCTCCCTATCTCCAACTCAACTTCATTGTTTTTTCTAAAGTGGTAACATATATTTCTATTATAATTTATTAAAAAAAACAAGTTCACTTTTCATTTTAGATTATTTCTTTTCTTGATTATTTATTTTTATTTAAAAATTCTTTTATCTAAAAGTTATATTTAAAAAGCCACACTTCCTAATTTTAAAACAAATTCTTATAGCTGCTTTTTTGTTTTCTTTCTCTAAAATATATTTATAATAATTGTTAGCTTTTTTTATCCAATAAATTTTTATCATGAATGTTTTTTAGCTTTTTTATTTTTGTGTTTTTATGATTTTTAATGCTAAATTAAGGAATACAAGAATTTTTTTAAGAAAAGATTTGTTGATATATATATATATATATATATATATATATATATATATATATATATATATATATATATATATATATATATATATATATATATATATATATATATATATATATTTGTGCCTGGTAAACTTTTTTCACGTGACCAGTGACGCTGGCATGACACGCCCTCCGGTACCATGGGGACAGGGGGAGATTGGACCTCGTGACCATCTTTACCACAACAAAATTACTTACCCAATCAAGCCAGTGCCCCCACCCTTGTTGAAATATTTTTAGAATGCCTTTTAGATTTTCTTTTTCCTAAAGAATGAAAGTATTTTTTAGAAAACATAATAATTTCTACAATAGAACTTAAGAGTATAAATAAAAAAAATAAAAATAATGTTTATTATTTAGAAAGTTGTATTTTATAAAATAAATAATTTTATTTTTATTTTTACTTTTATTTTAATATGTATTTCCTTCATTTGTGATACAAAAAGTGGAGCAAATGTTGTTGAAGAACACATAGTTGATGTTAGCCAAGAGGAGGCCCAAGTGCAAATAATGGATGTTGGAGAGGGGTTAGGATCGCTTCCTTTGACTGGTATGGATGAGTACATTAATCTAGCTGAAGAGGTCAAGAGAAAAATTTCTTATAGAAATTTAGATCATTTACTTAAAATAGATATTGAAAAATTGAAACATTATGCTAGACAACTTAGACGTACTGATAGGAGGTTAATGAATAAAACTGCAAAGGAAATAATTGCTCATTTTGATAATCTTGATACACTTGGTTGAACCTAATTATTATCAATTGTACTTCTTAGTAAGGAGATACATGAGCCATTACAATTGTTGGGTGTCGATTTGTCATTGAAAAAGGGGAAAGGTTCACACCTAGAAAAAGATATTGTTGAAAATTTTAAAGAAGGTTTGGCTTCCATCGGGAAATAATCTCGATCTGCAGATAAGTCCATTACAAGAAGAGTGATGTTCACAGGTATTGTAAGTGAAAGAAATTCTAAAAAAAGACAATTGTCTTCAATTTCATCTGAGCTTGGTTTCAGTAGAAAGACAATAACAAAATATGTGAAAAGAAGAAAATTATTGGATGATAGTACCTCAGAAGGCAATTGGGCAATTATGTGTAGAGCTCCTCGATCTGACATGATTCAAGATGTTAGCAACTTGACCTCAACCTTTTGGAATGATAATACTTGTGCTTCATCAAATAGTAGAGATGTTATCAAACACAAAATTGGGCCCAATAGTTATGAACTACATACAAAACATTATCTAGACATAACACAACATGAGATGTATGTGAACTTTTGTAATTCAAATCCAAATATAAAGATTGGGCAAACAATGTTTGAAAGGTTAAGGCCATATTATGTGAAGACAAACAAGGTTTTTGAAACTTGTTGTCGTTATCATATTGAATTTGATCTCTACTATCAGGTGTTTCAAAAGATTTGTGAAGACAATAATGGTTTTGTAAATGCACCTCCTAAACGGGCAAGTCAGTTCATAGCATCCATCTTATGTGATAAATCAGATGATGATAATGGAAATGGTCAAATAAACTGCATAAAAGGTCTTTGTGAAACATGTGGAAATTTGGCTAAAATGCCTTTGAGAAATGAAGATATCGACCCAATGAAGTTGGTAAATTGCAAGAGGTACAAGTACATAAAGTTTCAAACAAAAAATGGGAAAGAGTCCACAAGGTTAGATTATGTAGAAGAGGAGATACCTATTGGAATTATGGAAAATTTTCGTAAATTGATTCAACCATACATACATCATGTTTTTTTTGCTAAGTGGCAAGCACAATAGTTTCAAACATTAAGAGATACTTTCCCACCTGGAACAATTTTATCAGTGGTTGACTTTGCAAAAAATTACTCTTTTGTACATCAAAAAGAGATTCAATCACAATATTACTTTTCAGAGCAAATCACTATTATGGTGCATGTATGTTATCGACATGCACAATTGGATTTGGATGGTGTTGAAAGTACATTTCAAGCACGAGTCATCAAGAAAGAATATCACTTTTATATTAGTGATGATAAAGAGCATGACACACTTTTTGTACAACATTGCTTTAAGAAGTTTTTTGGATATTTGGCAAGCATGGGTGTAAATTTTGAAAGGCATTTTGTATGGTTAGATGGATGTGCGTCATAATTCAAATCATCAAGGCCATTTTATGCACTATGTATATATCATCGAAATGACAATATACCACATGTTTGGAGTTTCTTTGAGAGTGGGCATGAAAAGGGTGAACATGATGGCGCAGGAGCTTGCATCAAACGTGCTCTAAGGAAACATCAAATGAATTATGATGGAGACCGTATAAATGATGCACATGATGTTGTTGAATGGTGTAAGTTACACTTTGCACCAAATGAGGCCGGCACATCTTCAAGAACAAACAAATACATTCCACATAGAGTATTTTGGGAGATATCAGGTATGTATTGTTTGAATTTATTTAATATACATGTACTTTAAATATATATTCATGTATATGATATATGTTTACACACATGTTTGTTTGTTTTAGTTTGAATTTAATTATTTAGATATAATATATTCATAATGTACTTGATATATAATAAATTTGTAGGTGTGGATGGAAGATCAATGTATGGATGCAAGAGGGTAGAGAAAACAAGATCTTTGCATTGTGTCATGAGTACAGATAGCCCTACATGGACATTGTACACTAGGGATTACTCTTGTTTTTATTATGAGTGCATGTTGGGAGATTTTGAAAATTGTAGGAACCAACAACGTGGATATGTCAGTGAATGGGAAAATGTGCCACTAGTTGTTACCAACACATACAATGAAGATGAGGATGAAAGATTTGAAGACATTCCTTTGATTTCAACTGATTATAACCATATTTCAGGATTAATTAAAAAAGGTATGTGTGTACATATATATATAAATTATATAAGGTATCTCTAAACTTTTTAAGTTACAAATTTTGGACATGTAAATTTGGTGCAGGAGATGTTTTTACAATCATAGTAGAGGCTGGAAATATAGAACAAGTTGGTTATTATTTATTGTGTTGCATAGAAGAGAGGCAAAAGCTAATAAATCCAGAAACAAGTGATGGAATGGTGTTTCCCACAAGTTTAACTTTATTTTAATATATTTTTAAATAATTTTCAATGTGTTACATATGTACATGTCAAGTACCTCAAGAGCGATTTAAAATGTGTTCAATTTTTATATTATAATTTATGTTATGTCTTACCAAGGAATGATAATGCTATACACGTTCATAGATACATGTAGGTTACATTTACCTTGAAAATGTTATGTCTTACCGTGGAATGTTGTTTCCCACAGGTTCAGTTGTAGTGCAAGGGACATATCTCAAACAAGTCAAGATTGTTCAACATGGGATTCACTTTATTGATTATCAACCTAATAACAAGGTATATCAGTATAGCCACCTAGTAATTGCTACCGACCTAACTCTTCATATAGTTTCAAACACACATGGATGTCGTAAGTGGAGACTACATAGTGAAGATCATCAGAGAATATTAGATGTCATCGAAGAGCGAGCTAAACCACTTGATGTGGTATGAACAATATGGATGAAGAACTTACAATTTTTAATGTTTTGAAAACCTAAATTCACTATTTAGATGTATGTTCATGTATTAAATTTTTTATAATTTATGCATATTAAATTAATAGTTCTTTTGTTGAACAAATTTTAAATTTCAACATGTGGTTCTTAATGTACAAATGATCTCTCTATTAGAAGTCATGTAGAGAATGCCATAGATTCTTATTCAAGCATGCACGATATGATAATTTTTGAATGCTTTTATTTAATACTATATACACTTTTTGAACTGTGCTACAATTTACATGTACATGTATATGCATTAGAGATGTCACAATATAAATTAAATTAAAATCAAAGTTTTCAACATCAATGCACAAATCATCACTACATAAGTGAAACTATCAACCTGTCATGTGATGACCTCACCATGATGGCCATACAAGAGGGTAGAGTTGTCTCTAACCATGAGGAGGATCAAAAGTTGTCTTAGTGAAGCACATGGCAATAGAAGTAATTCATTTGATTACCATCAAAGTAAGTAGATCTATGACTTAAAAAGTAAACTTTAAGGTATAAAATAAATTTATTATTTCAAGTAGTGGTCATGATTTAGTTAGGATAAGGAAAGCTATATATATGTAAGGTTATCTCAATTGTATGCTAGTTCTTTTTTGGGTGCTTTTTTTCTCAACACATAGCAAAAACTAAAAACTACATAAAAAGAATTTTGTGCTTTGAAATCACAAGACAAATTGAAGAATATTTCTAGACTTAACCTATTATTTATACCTTCACTAGTTACATGTTTTTTTTGTATACATTAACAAGTGTAATATTTTCTTCATGAATTTTGTTGCCCATTTGGCTATACATAAATGGAATTAAGACTTTATGCTTAGATTGTTATAAGGAATGAGAAGAATAATTTTGAAATGTTTTTTGTTTATTCACCTGTTGTTGCATGTAATGTTTTTATGTTCAATATGGAATTAATTCCTCATATTTTCTTGTGTGTTAAAAGATAAATTGTCAAATACTCCCTTTACCATTGATGTTACATGCATAAACAAAGAACTGTGTGTCTATGTTAATTACAAAGCATTTAGTATTTCTTTTCCTTTTTCTACATTTAGTTTGAGGAATCTTGTAACATAGTTTCTTGTGCAAACTTATTTAGGAATCTCCATTTTCCTTTAAATCTTTTTTCCATTTTTTTCCTTTCATACTTTTAGGTTAAAAGTGCACAAAGGAGCTCCCCTCATAAATGGAGAGGAAAATTTATCTTAATAGGCCCATTTCCACTAGTTATAAGTTAAGGCTTTCTCATTGGAGAGGAAGGATTTGGCCTGATTGCATTGGAATGATATGGGTTGACATTAACTAACAAGACCATTCAAATTGAAACACGTCACTAAGAATTCAATGAAGACCTATTTGGAACATTGATTAAGGAGCTATATTTAAAATGGAACCTCTCTAAAGGAAGTTGTTGCAAAAAAATTGCCAAATTGGGACTAGCTTGACGATCTCAATTCTCCTATTATCACTTGAAATTGGATTAGTACTTATCACTTTGAAATTAGGAGACATCTGCCTTGAAAATTCAAATTCAAATTTAATAATTTTGTAATGAAATTATGCCAACTTGAGGAAACTTCATATTTTTTCTCTAGCTAGGAATGTATATAAACCTACTGAATTAATATTGTAAGGGGGTTGGAAACCATTCATTCACATTTTATTATTGAAATACTATTAATTTTTTCATCTATCTTTACTTACATTTTGTGGTTTTCCAATCTAAGTTATTTTTTTTTGAAATCTTATCAACACTTCACTTAAGCATTTGATGAATCCAAATGAGTGCTCATAGCATATATTTAGTCTTGTTGGTGGTGAGTTGTATATTCAACTTGAGCTTTCCAATCAAGTACTTTATGAAATATATTTTACAATAAGGCTTTGATGGTTTGTGTGTTCAATTTGTGTAGGGAATATGGTGATTATCTACACTTATCTTCATAGTTGGTCAATCCCTATGAGATTGCACCATTGTATGGTCCTAGCTATGTGAATAATACTCAAGCAAGAGTGAATACATTTTTCTCTCTTCCCATTCTTTTTCATTAAAATTAGTTAGAATTAAGATTAGATTAGCATTTAGATTAGAATTTTTTTTTATCTAAACTAGTGCCCTATCTCTAAATTGTTAAATTCCTTTGGTTGAAAGTCTCTATCATTGTTTGTTAGCATAAGAACAAGTATATGAATACGACAAATGTAAGGTTCAATGAGTGCTAAATCAAGTGAACTTAATTGGTAAATTTTAATTTGTTGTTAATTAGTAGGCATAATTCACCAATGTCAATATGTCTAGAACACAAGGAAGTCTATCATTTATCCAACAAATTCAACCTTACATGTCAAGGAATTAATTTTACCAATGTCATTGTATTTAACATGCTTTTACCTCAACCAACTACTCATAACAACTAACTTAACCAAAAGAGTTTGTATCAATCCATAAGCTACAATATTAGCTAACACAGATTTATAATCTTTACACATATCATAATATTTCTAAGATATAAATTGAATATCACCACATAATCACTAAGTTAGGAGATGATATTAGGGCGATATCATATTTTCACTTCTCATTAAAGGTAATAGCATTGCATTCCACTTAGTGACTATGCCATCAATGAACTATCCATAGAATAACATAATTTCTACTTAAATGAACTATGAACCAAGATATAACATAATAGGATCAAAAGTAAATTGACAACTAGCAATTTTATAAACAAAAGTATACCCTTAGAAACATAGTTATGCATTTGAAATTTTATTCAACTTATTTATAGATCATCACTATAGTTTTAATTTCACATATAATAACTTCTCATGACAAAAACAATCATAATAATCATAAATAATCATGATAATTTCTTTTTAACAAATCCAGACCATATATTGGGTTCTATTCAATGTGATAATTGTATTTGTATACACTATTGTTAGATAGTGATAACATAAAATAAAAAGCACAAAAGAATGGTTTAATAATAACATGTAGATCTATAGAAATGTCTAAAAACACATGTAGATAGAAATGTCCTCATAAATGTCCACAAACACACATGTGCAAATGTATATAGATAGAAATGTCCATATATAAACATGTACATCTATAGAAATGTTTATTCAAACAAATATATCTAGAGAAATATCTAGAGAAACATGTCTATGAAGTGCTACCAATAGCCTGGTCATCATGTTAGTTGCGAGTTGAGCGACCCGAGTCTGACTGAGCATCCTGCTCTGATGGATGCACTGAGCCCTGGAGATAGTACAACACATGTATGTATAAAAGTGTACAAATTATGTTAAAATTTAAATAGAATAATGTTATATGTGTGTGTGTGTACATGCACACGTACAAATTATATGCATTTACATGTATGTAAGTTGTAATGATTTAAAAATTTAGAACTCACCTATCCACTAGCATTACTGCTATCAGCTGAATCACGCCTACGTGTACAGTCCATCCCCAGACTAGGTGTAACATGAGCTAACCCCTACAATATATATATATATACACATTAGGACTCTATCTAGCAAAGTAATTTAACTTAATTTAATTTAAGTTCAAGTTTAAATCATGCATGCATGTGCACATATGCATGTACATACCTATGTATCAGGTACTGTAGGATGATCTGTTGTAATGATTGTATCCGGTGCCTCCTTGGCTAGCTCAAGTAATGAAGTCTGAAGTGGACTAACTAGGCGACTTGGCAATGAAGAGCCTGAATGAAGAAGCATATCCATAAAACCTGACATTGATCCCCTCTGCAACTGCACCTCCTCAAGTGAATCTAGGGAGGGTTGGGATGTCTGATGCTCAATACGTGGCCTGATAAGTGTATCTGCCTTTGCAACAGCCGAATGATCTATGGGTGGATCAGGATGTGGAGTACTCCTAGACACCTGATGAGAAGGTCTCACAGCCTGACTAGATTGTGATGTACTCTGTGAATGGAAAGTGCTACCCACATGTCCTCTAACCTCGTGTAAAGGGATACCAATCTCTGATGCAATAAAAGCATATGACTCCAATAGGTCCTCATAAAGATAACTCACTATAGTCTGAAGCATATGGTCTCCTGTCAGACCATCTATGTCTACAGGCAACGGGACACCCACGATAGCATAAGGATCAATAGCATGATCTGATGGTCTGGATCATCCAGGATGACTCATCAAATATCTTCCCACACGATCAAAAGATATAATAGATGTGGCAGCTACAATATCACCTACACTGTCGATTGTTTCCCTTTGGGAAGCAATGACAACCTGATCAACAACAGGGGCCAGGGCTGGGGAGATAGCAAACATCCTCTCCCCAACCAAGGCCCTATAAACTAGAGCCTATTGATCTGGTCGATAATAGGCATCTCTATCATCAACCCTGCCCCTCCCCTAACCAAAATATTCTGGCAAATCCAAGTAGTTGACCTTGAGGCCCATATGAACCTTTGTATATAATTGTTGTGCAAAATATAGAAGAATTTGGTCATTATCGGGATAACAACCATGAACAGCAAGAAAATGTGGATATATTAATGGGGCCATAAGAGGGTCTACACATATAGTCACTTGGTAGCCCCTCACATTAGGCTTACCAACATAATATGGGAAACATTGAGATTTGATAGTCTCTTTTAAGACACTAAGCTGAACATAAGCAAGAGAAACATCACCAGTAACCTCTTTCCGCATCTGGGCAAGAATAGAAACAAGAGTATCACCTGAATAAGCACAGGTATCTCCTAGACTCTGTCTAATGCATTGCAAGCTAGTTAAAATTGATTGACATGTGTCCCTATAAACCCCTATTGTGTTGGGGTCAGAAAGAAGAGCTATCAATCTCTGAATCTCAGTATCTGTACGCATAAATATAGAAGGTCTAGGAGGTGGTGGCCCATGTGCCATGATATATATATCGACTTGAATTTTGTGCATGTAAAAATAAATTACTTATTCCAATACATACATGTGTGCATTAGGATGGCCATGTTGAACCAATTCTCTACAAGTATGACTGATATGTCACACCAACAACATAACATGATAGTGTCTACTTTGGACTATGGAATAAATGTATCAACATACACGTCCTACATCAGAGTAGATAGGGATGTTGTGTCCGCTTGCCTGTTTCAACATACATTTCTTCTCTGATGTACATGTGTGTACATTTGATACATTCTTCCACAACTTCCAAACTTAGACACTAGTTATCACTGGTGTTGGTGAGGCATATCAGTCATCTTGTAGAGAATTGGTTAAACATGGCTGGATCCTAATGCAATTCCAACACGTTAAATAAATAGTTGAACAAGATGGAAGATTTCATTTCTAAAATGCATGGATGATTCTTTTCCTTTTCAACTTGCACAGAGAGAGAGAGAGAGAGAGAGAGAGAGAGAGAGAGAGAGATTTTAACTTTTCCAAATGTACACATACATGTAATGTTGAACATGTATCAGTGTCATAAAAATGAATACCATGTGTGCAATATGTGATGCCCTATCATGCAACCCTAGAGTGCCAGACTAACAAGTGACAATATAACAGAAATATTTTTCCTTTTTTGAAACAAGGAAATGCATTATACATTTAATATAACTGCACTAATAACAACATTAAATGAAATTAACATCTAACACTTCTAGGGAATATAACTGCATCAGATAAATTAAAACCATACAAGTGATATGCATCATGATACAACAGAAGAATATTCATTTTACATTTATAGAGATAAATAATTACAAGTTTCAATACAAAGATTACAAGACTGATTACATTGGTTTACAAATAGTACAATAATGAATTTATACTACAACTTGAAGATGTAGAGCAAACTGGAACTGGAGCACTTTTGCTCTGATCTCGAACTGAACATCCGAGAAGACCAATGGATAGCTTGCCTCCCAACCATGTGGAACCTTGAGGTCCACCCCTCTAAGCTAGGAGATAACAATAAGTTTCCACTAGGTTAAGGTTACAACCATGAACACAATAACAAGATCCAGACTCCATACAGACAAAACAGGATAACAAGACTGTACAGACACGACAGTACTCACCAAAACAAGACAAATCAAAACATCAAGCTAAGTTCAATCACGAAGAAAGTCTGCACTCCAAGGGTAACAACAAAGATAAAGAGGAAGTAACTGGATTGCATAAGGAGAGTGTCATCGCATGGTCCTAGCATGGGTTACCCGGGCTATCTCTCACTAGAAGTTGGCCCCCATCTATGGTTACCCTGGCAGCCTCTCTCTAGGCACTGACCCCATAGGGTGACACATGTCGAGCCGACATGTCCTCTCATGAAGACAAGGAGGTTGGCCTTGCCAACCAGGCCTTCTCATCCCATCCTTAGCCTGCGAGAGCGCTCAAGGCATGGGTGAGGTATCTTACTTATCTTGTTATGTGATTTACTACCCCAACCCTCCTAAAAAGTTATTAAGTTATCACTTGCTTACAACTTCCATGGGGTTACCCAGGAGGCCTCTCTGACACCCGCCCCACCATGAAAGCCATTCTCCTAGCAATCTCTGACCAATCATCCCAAAACCAAAATATGCAAGGACAAGGGTTACAACAGATTCTGATCCAATACACATGTCATTCACTTGAGCACAACAATATAAGTCCCCTTGTCCCCCTCAAACTCAAACAATACATCATGAAATGGTATGACACAAGTATCAAGTTGAATACCCAAATGGTTAGGTCTCTAGAGTCAGCAATTGAATTCTTTACCAAGTTACAACAACACCTTTCCTGATAGGGAAACTACCTTTCAACGACCATGACTTTAATATAAGGTCAACAAGGGATAAGGAGAAAGAAAATAACTCAATACCATCCTTAATACAAGTTGATAAAATAAACAATTTTGTCCCAAGGACAACTTCACACAAATTTCGGACAAGGTTTGCGAAATTAAATCATTTCAATAAAAATAAATAAATACAATATTACAACCTATAACCAAAATATTCCTATTTCCTTTGCATTAATGACAAAAATAACTCCAAACCTTACAAGACACAAAACCTACTCAAGAAGAATACTAGTTACACATTATCAGATTGAAACGACGACAATTTTAATAGACTATAATAACTTAATTCCAATCATTATGAAAAGAGGTGATTTAAAGCTAGTCAACAACATCTTCAAACAGACAAATATAAACCAACTACTGATTCCACATGTAAGATCTTAAAGTTCTAATTCTATCCTACTCTACCATACTTAACAATTTGATCATTTAAAGCACCATACCCCTAGTTTGACTAAACAAGACAAAATTCAATAATATGTTTAAATTCCTACTTTCTATAAAATAAGCTTAATGAGAAAATATCTATACTAACATTTATATAAAATAACTTTCATTTTCTAATATCTATTATCGATTCAACAAAAAGCATCTCTATCAACATTACGTCACCTTCCAACTATTCTAACATGGTTAATAATGAAAGATTTCAACAATTTTCTACTCAACTTCAAGGTCTAGATAACAATTATTCCAAACCCTATTTATTCTATTCCCAAAAAGAAAACTAGGATAACTAACAATGCAAGGAAATTATTGCATTTATTAACCTAAAACATTAATTTTTGTAAGCCCTTAAATCAATTTTATTCCTAGCAAACTATCAATTCTTACAAGCTCTCCGCCAACCTAACTTGGTTACTCAAAATAACAAATGCATTATAGATTTTAGGGTCTACCATATAATTATATTGAAAAATTCATTAAGCACGAAAACATATCTATCTAATCTACCTTTTAAAAGTAACTAAGAATCTACTTCCTAAAATAGCAAGGACGTCAAAAGAATAAGGATAAAATTTATTGAATTAAAATCCCACTCTAATATCTTCTTACCCACCATAGTTATCTTTCTTACAAGAGCTTATAAAATGAACCTTACACTAAGCACAAGGCACTAAAGGTCATAAAGTTAGGTAAATAAAATGGGTCGCTAAAAGCTACTAAATAGGTTTACCTATGACCACTCACCTTAAAGCTTGAAGAACTCACTTGAAACAAAACTACAAACCAAGAATAATTAACTTAAAAAGCAATCTCCAATACATTCTCTAAATAACATATAAGATGTCCTAAGCTCAAACCTACGAAGAGATCTTCGCCTCAACACTATAAGTAATGATGTGAACAAAATGATTTAGTTAAACTAAAACATCAACATGCTAGACTCGATGTGAGGAGTGCAGTATTCATCATAATGTAGACATTGGTAATATCGATGGGTAAAAGATTAGATTTGACAGCCACGACACTGAGGTTTGCAACGAGCATACCACTCGACCACTTAAAGTTAGGGTCGATGGATGGTAGAGAATGTGCAGCTATTGTAAAAAAAAACCTCAAGTGTGACCGACGCTGGCAGAAGGAAAATCTTGGCAGCGAACATGATGACGTCCAAAATGGTATCTACCACCTTAACTATAGAGACTAGTACAAAGATTCCTCTGATCGCACAGAACCAAACTGATGGTTTAGGCAAGGCAAGGGAAGTTTCTAAAGATACAGAACTTCCAACCTCCAATGATAAATACCCCATCACTGGCAGTGACAGATATAGAGTGGATCAACAGAAAGGATATGAGAAAAATTGAAGACACGGCAGGATGAGAGTTTCACGATGCCACTACCGACAACAATGAAGGGGAGGCATGATTCAACTTGCATCCTCAGTCGATGGTTTAGCTTGGCCTCAGAGAGATAGAGAGAAACCCAATGTAGCAAGGTGACACAAGACATCACCGGGGTGAACGAGGTTGCAAATACAGAGAGATCTCAATGAAAAATTTACAGCGACCCAAGAAAAATGAAGCAAATGTCGACAGTCTCTGTGGTCTATGGTGAGAGCGAATAGACCAAGGGTTTCTATTGGAGCTGTAGAGAGCCATAAGGGTTCTATAGAAGCTGCAACTTCCTTCATGAGGGTTTTCAAATGGATCAGCTAGAATTTGAACACAACCTTTGATGAGAACAGCAGGGTTGCCCGAGAAGAAGTTTCTACAAGATGTACATCAGAAAAGCTAACATGCAAGAGGCACAATGGCTCGGAGGAAAAATAGTAAGTGAGGTTTTGAAGACAAAATAACAAGAACCCTCCTGCTCAAACTGAACTGCAGGATGAAGATACAATTAAATCCATCTGGGAAGGAGGTTTAGAGTTGCAGAGATGGTTTGCAGGCTTAAAGTTTTGCCAAGTCTTTCCATAAGAGCATCCAACAAAAAGAAAAAAAGTTTACAGAGGTGACAAGGGTGAATTACAGATCGATTCCATTTAAGAACAACTAGACAACAAGAAATTTACTTCCTCAGAGCATAACATAGACACAAATACATAAATTCACAAGACATACCTGTACTATTCATGCTCCAAAGATCAAATACTCTTTCAGAACTTCTCTTCCTTTCTCCCCATCAATCCTCTGAATCATGCTTCCCAAAAATTCCTCTCAGAATAAAATAACCTCAGTCATAAATACCCACTCACACCAAATCCTCCCCTATGAATCCTCTTCACTAGACTCTTAAATTTTTACTATTCACAGAGATTCCCCACTCTGGAATCATAAATGACAACTAACCGCCTTAACATTAATCCCTAAGAAGAAATTCAATACATAACTATAAATAATAATTCAAGTTAAAATGAAACTTTGACCCACACATAAAATTTACAAACATAAGAATTGTTACTTGATTTTGCATTATAATTTATTTAAATAGCTTCCTCCAAGAATATTCCAATTTTACGACACAACAAAATGCTATAATATTTGACAATAAAACGTTATAATCTTATAGATCATTTACGTATACAAGAATACACACAGGCTGACCTCACAATGACCCAATAATAAATTTACAAACCACATGATGACCATCAAACAGAAGGTTGAACTGACTTAGGGGATAAACCTCATGTTATCTCCATCAACATTATCCATGGTGTAGGGCCCGCTCAGACCTTCTAAGTCAGGTGGAGTCGAGGCCCGGTACCTGCAACTTGCATAAGAACAATAGGTTGTATACGATCAACTGCATAAATATCAATCACACACAGAGTCAGAGAATCACGATGTAGTAGGGTGCTCGAACCGAGTAGTACTACACCGTCCCTACTCTGAAACAAAACTATAACCATTTATATTTGAATCAGATATCAATAAGTCGCATAAAACATGATAATATAAAACCATCACTAATCATGTCCATCTCATCATAACTGGAATAATAATAATGTCATCATAACTCATAACACATGTCAGAACTATAACAGTCGAACATAGTTTATCATGATCATAATAAGCATAAACCATAGGTCTAATAACTCAAATGTCTTAGAACTATCTAAATGCAATGGAAGGACTAACAACTATCTCAGAACTACCAAAATGGTAATGTAAAACTAGCAACTATCACAAGCTAAAAATGAGGGGGCATTACACAATAAAATATTTAAGTCATTCCTACTCCATTTACACTTTCTTTCTTTGTGTTCACACACTTACCAAGGGAGAGAGAGATAAATAGATTTCTTTTGAAATCATTATAGCACATAGATTCAACAATTAAAGATATAAAATAATGAACATTACACACTAAGAACATGGATACAACCAATGACTATACATATCCAGTTACCATGGAAATATATGACTATTACATTACTTTAATTGATTAGGCATTATATAATTTGGTTTGATTCATCTTGTATTACTTATAATACATTCACTAAATTAGACATGTTTTTATTAAAGTATTTTTCTTGACCTTGAGTGATTAAGGATGTTATGATTTTGTCTATATTTTCTTGCTACATCTTTAGATACTTGTCCATCTCCTTCACCTAATGCTAATACAACTTATACTTTCACTCCTATGAAGCCATTAGTCTTTCACACTACCACACCTAAGAAGTTTTGTTCTTTCTTTGTCACCAACCTTTAAACCTCATGTGTTGCATGCACTAATTGATACACCTAAAAATAACCCTATAGTACTTCATGCAACATCTACTTTATATAATTATTATGTATTTTATCAAATCATCCAAATTTACAACCTATAAATCTTTATTTTCCTCCTCCACCTAAGTTAACAATGAAGACACACAAAGAGATTTAATTTATCAGCTTCAGAATACTCAAATTAAGATTTCTCTTTGGCATTTATTGGACACATCAACATGACATATAGCTCGATATTTTACAAAATGCTTTGGAAAATATTAAATTTAATTCAAATGCTTCACCTCAAATTGTTGATTCTATATTAGGGTCGATTGGTAATGGAAATATTCATGACATTTTCTTTGACTCTAAGGAACTTCCACATGATAGTGTTATTCAAGAGCATTTACCTATGTGTATCATAGTGGTTCATTGAAGTTTGAATATAAATCATGTCTTGGTTGATAATGGATATAGATTGAATATATGTAGTGAGGATTATCAGTTCATGCCGATAGGTAGGTTACTATATCTACTTGGCACAAGTAGTTAAGAAATTTTTAACAAAAATTTTAGGTGCTAAGTATACAAAGCATATAGTTAAGTATAGAAAACATGACTCCCAAGTCTACTATATCTAGTTGGCACATCCCCACCACTGCCAGTTTTGCAGAAAATAGCATATAGTCCAAAATCATTGAAGGAAGCTAGTTAAATATGAAGTTCATCTTATGAAATTAAAATAGCATCTATTATGTGTTCAAATACTACTGGAAAAAAATGTGTAGATAGTTAAGATAGATAATTCACATGATACTCAACTACATTGGAATCATAAATTTACCAAGTCCCATCAGGCTGAGCTAAGTAAACAAATGATTTACAAAATTTATCTCAATTTTTTAAATCAGTTGCAGAGAAAACAAGTCACATAGTTCAATTCAGCTTCTAGGACTCTGATTGTCCTCCAAAGAATTTTGGAAGGTGCCCTAAAATGAATGGGGCCATGAGATGGCTTCGTATTCATTCTCTTTCTTAAAAAATGGAGGTACTTCATTTTCTGGCGAACAAGTCCACCTAACAAACAGATCTCTTCACATTGCACAACCACCACTCATTGGCCATTGAGGAGCTCCTTGGCTAGAATGAAGATGAGGCATCCAAACATGTGGTGATGTGCATCCATCACAACTACCTTGGCATAGATTCTTGATTCGCTCACCATTTTGTCCTCTCCTACACAACATTATACTTCCAAATTTTGCATACATGGCTACTTGGACATTTGCAACAATAGATCTCAAGGAGGTTCAACTTCTTGTGAGGGAGCATGGCCTATCTAAGGTAGGTGTGTCCCTCTTAGTTGCAGTGTAATTCTTTTTAATGGTTGTCCCTCCCTTTATCAGTAAAACAAAATAAAATAAATGTAGCAAAGCTACTGCCATTATGTTACCAAAATGCTACCAATGCCAATTAATTTTAAATAGATTTGGCTCTGTAATTGCCGCCACTATCATGCACTCAACTTGATAATTTTTACATTATAATAAATTGTCGTAAAAGCCTTTGCTTTCCCTTACTAACTACCAAAACTACTTATGGGAAAGTAACTCCAAAACTAACAATAATAAACTAACATTTAATTATTTAAATACTAACAAGTCACTAAGGTGACTTTATTTCTAATATATTTATTTATTAACTATATACTAAAGATGTAATAATTCTAACAATTTAATGAGAACATTTATGAAATTTAGTATGAGTCTCAAATGATTTTAGTGTAGATATTTTATTTTTGATTTTTTAAACTCCTGTAATGGTGAAAAGTCCATCCCTAATACTTTTCCCCAATCATTTTGGACTTATTTTGACCTATTGTTCTTGATGTCATAACTAATGTCTAAATGGCATATTTTGTGTAGAGAATTGACATCCAATTTATACCTTATTTGAATATATGTCCTTGTTCTCTAGTGGTCCAAACCTAAGCCTTTGAATATATTTTGTTTCTTGTTGTAGTTTAAAATTGTAGTTATGATTTTGAACTTGGTTCAAAACCACATGTGCGGTATTTCCCCATTTTCTAAAATTAAATTTAATCATGGGCCCAAGATAACTTGCCTCCAACTAGTTGTTACCCATTGATTGAAACACAAAATATTCAAATTTGTGCACTAGGTTGTTGTATTAGAGGTTGAAGCCCTAGATAATTTTAGACATCCACATGATTAATTAGAGTATTATATCATTGTATCATTTGAACATCTAGGAGCATTGTATTATCATTTAATCATAAGGATGGCCATATGCATTTACATTTCTACTTGGCATGTCTTCAAACTTGTTCCAAAAATTATTATAACAATCCAAGAGTTTGACTAAGGTACAAGGGGGAAGTAATTTGATTTCTCATCCCCATGTTGAATATCAAAAGCACAAAGATCAAGGCCATATTTAAGGCTCAAAATTGAAGCAAAATGGTAAAAATAGTAGATGCACATATTAGAATCGCAAGTGCAAGTTTTGAAAATTTGGCAAGAACATGATGCAATGCGTCTCGTGTTTATATAAGCCCTTCAAGTAGATATGCTAAAATTGGAAAAAATGGTTCAAGTTATAATCAAAGTGTTTGATAATATTGGTCAACAACTTATAGGTGAACTATTACTCTTCCTATTATCATGTGGGTTGATGCACTATTTCATGTGATTCCAAGGTATTTAACATAATTTTTTGATTGGGGCATCCATGGATTCATGCAATGAATTAAATTCCATCTAATGTAAATCAAAAGTTAAAGTTTAAGTATGGGAATAAGTTTTATACTAAATATGCAAATGAACATCCATTTATTCATTGTTAGATGGTTGAGGAATAAAAAATTGTTTACATAGAAGAAGTCAACACAAGAAATGCCTAAAAATAAAAAATAGTCATACAAAAGAATAGAAAGAGGAAAAGAAAGAGGAAGATTCCCCACAAGATGGTATTAATGTTAATTATGGAGATGTTGTAATGCTCTGCCACGAAACCCTAGAGATAAGTCTAACATTGCAACAAAAAGGGCAATTTTTTTTATCAACATAAGACATAAAACAAGGTGTAACCACATAATCATAATACATGCAAGTTAACTTTAATCTCTAGGGATACATGACTGCATTAACTATTATAATAATCAGCTTACCATCCATGATTAACCAAAACCAAAAACATTAATATAAATTTTCCATTACAATATTACATCAATTAACAACATCAAGATATTGCATAAGAATGACATCATGTTTTACAATCTTCCTAACAAGGAATACAATATTACAGTAACAACTATATTTCTTACATCAAGATAAAGATACAAGATAAGACTGGTATACATATCATGAATGACTGTCTCCTCGACTGAACAAGGTAGAAATCTACTACAAGAAGAATCTTCAAACGTTTGAACATCAGCAAAGAGCCCAATGGAGAAGTAGCACAATCACCCAACCATGTGGAACCCTGAGGCCCACCCCCCATTCTAGGAGATAACAATAAGGTCCCACGATATGAACAATCGGCTTGGCACAATTATGAAACACTAGTACTACATAATTACAAAACCCACAAGTCAAATCTCAAACACCAATTCTAGAGGCAAACCCACAACACAAGGCAAGAGAACAACAAGGGAATTCTAGACTGTAGTAGATAGGAGTGTCATCACGCGGTCTATCATGGGTTGTCCTAGTAGCCTCTCTCGACCCCCGGCCCCCATACAACTCACGCGGAATCAACATACCTTTCATGTGGACAAGGTAGTTGATCTTGCCATTCCAGGCCTTCTCATCTCATCTCAAGCCTAACCAAGCACTTGAGCCATGGATGAGGCATCCAATTATCTTGTTAGGTGTGTTTACTACCCAACCCCTAAGTTTATTAATTAGGTTATCTATGAATTAAGAAACTCTCACATGGGTTGTCTTGGACGCCACTTTGGGCTCTGGCCCCCATTGAGAGCCACTCCCCCTAGCTACAACTAGAAGACCCTCCACATCAAGTAAACAATCCATAATAACGCGAGGAATTTACCATCTCGCATACTGAGTAATATCACAAGGGTCAACTCCAAGGTTTGATATATGAATACAACTTTCATAACCCTCATACATCTCTTTATAGTTATAATTACCACCCATTGCAAAACCATATAAGACAACTAAAATGAAATACCTTATATAGTAGGACAACACGACCAACTCAAAATACATGACGCAACAAGAACTTGGAAACTAAACCTATGCCCCTTAACACTTCTATGACCTCATGACATATAAACAAAACTCGCATATAAAATAACTCAACTATTTTTAACAATAATATCTTGCACTAACCAAACAAATTTTGAATTTAAAAACAAAAGAAACTACCAATAAATCTAAATTTCTAAGTCATTTACTTTATACAACCTAAGGACATTTGTTCCCTTAACAATATAACCCTTATATTAAAGTACTAATGTTTATCTAAATTTTAAAATTTAAAAGGCTTTAGATTTAAAACCTATGAGTTTCAATAAAATCTATCCCAAACTCTACTTATAAGTCAAAACTAATTTTAAATTTAAATTCATCTATACTTAAAGTCAAATATAAACAATGCAATTATAACTCATTTTTTTTTTCTTTTAAAAAAATCTATTCATAGAACAAGGCATTTACAATAATATCATTAGATCTAAGTGTCCATTTAAAACTTGACATACAATAATAATAATAATAATAATGATGATGAAGAAGAAAATAATAATGAAATAATACCTATGATGGATTAATGGAGAGTAAATATTACTCATTCTCTAGAATATAGGGACAATGAATTAATATTACTATTACTATAAGTATTTGTATCCAATGCAATAACTTTAAGTGTGACGTCGAGAATCCAATTGTGAAATAATAGAAAGAATGACACGGGATCCGGACAGACATGGGATGACTTGCAAAAGTCTATTTAAATTAAGAACGTTTAAGTTTGGAAGGAGCCGCTCGCTACAGGAAATACTAATTCTCACAGTTTTGACATGATGGTATCAACCTAAAAAAAAAGAGCACATAAATGAAGGGTATTAACAACTTACTAAAAGGGCTCATTAATCTTGCTAATTGTGCATGCTCAGAACAACAACTACTTGCTACTACAACTTAATTCTTTACCAGAATCTTTCTAGATGTAAAACATCACAACACCTACGCACTACAACAAAGATGCAAGATAGAAGATCAAATCGATACTACATTATATGCATTCGCTACAAAAAGGGTGGCAACCCTAAGAAATTCTAAGTCCGAATTCATTGGAGATTTATGGGCACGGTTAATAGAAGGATAGTTCTATCTGTAGCTAGAAATACAAGCGCCCAACTAGTCATACATACGGTACATGAAGGTACTGAGGCATAATGTATGTTTTGGCACAACTTTTTCTTCAAATCGTGGTTACTAAAGGATAATTATATAGAAGAGTACCTCCACAGAGCATTGAACGCCTTCTCCTACCACAACGAATATCCTAAAATGACTAGACTTAAGATTAAGTGCCCTCCAATTTTTTTCATGGTAGTAAATATGATGGATTTATCCTGAAATCAAACGCATAAATGAATTGCAATCCCCATTGCGGATATAGGAAATGATGGGGACACAAGTAAGAACACAGAAACTGCACACAAAGGAATCATAAACCTCAAGATGAACGAGAGATGCGCTGGGGTAAACAATGATAGACGCCCTTGATAATTTTCCAATTTCTAACAACGGTTATACTAAGGTGTAGACTATTAATAAATAGGGTTACTAAAAACATAATAGGAACCTTCTATTCATGGAAATGAAAGAATGAACTCCAGTAACGAAAAGCATATAACATGTGTTTCCTTTCCCCTTTCTACCAGCGGTGAAATGCGGATAATTGACGAGGTGCAAAAGATGGAGTTTCTTCAGCTGCACAGCCTTACCATTGCATAAATGATTCAATAAGAGAGGTCACAAGTAGACACTTATACACACCGGGAAGAATAGAAAAAAGCACGTGAGTTGCAATTCAAGTTTATCAATGAGCAGAGATTCTAGAGATAGAGTGGTTACAGGGTATAGGCAGGTAGGAACACACGGCCATGCTGATATGTATCAGTCACATAAAATCTTAATTCTGAATTGTTAGGTATGCGTGTATGGAAGTAGTTTCTTGGTGCTGAAGAGCACCTAAGACTATTGCACAGGTTATTCACAATGTTGCGTCGTGAAGGAGACATATCACATTGTTGACCATGAAGCTTTATGAAAAGTTGGAGAGTTTATTTTAAAAAAATGATGGCAATAGGGTGCATGCATTACTGATAACGCCTCATAGCGATGTCATTTAAAAAATACACTGATCGTAGAGTAGTCATGAAATGGATTGTTGAGAACTTCAACCCTCCATGCAAGGACAACAAATTACATGCAGGTTCTTCCGCCTGTGACAACATTTATAGTGGCCACACATATCATTACAAAAGACTAATTTGGCTCTCTGAAGATAGGAAGACCTAAGCAATATATACAATCTATTGATAGGATACCTCAAGAAATGTTTACTCCCATAATGCATAGATAGGGAATGTACATGGTTTATAGATGCACCAAAGAATTTTTATCTCAAGAAATGCAATGATGGATATTTCCAGACAAGCACAAGTAGATTCAGATGAGAAACTTCCTAATCCTTAAGCAATTAGAAACAGAGAAAAAAAATTAAACCCCTAGGAAGAAGAGAGAGAATTTAGGAAATCATGGAACCTGGGATCTTAACAGTTGACTGGCTAAAGGTGTTGAGATCAAATTTCTATAGATGCACACCAATTTCCCCAAGTTCACTATTCTGTAATTCCTCCTCCTCCAACCATCTTCTCCAAAATTTTCTCCCAAATCCCCCCTCTCTGAACCTCCGAGAGATCCCCAAAATATACACTTCCAAACATAAAATATCCACACAATAACTTCTCTTCCATTACAGAGCTCCCACTACCTCCACATTAATTCCCATTACCCCCCAACCACAACACAAATTTAGCTTATTTGAAATCTACCAACAAGATTTTCTAACAACATCACTTAATCCTATTTATTAAACTTAATTAGAAAATAGAATATTTTTAAAACAACCCACAACCATAATTTAATTATGAGTTGAGGGACAACTTGGAAAGCACCAAAATATTATTCTTAAAACAAATATTATATAAATAGCCCTTTTATTTTTATTTATCAACTTTATCACTTATATTCTTGTGTTATATTTTCTAATTAAATTATTATTATTATTATTATTATTATTATTATTATTATTAACAAGGTGCTCTTCAGACCAAAATTTATGCTACAACAACATAAACAAACTATTACAACAGAAATTGTCTAACACGAACAATGACAGACGATCAAGCACGATCGAATAATACCTTAACAATGCGACTGACAACATGCCCAACCAGCCAAACTGATAGATCACAGGACATGAAGACTCATCCTCTTTGAGGATGGTGACCAACTTAGAGACCTTATGTCATCTCCGATCAACAATTCTCCATTGGATTTAAGGAACGCTCAGACCTGCCAATTTAATTGGAGTCGATGCCCTGTACCTGCAACCTACAACCGATGAAAATGGTCGAGCATACATATATACATATAACTATCCAAACACACACACCGTGGAAGAGAATCATAGCATAGCAGGGTACTCATGTACGAGTAATGCGACACTGTCTCTTCCACCAATCACATCACAAGTAACCACATTAAACATGTTCATCAGTAACTGAACAACTATATAAACATCATCAAATAATCACATAAGCACATGCTAAGGTTTATCCACACAATCACAACAATAAATAAGTACATCATGCATAATCATCAATAATTAAGCATCTATGTAAGCATCATCGGACAATCTCATAAGCACCTGATAAGATTAATTCACATAGTCAATTGAGTTCATAACCAACCATAGTATAAGCATAAAACAATAGTTCAAACAGTATCATCAAAGTAGTAAACAAGTATCATCATCAAATAGTAAATCTAAAATGTCATAATGTCTAAACATAACAACTATCAGAAAGCCAAAATGTGGGGCACTACATCCTCCCCCCTATGATCAAGCTTACTCCTGGAAGCCTAGAAACAAGCTGAGGTCAACCCTTGTACAAAGCCCCTACCCTCAAGGGTCAAACCTTGATGTTGCAGAATGCACACAGGCTCCGAAGAAAGTTGCCCGTCCTCTGCCCACGGTCTCCAAGACTATCCTCTGATGCTCTTCCTGGCGGTGTTCAATCGCTACGAACACTCGATGAGACCTCCCTGCATCACCTACGGTCAACTCTGAAGCTTCTAGCCTCTGACCAACTCCTGTAGCATTCCTCTGTGGACACTACCTGGCTATATGGCCCTGCTGGCCACAAGAGAAACATCCTATACCTCTACCGTAACCTCCGCCACCTGAGAAAGCATTGGACTGCTAGAAATCATCTATATTTGCCGTAGATTGAGTGTTCTGAATTAGCTGATTGGGATGAGAATTCTTGGCCCGCCGCCAATTACGGTGTTTTCCCGACTGAGATCCACCACCTTGATGAGGTTGAGAATTCTTTGGTTTTGACTGGAAAAACTGCTGTTGCTTCTACTACTGTTGTCCTCCTTTAGTGGGTGCATGATGGCTTCTCAAAGAGTTGGCTACTTGAGACTGACCACCATGAGGTTTAACACCTACCAGAGGTGCACTACCAATTTGCACACTTGTATGACCACCAAGAGCCATTGCCAAATTCTCCTCTACCAAACGGGCTTTCTCAACTGCCACCTCCATAGTCTTAGGCTCAAAGACACGAACTCCTCCACTGATTGGGGCATTCAAGCCCCTAATAAAATATTGTACTAACATAGTCTCATCATCTCTGATGCCTGCATACTTCTTGAGCTCATAAAATCTACGCTCATATTGCTCTACTGACATGGCCATCTACCTCAGCTCATGGAACTCATCTGTGCAGCGCTACTTCCAATGATCCGATAGGAAGCGAGCTCTGAATCTCTCTAAGAACAACTCCCAAGACATAGTACTAATGTCCAAGTGAAGCTTCTGCTCCTCTAAATGCCACCAGGTAGAAGTGAAGCCTCTAAGATGCAATATAGCACATCTATCCTTGGTGTTGCTACCATACAGATGCATGGCAAAACACCTACCCAAATCTAATAACTAGGTTCTACTGTCATCTCTCTCCTTCTAGGTGACCTCTCTCTTTCCCTAGCCCCTGGCTGATCTACCTCATGTCTAGGGCCCATACATGCAAGGACCTCCTCAAGCAACTGGCACAACTGAGCTCCCTCTAGTTAACCCTGTCCTTCCATATTTTGACCCCCGCCTTCCTGAGCACTCTCGTGAGGGGAACTAGGAGGGGGTCTACCATTACCACCTCTTCCGTGTCCCCTACCTCAACCCCAACCTTGACCTCGACCTCTAGGCATCTTCTACACTAAACCATCAAAGGACAACCTCATGCTGCAAGGCAAGGATGACAAAAGGGAAAACATACCCTACAACATCTATGCAACTAGGAAAACATAATGGGCTTTTTCATACCCAGAGTACCCAGTGTTTGGAAACCTCACTCTGATACCAAAAGTAATGCCCCGCCACGAAACCCTAGAGATAAGTCTAACATTGCAACAAAAAGGGTAAATTTGTTTTATCAACATAAGAAATAAAACAAGGTGTAACCACATAATCATAATACATGCAAGTTAACTTTAATCTCTAGGGATACATGATTGCATTAACTATTATAATAATTAGGTTACCATCCATGATTAACCAAAACCAAAAACATTAATATAAATTTTCCATTACAATATTACATCAGTTAATAATATCAAGATATTGCATAAGAATTACATGTTTTACAATCTTCCTAACAAGGAATACAATATTACAATAACAACTGTATTTCTTACATCAAGATAAAGATACAGGATAAGACTAGTATACATATCATGAATGACTGTCTCCTTGACTGAACAAGGTAGAAATCCGCTACAAGAAGAATCTTCAAACGTTTGAACATCAGCAAAGAGCCCAATGGAGAAGAAGCACAACCACCTGACCATGTGGAACCCTAAGGCCCACCCCCCATGCTAGGAGATAACAATAAGGTCCCACGATATGAACAATCGGCTTGACACAATTACGAAACACTAGGACTACATAATTACACAACCCACAAGTCAAAACTCAAACACCAATTCTAGAGGCAAACCCACAACACAAGGCAAGAGAACAACAAGGGAATGCTAGATTGTAGTAGACAGGAGTGTCATCACGTGATCTGTCATGGGTTGTCCTAGTAGGCCTTCCTAGGCCTCGGCCCCCATCCTGGGTTGTCCTGGTAGCCTCTCCCGACCCCCGGCCCCCATACAACTCACGCAGAATCAACATACCTTTCATGTGGACAAGGTAGTTGATCTTGCCATTCTAGGCCTTCTCATCTCATCTCATCTCAAGCCTAACCAAGCGCTTGAGCCATGGATGAGGCATCCAATTATCTTGTTAGGTGTGTTTTCTACCCAACCCCTAGGTTTATTAATTAGGTTATCTCTGAATTAAGAAACTCTCACATGGGTTGTCCTGGATGCCACTTTGGGCTCTGGCCCCCATTGAGAGCCACTCCCCCTAGATACAACTAGAAGACCCTCCACATCAAGCAAACAATCCATAATAACGTGAGGATTTTACCATCTCGCATACTGAGTAATATCACAAGGGTCAACTCCAAGGTTTGATAAACGAATACAACTTTCATAACCCTCATACATCTCTTTATAGTTATAATTACCACCCATTGCAAAACCATACAAGACAACTAAAATGAAATACCTTATATCGCAGGACAACATGACCAACTCAAAATACATGACGCAACAAGAACTTGGAAACTAAACCTATGCCCCTTAACACTTCTATGACCTCATGACATATAAACAAAACTCGCATATAAAATAACTCAACTATTTTTAACAATAATATCTTGCACTAACCAAACAAATTTTGAATTTAAGAACAAAAGAAACTACCAATAAATCTAAATTTCTATCTAAGTCATTTACTTTATACAACCTAAGGACATTTGTTCCCTTAACAATATAACCCTTATATTAAAGTACTAATGTTTATCTAGATTTTAAAATTTACAAGGCTTTAGATTTAAAACCTATGAGTTTCAATAAAATCTATCCCAAACTCTACTTATAAGTCAAAACTAATTTTAAATTTAAATTCATCTATACTTAAAATCAAATATAAACAATGCAATTATAACTCATTTTTTTTTCTTTAAAAAAAAATCTATTCATAGAACAAGGCATTTACAATAATATCATTAGATCTAAGTGTCCATTTAAAACTTGACATACAATAGTAATAATAATAATAATGATAATGATGAAAATAATAATGAAATAATACCTATGATGGATTAATGGAGAGTAAATATTACTCATTCTCTAGAATATAGGGGCAATGAATTAATATTACTATTACTATAAGTATTTGTATCCAATGCAATAACTTTAAGTGTGACGTCAAGAATCCAATTGTAAAATAATAGAAAGAATGACACGGGAACTAGACAGACATGGGACGACCTGCAAAAGTCTATTTAAATTAAGAACATTTATGTTTGGAAGGAGCCGCTGGCTACAAGAAATACTAATTCTCACGGTTTTGGCATGATGGTATCAACCTTAAAAAAAGAGCACATAAATGAAGGGTATAAACAACTTACTAAAAGGGCTCATTAATCTTGCTAATCGTGCATGCTCAGAACAACAACTACTTGCTACTAGGACTTAATTCTTTACCAAAATCTTTCTAGCTGTAAAACATCACAACACCTATGCACTACAGCAAAGATGCAAGATAGAAGATCAAATCGATACTACATTATATGCATTTGCTACAAAAAGGGTGGCAACCCTAAGAACTTCTAAGTCTGAATTCAGTGGAGATTTATGGGCACGGTTAATAGAAGGATAGTTCTATCTGCAGTCAGAAATACAAGCACCCAACTAGTCATACATACAGTACATGAAGGTACTGAGACACAATATATGTTTGGCACAACTTTTTCTCCAGATCGTGGTTACTAAAGGATAATTATATAGCAGAGTACCTCCACAGAACATTGAACGCCTTCTCCTACCACAACGAATATCCTAAAATGACTAGACTTAAGATTAAGTGCCCTCCAATTTTTTTCACGGTAGTAAATATGATGGATTTATCCTGAAATCAAATGCATAAATGAATTGCAATCCCCATTACGGATATAGGAAACGATGGGGACACAACTAAAACACATAAACTATACACAAAGGAATCACAAACCTCAAGACGAACGAGAGATGCACTGGGGTAAACAATGACAGATGCCTTTGATAATTTTCCAATTTCTAACAGCGGTTATACTAAGGTGTAGACTGTTAATAAATAGGGTTACTAGAACCATAATAGGAACCTTCTATTCATGGCAATGAAAGAATGAACTCCAGTAACGAAAAGCATATAACATGCGTTTCCTTTCCCATTTCTACGAGCGGTGAAATACGGATAATTGAGGAGATGCAAAAGATGGAGTTTCTTGAGCTGCATGGCCTTACCATTGCATAAATGATTCAATAAGAGAGGTCACAAGTAGACATTTATACACACCGGGAAGAATAGAAAAAGGCACGTGAGCTGCAATTCAAGTTTATCAATGAGCGGTGATTCCAGAGATAGAGTGGTTACAGGGTATAGGCAGGTAGGCACACGCGGCCACGCTGATATGTATCAGTCACATAAAATCTTAATTCTGAATTGTCAGGTATGCGTGTATGGAAGTAGTTTCTTGGTGCCTGAAGAGCACCTAAGACTATTGCACAGGTTATTCACAATGTTGCGTGGTGAAGGAGCCATATCACATTGTGGACCACGAAGCTTTATGAAAAGTTGGAGAGTTTATTTTTAAAAAATGATGGCAATAGGGTGCATGCATTACTGATAACGCCTCATTCTGATGTCATTTACAAAATACACTGATCGCAGAGTAGTCACGAAATGGATTGTTGAGAACTTCAACCCTTCATGCAAGGACAACAAATTACATCGAGGTTCATCCGCATGTGACAACATTTATAGTGGCCACACATATCATTACAAAAGACTAATTTGGCTCTCTAAAGATAGGAGACCTGAGCAATATATACAATCTATTGACAAGATACCTCAAGAAATGTTTACTCCCATAATGCATAGATAGGGAATGTAAATGGTTGATAGATGCCCCAAAGAATTTTTATCTCAAGAAATGCAATGATGGATATTTCTAGATGAGCACAAGTAGATACAGATGAGAAACTTCCTAATCCTTAAGCAATTAGAAACAGAGAAAAAAAATTAAACCCATAGGAAGAAGAGAGAGAAAATTCAGGAAATCATGGAACCTGGAATCCCAACAGTTGATTGGCTAAAGGTGCCGAGATCAAATTTCTGTAGATGCACACCAATTTGTCCAAATTCACTATTCTGCAATTCCTCCTCCTCCAACCATCTTCTCCAAAATCTTCTCCCAAAGAGATCCCCAAAATATACACTTCCAAACATAAAATAGCCACACAATAACTTCTCTTCCATTACAGAGCTCCCACTACCTCCACATTAATTCCCATTACCCCCAACCACACCACAAATTTAGCTTATTTGAAATCTACCAACAAGATTTTATGACAACACCGCTTTATCCTATTTATTAAACTTAATTAGAAAATAGATTATTTTTAAAACAACCCACAACCATAATTTAATTATGAGTTGAGGGACAACTGGAAAAGCACCAAAATATTATTCTTAAAATAAATATTATATAAAAATCCCTTTTATTTTTATTTATCAACTTTATCACTTATATTCTTATGTGTTATATTTTCCAATTAAATTATTATTATTATTAACAAGGTGCTCTTTAGACCAAAATTTATGCTACGACAACATAAACAAACTATTACAACAGAAATTGTCTAACACCAATAATGACAGACAATCAAGCACGATCGAATAATACCTTAACAATGCGACTGACAACATGCCCAACCAACCAGACTGACATATCACAAGACATGAAGACTCATCCTCTTCAAGGATGGTGACCAACTTAGGGACCTTATGCCATCTCCGATCAACAATTCTCCATTGGATTTAAGGCATGCTTAGACCTGCCAATTCAGGTGGAGTTGATGCCTGGTACTTGCAACCTACAACCAATGAAAATGGTCAAGCATACATGTATACATATAACTATCCAAACACACACCGTGGAAGAGAATCGCAATGTAGCAAGGTACTCATGCATGAGTAATGTGACACTGTCCCTTCCACCAATCACATCACAAGTAACCACATTATACATGTTCATTAGTAACTGATCAACTATATAAACATCATCAAATAATCACATAAGCACATGCTAAGGTTTATCCACACAATCACAACAATAAATAAGTACATCATGCATAATCATCAATAATTAAGCATCTATGTAAGCATCATCGAACAATCTCATAAGCACCTGATAAGATTAATTCACATAGTCAATTGAGTTCATAACCAACCATAGTATAAGCATAAAACCATAGTTCAAACAATATCATCAAAGCAATAAACAAGTATCATCATCAAACAGTAAATCCAAAATGTCATAATGTCTAAACATAACAACTATTAGAAAGCCAAAGTGAGGGGCACTATAGATGCTTTGGGTTCTTTAGATTTTGCATCTTCCTTTATGGGAGAGTATAAGGTAAATGATCATGATTTTCATAATCCACCTTATACATGGATCCATCTATATATGGGCAGATGCCACAAAAGAAGAAAGATACTACTAAGGATTCTAAAGTGGCTTGTGTATGTGATAGAAAATCAAAGACTAATACCTCTAGTGCAAATTTTTGTATCTTATCTACATCATTTGTAAAGACATATTGCCATAACCCTCCTTCCTAGACCCTTTTTTTGTTTATTTAGTTGTCTATTTTTGTCATACTTATGTTTAGAATAGAAAAATGATGAAATTATACATTCATATATTTCCATGGTAACTCAATATGATTTATAGCATATCCAGTACAAGAAACATCACAAAAATACATAAATTTATATACATAATTTACACATGTAAACTACAAAATTTGTGTCACTATCCAAATAATGCTTCTTGGTATACTAGACAATCCATAATCTTGAATTCCCCTTTACCAAACCAATAAATTTGACATAATTTATATATGTAGTCCTTTGTATTTTAGCTCTAATTTATGACCAATAATTTCTTCCTCAAAAGTGTCAATGTCTTGTCCACTCTAATGCCTCTATCTATCCCTCCAATAGGATTTTCTCTAATCAAACTCTCTTGCATTGATCCTTATGTTAAACATAAATATTAAATCTTTAACAATGTAACCCATGTCAAAAATGAAGTAGTCCACTCACTATGTATCCTATCTTGACTGGAACTATATTTTAACATGCCTCCCCAACATTGATATTATGTTAAAATTGATTTAGTGTGGTCACCCTCAATATAAGTTGAAAGATGTGTCACTATACACTCATAATCAATGTCTAATAATGGTTATAGATATGAATGAAGGCACAAAAAAGTGGTGTGTAATGGTGTGATTATCAAATCACATGTATAGCTAAATAGCCCCTGATGGGAAAAATAGCACAATAGAGCTTGTGAGTGGGGAGATAAGATGCCCATCAATATAAATATATAGCTCAATAAAGACATGTAAGATGTGAAAGGAGGGAAAACATGATGTCCCTATTGTAAATGATGTGGCAATAAGAGTACAATATGTTGGGGGGAAGGCATTATATGCCCCCGATGCAATGTGGTAATTCTAAAAATGTGATATGTCAATGTACCTTCTCATATTGTGTGGTTTATATTTTATGTCATGTAACCTCAATATAGTGCACGGGTTATGGTGAACAAGACTAGGATCTTGACATTCATGTGACTTGTTTTTCCATGATTCATCTTATAAAGTGAGGGATTTTTGTGCTCATGAGTATGTGTAATGTTTATCTTCCATTTATCTATAATTTCTTGAACTTTACATATCGATGCAATGCCTTTATACTTAGAATATCCATGTGTGTGATTAATTTAGTAGGTTTAGTATATGTATAAGCCATATGGGAAGTAGGAGAACAAGGATCAAAAGATAAACTGTCCTAGTTTGCCAAACTAGGGTTTGTCAAATTAGGGTGAAACTAAATTCATCTTTTCACCCTAATTTGACAAATCCTAATTTCTTTTGAAACTCTAGGGTTTGATAGTTCTTTCATTGTCTCAAGATTTTTTTTTGTTTTTTATGAAAATTTTCTCTATTTTATTAATTGTAATGACAAACCCTAGTTTGGCAAACTAGGGTTTGATCTAGTTCTTTAACTGAATTCATCAAAGTTCTTGCGTTTAATTGAATTTTTCTATATTTCATTAACTGTAATGACAAACCATATTGCCAAACTAGGGTTTCATAGTAGCAAATTTTCTGTATTTAATTGACTGTAATGGAAGCCATGGAAGCCCCTGTCGACAAGCATATCCAGGGCCAAGTACGAAATATTGGCAAGCATATATATATTCAAGTTCATGGCAAGCATTGTGCATATATGTATAGAAACGACACGGCAAATTTATGCACCTGTGGGAGCTTGGTGCAGGAGCACCTTGGCAAATTAATATTGCCCTGGACAAATCTTTGATTTTGATTAAATTTGTATGCTTCCACATTGTAATGAGGTTTATCAAGTCATTTTTATATGTTTAGGTCATTAGGGGTTTCAAAAATGCAAAATATTGCAAACCATGTAAAAGTTGTAAATGTAAAATTAGAAAAAAGATGCAAACTTGGAAGGTGAAGAGTCATTTGGCTCTTGGTTCACTCCAAATCAGTTATGAACTGAAGAGACATGTTTTAATGCCTTTAAAAGGCCTTGTAACTATGAAGAATTCGTGGGTGGTTGAAGATTTGAGCATTGAATGAGAAAAAATAATGTTTTCCTGTATTTTCCTTCATAAATTTGCTGTCTTTTGCTATTGTACAGCCCTATATGGAATTGAATAGATGTCTAATGGATTGAAAATGTTATATCCTTCAACCACCTTCCATTTGCTTCTTGTCCCATGCATTTTTATTTAGTTTTGTGAAAGATATGAGTGTTTTATGGACTGTAATTTTCTGATTTTTCCTGCAACAGTCGCATTGCAGCGTTTGGTACAGTTTTGTACGGACATATACAGGAGAAAACTATATATGGTTGGAAAGAGTATTGAGTCTACTTTCCATTTCTTTTTGTTGCATCAAATTTTATTAAGATTTGAATAAGTTATGGCATTTTTGGTGAGGGCAGGTCTGAATGCTGCCTAGGGTTTGTAGTTTTGGGAAAAGAGTCATAACTTGCTCTCCTACCATTGGATCTTCATGAAAATTGGATGAAAAGTCTGTATTAATGTTCTCTTCAGTCTAAAAAAAGCAATTGGATTAGCTCTTTGATTTGTTAATGTTATTGAGGATAGTTTTGGTCCTCCTACCTCTGCATCATTTTGGTATCAGAGCTGGCGAAAGATTTGGGTGGTGTGTATTTTTTTTTTTCCTGTCACTGAGAAGGCAGGTGAAGAGTGAGAAGATCTTGATTGTGTAGATAGATCGCCGAGGGAGGCAATCTACACCTTTTGGATTTTGTGTTGCTCATTTGTTTGGTTGCAGGTGCTTATCCATCTAGCTGCAGAAAGATGTTTTCTGAGGTTGTGTGTGGGCAGACAAGATAAGGTCTGTCATGACCATTCTCCAATAGAGATTTGGCTGGAGAAGGGTGCAGAGAGAAACCACTGAGGAGAGAGTGGTAAGGTGCATCACTAGAATCTGCTGTTGGGTGAGATGAATGGTTTGGTGAGTTGGTTTGTTGTGAAGCAGTAGAGAGATGGATACCTGACTGAAGAAGCACTTGAGGTTTCACCCTGAAGAGTACTCCACTGATGGGAGTAGAAGGAGCCTGAAGAAGCTCTACAGATGATGGTAGTTTAGATTTTGTTGGTTGGTTGGTCACCTTTCTATTGATGTGAAGGTTGAAGCTGAGAAGATTGAAGATAAAGCCAAAGGAGATGCAGAAAGAGACTTTTGTTGCAGATACATTTCCAAGGGACTTGGAAATTTTGTTGGTTGGTTGTATGGTGCAGGAGCACCTTGGCAAATTAATATTGCCCTGGACAAATCTTTGATTTTGATTAAATTTGTATGCTTCCACATTGTAATGAGGTTTATCAAGTCATTTTTATATGTTTAGGTCATTAGGGGTTTCAAAAATGCAAAATATTGCAAACCATGTAAAAGTTGTAAATGTAAAATTAGAAAAAAGATGCAAACTTGGAAGGTGAAGAGTCATTTGGCTCTTGGTTCACTCCAAATCAGTTATGAACTGAAGAGACATGTTTTAATGCCTTTAAAAGGCCTTGTAACTATGAAGAATTCGTGGGTGGTTGAAGATTTGAGCATTGAATGAGAAAAAATAATGTTTTCCTGTATTTTCCTTCATAAATTTGCTGTCTTTTGCTATTGTACAGCCCTATATGGAATTGAATAGATGTCTAATGGATTTAAAATGTTATATCCTTCAACCACCTTCCATTTGCTTCTTGTCCCATGCATTTTTATTTAGTTTTGTGAAAGATATGAGTGTTTTATGGACTGTAATTTTCTGATTTTTCCTGCAACAGTCGCATTGCAGCGTTTGGTACGGTTTTGTACGGACATATACAGGAGAAAACTATATATGGTTGGAAAGAGTATTGAGTCTACTTTCCATTTATTTTTGTTGCATCAAATTTTATTAAGATTTGAATAAGTTATGGCATTTTTGGTGAGGGCAGGTCTGAATGCTGCCTAGGGTTTGTAGTTTTGGGAAAAGAGTCATAACTTGCTCTCCTACCATTGGATCTTCATGAAAATTAGATGAAAAGTCTGTATTAATGTTCTCTTCAGTCTAACAAAAGCAATTGGATTAGCTCTTTGATTTGTTAATGTTATTGAGGATAGTTTTGGTCCTCCTACCTCTGCATCAGAGCTCGACGTGGATGCTGATGTGGGGTCTTCGCCTATCACAGAGCTCCCACCTGTCACCTTTGACCCTCTCACCTTCATCCCGTTCCCTGCCACCTTCGTTCGCGAGTGCTATTGCCTTCGTCCGCAGCTCCCTTCAACTGTTGCGCTCTCAAATGACAAAAAAACTGTCATTTAAGAGTCAACCTATTTTATAAAAATAATAATAACTTAATGCCTTCGATCGAAGAATGTCTTCGATCGAAGAATGTCTTCGATCGAAGGCATTACATTATTATTTTTTATTTGGCGCTCAATAGCCTTCGTTTGCAGACCCCCTTTGAATGAAGGTTCTGCTGTTTTGCTTTTTGAATTGGCCAACAAAGCCTTCGTTCGAACATTCGACCTTCAAACAAAGGTGCCTGCTAAAGGTTTTTTGGCACCTTCATTTTTTCTTCATCCACAAAAGTGTAACCCACTATTGTGGGATGACCCCATGTTTATTTACTTGTAAATTCTTGAGTTTCTTCAAGTATTATTAGAAGGCATGTTACAACTATAATTTTCCCTTACTCATATTTTTCTCTCATGTCTTATACCAGAGGTTTGGCATCAACACTGCAACCATTGAAATAAGTTCCATGTTCCTTGTTTTCTTTAGCATGTTTATATTATTCATCATAGGTCTAGTTTTTTATTTCCTTTTTGCAAAACCCCTGCTTTAGTGTCTAATTAAATTAATCTAAGTTTATTGATTTAGTATTTATTTTTTTAAAGGAAGTAAATCAAACTCATTAATTTAATTAGTACACATTACAAAGATTAAACCGATCTCCCTTCTATATTAAGGTAGCAAAATTTTATCTTTTAAGTGTACGGAGGTCATTCAATTTCTAGAGGAAGAGAATTAATTTGGCACATCATCAACATCCATTTGTCATCATCAATTCTATAAAGAAGTTCCTTTATCTTCACATTTAATTATTCCATTTATATATTTGAATTACCAATCCCAACTCTTTTATCTAGTTTAATTTAGTCTTTAATTATATGCATCTATTTAATAAGCCTAGATAAATTTAAGTGGTATTTGTACCCATACAATCGTAAAATAACTTAATTAATACCAATCAATTCTTACATATAGCTAAAAGTCAATTTAACTACATTCCTTAGTAGGATGCTCTTTATAATACTTGACCTCCAATTCAATTGTACATATACAATAAAAATGGTAAATCCATTACGGCAGCGTCTATGCAGCATACAAAATGCACCATAGACGCTTGTTATCTGTGCAATGAATATACTTTCCCAAGTCTGCTGAGGGAAATGGCATCAGTCTCTATGCTAAGCAAAATAGAATGCCTATACCAATCAATGGCATCGCACACTAGTTTCCTGCTCATTGCTTCATCCTCAAATAATTCTCCCTAGCAACGAGCTTGTACAAATTTACATACAAATTCATGCAGTAACATCTAGCTATAGTCTCTTTTACCTATGTTACCCATATTTCTGGTTTAGTAGTAGACTTCCCAAATTCATGAATAAAATTTAAGGGACTTTGGTAAATAAAATTTAAGCGTCTATGGTGCATTTTGTATGCTGCATAGACACCAAGAGTCTTGGTAATTGGCCTCTAATTGCATGAGAACTACATTCTTGAATGTAAGTTAGTACACTTATGGAATCCTATTTTTAGCATAGTATACATCCGACTTCCATAAGTTATGACCAATCCACACCCAATCATTAGGATCACAATATTCCAATGACTCACATCATTTTATCGTGAGGCAAGAAAGGAAACTTATCAAATTCTTATGCTCATTCGTCTCATAATCAACTTCAATATAGTCACATGTATCACATGTCAATTTAAAGACTAAAAACACTTTGTGCATCAAATATCACACAAACCCTACATGGATAACAAGTAATCTCCATTTTTTGTTGTGCCACCCTTAGTTGTGAGGTGAGGGATGGGCTAGACCAATATTGCACCTTCCAAGCCAGTCTTCCATCATTACTCATCCTGAGAGATTGGTTTTGATCTCTAAATCTCTCATTTGCAACCCTAAATCAAATCCACATGTGTGAAATTAGTTTTTAATTTTTTAATTATTTAAAATAAAAAAATTATAGTGAAAACATTTAGTTTCATTACAATTATAAAACAACTCAAGTAATACAAATAAATTCTTATAGAAATCCTTCCAACAATTTGTAGGCTATTCTTAAATATCATCCACTTCAATAGTCAAATGTCAATTTTAGCCAATAAAAATAGGACAAATATTTACCACTTTTTGTTGTGAATGAGGTGTAAAATCACTATTGATTGTTTGACCATTGAAGTGGATGATATTTAAGTAGAGTGCAATTTGTACATTCCCTAACAGACTCTTTTTTAATACCTATCTTCAATTCTCTTACAAATGAAAGAATAAAGATAAAGTCCTTGGGAATCCAAGCTTTGAGTAGCCTCTGTTGATTGACCTCCCTTTACTTGACAACTACGCTGTCCAATTCCAGATCGTACACTTGTGGAAACCCATTTTTAACATAGTAGAGGAATGGTGCACACTCTGTTGTTGGACTCACAAGATTCCAATGACCCACTCAGATTTTTCACCAGACACTTAATGAATGTCCTCAGATTATTATACTTATCCTTCTCACACTCCACTCCAAAACATTCCCAAGGCATTATACTGTAATACTTAAGTATTTGGACTTCTCTTGTATTTTCATCAAATCTTAATCCCACCTTCAATTTAAACTCCCCTTCACTAGAAAATGACACATAACTAGGAATCTCCACTTCAGTGCTGGGGTGGACCAAAGATGCAGTTTCTAAGTAGGCTTTTGCTCCTCCACCGATCACTGCATGCTTAACCCCTCTCACTACTCGCATCTCTATGTCATTAGACGACATCAAGTTGTCCACCATGGACCCTAACGAAGTGTATAACACCCCCTCGGCAACCAATAGTGTTCGAAAAAGATCACCTCTAGAGGAAAGTGGTCACATATCTTCTACATTACCCAGCAGAAGATGCAATTGACTTTGGTATAAATCCACACCCTCAATGATGTTCACTCCAACACTGCTGATGTAAAGCTCGAGAATGTTGGAATAAGCCAGTAGACTCCTCCCTTTGTTTGGAGGAACAACCCTACTAAATTTACACCTTTCAATAGTTTCTCCTGTGAGACTATCAAATTCATAGGGACGAAGTCATAAAATGTACCTTTTGTTAATGACTTGATACTGTGGTTTCTAAGTATTAAACAGTCCAAAACGTCGGATAAATCCATCACACCACCTATGAATCCGAAAAAAAATGCTTTATGACCTTTGAGAAACACAGTTTGAGAATTCACAATTTTCAAGCCGAGCAGAGAGTGCCAGATTGGATCTGTAATATAATACGTCATTTTATTATCCACGAACAGCTTGTGTCCTTCCTTTCGCTCTAAATGAAACTTCTTCCCTAAGTAGTCTATTTCAATTACCGTCTCATCGGATACTTGGCTTGGCACACTAGCTTGCTCTACTTCTTTGGTTACAAGGCATTCATCAGCTGTTTTTAAACATCATCCACTTCAACAGTCGAACGTCAATTTTGGCCAATAAAAACAGGACAAATATTTACCACTTTTTGTTATGGATGAGGTGTAAAATTGCTATTGACTGTTTGACCATTGAAGTGGATGATGTTTAAATAGAACCGGCATTCACCTCCCTTACTGAAGAACCATAAGCCATCCTCGAATTCGTTCAATCGAGAATAAGATGAGGAGAGGCGAGTCCCCAGCCCACAGGGTAGCTTACTTAGGTACCACATCATAAAAGCTTGTATAATGGCTCCAAACACTGTGAGCTTCACAATCTGCCAAAACACCAGAGAAAACTGTAAAGAAAGTAGCACCTTACTAAATATTGACTCTAATTCTGCCATACTTCCACAACAACAGATCACTCCGCTACTCTCTCTTTTCGTCCTTCTTGCCAATGATAGCCCACACTATTAAATCCGTTTCCTCCTCTTTCCATTCTTCATCATTAATGCCAAGGCATTTCCTTTATTCCCGCACACTCTTTTCCTTTTCCTTTTTCTTTTTCTTTGATGGGATTTCTTTATTCTCGCACAATCTCTTACATTTTTCTTGTTTTACTCATTTTAATTTTATTCCTATCTTATATATCATATCAATCTTTCTTTTTTGGGGGGCTCCCATTCCTATATTCTATTTAAAATCATATCAATCTTCTTTTTCTTTCTTTCTTTTTTTTTCTCTCCCATTCCTATATTCTATTTAAAATCATATCAATCTTCTTCCTTTTTTTGGCGCCCATTCCTATATTCTATTTAAAATCACGTTTATTTTTTCTGAGGGCTTCTTTCTTTAAAGTGTAGTTGCGTAGAGGAAAACATGTTTTTCTTAACGAAGATGAAAGAATAACAATGAAAACCATCGTACAAGATTTCTGGCAAAGAAGTTAAATTTCCAGATTCACCACACTCTTATTTGTTAAAGATATTCTTACAACATTATATAACATTTGGATGCCTCATTTACTATTTCCATGGAGGTCCAAATGTGACGGTTATATGACTATTTAGTTATTTTTATCATAAAATATAATTATAATTTTAGAAAAGATTGCATCACTTAAAAAGGAAATTTTCTATTTGATTATTTTCTCATATATATATATTCTTATTTACTTCAAAGAGATGGAAACATTTGCCAAATATGCAGAGTTGACCATCAAACATGACCATCAAACCTAGGTCATGTTCCCATATATGTCTTTTTTTATCATTCACATTTTATTATTTTTTCTATCATTTTTTTGGGCTATATATGTTCATGACTAACCTACATGGGTCTTTGGGTCCCTCACAACTCTCTTTTAAACAAATTGTCCTTAGTCATGGTGCTAATCATTCTTACATGAGGCTAATGCAATGAATATTCTTGCTAGTTTGGCTCAAAGGAAACAAGTTTCTTTGGAAAAGATAAATGATCACAAATCAAAGATTGTCTCCCTTAGAGCACAGAGATTCCATAATTGTTTTTAATCATGACTCTATGGCAAAGGATTTTTACTTTTTTAGAGACATACCCTTATTTGTATTTCTTGGGGGTTCAAATGAATGTGAGGATACTAGAAGATTGGGCCCATAGAGCTTGACTAATTGAAGCAGACATGGAGATAACTTTGGCCGCCAATAGTTTTTTTTTTCATTTTTAATATTTTTTTGGGTTGTGCCTAGATTTTTAAAGAAGATTCTTATTTCTTGAAACATGTTACTATTTTCATGAAACCCTAGCATCTTGATTTCATCCCAATAGAGGAACTCCCTTCCAAGGTCCCAATTTGAATTCATCTCTTTGCCTTGCTAAATTCTATTTTAAAAGAGGTTTGCATTAGGGAGATCCTCTCTGTATCTCATCCTCATTTTGATGGAAGGACTGTTAGTGTATATATATATTTCATAGATATATTAGACACTTAGGCATAAGCCTATTTAGGTGTGTCTTCATACAACCTTGACATATCTCTCATTGAGGTGTCAAGGTTGTTAGGCAGTTAGGAGAAGGGTCATTAAAGTTCCCACTAAAATAGCCACTCATGTTAGTTTGTAGGAGTCTTTCCCTCAACTAACTAACTACCTCTCCTCACCTATATGTACAAGCTTATTCGACTCATAATCTGCTTGATTTTGATACCAGCATTCTATTAGTCAATTATTGTTTCTTATATGGTATCAGAGAAAAACTAAATTAATTTGTTGGTTCAATTTTGGTCGAACAAGCGATAGTATTACTAATTTCATTATTGCATTGAAATTGCTATTGTTTTGTTCTCTGTGTCTCACTCTCTTTCTGGATGTAGACTCATCTGGTGGTGCTTAGTATGCAAGGTATTGCGGTGGCAGGCACAGACCTAGGCTAGGTTGAATTCACCCCTATTTGGTAGGCTAGATTTGCCTTGTTTGCCATGTTGGATTCACTAGGCGTGTAGTTTTTTGCAAGATGTCAAAACACCCTGTCAACTGGCCCGAAATCCTGCCTCAAATCGACTAGAGGGCTCTAGAATCGACCCAAAAACAACTTGTATTTTGGGATGATTTATTTGGGTAGAGAGGGGAGGCGATTTGTTTCTGGAAGGTGTCTCACAAAAGGTGTTTGGAGGTTCAAATATGTCGCAGAAGGCTTGTGTTTTTTACAGGTTTGAATTGGTAGAGTTAAGGCCACGCCCTCCCTACTGGTTGATTCACATCCCTAAGGCCATGCCCTCTCCATGGCAATCCTTCGCAGGCTTGAGACCCTCACAACACCTTCTCACGCATAGACAGGCCTTCTCATGCACAGGAAGACCAGGGCACACGACAAAAAGGTGTTTTCTCAAACTAGAGAGGCTTAGAGACCAGAAACTCAGCTTCAGATTTGACCTCACTATGCCCATAATTGGCTCTTGACCAAGTCTCAATTCACCTCTGTCAGCCTCTATGCCTCATGATTTCTCTAGTTACTGTTATATACTAGCAATTTTCTGTTATATTATCATTTATTGTCACTAGTGGTTCATTTCTTTTCTTGTAACAATAAACAACGACTGGTACATTTAATGTAACAACACTTGCATTTGGCAGTAGTAGTGGCATTTATTGTTAACTGCCTACAGTGAGTTAACTTTCTTTGTAACCGTCATATGTATTCTCAACATTTTGGGAAAACTTGCATTGAAAAGCACATTGGTTTGTAATAACCCCTGTATTTTCACCTGATGAAGATCAAGGGTGAGGTCCGGTTTGGCAGGAGGCCAATACCCCCTCACAATCAAAACCATTGTATTCTATACTACGGGTGAGGTCCGATTTGGCAGGAGGCCAATACCCCCTCACAATCAAAACCATTGTATTCTATACTACGTGTCGATTCCAACGAGTAGTTGGAAGGCTAGGTTCACTCATTTTTTCTGTTTTCTAGTGCACATGTATTAAATTAGGCCATTTACATGAAACTTGTTTGTTTCATAACTTTTGATCAATAGCTCAAAATTGAGCACCATTTTTTGCAAAAGTTAATGTTTTGACATTTTCAATCTATTGTACCTACTTGCATTGTAAAAAACACTAAGTTATAAAGTGCCACTAATATGGGGGGTCACCTAATACTGAATCATGGGGGGGGTGTATAGAATCATGCCAAGAACACTTCCGAGTCGTGCCAAAGAACACTTCTGAGTTGTGCCAAAGAGCACTTCCATAGAGTCGTGTCAAGTGCACTTACTTGAGTCGTGTCCAAAACACTTTCACACTCCTTTCCACATTTTCAGTTAAAGGGTTTAATCAAGCAATTTGGGGGTTTAAACACGCACTCAACTTATAAAGTGTCACTTTTATGTATTATTTAGAGGGGTTAGTATAGGCATTTTTTAAGCATTAAACTAACATAAAGTTCAAAAGGGGAGTAAATTATCTAATTCAATTGATGGGGATAACGAGTCATCCATTTGCCATTACCTTGGAAAACGAAAAACTACAAGTCCTGGCGCACTGCCAATGGATTCACCTATTGCCACATATGTATGGACTTATTTGTTACATCCCTCTTTTGGACAAATTTTTACTATTTACTTTTACTTGTTTCATGGATAGAATAGACATGTGAATATGTTTTAAGCTCATGGGAAAAGAGAAATGTTATGATTACATTATGCTTTGACCAGGATATCGGTACGTTCACCACAATTTGTATGTGAGAATGTTTTGACAAGAACAGGTGGATTGGACTCTCCGTGAAGCAAAAGGGAGAGAAAGTATCTTCGAGGAAGGGGAGTATAGACTCTAGATCACCAAAGGGTATTTGCCACTGAGTACAGTGTTTAACAAGTTGTGAACTCTAAGTCATTGGAGGTAAGTCACATTTTATTGGTTAATTATTGGAATGACTTGACAAGTTGTCGATGTCTTTTAGAACCCCCTTCAATCTAGTCATTCTGTGAAATCGACGTCGTTGAGGTCAAACGATAGTCATTCCGTGACTAGGACGACCTTCTATCAAATATGTCATTCATGACGTCGTAATTAAATTTTTTATTATGTCTTCAATGACAAAATATTGCTAACATGTTTCTTGTTTATTGTTTAAACGTTGAAAATCTTGATCATTGTCAAAATGAAATCGAACTAATTTTATATGTGAAGGGGAGATGGACTCGACCCAATCACACTTGTGCATAAGTTTATGTCACATTATTGAGATTTCTTTTGACACTAATGTATGTATATATATATATATATATATATATATATATATATATATATATGTGTGTGTGTGTGTGTGTGTGTGTGTGTGTGTGTGTATGTATGTATATGTATATATATATATGTATATATGTATATATATATATGCTTTATTATTATTATTGCGTCATTATGCTTGAGGGGCAGGTTGTTAGCTAGTTTTAAAGGATAACAACCTTTGTTATAGAAAAGAATATTCCTTCTCTAGCAACTAGGGCTTTGAATGCCTTTTTGGTGAAGTTGTTTATTTGAAGGAGTGGTATTTTAATACCCACGTTTCTATCCCCGTTGCATGCTCGATCAATGAGCATTTTGAGGCTTGGTTTATGAGATATCTGCGACCTTCTGGAGTATTGTTTTAACAACATTATAGTGGAGTTTCCACATTTTGCTGAGATCCATTTCAACTATATGTTGGTGGACGTTTATAACTACTAGTTTGAAAATAAGAAGTGGGGTAACGTGTGTTTAAGACGTCACACTCATGATGTGTGAGTGAAATGTTAAACCACGATTATCCCCACATCAGCCAGATCAATTCCTATACATAATCTCAAGTAGAAGTTTCCCTCGAATTTTATGGGAGTTGTTTCATCTTTTTCATGGTGGCTCCTTTGTAATCGGGTAATAGTGGCAAAGGAAGTCGTGACTCATCTCAGAGTTATAAGTTGCTATAAAATGACTTCTTGAGGAGGAAGAAAGGCACGTAATATAGGGGAGGTGATGCTAGTTGAGTTGGTGGATGCACTCATGGGAAAACATACTCAGATCCGTGAGTATATCTCTGTGGATACTAGTGGGTGTTTCTTTTCTTAGGTGTAGATTAAGTCGAAGATGAGAGAGTAGGATTTAGTGGTGACGAGAGCACCAAAAAAAAGAGGAGAATAAGAAACCTTCAACACTTATGATGATATATTGGCAGAGTAGGCAAACTGAGAAAGAAGAAATAGGCATTATCAGAGGAAGGAGTAAAGCGTTGCAAGGATGACCCTAGATTGATAAAGAAACTCAACGGGTTCTTTCCTTGCCGATGTCTTATAATGGCACAAAGGCTGACATTTCTAAGAAAAATAGCCTTCATGTTTGGTGATTTCATTGTCTTTTAATAGTAGTAAATGCTTATTACTTTTAAAAGAAAACTTGATAGAAAGATATTAACACTATCGTTTGTCTATTAGTAGATTTTATAACTATTTATGTGCATAGACGAATCATAGAATTTGACAGTGATGATAAGACTGTAATTACTCAAATAAGGTTGTGTCAACTATATACGGATACTCATGCAAATAGATTTGGAATGACACTATACAAACGGAGTCTATGTGTCTTTATGATCTCGCATGTTTTAAGTTTTAGTATAAACTATACATCCAATCAATTAAGATCTTGTAAAACATAGGATAGTATGATAATAGTATTGTATGCTCTTTATAACACAATAGTTCTTAAATAATTGTATATCAATATGCATTACCTTCTAATAGATGAAAAGGGTGAATTGTTCCCCTCATCACTTGTTTATTAATTATTCAACATCAATTAGTTGTGGAAGAGAAAGAGAAACTTAACGTTGAATTCAAGAGGATCAATACTATCCTTTCTAAGCTTTTGATTATCAACATTATTAATATTATTATGTTATTTTTGTTTACGGGAAATGGAACCCTAGCATATGTTTAATTATTTAAACCTACTTTATTAGTAATCAGTTTAAGTCTCTTTTTCAATCTTTGTGACATTTTTGAACCTAGTCAACCAATCTAGGTTGTTATCAACTTAATCTATTTTGTATCAAGTCAAATCCTATGGTCGATATAATTAAGTATTCTATCACGGGAAAGATTTTTACTAGTTGATAAGACTTGAATAAACTCTTAGGGGATAGATCATCGATAAATAATATTCTTTCCAATTTAGAGTTGGGTAAACTAGTAATAATAATCTATTAGTCAAATTTAAGACTTAGTAGGTCAAAATTAGTTCTTTTATCTTCTTAGTGTAAGTCAGTTGACTTGAGAAGACCTAGAAGGTTGATAATTTTATCATAGACTTAAACTTGTCAAGAATTGATTAAGTTGTAAGTAATTATCCTTGTTAGAACCATATATGTGTTCTTCCTTTTGGAAGCAATTGTTCGCTACCTTTCAGAATAGAGACCTTGGTGAGATAATGTCATTACAAAATTAAAATGACCATGAGATGACATAGACATAGATTTCCTTTTGAGAATTATGAAATTCTTCTTGTCATACAAATCCAAGGTAATCGGTGAGCCAAGAATGTGGACTCTGAGATTGCTTTTGATTAGCAACTATTATTTTATGTTGATTTATTTTGAGATAATGTATACTCAAAAACATATTTAACTTCTCCTATGTTAAGATTAAAACTATTAAACCAACTCTAGGGTATAGGAGTACTAGGAGATAGAAGTTATAGTTCTTATTATATGATTAATAGAACTTATTTTGGAACTACTTGTGCACAAAAGGCAAATGTTATCCAAATGTTGCATATCTCTGTTTTCATCTAATTCAAGTTGGGTATGTTGAGAGATTTAAAACTATACCCCATACGATTGTTATGAATGTTGTTAAAGGTTTATGGGACATGAATGCAAAGGATGTTATAAATGTGTCCATAGCCTATGGTAAAATTGGAAGTTAGCAAACTTAAGGAGGCCAAGAGGTTGGAAGTAATTCTTATCTTTTATGATTCAAACCTTTTAGGGTTGATAGATTGAACTTAGTCAAAAGACTAGTTTTGAGAAAATATAGTATTCTTTTAGATATTATATGGGTGAAGATATACCTCGATTACTATATTTATTCATATTACGTGAAATGTGAATTCAAGTGATGCCAAGTGGTCTAGGAAAGACTATAGGTATTGGTTCTCATGTTTTGTTATATTTATGTTATTGAGTTGGAAAACAAAGACATTTGATAATTCCATGCATTGGGTTAGAGAAGTTAAACCCTAGAATCATAACCTGAAGTATTTAGGAAACCTATAACTCTTATGTCGAATATGACATTGTATATTTATATGATGGTCGACAGGGAAAGATTGAGAAAACCATTTTGGTTGATAGTAAAAAGGTCAAGAAAACCATAGAGCAAGACAAGAAGAGTCTTTATAATACCTTATCAAAATTAAGTGATTCTTTGATAATGTTGAAACTCATTTTAATGCATCAAGATGTTTGATATTTGAATCAGAGTAGAATGATAGAAAGTCCTAAACCCTAGAAATTACAAGTATGCAATGAGGGACTCTTTAAAAGGTTAGATATGCCTGAACCTTAATATTGCAAATATATCCTAGATTAAAGATTGTTCTAAAGTCAGATTGACTAGAATGGAATTATAGTACTGACAAGTTTGTGTCTAGAGTTACTAAATAAAGGGGTAATTACCCTAACTATGTTTATTTATTCTTACTTGTAAGAAAGGAAATAATTACCTAGACTATGATGTTTAACTTAGGTAAGGTAACCTTTTTAGCTATGTTGAATCGACTTAAACTCCATTAAGTGTCGATAAGTCTTGGATCTCAGGTATTGCAAAGTTGCATTGAGAATACTTGTATGGAAAGTTAATATGTCAGGACTATAGAACCTAGACAATATTTGGAAAAATTGTTGAAAAACGGAAAGACTGTATTAGAATTGATAAACTTTAAATGTAAACCTAGTTCACCACATTCGGAATGACGTAACCTATTGGGATGATCATACTTAGCTAGAGGGTATCTAGGGTTGTATGATCAATAGTGTTACGTAGGATACACCCCCAGTATTTTGATGGCAAATACCATGGGTCATCCGAGGTTTATACTCTTCGTGCAGGGTAGGGCCACTTCCGGTTAAGAAGGTGTGCGGGAGACCATCAGTCTGTGGATGGAGGTAAAGCTCTTTGAAGATACTTTCTCTCTATCTTTAGCCAGAGGGTAGCCGAGGGTTGTGACATGGAGGTTGACAATCGAGTTGCAATGATCTCTTGGTGAGTTTTATTTTGTAATTTTTTTCTTATGAATAATATATATAAATATCATATTGTTGATTCATTGAAAATGAATGGACCCTTTGTGGTTAAATAAGTTGTTGATTAAACTTCAATGTTTGAAAAAGTGAAAAAAATTTATCAGCCTTTTACCTCTTCGAATTTTACTTCATGGTAAAACTGGATTATAGAGTTGGAATTATTTTGGATATTACATTATTCCTGAACCAAGCACATATTGGTAGAAAATTCTATGGGAAAACAAGAATAATCATGTCTTAGGATTAATTGGTTTAAGTGTTATGAACCATACTCAGTGGGTTCCTCTATCACACATCAACCGTCTTAGAGATCTTTGGACCAAACTATGGGAAATGTATGGAGACCCCAATGAACCTCCATTCCTAGATGATCCCACTATAGACATACTTCTTTCCCTTGATGATGTTGACGATCCTTTGTATGATGATGATACTGAAGAGGAACTTGCGTATTGGGGAATTCTTGACTGTACTAATGACACAAAGACATACCCACTTGCATCCCCTCTCTACACCTCCTGCATTGGTATATATTCTACCACCTCTAGCTATTGCTACATTAGATTCCAGAGTCGCTTGTTCGAAAGCTTCTGGTGCTTCTTTACAATAGGATATCAATCTTCCTAGCATTGCTGATTGGGACAAATTTCTACCTAACATCACTTGTATGTTTGTAGAGTCCCACATTGCTGACATGGAAGCACACATTGAGGACATTAGTGTTCTCTTCGATGACAATTTCAATGAAGTTGCATCACCATTGTCCTCTTTGGATATGCATGCTCTACATAGTCCTACACATGGTTCTGGATTGTCATCATTCTCATCTATTGGGCATGCATCTGATTTAACTATGGCACCCTTCGGCATTGACATGGGGACACCTGAGCACTCTTCGAAGACATCGACATGGGCATCATCATCCTTGGATCAACTTCAACATGATTCAAGATCATACATACATCTTCTCGCATGGGAAGATATCCTGCATCTTCATATGGTTTCATTTCTTCCCAAGGGAAGGAACATGTGTTCGGCATTCTTGGATCTACATCTTCATCCTTTGTCGACTATTAAACACCCTTCCATTTACTTGAAGTGTTCCTCACCTTTTGTCTTTCTCTTTCTCCACCTCCTCCTCTTAGCTTTTCATTTCATCATATGTACATTTTATGAAAACAATTCAATTAAATGTCCATGTTATCATAAAATAAGTCTTTGGCAGATATCCCAATAGTGAATATAAGTAGTGATCTTCATTGCACTCTATGCATCTAATGTTACAAAGTCAACATCATATTCTAAATTGCCAAATTCTCAAAACATAAACAAAATTGAAAAAACTTTCTAGAAACTAAAAATAAAACTTTGTTCCTTCATTATTATTGTAGGTCTGACATGGTGCACATTGTTATAGTGCGAGCCTATTTTTCAGATCACTTCATTTAGCATCACCAATCATCTCCACAAGAACATTCTCCTTGTTTAAAATGATGAAAACACATATCGCATCTCTCACAACATTTTCTCTTGCAATAATCTTGGAGATAAATTATGTTGCAGTGTGCAATCAACACATTCTCGAAGGTTCTTCACAACTCTAATAGTTGTTCTAGGGGACGTGTCTAACAAACCAAAAACAATTGCCAACTTTTCACTATGGTGGCAAAGAAATAATTACTTTTCCTCATTTTCTACATTACTAAGTAAATGTCTTGAATCTAGGAAATATCCTATCGCCATCATCTCCCAAGCCAATTTCTCCAACTTTGCATAGATCTCCTATGCCTGTGGATGTGATCTTTCTCCTACACAAAAAACACATACCATTTTATGGCCTTCAATCCAACTACATCTAGGGATCTTTTTAATTCCTTCATCTCTCATCAATCTCCTCACCATTTGAACCTTACACCACTTGCCCACTTCTGCATATATGTTTGAGAGAAGAACATAAGTCACAACATTTTCGTTGTAAATACTCCTAAGCCTATATTCATATGTGATCTATAGGCATCAAGAAAACACATCCACACAACCACCATAGGTTTAACTAGCATCTTAACAATAAAGTTTAGGTTGTCCTCAACATAGCTAGCATGGGCAAGAAGGTCAACCATGCGGGCATAATGATCACTTATAGGTGTAATGCAATAAGGGTTACTCGTGTGATTGAAGCACGTACAATCCTTATCTAGTAAACCTACATGGTTGCATGCACATAAAACAAAAGTAAAGCTTATAATATCAGGATATCTTTTAGAGTGCTTCATTAATTCAAATATTTTGAGATCATGCTTGCATAATCCATTTTTTATGCATATCCTGCAATCATCTCATTCCATGAGATCACACTTCTTTGAGGCATTTTGTTAAATAGTTCAAGTGCCTTGTCTATGCTTCCACATTTTCCATACATGTCTACCAGAGCATTTCCAACCATAATATCTCACAAAATTCCCCTTCCATTATGCTTTGATGGATGTCCATGCCCTCTTCCAAAGCTCCCATTTTGGCATAGGCAGGGAGGATGTTGACTTTACAACTACCAATTTTATTTGCTTGAAAGTTTCTAAAGGCTTGTCAACAAATCCATTTTGTGCATATCCTCCAATCATGGCATTCTATGAGACCACATTGATGTCAAATAGCTCGCGTGCCTTGCCCATGCTTCCACATTTTGCATACATGTCTACCAAACCAGTTGTGACTACAACATCTGATAAAATTTCTCTATCATTTATGCTTTGACGAATGTCCATACCCTTTTCCAAAGCTCCCATTTGGTATAGGATGGGAGGATGCTGGCAAAGGTTGTAGAGTCTGGCTTTACGCTTGCTAATTACATTTTCTTGAAAGTTTCTAAAGTCTTTTCAATAAATCCATTTTGTGAATATCCTGCAATCAGGGAATTCCATGAGAGCACGTTTCTTTGAGGCATTCTGTCAAACAATTCAGGTGCCTTGTCTATGCTTCCACATTTTGCATATCCTTCAATCATGGCATTCTAAGAGATGATATCTCTTTGAGGCATTATGTCAAACAGTTCGTGCCATGTCTATGCTTCCACATTTTCCATACATGTCTACCGGGGCAGCTACAACAACATCTGACAAAACTCCTCTATCCTTTTTCCTGTGATGGATATCCATACCTTGTTCCAAAGCTCCCATTTTGGCACAGGCAGGGATGATGCTGGCAAAGGTTATGGAGTATGTCTTTACACCTGCAATTGTGTTTTCTTGAAAGCTTCTGAAGCTTTTTCAACAAACCCATTTTGTGCATATCCTGCTAATTCCAATGAGACCACATTTCTTTGAGGCAACTCGACATGAGCCATAGATGCGAGATCTTTTACGCGATCAAACACTTTACGGGCATCCTTGCATGGTAACTATCAGATGAGTTTCAATTTAAACTGGGAATTAACGAGATGGTTTGAAGATGGAAATGGGCATTAGTGAAAGGAACAGGCCCACATACCACCTAATCAATCAAAGCTTATAGTGTCATGCCCACATTTCCCATGTGATCACGACACACAACACACGTGTCATGTCCACATTTGCCATGTGGTCATGACACGAATTACAAAAAACTTTTCTACCTATCCCTAGGAACCCCCTCGCATGCGTCTGCGTGCTTAATGGCAATACACATAAGGCGTAAACACGTCAACAAATTTGAGGAGGTGCGTTGTCCCACGCAGCCCCCTACGTGAAGAAAGCCATCTAGGGGGTATGCGACACGAAGTGTGTCGCTTTTAGGGTTAGAACGATTTTAATCCTAACCCCAAGTTTCCTAGGTGAGAAGGGGATTTTGCCAGATTTGAAAACCTAACCCTAACTCTGATTAAAAATGAAATTGAAATAATGATTAAGTAATAATGGCATGATGGACGCATGATTAAAGTGGAATGGTGAAATAAAAGTTAATAAAAATATCAAAAAATTAAAACCCAGAAATCTAGGAAAAATTTGACAGTATAACGTGTTTTCAATAATCAACTTAAAAATTTTAAAATAAGACTCCAATAAGAAATTAAATAAAATTTAAACTTAAGAACAAATTAAAAATAATTTAAAATAACAAAATAAATACCCTGCCAAGGTCAAATAAACCAACCTTGCATTAAAAGGTTAAAAATAAAAATAATAAAATAATTACATGATGCCAAATTTGATTTCAAATTTGAGTCCGTTAATAAATATAATTTTGGCATTATATTTATTAACTAGCTCTAAATAATAGAGGAGGGAAAAGATTAAATATCCTTTCCCGTAAAATAATAGCGAAATCGCTAAACATAAAATAACCAAAGTACGCTAGGAAATAAATTAAATATCCCAACTAAAAAGAATTAACTACAAAGGGAATACTCTTCCCAATTTAAACAAAATCAACCCCTTCCCTTTTAAAATACAAATCACAAGACATTAAAACAAAATGCCAAATCCCAATTAAAAATTAAACAAATTAACTGAAACACAAGTATTAAAAGACAAGGGCAACAAAAATGAGAATTTTAAAAAATAAGGAATAAGACAAAATTCATCACATTCTCCTCACAATTAAAAATTGGTTTTCAAATTAGAAAAGCCCTAATTTTATTTGTTACAAGAGTTTGCCCTATTCATAGTGTATTATTTCCTTATGGCAAATGAGCCCTAATTTGCTCTCATTCCTTTCTCCTTCTCTTTTTTTTTGTTTTCATCTTGCCTCTTTGTTTATGCAAGATAGGGTTTTGAAAGGAGGTGGAAGCCATGAATGAAAATTGCTGCAACCTCTCACGGAGGTATACACAGTAGAGTCAATACAAATTATATATATATATAAATAACTGAGTGATATATATATATATATATATAAATGAAATGTATGTGTTAAGAATTATTTTCTTGTTGCAGAGTGAAGTGGTCTGCATAGCACCGCTGGGGATTCCGCTGTGGAGAGGTGGAGCTTGGGGAAGTGATGGCTGCAGAGGAGGGACGGTAGAGGGGGGGCAGCGGGAGAGTTCGATGCAAAGGGAGGGGTTTATGGAGAGTCCGCGGAGGTTGGGACAGGGACGGTGAGGGCGCTGAGGTGTTTGAAGGCAACGGTGGGGAGGGGGTCGAAACCCCCACCCACACCCTGTATTGAAACTAAGGCTGCTATGGGGTCTGTGGTGGGCACCGCCCACCACAACCCCACCCTTTACATTTTTTTTTTATTAACTCAAACCCCGCGTTGTATAACAATCCGCCTATGGTTTTTTTTGTTTCTCTCTGCAGTCTCTTCTACATAAATTTCTACTTAATAGTATTTTAAATATATATGTGTGTGTGTGTGTGTGTGTGTACTCAGATATATATACTTTCAATTTCATACAAAATATCACAGTATAAAAGCATTTTTCTATTACTGTATATATATTTATATATATGTGTGTGTGTGTGTGCTTATATATATTTTAATATATACAGAAAATATAAAGCATTAGTTCTCTTCCCCCTTTTTTTTATATAAACAGTGACTTATAAAGAACAACAAGTTGGACTACAGCTGATAAGGATGTGTGTATATATATATATATATATATATATATTTCTAACTTTCACCAATACATATTTGTTGTTTAACTTAGAATACAAATTTTTTGTCTAACCTTAAGGTAAAATTTAAATAGCATTTTTTTTGAAACATAAATAACCAGAGATACTTTCCTCTTTTTTTTTAAGCATATAAGATAAATATTACCATTTCATTTAAATATTCTGCAATCTATATTCCTAAACAGCACCCATTAACATGAAATTTCCAACAACATAACAGAAAATATTTCACTTAGATTTCTATCTTCTCTCTCTTTTTTTTTAAAGGATCTTACAAGGTAGAATATGCATTTTCATCCAAATTTTCCAATAGCTTAACTTCCTAAACAACAACTAATAAAATAAACTTTTAATGCAACAAAACAGGAAACCAATTCAACATTTCTCTCTCTTTCTTTTGTATACAATAAATTATATACAACTACTGATGCATTTTTTTTTTGTAAGGAAGAAACATGACAGCAAAAAGATAATTTCTCATACAACTCTCAAACACAAACTCCACAACTTAGAGAATAAACAGCCTTTAAAAAAAAAACATAAGGAATGTTTACATTGCAACACTCATTACAGCCAACTTCATAGGTAAAATGACTTGACAAAATAAATTACAATAGGGCCACAAAGGCCATGGCTCAAAAAGCTAACAACAAATGACTATAGCATCACAAAAATGGACTTCTCATCAAGCTCCATTTCTTCATTTAAGCACCTGCAATAAATACACAACAAGAAGGAAAACCCAACCACTTTGAAATGCCTTCCTCCCTACCGTAGACCCGCAAGTGGGTCACCCCCAAGCTAGGGAGGTGGGGATTCACATGGTTGCAAACACACCACAACAAGCATCAAGCAACAACACAAAAATCAACCCCAAGGATAAACACATAACACAACTCATGGAAATGAGTTTGATGGGGGTAGGGAATGGACCCCTCTACTTCAAAGGCCACACCAAAATACCAAAATACCAAGTCTCATGGCCTCAAGCCAAAACCTCCAAAACCACAACTCCTCAAATATCTCAAGATAAACTTCCATGGCACTCTTGCCATTCAAATAATCTCCACAACAAGTAAGAAGCCCTCAAGGCCAATAATAACACAAATATGGGAGTGACCTCAAAGAGGTTCCTTTCCCCTACCCCAAACAAGTTGAGCCTTACCTCCAAATGGAGGTGCTCTCACCAATCTCCCATCCCACACAAAACAAAATAAAACAACAAACAACAATTCAACAAACACATCACAATAAAAGTATGCAAGGGTAAAGAACATAGTCATGAGGCTTACCTTCAAAAGCCCTATTATGGAAGCACGTTTGGTGATGAGTTTCAAGCCTCTCCAAACCTTCCAATCTCTAAAATCCTTCTTACTTCCTAAAAATTGCTCAAAATAGAAAGAATCTCCAAAATGCAAGAACCCCACATTCCTCAACAAGAGGGGGTAATATAGGCCTTCTAAATTGGCCTTGAGGAATGAGAAGGTGACACTTGTCACCTTCTCCTTCCTCCTCCAATGCCACTTGCAAGGGAGAGGAAGTGTGAGGGTGACAAGTGTCATCCTCCAATTCCATCTCAATCCTCACCTTATCCACTTGTGCTCTCACACGTGTAAGAGAACAAGTGGTGAGGTGGCATTCCCTTTCAAACCTCCATGAGGATAAGGGATGCCATATGGCATCCTCTTATTCTCTAAGAGAGTCATCTCCCTCCAAGATGCTCTCACATGTGTGTGAGAGTCTTGGAGGAAGATCCCACACACTTGGGAGTCTTGGAGACCTCTCAAGTCTTCCTAGGGAAGGGATTCCCAAACTTTGGGAAGGGAGATGAGTCTTTCCCAAGGCATGACTCATCTCCCACCCTTAGCTAATTTAAATTTCGTCACTTTGACTAAACCTTAGTTTAGAGTGACCAAAAGTGAGTTATCCCAATGTTTAGTTAGTCAAAATTGACCCTAGACCCATGGGTAACCACATAGGGTAAATTTTGGGACACTAAGGTTCACCTAGGGGGTCATAAATCCACTCTAAATGGCCTAAAAAATTAAAAACAATAACAAGTGGTATCAGTCAATAAAAATTAAACAACATATAATATTAATTTAATTAAACAAAAGGGTACTAGTCCAAAATGATAAAATTAAACAAACACTTAAATCAACACTCAATTTCAAACGTGATCCTCATCTCTCTTGGGAATGGATCAGCTTCACAGGGAATAACATGTGTGTGAATTCTACCTCCAATTTCTCGTGGCCTAGGAATATAATCCTGCACATCTCGATCAAGTGTCAATCATATCATGAATAATCATAGCCGAAGCAACTGGAATTAAATTCATGCCATTGAATACAACAATAATTATCTATAACATAATTCTGAATTAAACTGCATTTTTCTATCACATGTCAAATAATTATCATCACATAAATAACTAGAAATCACATCACAAAACATCATCTAATATATCTCGTATGTCGAATCACAAAATAGCATCAAAATATGATCAAATCGAATCACCATATGTCTAATCAATGTCATATCAAAATCAGGAGATATAATCAAGCCTGCAAAATGAAACCATAGTCTCTAAAAGTCTAATAATGCCATCAACTGAAATGCATAACGATCAAAATAAGGAAGGAAAAATAATCGGCCTCACATAGAGTGTGTTATTTAAGGAAGCAGTCCCACGGAGTTGCTAGAGGATCTATTTTTGTGGAGCAAAAGGTCTCATGGAACTCAAAAAAATTTGCTAATGCTTAAATCAAAATCTTTTCCTCCAAAATAGGAGCAGCTAATGTTTAGGAGGTTATTTTTGAACAGGTGCAGGTGGGGTGGGGCTGAAACTTTTCCCCACCAACTTAGGGAGTTAACTTCCAGTTTTTTCATTCCTGGGGAAAATTTGGAGGGAATTTTTGCAATTTATGTTTTTATTTCCCAGCTTCCATAAAATTCAGAGCTTAAAATTTTAGGCATACCCACAACTACAAAATTAATGGGACCACCCACTGTAAAATGCTCCTAAAAAATCTTAGCAACCCTGTTGAGATAATTTAGGAAGCCCCCTCCCATGGGACTGCTTCCTAAGCCCAACCATATGCTTATCTCTCACACTCTAAGCTTTGACCTGCTTAGGTGGATGATGGGGCCCTCTAACGTCGCACAGTTTTTGTCAATCTATTAACTCATTACTCTCCATCACCATGTTATTAACACCTAATTCACCAACTGCTATCGTGACCATCAGTTCATTCACTAACCGCCCATAGATAAAGTAGCATGGTTGTACAAGAGTCTAGAGACTTAATGGAGCAATGAGCACGGGACACAAATGAACATGTATTATAAATAAAAAAATCCTTTCTAGGTGAACACTCCGAACATTACAAATTTATGACTATCGTCTAGGCTATAAACTTATAAGGAATAAGCTTTTTATATATAACATGCTTAGATAATTGTATCAATAGAAATTGTATAAACATATATTTTATTTAATATTTTTATGGCTTAAAATTTATATTGATAGATATTAAAAAATAAAAATTAAGGGGTCAAGAAAATATAATATATGTAACATAAAAGCAAAAGAATAAGAACCATGAAACAAATTAAATATAAACTAATAATAAAATGAGATATAATATGTGTAACATAATAATAAGTGTGATAACAATGCAAAGAAGAAAGAAGCAACAAGGTATAATAAACAAGGAAACAACAACAAACGAAACAAAAATAAATGAAAGGTCAAATTTACAAAAAAAGAACCTATACATACACACAAGAATATATATATATATATATATATATATATATATATATATATATATATATATATATATATATATATATATATATATATATATATATATAACAAACGAAACAAAAATAAATGAAAGGTCAAATTTGCAAACAAGTACATATATACATACGAATATAAATGAAGATAAATAAATAAAAGTTAAAAATAGATGTAAGTACTAATAAATACTAAGTAGGTGAAAGCAAAATGGAAAAATACATACAAACAAACATACAACCAATTACGTGCATACCCAAAAATACGTGTACAAAGAACAAATAAATACACATAAAAACATATACCAAGAATGTATACATACAAACATATACCAAAATTACATATACAAAGAACATAAACATGTAAATACTTTCATGGAAATATTTATGAAAAAATTAGATTTTATTTTGGGTTAACAGCTTGAAAGCTTAACAACTCTCTCACTATGGACAACACTTGTAGATATTGATGATTAAATCTCTATTGTACCAATGGTTATGTAGGAAGGTTTGTCTAATTTAGGTGATGCTTACTTTTAATGACAAATAATTTTGTGGGTAGTATTTATTTTAAAATGTAATAAATGTAAAGTTAAGATATTTTTTGTTTCTTATCATTTATGACTAGTCAAATGATATTGGTCTAAAAATTGAAAGGTCCATATCTTATTGATGGTAGTCTTTTTAATCTCAACCACCAATCTATCTATAAGTATAAATTAGCATGGAGAACTAATAATTCTTAGAAAACTATATAATATCCACATGATTTGGTTTTAAAGTGCTCTTTCTCAAATAGATAGTTTTTTTTTATTTTGGATATAAAATTAAATAGATTTTATAGATCATTTTCTATAAGAATGCACATCAAAATTTAGAGATAGCAACTCTAATATTAAAATTTATATTTTAAAAATTAACTGACTTTAATGCAAATTCCATTCAAGAATGCAAATCATGTTTCTTCTCTATTGTCAAATGCCTTTATTCAAATATACTAAACAAAGTTATAATATGAAGAAATAGTGCCTTTTTTTTATTGTAGAATAAGGAATATATTAATATTTGGTCTAATACAATTTATTTATTTATTTTTGGCTTGTTAGGGATATTCATTTCAGCAATTTGTTTGATATTTATTTAATGGCCATATGTGTATTTTCACCTTAAAATACAATAATTTTTTTAGGAAGATCATATTACTTGAAAGGGGAGATTTTTATGATGGATATGTTGGATAAGTGTTGTATGATGGGGCTAACTCTTAGTGATCTATTTTCTTATGTTTTGGGAAAAATTTAGATTTTATTTTGGGTTTTTTCTATTTTTGTCCATACATTAAAGCACTCATATTTATCTTTTGCATGATTCATTCAATGTTTATATTTTTAAGGGTGGTGAAGTAAGAGATTAGAAGGATTTATTATCATGTAAAATTATAATCTATATTTATTAGTTTTAATAATATGGAATGAAAACAATTTTGTTCTTTTATTAAGGGTAAAAGCCAGAATCTAGAACCTTGTATAAAGTGAGGCTATTGACACTCAACTACCAAACAACAACAACTGCAGTGAAGCTACCAAGATCGAACAACACAAAGGGACTAAATGATAGCATACATAGACCTAGCAATTCGCACAACCTTGACCTAGGTGTGGGATTGAGATACACATTTTGAAAGACCTTTCTTACTTCTTTGGACAATAGTCCAAGACACCTCATTATCCATAGCCACTGATTGAGGAGAGGGGGAAAAAACCATCTCTGAGCAACACAAAATGCCTAACTGGGGAAGTTGACTGACAAGAGGACACCACAACACAAACTAGAGTGAGCATGCCAACACCACCCACCATGAGGGGGTGGAAGCTGAAGGAAGAGCAACAACTTCCAGCTTAGGGGAGGAGATAGTAGTAGGAACCTCAAGTGTACATGCAGAAGGTAAGGGGTTCGCTACCCCATCCTTAGCTTAAGACTCAAAAGGTAAGGAAGGAATGCAAATAATTTTATATATAAATTTAGGGTTTCTTAATAGTTAAAGTAAAATTTAAATTCAATCATCATATATATATTAAGTTTTATTTTATGAATTAATTAAAGTATAACTAAATTCTATACTTTTAAATTGATTACCTTTTATTTTAAATTATTTCGATTTAAAATGTAATTATTTATATAACTGTAAAAATTATAATATTAATATAATTAATATTTTTCCTATCACTTAATTTAAATATTTAAAATATTTTAGATTTGTAAAATAAATATCAATAAAATTAAAAAATAATTATATTAATATTTGATCATTTTTAAAAATTATATATTTAGTAAATAATTATATTTTAAAAATTTAAATTTAAATCAATATATAAATGACAATTTCTAAAATTTTAAACCATAAAAATATTAAATAAAATATATGTTTATACAATTTCTATTGATACATTTGTCTAAGCATGTTAGATATTAAAGGCTCATTATAAATACAGATCAACAGAATTATATGGCTTTATCTTGGATGTTGATTTGTCACTTGCAGAATAAATTGGATACAACTTTTCAATTGAAGACATTCCATAACCTGCAAACTCAAAAGATGTTTGGAAACTTAAAAAAAATTGTGCAACACAAACTCTGAAAAATATTCAGTAATCTCCTCAAAACTTCCTCACAACATTCTTTTCATAAAATCAAATAGCATGATATAGGGATCAACAACTATGGCAATAATCCATCTTGCTAGGAGGAACCCCAGTTGATAAAGACACCTAATTTCTTCTTTAACATGCACATTTGCCATGAAGGTTGTGCAGTTTTGTTTAGAAGTAGTCTGACCAACAATTTCTGAACTTTTGTGACCAGTTTGGACGTCCCATTTACTGAAAACAATATTGAGCCTACTTTGTCCAAATAAGTAGTGAATCATATAATAACATAAACGAGAAACAAGATATATATTGATTCAGGCTAACCATCAAAGGAGTAATTTCAGATATAAGACTTAAATAGATCCATACTTGGGATCATGGGATATTGTTAAGTATAATCATTTATTCAGAAAATAGATAGTTTTCATCAAAGATCCCTAAAAATAATAATAGGATAAAGCAATGTGCTACAATTTGACTATTCTGAAGCAGAAAAATGGCCTTTGGTATTCACCTAGACCTTCATCCTACACTAGTTCAATCAAAATTCTGAAAAATGAACATTTACATAGTAGAAAACCTGGTTTTGGGGTTTTCCCCTAGCAGTGAACAGTATTACCAGTCTAAATACCATTGAGCTTTAATAAGCAAAATACATATATTTTAGCAGCCAATAAAAACACAGCAACCCTTGTAACAAGGTTAAAACTTTGGGTTCAGAGATTTGCTTCAGAATCATAATTAGATATTGGATTTGCTATTCATTGCAAATTGCAGACATTCATACAAAAAGATAATATTAAGCACCAAATTTGATCCAACAATTCCCAAAATAAGAATACCTACTGCGATTCTAAATGTTTTCTTTGCATTATATAGCACTCATACAGTTTAATAAATACTTGCATTATATAGAAGTCACACAGTGTAATAAATGCAAATTGCAGTCAGTACTCTGGTCAAATACTGCAAACAGAGGACACTGCAATAAGCAACAATCATAATATTCAGGCCTGTTACTCTTATGGTATAAAATTAACAGATTAGTAAAACCCAACAAATGAAATGAGATTACAATGTCATCAAACAATAAATAATTAAAATAAATTATATATATGAAGGGTTTAAATAAAATTGTTTGTTAATTTAAAAGACAAACCCTATTGAGATGCCCAATACTAATTGATGAAAATAATAACAAAATGGTGTTCGATGAATTCAATATTGGATTGAAATCTGAAAGTTCAAGGCTTGTCGAAGGTAAATCGGAATCTTTTAAAGTCACAGGGGCAGAAGTTCACATCCCAAACAGCAAATGGCTGCGCTTTCTTTGGATGAGCTCCGCATTTATATCTGAGAACAATCTTTCCCTTGAATGGAGCTTCATCTGTTCTCACTCCCACTCGGCAAGGAGAAGGATTATCATCAACCAATTTGGGAGTGGGCAGTGTTTGAGGAGGAAGGTCATCTTCCACCAGCATGTCTTCACAATTGAAAGGAATGTTGTCTTCTTCTTGCATTTCATAATTAACACTATTTTGTTCCAGGGTTTGTAAGTATTGCTGGAGTAGGGCTGCTGCTTCTCCTTCAAACATCTCGGACATAACAAAATCTTTGTCTGCCATAATCGCTTACGAAATACCAAGAGAAATGAAAGACAAGAAGTTAAATAAATAGCATTTGAACCGACACGACCTAACTTTTACACTTTTATCTAGCCAATCGATTGTAAGATTGTATTCCTTAATCTATGTTGTTTTATTTTAAAAATTCCAAAGCAAATCCATGAGCAATTTGCCAGCATTACTTCAGCTTAGGAAAGGGAAACCCTTGGTATGGTTAAATATCCATCGATCCATTGATTCATTGCTAACAAATTCGTATACAAGAATGAAGCAGATCCTTTCCTTTTGCACAAAACCAAAACCCCAACAAATGCACCAGGTTCATATGTTAGATTTTCCCAGAGTTTCCATTTCTGTTCGAAAGCTCTTACTACGCCGCTCACGGTACAATGTAATCTCTTAACCGCAATCTTTTAATTTCCTTGAAGGCTTCCCAAAAGCACAATGCCAGATCCACCTTCACCAATGTTCTTCAGGCTTTCCAAACTCCCAGTGGCGTGGAAGCAAGAACCACTTCCTTTCGAGTAACAAGCAGGCGAGCAGGAACATAGGCATTTCTTCAACTCATTGAATACTGTATGTGCTCTTGTGTCTATGCTTATAGGTTCATAATGTAATTGTGAAATTTGCATGATAGAAATCTGCATTTCCTATTTAGTTGTCTCCATTTTGATTATTATATTGACAAATGTTACAATTTTGTGTGAAGTTGGGTTCCTTCTCCCATGTCATTAATTAGCACTTGCACTCATAGGAGGTTCAAGGAATACACCGATAGGAAACCGACGACCTTAGAAAAATTTCCGGCGAGAATTTAATGGCGTGAGACAATTCTGAGCACTATAATACTCACATATAAAAGCCTATCGGCTAATTACTTATTTGTACATATTCTTATACATTTATTGTCCATCTTATCCATATAAATATGTATTCCAATATATTTGTCCAAATTACTCATTAATTATGCTTATTCATGCACCTGTCCTTATGCATTTGTTATCCACCTTAATGTAACATTTTCCATGTCTAAAGTCATTTCCACACACGAGGCCAACTTTAAACCTACAAATTTGACCCTTGAAATTTCAAAATTCAAATTGAAAATTTTGTCTACTCTTGCCCATTCCTTTCCTACCAAGGGCCAACTAAGCACACATTTATGCAATTTATTGCTATGCCCAAAGGTATTTAATTGTATTCATTTATCATCCATTCATATCCACTATGGTTATATCTCATCAAATTATTTGTATTAAAGGAGCATGCTAGGAACATTTCCATTGGTGTACTAAAACGAATCTAGATCTACTCATTCTAGAGTATTTGTGTGGCTGAAGATTGTTGTTTTTGATTATTTTCCTAGTTTTTCAGGGGTTGAGCTAGAGAACATGTATTTCTAAATGCTAAAAGATACAAAATGAATCGAAATTGCACAATGTCTTAGATCATTTTTGCAGTTGAAGGTTAGATTACCATCCACATAAGTGTCCCATACTCATGCAGTCAGACTATTCCATATTTAAGGTAGAGCTTTGACAAAGATTTATGTAAGTAGAGTTTTCCTAGTGTGGCATTGTGCATCAAAATGAGTGCCAGAGTTGTGAATTGAATACCACTTGCAAGTCTTCGATTGCTTATTCTAATGATTTGATAGATGTTGCACTTCTTCTATGGATGACACTGAGAGCCATTCCTTGATTTGGAATTCATCTTAGAGGGCTTAGATTAGGCTTTGGTCTAAGACTTAAAATCTTCTATCTTAGTCTTGACTTTGGCCTTTGCTTCAAATTTGCAAACATATATGTAGGCTTCTCTAATTCAAGAGGTTTATAGGAAATCCATATCTAATTAGATATGTGCTCTCAAGCTTGATCTCTTCTTCAAAACATGGTTTTTCTTTAAATCCTAAATACCCAATTTGGACACCATAGGATGAAAAGTATCTATGTATTCTTGCATTGACTGATCTCAACCTTAGCACAATTGAGAGAATTTGGTGTATTAGTCATCATATTTTTTTCTCGATTAAGAAGCCCAATATTAGTTTCAATGAAAAATAGTAACAAAAAGGTGTATGATGAATTCAATATTGAATTGAAAACTAAAAGTTCAAGTGAAGATAAATTAGAAGCTTTTGAAGTCACAAGGAGAGAAGGGCACATCCTAAATGGAAAACAATTAATATGCTTTCTTAGGATGAGCTCTGCATTTATTCTCATTTAATGGAGATGTAGTAAAAGAGACTTTTAGATTGTTGCCATTTGTTCCCCCTCCCAATTGACAATGAGAAGGATTATTATAAACCAAGTTGGGAGTGAAAAGTGTTTGACGAGGAAGGACTTGTTTCACCAACATCTATTGACAAGGCAAAGGAATGTTGTGTATTGCTTGTATGGTCTCTCTCTCTCTGAACCCTTAATAATGAGTTTAACTTTCAACCTTAACGGATCAACATTAAATGTTTAACATTGTGTTTTAGTGGTATGTGTCCAATACTCATTATTTAGCATCAAATTTAGTTGTTTATCTATAGAGTTAAATGCTAAGGTTGATTGTTTAAGTTTAAGGTTCACATTCAAGGTTTAAATTTCAATGTTCAAGGTTTAATGTTTATAGTTCATGGTTCAAATTTAGGGTTTAGGCTTCATGACCCAAGGCTCAAGACACAAGGCTCAATGTGAAAGGTTTAGGTTACATGGCTAGGGTTCAAATTTTATCATTCAACATTTAAGATTTAGCATTCAACATTTAGTGTCTAGTGTTTAGTGTTTAGTGTTAAATGTTAGGGTTCAATCTTGAGTGTCTAGGATTCAATGTTAATGCTTCACATAGAATCTTTAGCTTTCAACTTTAAGGGTTCAACAAATTAAATGTTTAGCATTGATATTTGGTAGTTTCTATTTGGTGGTCATCATTTATTATTTGAGTTCAACTATCTATGAACACAATTTAGCATTAAGGTTCAATGTTTAGGGTTTAATATTTAGGGTTTAGGGTGCAGATTCAAGATCCAATTTTCAATGTTATGGTATTTAAATTTCAATGCTTCGCATGGATATTTACTAGTTTTTGTTTAGTGTTCAAATTTAGTTGTTTGTGTACATGCTGTAGTGCTAAGGTTCACAATTTATTGTTCAAGGGTGAAGGCCCAAGGTTCAACATTTAGGATTGAGGGTTTAGATTTCATGGTTTAGGGTTCACATTGAAGGTCCAACTTTCAATTTAAAGGGTTCAACATTCAATGTTTAACATTCAGATTTAGTTGCCTATATACAATGCTCACCATTTAGTGTTCAAACTTAGTTGTTTGTTTACATGGTTCTATGATGTTCATAATGAACCCAAGCATGACACAAGTGAGTTAAACCTTGATGTAGCACATGAACTGCACCCTTGCTAAGAGCACATGCCCAGTCACTCCCACTCTTGTGGTAGGAGCTAGTTGAGCAATGGTGGGAGTAAAGAATTGTTTTGTTCACAAGGAAACATATGTTGTGGATGGTGGTTGCATTATTTATACGAGCTATTTGTGTCTGTGGTGTATGGTTTTAATTATCTTGATTTAGTTGATGCAATTGAGAAGTTAGTTCTTGTAATGAGACGAGGTTATCATTCCCTACCTCTTTTGCTTTCTTTTTTTCTTGAATGTTGTTGTTCAACATAACATGCCTCATGTTAAAATTGATGGCTTTCCTATTTTGATTGAATTGAAAGTTGAGTGCCCCATGATGGGATCAAGGGTTTTCCTCTTAGTTTGATTTGAAAGTTGAGTTCCTTGTGATGGGATTGAGGGCTTTCCTCTTTTTCAATTTAAAGTTGAGTGCCTTGTGATGGGATCAAGGGCTTGTTTCTTTGTGTGAAAGTTTAAAGTTGAGTGCCTCATGATGGGTTTGAGGGCTTACTTCTTTTTGTGAAAATTTTCAAGGTTTAAATGAGTAGATCTAAATGCAACTATTCTAAATGAATGCAACTCTTTTTGTATTTTTCCCAAACTTTTTAAAAATGATCTGATTACTACTTGCACAAAATTGAATTTTTTTATGGATGCAAAACTAAGATTACAATTTCCTAAATGCAATTTCATTATGTTTTAGTATTTTGTAGTTCAATTTTGAATGGCATACTTTAAGAAAGAAAAATGCAATTACTCTAAGCACACAATAAATTAAATCTAGATCTAGTAAGTAGTAAATTATAAACCTACCAAGAGAAAATACAAATGAATTGTTACTTCCTCAAGGGTGAGAGAATGCGCTAATTACTATTGAAAATAATTGAAAAGAATATGTGGATACATGAAGGGTGCCAGTGTCAAGCTTGTGTCCTTAGAGATCTAGTAGCATATATCTCCTTCTCTACAACAATGGAGTCCTCATGTTGATGGCAGGGATATGAAGGAAATTGAATTGATTGTGACTTAGAAGCAAAATCAAAACATAAGCAAAGGGCTCTCAAAGTCTTGTACGAGCATAAAAATGCTATGGGGATTGCTATGCATAAGCTTGATCCTCTAGAGATGAATTAGCTCCTACAAGGAAAAACAAGAATGCGTGAATAATTCCCAACCTCCCCTAAAACAAGAGAGGAGGGGGTATTTATAGGTAGAAAATAAACACCAATGATGAAGGTGATTGAGGAGTGAATTGAAGAGTTGATTGGAAGATCACATAAGCTGAAGAGGAGAAGACAAGAGATTGATTGGAAGATTACTTAGGATTGATTTTGAGTTAAGAAAAGGTTGATTTAGAGTTAACAAATATTCAAAGGGAGTGATGGCTTAGTTGTACATGATGGAAAACTCAATAAAAATAAAAAATAGAAGTAAACTAGGTAGAACTAAAAGAAATCATGAATGCCAAAACATGATAGGGTCACCCCTTTCAGGAACTTGGTCACCCCTTTTGTGAGGGAATGACCCTACAACTTAAGTAGAGGTCACCCAAGTGACCCTCCTATTGAGGATCTGTAAAGGGTTTTTTGCAATTGTGAAGTCCTAGAACTTAGTTTAGAGTCTAAAAAAGATGGTCAAGAGACTAAAATACTAGGGGGCACTTCATCAAGTGTGAGATTGTATAAAGGAGTGTAATTCACACCTTCATGGGTTATGAACTAAACCTCCATATCATCATCAAACTACCATCTAGGCCCATGCACTTTTTTAGTTCTTACAAGTTCAACATTATTGTTCATTGTTAAGGGTTCAAGAATCAAGGCATAGGGTTCAACCTTTAGGGGTTATGATTTAAAGTTTAAGGTAAAGAGTTTAGGTTTCAAGGTTTAGAGTTCATGGTTGAAGGTTTAGCATTCATCATTCAATATTTAGGGCTTGAGGTTGAGGCTTCACAACCCTAGGCTCAGGGATAAAGGTTCAACATTTATCATCAAGAATTTAAGGTTTACCATTCAACATATCTTGTCTAATGTTTTGCATTTAGAAATCAACATTCATTGTTCAACATTTAGGGTTTAGTGTTCATTGTTTATGGTGCAGGAGCACCTAGAAAATCATGTTTTCTCTTTTTGTAATAAGGTCTATTGACCAATGCATGTCATTTTAGTTTGTATGTAGGTTCATTTTGTAAGTCCCAAGTGACTTAGGGCACATTCATCAAATTGTAACCGCATAATGCCAAAAATAGGGTAGTAGGGCAGTTGGAGGTTGTTTGGGTAGTTGGAGGTTGTTTGGACAATTGTCTCACAGCCGTTTGGATTGGTCTCCCAGCCGCTTGGAGTCAATTTGGTATTCCTCAAGGAGAGTTGATAAATACCCAGAGGAATGAACCAAATGATCGTTGTAATCAAATCGAAGAAGGGTGTGAATGTAATTGTGTATTATGCTCAAAAGAAATAAAGCTATTCTATTCTGTCAATTCGATTTCTATTTCTTGTAACTACAAATTGTGTAACTGTAGGTCTCCATTCTTTTTGTACTTTCTTTTGTTACCATATGTCATCGTGAAGCATTCCGCTGGTACAATTTCTATCAAAATCAGTGCAATGGCTTCGTTGTACCAGTATTCATTTTGCTTCTTGTTTTGTTTTGTGTCGACAGTGTAGAGGATTAAAATAGGGCATTTCACACAGTAGGTTAACCTAGCATCTCCATGTGCTAGGGTTCGGGAGAAGGTAAACTATGCATCAGAGTGATTAGCGTATCAGTAGCTCCGGAGAAAACCCCACCGATAGTGAAAGTCTCGCCGAGGGTGTTGTTTTATCGGTACATTAGCCAAAGTTCACAGGTGCTCACAGATGAGGAAGGTCCCATCGAAGGTATATGCCATCGGTAAGAGTTGTGACATCGGGAGCCAAGTCAAAGGTTACGCCGACAAGAAGAGTCATACCGACGCGGTCTCGTTTGACCGGTGTTGAAGCCATCACAGTTAAGGCAAGGGGGGCCTTAACCACCATCGGGGCATCAACAGAAGGATGAAAGACTCAGCTGATAAAAGAAATCTCACTAACGATAGAGAGTTGAATGACTCGGCGTGAGTCCTGTGTTATCTCGCCGAAGATAAGGTGAAGTGGAGTTATCGGTGTAAGATAGACCAATGGAGAGACTTTAGGAAGTCATTCCGACCGACGGTTGTCTGGCCGATGGAGTTGAATCGAAGGCTCATTTATTAGTGTTGCCAATTGTAAGGAAATAGGGACCTGGTTTGCAGTTTCCGCTGTGCGCTCCCCATCATATTGGTATTAGAGCAAAGTTTTGAAGATCACTTGGGTGGTGTGTTCTTAGTGTATGTCAAACAAAGAAAGTGAAATAGAGGTAGAGAGGATGCCTCCCAAAAGTATGTCGTAGGATGCCATCAAGAAGCTGATCGAGGAGATGCTTGACTCCAGGTTGGGAGAGTTCAAGCAGTCCAAAAGCAAAGATAGGGAAGATGAAAGTGACAGCGAGGAAGGAGATACATAAATTGAGGAAACCAATAAGAGGACAGAGGAGATACCAGCAGACCAGAGGGCATTTGTAAATGCTTTAAAGTCAGTCAATAGGGACACCATAGATGGGTTACCTATGTATAGCGGAAGTATGGAAGCTGAAGAGGTGATTGACTAGATTGAGGCATTGAACAATCATTTTGAATACAAAGAAGTCCCTGATGATAAGAGGGTTAAGTTGGCAAAGTCAAGATTGAAGGGATCTGCTCTTGCATGGTGGAATTATGAGCAAGGCGAGAGAGTCAAGGAGGGGAAGAATATGATAACCTCTCGGGAAAGGATGAATACCAAAATCAAGGCACAATTCTTACCCCTAGATTATAACGTGCAGATGTATAAGAAATTGTAGAATCTTAGACAGAGAGACCTTGATGTGAATGCATACACACAAGAGTTTCATAAATTTAGTCTCAGATCAAAGAGACAAGAAGAAGAGTCAGAGAAGGTGGCTAGGTACTTGAATGGCCTAAGGATGAACATCCAAGATGAGATCAGCATCTTAGCACCAGAAACAGTGAACAAGTGTTTCCAAATGGCCTTAAGGGCTGAAGAGAAGATAAAGAGGAAGAGTAAGCAAAATAATAGAGGTAGAGGTGGAAGGAATTTTAGAGGCAGAGGCAGTTTTGGAGGAAGAAGTTCTAACCAGAGGCCTAGTGGTGAGTCTAGCCAAGAAGAGCAAGTTGGGGACTCAAGTAGCAAAGGAGGCTATCGAGGAAGAAGGCCTAATGGAAGAGGTGGGACAAATGGATCAGGTAGAAGATCCAAGTTCTCCAATATGAGATGCTATAACTGTAATCAGATAGGGCACTCGGCATACAAGTGTCCAAAGAAGGCCTCAACTTCTCATGGTGGTGAGAAGAGAACCACTTTGATTCAAGAAGATGTAAGGAGTGTGACATCTCCTGAAGTGAATCTAACATCCGAAATGGGAGAAAATATGATGCTCAAGAGGACGTTGCTTAAGGAACCAGTGCGGACTGAACCATCACAAAGAAGGGCTTTGTTTAAAATCAACTGCAAGATCCAAGGTAAGGTTTGTAAAGTTATTATTGACTCTAGTTCTACTGATAATATTATATCTTTGGAAACAGTTAATAAGTTGAATCTAGAAAAGATACCCCATAGCAGTCCATATAAAGTCAGTTGGTTGAATAAGGGGCAGCACATACTCATCAATGAACAAGCATGGGTCAAATTCAGTATTGGGGGGTATAGAGATAAGATCTTGTGTGACATCCTTCCAATGGATGCTTGCCATCTTTTGTTGGGCAAACCATGGTAGTTTGACAGAAAGGCTCATCATGATGGAGAAAAGAGCTTCCAAAAGGTGGTGTGACTTATAGGATACAATCATTGGTAGAAGAGGATCCACAACATGTAGGGTCTAGTGTAGTGCTGGTAGGATAAAAAGAATTCATGGATACACTAAAGGAAGGTGGTGGAGTAGGTTTTGCTTTGATTGTGAAGCCTAAGGGGGAAATGAAGGAAAGTGTGCGAGAAGTAGGGCCTAAAGAGGTCAGAGATTTGCTTGAGAGTTACAAAGGAGTGATTGCAAAGGATATACCTAATTCCCTACCACCAATCAGAGACATTAGCCATCAGATAGATATCATACCAGGAGCAGTACTTCCTAATAAGGCAGCATATAAGATGACCCTCAACAAAATGAAGAGATAGCAAATCAGATTCAAGAACTCCTAAACAAAGGGATGATAAGGAAGAGCCTTAGCCCATGTGCAGTACCTACTATTTTAGCCCCAAAGAAGGATGGGAAATGGAGGCTTTGTACTGATTCTAGGGCCATAAATAGGATAACCATCAGGTATAGGTTTCCTATTCCTAGAATAGAAGATCTAATGGATTGTTTGGGAGGGGCTACTTATTTCTCCAAAATAAACTTAAAGAGTGGGTATCACTAGATAAGGATAAGAGAGGGGGATGAGTAAAAGACAGCTTTCAAAACCAATGAAGGGTTGTATGAGTGGCTTGTGATGCCGTTTGGTCTTTCAAACACCCCTAGCACCTTTATGAGTAATGAATGAGGTGTTGCAGGAATTCATAGGGAAATTTGTGGTAGTCTACCTTGATGATATTTTGGTGTTCAGTAAGAGCAAGGAAGAACACTTGGAACATTTGGAGATAGTCTTGAAGAGGCCGCAAGATCAGAAGTTAATGATAAACTTGGAAAAGTGTGACTTCATGAAACAAGAATTCGTGTACCTAGGTTTTGTCATCTCTAAGGGTGATTTGCAAACAGATCCTTCCAAGTTAGAAGTTATTTTGAATTGGCCTACACCTAGGACAGCAAGAGAGGTTAGAAGCTTTCATGGCTTGGCCACATTTTACAGAAAATTTATTAAGAATTACAGTGATATTTGTGCACCTATGTTAGAGACCATCAAGGGTGGAGGAAAGATGAATTTTGTGTGGACAAAAGAGGCAGATCAGAGTTTTGAAAGTTTGAAACATAAAGTTGCCAAGTATCCAGTTTTAGTACTTCCTGATTTCAATAAGGTTTTTACCATTGAATGTGATGCAATTGGGTTGGCCATAGGAGCAGTGTTGAGCCAAGAAGGCAGACTGGTAGCCTTCTTCAATGAAAAGTTAAATGAAGCCAAGAGGAAGTACTCCTCTTATGATTTAGAGTTATATGCCATGTACAAGCTCTGAAAAAATGGAGGCACTACTTGCTTCCTAAAGAATTTATTGTATACACTGACAATCATGCTCTCAGTTTTTTGAATGGACAAGAAAAGCTCAGTCATAGACACATGAAATGGGTGGAAAGTCTTCAAGCATACACCTTCATCATCAAACATAAGAAGGGGATAACCAATAAAGTTAATGATGCTCTAAGCAGAAGGGTGTTGACAGTGCAAGAAGTGCAGCTACAAAGTATGGGTGTTGAGTCACTCAAAGGATTGTATGAAGAGGACCACGATTTCAAGGAGATTTACAAGGTATGCAGTGAGTTTGTCAATGCTTTCCACAGTGAATTTTTAGATTATACATTGCAGGATGGACTTTTGTTTAAAGGTAGTCAACTATGTATCCCTAAGTGTTCAATGAGGGATAATATTGTGAAGGAAAAACATAATGGTGGTTTAGGAGGACATTTTGGGCTCAATAAGACCTTAGATCTTGTAATAAGGTTTTACTTTTGGCCGAGGATGGAATTTGATATCAGAAGGTTTGTTGAGAGTTGTATGATTTTCCAGAGAGCAAAAGGAGTCTCAACCAATGCAGGACTGTACCAACCTTTGCCCATACCAAACAGACCTTGGGAAAGTTTGAGTATGGATTTTGTGATGGGATTGCCCAAGACAAGGACAGGTTTTGACAGTGTGTTTGTTGTGGTAGACAAGTTCAGCAAAATGGCTCACTTTATTCCTTGTAAGACCACCAATGATGCTAGTTACATTGCAGGTTTGTTCTTTAAAGAAATTATCAGGATTCATGGATTGCCTTTGAGTATTGTATCTGATAGAGACAACAAATTTGTGGGACATTTCTAGAGAACCTTGTGGAAAAGATTGGGTACAAATTTGTCTTTTAGTTCAGCCTATCATCCTCAGACTAATGGCCAAACTGAGGTTGTGAATAGGTCATTAGGCAATCTGCTGAGATGTTTGCCAAGAGAACATGGTAGTAATTGGGATGAGGTACTCCCACAAGCAGAGTATGCCTATAATGATTCTACAAACAGAAGTACTGGCCTGAGTCCTTTTGAAGTTGTCTATGGTAGTCATCCTAGAGGAATTTTTGAATTACGAGATGTTCAAGGGTTGGACAAAAGAAGTGGACATGTTGATACATTTGCAGAGGCTATGAAAGAGATCCATCAACAAGTCAGAGATACTCTATACCAGAACAGTCAGAAGATCAAGGCTAGAGTGGATCAAAGGAGAAGGGATGTGCAGTACCACATAGGAGATATGGTCATGGTTCATCTCAACAAGAATAGACTACCCATAGGAAAACATAGCAAGTTGATGATGAGAAAAATTGGACCTTGTCAGATTCTGGAAAAATATGGTCCTAATGCTTACAAAATTGAGCTCCCTGATGATATTGCTATTTCACCTATATTCAATGTTGCTGATCTAACATTATATAAGAGTCTTGATATAGGAGAAGGTATAGTAGATTCTGTCCAAGACAATGCAGAGTGGGTGCAGCATTTACCACCTAAGGAACCACCGAAGATGGAGTGCATCTTGGATAGAAGGACAGCCAAGAAGACCAAAAATTAGACATATTTTGAGCACTTGGTTAAATGGCAAGGACTTCTAGACTCAGAAGCCACATGGATGCTGGAAGAAGACATCAAGAAGCAGGGTGGTGATTTGCAGTAGTTAGTCTCTAAGAGGACTTGAGACAACTTTCACCCGGGGAGTATGGTGCAGGAGCACCTAGAAAATTATGTTTTCTCTTTTTGTAATAAGGTCTATTGACCAATGCATGTCATTTTAGTTTGTATGTAGGTTCATTTTATAAGTCCCAAGTGACTTAGGGCACATTCGTCAAATTGTAACAGCATAATGCCAAAAATAGGGCAGTAGGACAGTTGGAGGCTATTTAGACGGTTGTCTCCCAACTGTTTGGATTGGTCTCCTAGCCGCTTGGAGTCAGTTTGGTATTCCTTAGGGAGAGTTGATAAATACCTAGAGGAATGAACCAAATGATCATGGTAATCAGATCGAAGAAGGGTGTGAATGTAATTGTGTATTGTGCTCGAAAGAAATAAAGCTATTCTATTATGTCAATTCGATTTCTATTTCTTGTAACTGCAAATTGTGTAACTGTAGGTCTCCATTCTTTATATACTTTCCTTTGTTGCCGTATGTCATCGTGAAGCATTCTACTGGTACGATTTCTATTAAAATTAGCAGAATGGCTTCGTTGTACCAGTATTCATTTTGCTTCTTGTTTTGTTTTGTGTTGACAATGTAGAGGATCCAGACAGGGCGTTTCGCACAGTAGGTTAACCTAGCATCTCCATGTGCTAGGGTTTGGGAGAAGGTAAACTATGCATCAGAGTGATTGGTGTATCGACAACTTCGGAGAAAGCCCTACCGATAGCGAAAGTCTCGCCAAGGGTGTTGTTTCATCGGTGCATCGCCTAGAGTTCACAAGTGCTCACCGATGAGGAAGGTCCCACTGAAGGTAAATGCCATTGGTAAGAGTTGTGACATCAGGAGCCAAGTCAAAGGTTACGCTGACGAGAAGAGTCATACCGACGCGGTCTCATTTGACCGGTGTTGAAGCCATCATGGTTAAGGCAAGGGGGGACTTAACCACCATCGGGGCATCGACAGAAGGACGGAAGACTCGACTGATAAAAGAAGTCTCACCAACGATGGAGAGTTGAACGACTCGGCGTGAGTCCTATGTTATCTCACCGAAGATAAGGTGAAGTGGAGTTATCAGTGTAAGATAGACCGACGGAGAGACTTTAGGAAGTTGTTCTGACCGACGGTTGTCTGGCCGATGGAGTTGAATCAAAGGCTCATTTATTAGTGTTGTCGATTGTAAGGAAATAGGGACCCGGTCTGTAGTTTCCATTGTGCACTCCCCATCAGTTTAGCATTTAGATTCAATTGTCTATATACAAGTTTTGATGCTAAGGTTCATTATTCCAAGATAAACGTGTAAGGCCCATGATTTAGAATTTATGGTTTAGAGTTCAAGGTTAATCTAAGGTTTATACTTCAATGTTTAGGGTTCTAGGTTCTCAGTCACAAGTTTAGCATTCATCATTTGGTAGTTAGGGTTTAGGTTTTAAATTTAGTTTTTAAGGTTTTCATCTTTATGGGTTCAACATTTAATGTCTAACGTTAAGATTTACTAGTTTGTATTTAGTGCTTTAGTGTTCATCTTTAGGGTTTTGGGTTCACATTTAGGGTTTAGTTTTCAACAGAGAGAGAGTATTTGATTGGTACTTAACAAAGACTTAGTTCCTTGATAAAAAAAAGTCAATAAAAAATAAAACACTATAATAAAATGGAGATTATTTAAACTTGTGCAATGTTCTATTTTGAGAAGGTGAGCAAAATAAGGGAGGTCATTTCCATGTTAGCAAGAGAAATAATATTTGATTGGCACTCAACCAAGATTTAGTTCCTTGGTTAACAAAAAGGTTAACAAAAAATAAAACACTATAATAAAAAAAGGGGTCTGTTAAACTTGTGTAATGTTCTATTTTGAGTTGCAAATTAAAACTATGTTCTTAAGTGAGCAAGACAGGGGAGTGGTTAATAAGAAAAAATTGGCAATGAAAATATTTGATAATTAGGCTCATAGAATACAACATGCAATGGAATAATCTAACTGAGTATTCTTAACAATGTCCATTGTCCCTTTGATTTGTCAAATTTACCTCTCACTCTTTACATTCATTAATGTTTACCTTGATATAGATACTTCTTATTTCAAACCATATGTGTATCCCTTAGACCATCCATATGTGTATCCCTAAGACCATTCATATTTTTAAATTTGAATTAGGGGGAAACAAAGGAATAGGTCTTCAATAAATAGCTATGTTATGTGGAGGCATTTTTTGGCTAACTTTCTTGGAGGGATGGAGTCCAAAGCATAAGGCATATGCTCTTTACCACAACTCTACTTAAATATGAATTCATATATATCTTGAAAAGGTAAAATATTAGAGGAAGAGAGGAATAGAGGAAGAGAGATAGAGTTAGAGAGAGAGGAGGAGAGATAGAGATAGATATAGAGATAGAAAGAGGTAGCGAGAGACAGAGAGGAGTGGGAAGAGTAGGGAGAGAGCAAGAGAGGAAGAGAGAGAGTTAGTGAGAGAGAGGTAGGGTTTAGGGCATAGGTTACGACATTTATGATTTGGCATTCAAACTCATGGCATTGAATTGATAACACCAACATGTCTAGGTGGGTGGCTTATTACTGCTAAAGGTGTCTTCTTTTTTCCCATGCACCTTGATCCTTTTAGGCTACATCAACCCGATGAAGTTTGTTAAGAGCTCCAAGACTAGAAAAATGCCCAACTTTGGTGCGATTATTCTCTTAAACCATGGCACTTGGGATGATTTGTCTAAACCTACATGTGGACATCAGGTCCACTTGTGAAAACCAATGTATTAGTTTTTGTCAACTCAAAATCATTTGCTTGTGGTGGCAATGAACACAGTGTTGCAAAATGCTTCAGTTTGGTTTAGTGAAAGGATTATAGGAGTGATATTTTGCATTTTGCACCATGTGGCACCAAACCAACCATGCCAACACATCCAAGTGGGTAGGTTAATAATTTTGGAGGCATATTTTGTTGTCCAACATCCTGATCCTTTTAGGATACATTGGACTAGTGAAGTCTCTTAAGAGCCTTGAGACAAAAAAGTGCCAAATTTTGGCACAACTATACTCTCAAACCATGGCACCTAGGAATCTCTCGTATGAACTTACATATGGAAATTAGGTCCACCTAAAAAAATCTATCTGATTTTTTCTCAACTCAAATTCCTAAGCTAAAATTGGAGAGGCTAGAACACCCTAAAGCATATAGGATTTCTTGGTTGCAAAAATAACATAAGGTATTGGTGAAAGAGCAATGCTGGGTCAAATTAAAAATATGTACATATCATGAGGTTTTGTGTGACATAATGCAAATGGATGTGTGCCATTTTTGGTTGGGGAGACCATAGCAATTTGATAGAAGTTCTATACATGATGGAAGAGTGAGTACTTATAGTTTAACAATGAATGGTAAGACGCATGGGTTGATTTCACTAAAAGAAAGAGGACAACCTTATGACAATGTCAAAAAAATTTGGTGGATGGAAGAAAGTTCTTGGATGGCCTAAGACATGAGAATATTTATTTTGCATTGATTCCTAAGGTATGTGGTAGTGCAAGCACAACAGGCACCACCACAGATGTAGAGGAGATACCATAGGAGTAAGTTTTAAAATTGTTGAAAGAGTACAAGGATATCATATCACAAAATATGTTAGATGGATTACCACAAGTAATAAGTATTATCCATCACATGGATCTAATTCTAGGGGCAAGTTTACAAAATAAGGTGGCACATAGGATGACACCAACAAAAAATGAGGAGTTGAACTAGCAAGTGCAAGAGTTGTTGAGGAAAGAATTGATTAGAGAAATTTTGATCCCATGTGTGGTATCTATGATCTAGTACCTAAGAAAGATGGTGAGTGGAGGATGTGTATAGACTCAAGAGAAATCAATAAGATCACAATCACTTGTATAGATTTTGATTGCCAAGGATAGATGACATAATGGACTATTTGAGTGGAGTAAAGTATTTTACAAAGATTGATTTGAAAAGAAGTTATCATCATCATTAGCATCAGAGAGGGAGGTGAATGGAAGAAAACATTTAAGATAAATGAAGGAGTGTATGAATGGTTGGTCATGCCTTTTGGATTGAAAAACACACTAAGCACATGTATAAGGTTGATGAATGAAGTTTTGAAGCAATTCTTGGGTAAGTTTGTGATTGTTTATTTGGATGACATTTTGATTTTCAAAAAGACTAAGGAAGAACATCTAGAACACATCAAATTATCATTGATGAGTTTGAGGGAAGAAAAGTTTCTTATTAATGTGAACAAATGTAGCTTCTTGAATAATAAATTGGTATACTTGGAGTTTGTAATCTCAATTGAAGGTTTGAAGATGGACCAGTTAAAAAGTTAAAAGCAATTGTGGAATGGCTGACACTAGTGAATGTTGGAGAGATAAGGTCTTTTCATGGTTTGACAAGTTTCTATATGAAGTTCATCAAGAATTTCAATGGTATTTGTGCACTAGTAACTAAGACAATGAAAGGAGATAAGAAGGAGTTTAGGTAGATATCAGGAGCAAAGAGGAGTTTTAAATTGCTAAAGAATAAGGTGACAAAATAGCCAGTGTTGTCTTCACTAGATTTCAACAAGGTATTTTAGGTCAATTGTGACATAGGTGAAAATGCAATAGGAGCAATGTTGAGCTAAGAAGGAAGATTGGTAGCATATTTTAGTGAAAAATTGAATGGTGTAAGGAAGAGGTATCGAGTCTATGATCAAGAATTTCATGCCATAATTCAAACATTAAATAAGTGGAGGCATTACTTGTTTCCAAAGGAGCTTGTATTATACACCAATCATCAATCATTATAGTATTTATATAGTCAATGTAAGTTGAACCAAAGACACATGAGATGGGTTGAGTTTATGTAGAGTTATACTTTTGTGTTGAAGCATAGGAAAATCAAACAAGGTTACAGATGTGTTGAGTAGGAGATAAATTTTTCTAACTAAGATGAGAGTAGAGGTAGTTAGAATTGAAGAGTTGAAACATTTGTATGAGGCTAACCCAAAATTTGTGGAAGCATGAGATCATGTAAGGAATTGGTAAGCATAGACAAAAGTAAGTCACTTGATTATTTAATTTAGAATGAGCTGTTATTCAAAGGTATCAGTTGTGTATTCCCAAAATCTGAATGAGGGAGAGTTTAATCAAAGAGAAGCATAACAGTGGTTTAGCATGTCATTTTGGGATAGATAATACAATAGCATTAGTGAGTGAGAACTATTTCTAGTTGCAAATATATAATAATGTGAGGAAATTTGTCCAAGGTTGTAGGAATTGTAAAGTTAAAAAACTAGGCAACCAAAATGTTGGTTTGAATCAACCATTCCCAATTACAAAGAAACCTTAGGAAGATATAGGTATGGAATTTGTATTAGGATTATCAAGAACATAGAGAGGGTATGATTCAATATTTGTAGTTGTGGATAGATTCTCTAAGATGGTGAATTTAATTCCATGTAAGAAAAATAATGATGTGGTATATGTAGACTTATTTTTTTAGAGAAGTTGTGAAATTGCATGGGTTACCAAGGAATATAGTTTCAAATAGAGACACAAAATTTGTTGGTTACTTTTTGAGAATATTGTGGAGTGTTGAAGATATCTTTGAAATTCAATTCAACATATCATCCACAAACTAATGGATAGACGGAAGTAGTAAATAGGAGCTCGTGCAATTTGTTGAGATGTTTGGTTGGAGATAAAATAGCAAATTGAGACATGACTTTAGCATCTAGGCAAAGTTCATATATAACAATTCAATAAATAGAAGTACAGGGAAAACACCATTTGCGATAGCTTATGACAGTAGTCCAAGAAATCTCTTAGAATTGAGAGAAATCAGTAATGAGGAAAAGAGGAGTGTGGAAGCATAATATTTTGTAGAACATATGAAGGAAATGCACATAGAATTAAGAAGTTACTTGGAGAAAATGAATGGTAGATATAAGGAGAAAGTTGATTCGAAAATGAGACACAAGGAGTTTGCAGTTGGAGATGAAGTGATGGTATATCTCAAGGAGAGATTCCCCATTGGAACATATAACAAGTTGAAGATGAAGAAGTTTGGTCCTTGTAGAATTGTGAATAGATTGGGTTCAAGAAATAATTATGAAGTGGAGTTACAGGAAGGTTTAGGCATATCACTAGTGTTCAACATTGTAGATCTATACCAATACCATGTTGAAGAGTTAGGAGATAGTGGCACAGTGGTACAATGGAAAAATTAGATATTGTAACAACCAAAAGAAGAGATTGAGGAAATTTTGGATAGTAGGAATGGGAGAAGCACAAGGAATATACAATATAAGGAGTACTTGGTGAAGTGGAAGGGAAGGCCTAAAGAAGATTCATCATGGATTTTAAAGGCTGAGGTAGACTATCTTGGTTTCCCTCTAGCCACTAGAAAGTGAGGAACTCACTTTTTAATCAAATGTGAGTGTTTGATGAAAGAGCATCCCAAGATGTAAGATAAATCTTGCATCACCCAAAAATATTATTCTTTCACTTGTTTATTTTGTTATAGGTTTTCATATCTATTTCAATAATTAGTTAATTACCATAGATCCTACCACATTTCACCACATTAACATATTTCACCTTGTGGTTGGAAGAACATGTTCTGAATTGATCCTACAACATTACATTCAATTTCTAGAAATTTCTAATCACCGCAAAGGCATATTTCAATTTTGAATAAATTATCAGGTGTAATAGAATAGCAAACAATTTACTATTAATGGCTTGCAATAACTTTCCAAAGTTTGCAGCAACAAAGGAACACATATCAAGGTATTATTAATCAAAATTGAATCAAGCTCGCATTAATGAGTTAGACTCTAACACAGCACATGAACCATATCCTTTCTAAAGGAATCCCACCCAATCATTCTTCCTCTCTTCGTAAGATCTAGTTGAGTGGTGGTGGAACCAAGGGGGTGTTATGTTCTTGAGGAAGCAAAACATTGTAGATTGCAGTTAGATTGATCATGTTATTTGCTTGAGTGTGCAGATGTTGATTGTTGCAATTATTGATGTTAATTTCATAATGTTGAGAGATTAAATCTTGTAAGAGATTGGGTTTTTCATTGCCTACCTCTCATATGATTGCTAAATCTTGCTTAGTTTGCTCATAGAATTGATTGATTATTTGGCCTTGGATTTGGAAGATTCTTACAATGTGAGTCCTAATTGTATCTTGTCTGATTTGATCTAAGACTTCTATTTGTTCTTCAATCTCTTCTTCAGTGGGATTTTCTTGTGCAGGGAGGTGCTCCCTAATTTCTTCCAGGACTTTTTGGATCCAATCTTCCTTCACAACTAAGCACTTTGAGTGCTAAGTGGAGGAGATCGATGTTCATTTTCACTTTGAATTGACTTATTAAGTTTGTTGAGTTTTTTTGGATTTATTGTCTCATGAAAAGATCAAGGGCTTTCTTGTTCAAATGTTTGCTTTGTTGAAATTGTTGGATTTTTGTGCCTCATGACGAGATCAAGGGCTTTCTCATTGTTTTAAATGTTCTCAAATGTTGTACGAGTCTCTATATGCAATTACGCTAGATGAATGTAAAATTTTTGTTCTTTTTCCAATTTTGATGCGAGCTAAACTACTAATAAAAATAAAATATGAATACAAATATAAATGGTTGTTCCTAAATGCATTTTTTCTATGTTTTTATTTTTTTGTGTTTTGATGTGAATGTAATCTATTCTAAGAAAATAAAATTTGCAGTTACTCTAAGCAAAACAATAAATGAATCTAATCTAGAAAGCAATTAAAATCAATAAATGCTACACTAACAAAGAGAAAATAAACATAAATTTACTCCCTCTAGGGAAAGATTGTGAGCTAATTACTATGAAAGAAATAAAAGAACCTATATAATTCAGGCACCAGTACTAAGCTTTTGTCCTCAGAGATCTTGTGGCAATTGTCTCTTTCTATGTAGCAATGGGGTCCTCCTCTTGATGATAGGGACAAAGGCAAGGATATGAGGAAATAGATTTGGGCTTAGAAGCAATAGTAAAATTAAGATAAAAGCCACACATAGTCCTTCATTAGCACAAGAGTTCTATGGGGGTTGTCTATGCAAAAGCTTGAATCTCAAAAGAAAATTAGCTCAAAGAAGAATGCAAGTATGCAAGTAATTAGTAGCCTTATGTTGGGATGAAGGGATTAGAAACAAAAGGCTCACAAGGTCTTGTACAAGCATAAAATTTCTATAGGGGTTTCTATGCAAAACAAGAATGCAAGAATAATTCTCAACCTCGACCTAAAACAATAGAGGAGGGGGTATTTATAGATAGAAAATTAGTTAAATATGTGTGGGTGATTGGGGAGTTAACAATAATTGATTGAGGAGATAACTAGGTTTGATTGGGAGATCACAAGAGTTGGAGAGGAGAAAATAGAAAAGTCATTGGGAGATCAATGTGAATTGATCAGGAGTGAACAAAAGAGTGATTGAGAGTTGAAAAATAGTGAGTGAAGTAATGGCTCGGTTGTGCATGAACTCTCAATCAAAAATGAAAAATGAAGGTAAATTGGGTAGAACTGGAAGAAATCACACATGCCAAAATGTGACAAAGTCACCCCTTTTACTAGGATAGGTCACTCAGGTAATCATGTAACTTAAGGACATGTTTCCTAGGCAACCCTCTTGTTGAGGATCTAAAAAGGGTTGTTTAGCATTTGTAAAGTCCTAGAACTCAATTCAAAGGTTGGAAAAGATGGTCATAAGGGGAAAAACACTAAGGGACACATTGTCAAGTGTGAGATTGTTGAGAGGTACATAATTCATACCTTTGGGGGCCATGATTTGGATCTCTATATCATCATCAAACTACCATGTAGACATGTGTTCCTTTTTTGTATTTACAAGTAGATTGGACCCAATAATTCTTATGATGTGAACCACACAAAGATTCATCAACTCATCATCGCTGCATTCAAATTGGGAGATTCATCTACACATTTGGTCAACTACACATTTCACAAGGCATTGAACTTTGCACCACCTTGCAGGAAACTAAGATCATTTTTAAGGCTTGAGACTACTATATAAACATTGCTCATAATCATCAAACAAGAGAAAAGAAAGTAGAAGAGAGCTTGGCATAGAATTATATTGCAACATCTTTCAAATTTTATAATTTTCCCATTTATAATCTAACAATTGAGGCCTAACATGTTAGAAGCCCATTGTGGTAGATTGTAATTCTATTGTGACTATGAATGAATAAAGAAATTATTGTTTGTTGTTCCATTGAGTTTTTTTTGTGTTTATCCATCTAGCTACATGGTTTGATAATCGTTCATTTGACTCTCTGGCCAGGACTACATTAGCTTCATAATTGACAAAACACATATGCTAAATGGGACCAATTGTAAAACTTATAAAATTAGGTTAAAGATTGAATTCATTGGTAGAAATTTATGGTCTATTGTGGATGGAACCAAAATACTACCTATTGTAAGGAATGCTAATGTAGATCAAGTACTTCTTGCCATAAAAATTAAGAAGCAATTACTATTCTTTTAAGAAGTGTTGGAGATAAATTTATCCCCCACATTGGGAATCAAGATTCTTCCAATGGAGCATGGAAGACTTTATAAACACTCCATGAGGGTTCAAAAATCTCTAAAACGATTAAGTTAATAATTAAATTATTCACTACTCTCATGAAAGGGGATGAAAAATCATAAATTATTTAGCTAGAGTGAGCAAATAGAAAATCTCAATTAAATAACAACAATAGAAATCTTATTCAAGATAAAATTTTATTCTTCATTATTCATATGATTATTGATGAGAAATTTAAAATTTTCATATCTATCTTAAACATCAAATTATGAAAATGAATTTGACATATCTAATCTCCCAACTCTCTCTAAACCTCTTATTCAATAACAATTACTAATGTCAAATTTTGATTCTCAAGAAAACCCCAATCAAGAATTATTTACTCAAAATCAAATTTCTTTCTCTTATAATAAGGGTGGTAACTAACACAAGCACCCAAAGATTTATGAATATAAGGAACTTGTTTCTTAAAATTATAAGTTCCTTGGAAATCATAAAAAATTTGGTATTTTTTATCACGAAGCAAAGGATTGGTATTCAAAGAAAGATAATAAGAGTTCATTCAATAAAAATAACTCTAGTAACATTAAAAGAAGGAAACATCCTAATCAAATTAAAATTAGTCTCTGAATAACAATCAAAACCAAAATCAAAATTAGACAATTGCTCTCTAATTGTTTTGTCTCTATTGATAATATGGAGATCCTAGTTGTTATATGGAGCCAAATTAGACTCGGAGGTTAAATTTACCCCACTTTTATCGGCGCGGTTTCCCCCCAAATTATTTAATGGGGTCAAGGTGCAACACCCCTTGTGAGGGTTATTTTATTATTTTATAAAGGCGTTGGGAGTTATTTTTCTATTCGCTGACATTAAAAAAAAAAACCCTATTTTTGTAACTGACATAAGGCTTGATGAAAGCGGGTAAGGGTTAGGGTTTCTGTTGATGTATTGTAGCATTTTGTAATGGTATTGAGTTGCAAGGATTGCTAGTTGTAATCGGGTTGGTTTACTGGATAATAACATTGGACTCTCTGTTGGTGGATGTAGCCCGAGTTTGGGTGAACCACGTTAAAAATTGTCTCTCACTGTTATTATTTCTATGTATTTTCATTCCTCTGATTAATCTTTATTTTGCATTTAATTGATATATTATGCATGCAATTCCTAACAAGTGGTATCAGAGCGAGTTGTGTTCGATTATTGTCTGCAGGAAGGTCTCACAGTTGAGTGGGAGCAATGGCGGACGAGGGTAAATTGAAGGTAGATAAATTCAATGGGCAGAACTGTCAGTTATGGAAGATGCAGATGGAGGATTATCTCTATCAGAAGGATTTATGGAGGCTGTTGGAAGGAATAGCCAAGAAATTGACAGCAATGATTGATGAGGATTGGAATCTTTTGGACAGAAAGGCACTGGGAACCATTCGATTGTGCCTGGCACCATCTGTGGTGTTCAATATAACAGAAGCAAAGACAATAGATGAACTAATGAAAGCTTTGGCTAAATTGTATGAAAAACCCTCATCCTCAAATAAGGTATTTCTCATGAAGCATTTGTTTAATCTGAAAATGATTGAAGGTGGATCTGTGACAAATCATTTAAATGAGTTTAATACGATTACCAATCAGTTAACTTTTGTAAAAGTGAAATTTGATGAAGAGGTGAGGGCTCTCTTGGTTTTATGTTCTTTGCCAGAAAGCTGGAATAGCTTGGTAATAGTTGTAAGTAACTCTGTCTCTTGTTCAAATACTTTGAAATTTGATGATGTTGTTGATGTTATCCTTAGCGAGGAAATGCAACGAAAAAGCTCAGGAGGGTCCACATCAAGTAGTGTTTTGAATGCAGAAAGCAAGTGCAGATCAAAGGAGAGAGGAAAAGGTTCTAGAGGTCATGGGAAGTCATAAAGAAAATCAAAGGACAAGAGGTCCCAATCCAAAGGATAAAATGATTGCTGGTACTGTGGGAAACCAGGTCATCTGAAGAAAGATTGTTGGTCTTGGAAGAATAAAGAAGGAGACAAACAAGAAGGCAATAAGGAGGCAAATTTGGTAAGTAATAAATTTGAAGATGATGCTTTGATTCTTTTCCTAGATAATGCTGATGATTCATGGGTTTTAGATTCAAGGGCCTCATTTCATGCTACGCCCCATAGAAGTTATTTTCTTGATTATGTCCAAGGGGATTTTGGGCTAGTTTATTTGGGAGATAACAAACCCTGTCAGATTGTTGGAAAAGGAAGAATCAAGATTAAGTTGCAGAATGGGAATCATTGGCTACTACAAGAGGTAAGGCACGTTCCAAGGCTCAGTAGGAATTTAATTTAAGTAGGGCAGCTAGCTGATGAAGGTTGCATTGTTACATTTATTGATAAAAATTAGAAAGTTTCAAGAGGTGCCTTAATAGTAGCAAAAGGTGTGAAAGTAGGAACCTTATATCTTTGTACAGTTCATACTATTCCTTCTACTTTAGCTGTTGCAGAGAAAAAACAAACAGGTTTAGGAATAGTTGTTGCAGGTTCATAGGAAGAGACTGAAATAGCTGCTGCAGGTTTTAAGATAACATTGTGGCATAACCGACTTGGGCATATGAGTGCAAAAGGTATGAAGGTACTTCATTCTAAGAAAGTTTTACCAGGTTTGAAATGTATTAATATGGATTTCTGTGAAAGTTGTGTGTATGGCAAACAAAAGAGAGTTAGTTTTCACAAGGATGGGAAGCAAAAGAAAGATGAAAGTTGGATCTTGTGGATACAGATGTATGGGGACTGACTCAGGTATCTTCTCTCGATGGCTCTTAGTATTATGTTACATTCATAGATGATGCAACTATGAAGGTTTGGATTTATTTCCTTAGGCAGAAATCTGATGTATTTGAAACATTTAAGAAATGGAGAAGCTTGGTTGAAAATGAGATAAGTAAAAGATTAAAATGTCTTAGATCTGATAATGGTGGTGAGTATTGCAGAAAAGAATTTGAGGATTATTGTACCTTTAATGGAATTCGTAGGCAGAAAACGGTTCCAGGGACTCCACAAGATAATGGAGTGGCTAAATGCATGAATCGGACAATAATGGAGCGTGCAAGGACCATGAGATTGCATGTTGGGATACCTTTAAACATGTGGGCAGAGGCTATCAATGCCACTGTATATTTAATTAATAGAGGTCCTTCAGTTCCTTTGGACTATGGTATTCCAGAGGAAGCATGGACAAGTAAGAAGGTGAGTTATTCTTTTCTCAAAACCTTTGGATGTGAAGCATTTGCACATGTAGATTCTAAAAATAAAACCAAGCTGGATGCAAAATCAAAAAAGTATACCTTCATTGGATATGGCATTGATGAATTTGGTTATAGGCTTTGAAATTTTGAAAATTAGAAAATTGTGAGAAGCAGGGATGTTGTATTCAATGAGAAGGTGTTGTACAAAGATCAATTGCAGCAGCATGAGAAGAAAGAAAAGGATTATGCGGTGCTAGATGATACTTCAGATAATGATGTTCCAGTGGTTCGTCATGCTCCGCAAAAGCAACAAGAAATACCACAAACTCTAGTGAATGTTAGATAGTCAACGAGGCTAAGTAGACCTCTTGAAAGGTTTTCTCCCTCTTTGTATTCTATTTTGTTAACAGATGCTGGTGAACTGGAAGGGTATGATGAAGCTATGCAGGTGGATATAAAGGTTCAGTGGGAGCTTGCAATGAAAGAAGAAATGGACTCCTTTTTGAAAAATCAGACTTGGGAATTATGTAAGTTGCCTACAAGTAAAAAGGCTTTACCAAACAAATGAGTTTATAGGCTGAAAGAGGAAGATGGAGGTAAGAAAATATTTAAAGCCAGGTTAGTTGTAAAAGGATTTGCATAGAAAAAGGGCATTGATTTTGATAAGATTTTTTTCTGGTTGTTAAGATGACTTCTATTCATATTGTTTTAAGTATTATGGTTGCTGAAGATTTGTATTTGGAATAGCTAGATGTGAAAACTACCTTTCTCCATGGTGATTTGGAGGAGGAGATATATATGGAACAACCCCAAGGATTTGAGGTCAAAAGTAAGGAGAAATTGGTGTGCAGATTGAAGAAGAGTTTTGGTGCAGGAGCTTTAGTTTTAGTCATTTTTTTTACTATAACATTTTGTGACCTTGTTAATTTTGGTTTTTCCTAAGGCTTTGAAAGCCATTTTCTTGTTTTGTAATAAAGACTTAGTCATTTGATTGACTAGTCCAATATGGAGTTAACTTAGGCCTATTTTATAAGAGTGTTTCTTTTAGAAACTTGTTGTTTTATATAAAACAGCCACTTCCATCAGTTCACTACCTTTCTTGGGTAGTTGTACAGACTGTTGGGAAGTGGAAACATTGGGGAAAGTTTCTTATAAACTTTAGTTTGTTAAACATGCCAAAAATGAATGGAGAGGAGGACTCTTTTAAGAATAAAATTGTGTTTTCTGATTTTTTTATTGAAACAGCCATTTTGTACAGCCTAGTACGGATTGTTCATGAGTTGAAATGTTGGAAATTTGTTAGGTTTGCAAAACACCTTTCATTTGCATCTACTTGGAGCTCTTGACACTTTTGTAGAAGGTAGAATCAATCCAACTTGTAGAAATTGTCTTGAAACCCTCTTAACTAGGGTTTGTGTCCAAAAATGGTGAATTCTTCCTCTATCCTGTGAAAGTTTCAACCATTTTCAAAAGGATGGGGAAGATTAGGTTAGGTTTTATTGTTTTCCATGGCTTGCAGGTTGTAGACTCCTCTTCCAAGCATCTGGCATGATCCTAGCTAGTCAAAAACAGTGACTAGTTAGAAGAAATGGTGTAAGAGCAGTGTTTATCTTGAAAACAGCCACGTGCACAGTCAAATGAAGATTGGATTTCATGTCTTGAAGCAAGGACAGACATCTGAGATGGTTGGTAGAGCCTGAGAAGGTAGGTTTACTGCATTCTTTACATATAACATGAATTAGGCCTTCTTCTTTGGAGAAAAAAATAGTTTACTATTTTCTGTACGTCAGTGGTACAGTACGGCTGCATGTTGGAGGAAGATTACCTATTCCCTATAGGTATTTGGATGATGCATTGATTGTTGATGGCCATTGAGAGTTATGAGTGTTTAGTGTTGTGTAAATGTTCTCTTTGTCTACAAATTAACCTCCTTTTAAGACTGTTTTAAGATAGTCATAAGACAGTTGTTGTTTTCTGTTAGAGCAAATAACAGTAGTGATGTGTTAGTCTGTGATTTCATGTTGATCTAGCCTTGGCAGGGGTATGTTGTTTGAAGATCCATGCTTGTAGAGGGGAGTTAATGCTAGTTTAATCGTTCAAAACAAAAAGGCTACAAGACATAAACTATCACTTTAACACTGTCATAGGATAGTCAAGCTGCAATTGCTATCCTCTATCCTGTATAACACAGTATGGTTGATGCATGTGAATAATGGTTGCTTGTTCACATTGAATGTTTAGTGTGTATTGAGTGTTGATGGTCATTTGAGGCCTTTGAGAGGTTGATTGAACCAATTCTATAAGACTTAAGTCTTCTTCAACCACTGTCCTAGAACAGTACTACTGTTGTCACTGTCCATTGCCTAGAGAATGCAGAAATTAGTCTTTTGGTCAGAGACCTCATGATAGTCATGACAAGTATGTGTTAATAGTCATATGTGGACATTGTTGGTAGAGGTGTGGGTAGGAAGTTGTGAGTTCTTAAAAGGTGGATTGTACAGATAAGTGGGATTGAGCAGTAACTCTCCAAGGTGAGGGATGGGCAGCCTGTGAGGAGGACACTAGATAGTGGTCCTAGGCTAGATCAATCTCAGGAATAGCCTTGTGTAGGCTTTGTAAACACAAACACCTTTGTAAACTTCTTGGAGGAAGTTGAGTGACTAGTTCATTGAGTGAACTTCAACAAACACTACCTTTACCTCTGCATCATATTGGTATCAGAGCCAATATTTTGATTGGAAGCAAGTGTATGTCAGAAGAGGAAATTGAAACAGAGGCTAGTACAATGCCTCCCAAGAAAATGAGTCAAGATGCCATCAAGAAGTTGGTGGAAGAGATGGTTGAAGCAAGACTGCAAGAAGCAAGATTGCAAGAAGCAAAATTGCAAGAAGAGAAGAAGTCTAAAGGCAAGACCAAAGAAGAGGGAAGTTCTTCTGATACAAATGAAGAAATAGAGACAGAAGAGGATCCTCTGGAGTAGGATATGTCTGCAGATTAGAAAGCCTTCTTGAATGTACTTAAGGGTGCTCATGGAGATAGTGGTGATCCCAAGATGGATGTGCCTACTTTTCATGGCAAGTTGGATGGAGATGTTCTCACTGACTAGATAGAAGCTATGTGCAACTTCTTTGATTACAAGGAGTTCAATGACAGCAAAAAGGTCAAGTTTTCCAAGACAAGGCTAAGAGGTTCTGTACTTGTATGGTGGAACTATATGCAGAGTGAGAGGGAGAAGATTGGGAAGAGTCCCATCACTAAATGGAGTAGAATGGTGGCTATGCTCAGAAGCAAGTTCATGCCACTTGACTATGAGATTCAAATCATAAGGAGGTTTCAGAATTTGAGACAAAAAGACATGGTTGTGGCTGCCTACATAGAAGAATTTCATAGACTCAGTATGAGGGCCAATCATAATGAAGATGAAAAAGGGATGGTGGCTAAGTACCTAAATGGATTGAAATACAATCTGCAAGATGAGATAAGTTTGGTGTTGCCAAAGACAGTGGATGAATGCTTCTTATTAGCCTCTAGAGCAGAGGAAAAGCTGAGAAGGAAGGGTGAACAAAGTGCCAGAGGTAGAGGTGGCAGAAACCAAAGAGGTAGAGGCAATTTTGGTCGTGGTAGAAGTCATAATGGCAGAGGCAGAAATGGTGGAGGAGGTAGAGGACCAAGAGTCTTCATTGGAAGATGTTATGGCTGCAACCAAGTTGGCCATACAATGAACAAATGCCCAAGGAAAGCCAGCAACTCTCATGACAGTGGAAAGAGAAATCAGTTAGTGAAAGATGATGACTGTGAAAGTGTGAATTCACCAATGGGAAGTGATGCACCTATTCTAGATGGACAGAGTACGATGATAAAAATGTCTATGTTGAAGATGTCATTGAAGCAAGAGCCCCCTCAGAGAAAGAATCTTTTCAGAACCCAAGGCCTAGCCTATGGGAAACTTTGTAAAATCATAGTGGATTCAGGGTCTACTGAGAATGTGGTATCCACTGAGATGGTTGAGAAGTGCAAGTTGAAGAGGCTGCCTCATATCAGTCCTCACAAGATTTCTTGGTTGAACAAAAACCAAAGTTTCATGGTGGAGGAACAAACTTGGGTTGAATTTGCAATTGGGGACTACAGGGACAAAGTGCTATGTGAAATCATCCCTATGGATGCATGTCACCTGCTTCTTGGCCGTCCATGGAAATATGATGTTAAAGCTCAGCATGATGGTGAGAAGAACACTTATGTCATCACCAAGAATGGAAGAGCACTCAAAATGGATCCTTTGTTGGAGTAGCCCAGGGGAAAGGAGAATAACAGCAGTGTCATGTTGGTGAATGGCAATGAGTTCCTAAACATCTTGAAGTAGAATGACAATCAGGGGTGTGCCTTGGTCATGAAGCCCAAGAGTGGATCAGATCAACAAGATCAAAAATAGAAGGAGATTCCATTAGAAGTATAGCAACTTCTAGATAAGTATCAAGACCTTGTGGTAGAGGAAGTTCCCAACTCCTTACCACCCATGAGGGATATTAGTCATCAAATTGACTTAATACCTGGTGCTACATTGCCTAACAAAGCTGCATACAAGCTGACTCCATAGCAAAATGAAGAGGTGGCAAGGCAAATTCAAGATCTCCTGGAGAAAGGGCTGATTAGGAAGAGTCTAAGTCCTTGTGCAGTTCCAAGTGTACTTGCTCCTAAGAAGGATGGAAAGTGGAGGCTATGCACAGATTCCAAGGCCATAAACAAGATCACCATAAGGTACAGATTCCCAATGCCAAGGATTGAAGATCTCTTGGATTACCTAGGAGGATCATGCTATTACTCAAAGATTGATTTGAAATCTAGATATCATCAAATCTGGATCAGACAAGCAGATGAATGGAAGACTGCTTTCAAGACCAATGAAGGTCTTTATGAATGGTTTGTTATGCCATTTGGTCTTAGTAATGCACCAAGTACATTTATGCGCCTGATGAATGAGGTATTAGTTGAATTCATCGGTAAATTTGTTATTGTTTATCTTGATGTCATACTAATCTTCAGCAGGACAAGGGAAGACCATGTGAAGCATGTTGGTCAGGTGTTGGAGAAGCTGCATGAGCACAAGTTGATGATCAACTTAGACAAATGTGAGCTCATGAAAACTGAACTTGTATACCTGGGATTTGTCATTTCTAATGGATGTTTGAAGATGGATCCCTCTAAGGTTGAGGCTATTCTCAGTTGGCCTACCCCAAAAATAGTGGGAGATGTGAGAAGTTTCCATGGATTGGCGACTTTCTATAGGAAGTTTGTCAGAGGTTTCAGTCACATTAGTACTCCCATCCTCAACACCATTAAGGGTGGAGTCAAATGTAGATTTCAGTGGACAAAGGAAGTTGATGATAGTTTTGAGTTGTTGAAAACAAAGGTGGTTGAGTTACCTACCTTAGTACTCCCTGATTTTGATAAGGTATTTGTTGTTGAGTGTGATGCAAGTCAGCAAGCTATTGGTGTTGTTCTCAGCCAAGAAGGACATCTAGTGGCATTCTTTTCAGAAAAGTTGAATGAAGCCAAGCAAAGGTAATCTACCTATGACTTAGAACTCTATGCAATGGTGCAAGTTCTTAAGAAATGGAGACATTATTTTCTGCCCAAAGAATTTATTGTGTTTACTGACAATCATGCTTTAAGCTTTCTTAACAGTCAAGAAAACTTGAACCATAGACATGTTAAATGGATGGAACAGCTAAAAGTTTATACCTTCACAATTAAGCACAAAAGAGGTGTCTCTAATAAGGTGGCTGATGCATTGAGTAGGAGGTTGCTTCTTATTCATGAAATTTAGTTAGAAAGCATGGGTATTGACTGTTAAAAGGAGCTGTATAAAGAAGATTCTGATTTCAAAGAGGCTTATGATGTTTGTGTGAACTTGGCTAACACATTCCATGGAGAGTATGCAGATTTTGTTTTGCAGGAAGGCCTCTTGTTTAAGGGCAATTTGTTGTGTGTCCCTAAGTGCTCTATGCAGGACAACATCATCAAGGAGAAGCATAATGGTTCTTTAGGAGGACATTTTGGCTTAGACAAGACACTAGAACAAGTCACAAGGTTCTATTTTTGGCCAAAGCTGCAATCAGATGTGAGAAAATATGTAGCTAGTTCTGCAATCTATCAAAGAGCCAAAGGGGTGTCTTCAAATGCAGGTCTATACCAGCCCCTTCCCATTTCCAACAGACCTTGGGAAAGTATCAGCATGGATTTTGTGCTTGGGTTACCCAGGACAGCTAGAGGGGTGGATAGTGTGTTTGTTATTGTTGATAGGTTCAGCAAGATGGCTCATTTTGTGCCATGTAAATGCACAAATGATGCATCTCATATTGTAGGTCTATTTTTTAGAGAGGTAATAAGAATTCATGGTTTTCCATTGTCCATTGTAACTGACAGAGTTTCTAAGTTTGTAGGTCACTTCTGGAGGACCTTGTGGAAGAAACTGGGCACATAGTTGTCCTTTTCATTGGCCTACCATCCACAAACTGATGGTCAGACTGAGGTGGTTAATAGATCACTTGGAAACCTTCTAAGGTGCCTTACAAAGCAGCATGGTTTGGCATGGGACTTGGTTATCAGTCAGGCTGAATATGCCTACAATGATTCAAGGAATAGGAGCACTGGTAAAAGTCTTTTTGAGATAGTTTATGGTTTTCATCCAAGAGGGCCACTTGAGCTGAAGGATCTCCAAGGTTGGGATAGAAGGAGTGCACTTGGTGAAGAGTTTGTTGCCTCCATGAAAATAGTCCATGATCAAGTCAAGTTGCAACTAGAAAAATCAATCACAAAGTACAAGGAAAAGGCAGATTTGAAGAAAAGAGAAGTACAGTTCAAAGTTGGTGACTTAGTTATGGCATATCTGAGGAAAGAAAGGTTGTCAAAGGGTCAGCCAACTAAACTCTTGATGAAGAAGATTGGGCCATGCAAAATAGTGCACAAATTCTGTCCAAATGCATATGAGATTGAGCTACCAGATGACCTTGGTATCTCTCTAATTTTCAATGTTTGTGATCTTTTTCCTTTCAGACCTCCATTGCCTAGTGAAAGTGGATCAGATGTGGTGGCTGAAGATGCTGATTGGATCAAGGATTTGCCTCCAAGCAAACCTTTACAGTTGGAGTGCATTCTGGATTCCAAAGTTATCAAGAAGACTCGGAGAGGTGCCTATAAGGACTACTTGGTAAAATGGAAGGATCTCCCTGACTCAGAGGCCACCTGGATGATTGAAGCAGATATCTTGAAGCATGGCATGACCCTTCAACAATTGGCAACTCAAGGGACTTGAGTTTTTCCCACAGGGGGAGTATGGTGTAGGAAGTTCAATTTTAGTCATTTTTTTTACTATAACATTTTCTGACCTTGTTAATTTTGGTTTTTCCTAAGGCTTTGAAAGCCATTTTCTTGTTTTGTAATAAAGACTTAGTCATTTGATTGACTAGTCCAATATGGAGTTAACTTAGGCCTATTTTATAGGAGTGTTTCTTTTAGAAACTTGTTGTTTTATGTGAAACAACCACTTCCATTGGTTCACTACCTTTCTTGGGCAGTTGTATAGACTGTTGGGAAGTGGAAACATTGGGGAAAGTTTCCTATAAACTTTAGTTTGTTAAACATGCCAAAAATGAATAGAGAGGAGGAGTCTTTTAAGAAAAAAACTGTGGTTTCTGCTTTTTTTATTGAAACAGCCATTCTGTACGGCCTGGTACGGATTGTTCATGAGTTGAAATGTTGGAAATTTGTTAAGTTTGCAAAACACCTTTCATTTGCATCTACTTGGAGCTCTTGACACTTTTGTAGAAGGTAGAATCAATCCAACTTGTAGAAATTGTCTTGAAACCCTCTTAACTAGGGTTTGTGTCCAAAAATGGTGAATTCTTCCTCTATCCTCTGAAAGTTTCAACCATTTTCAAAAGGATGGGGAAGATTAGGTTAGGTTTTATTGTTTTCCATGGCTTGCAGGTTGTAGACTCCTCTTCCAAGCATCTGGCATGATCCTAGCTAGTCAAAAACAGTGACTAGTTGGAAGAAATGGTGTAAGAGCAGTGTTTATCTTGAAAACAGCCACGTGCACAGTCAAATGAAGATTGGATTTCATGTCTTGAAGCAAGGACAGACCTCTGAGATGGTTGGTAGAGCCTGAGAAGGCAGGTTTGCTACATTCTTTACATATAACATGAATTAGGCCTTCTTCTTTGGAGAAAAAAATAGTTTACTGTTTTCTGTACGTCAGTGGTACAGTACGGCTGCATGTTGGAGGAAGAGTACCTGTTCCCTATAGGTATTTGGATGATGCATTGATTGTTGATGGCCATTGAGAGTTATGAGTGTTTAGTGTTGTGTAAATGTTCTCTTTGTCTACAAAGTTAACCTCCTTTTAAGACTGTTTCCTTAAGACAGTCATAAGACAGTTGTTGTTTTCTGTCAAAGCAAATAACAGTAGTGATGTGTTGGTCTGTGATTTCATGTTGATCCAACCTTGGCAGGGGTATGTTGTTTGAAGATCCATGCTTGTATAGGGGAGTTAATGCTAGTTTAATCATTCAAAACAAAAAGGCTACAAGACATAAACTATCACTTTAACACTGTCATAGGACAGTCAAACTGCAATTACTGTCCTCTGTCTTGTATAACACAGTATGACTGATGCATGTGAATAATGGTTGCTTGTTCACATTGAATGTTTAGTGTGTATTGAGTGCTAATGGTCATTTGAGGCCCTTGAGAGGTTGATTGAACCAATTCTATAAGACTTAAGTCTTCTTCAACCACTGTCCTAGAACAATCCTACTGTTGTCACTGTCCATTGCCTAGAGAATGCAGAAATTAGTCTTTTGGTCAGAGACCTCATGATAGTCATGATAAGTATGTGTTAATAGTCATATGTGGACATTGTTGGTAGAGGTGTGGGTAGGAAGTTGTGAGTTCTTAAAAGGTGGATTGTATAGATAAGTGGGATTGAGTAGTAACTCTCCAAGGTGAGGGATGGGCAGCCTGTGAGGAGGACACTAGATAGTGGTCCTAGGCTAGATCAATCTTAGGAATAGCCTTGTGTAGGATTTGTAAACACAAACACCTTTGTAAACTTCTTGGAGGAAGTTGAGTGACTAGTTCATTGAGTGAACTTCAACAAACACTACCTTTACCTCTGCATCAAGTTTATATGGCCTGAAACAAGCACCTCGGCAATAGTTTTATGGTTGAGCAAGGCTGCAACTGGTGTAATTCTGACCATTGTGTTTATTTTAAGAGGTTGGATAATGACAGCTACATTATTTTATGTTTATATGTTGATGACATGCTTGTAGCAGGGTCTAACATGGATCACATAAGAGAGTTAAAACATCAATTACCACAATCAGTTGCTATGAAGGATTTGGGGGCAGCAAAACAAATACTTGGTTTGAAAATTTGTAGAGATAGGAAGAGAAGAAAATTGACTCTATCTCAGGCTGATTATGTTGAAAAGGTATTGCAAAGATTCCATATGGAGAATGCAAAAGCTGTCAGCACACCTTTGCCTAGTCATTTGAAATTGACTAAGGAGATGTGTCTAAAGACACAAGAGGAGGAAGACAAAATGTCCAAGGTAACATATTCTTCAGCTGTAGGAAGTTTACTATACGCCACGGTATGCACGAGACCAGATATTGTACATGTTTTAGGAGTCGTAAGTAGGTATATGAGTTATCCTGGATTGGAGCATTGGAATGTGGTAAAATAGATTCTTAAATATTTGAGAGGTACATCCAATAAACACTTATGTTTTGGGGGCTCTAATATTGATTTAGCAGGTTATGTAGACTCAGATTTGGCAATAGATGTTGATACCGGCCAGAGTACTATAGGTTATGTCTTCACTGTAGGTGGGACAACAATGAGTTGGATCTCCAGGTTGCATAAGGTGGTTGCTTTATCCACCACGGATGCAAAGTACATGTAGCTACAACAGAGGCAAGCAAGGAGATGATATGGCTGCAATCTTTCATGGAAAAATTGGGCAAACAATAGGCTAACAGTTCTTTGTATACAGACAATCAGAGTGCCATACATCTTGCAAAGAATTATGCCTTGCATTCAAAGACCAAACACATACAGCTCAGGTATCACTTCATCTAGTCGGTGTTAGATGATGGACAGTTAAGGCTGGAAGATAAAAATCTAGCGGATATGTTTACAAAGGCAATGACAAGGGAGAAGATGAGCTCCTCTTCAGCTTCGGTTGGTCTTCAAGACTGAAAACAAAAAATCAGAACAACAGAGTCCAGGGTGTTTTTTCCAGTGGGAGCTACAGGGTCAGCGGTTTTATGATCAGTCTCCAAGTGGGAGATGATATGGTGTGGAGTCTGATCAGTCTCCAAGTGGGAGATTGTTGTTTAATGGAGCCTAATCAGACTTGAAGGTTAAATTTACCCCACTTTTATCGGTGTGATTTCCCCCCAAATTATTTAATAGGGTCAAGGGGTAGCACCCCTTGCGGGGGTTTGGGGGTAGCGCCCCAAAGATGGGGTCAAGGGGCAGCACCCCTTGTGGGAGTTATTTTATTATTTTATAAAGGCGTCGGGAGTTATTTTTCTATTGGCTGACATAAAAAAACCCTATTTTTGCAACCGACATAAGGCTTGATAAAAGTGGCTAAGGGTTAGGGCTCCTGTTGATGTATTGTAGCATTTTGCAGCAGTATTGAGTTGCAAGGATTGCTGGTTGTAATCGGTTTGATTTACTAGATAATAATAATGGACTCTCTGTTGGTGGATGTAGCCTGAGTTTGGGTGAACCACGTTAAAACTTGTCTCTCACTGTTATTATTTCTGGGTATTTTTATTCCTCTATCTAATCTTCATTTTGCATTTATTTGATATCTTCTACATGCAATTCCTAACACCTAGATAGAAGTTCATTAAGACATATGATACATATGTGTGAACTATTTTTTGAATTGTTCTCTATTTTTTAGGATCTAATCTACAAATCATGACATGCTTAGCACCTAAATTTATGTCTCCCTCCATAATTGTTTTATAGAAAACATAGGATGTCTTTTTGGAACACAAGGAAGCTATTATCCATGAGATATCAAGGGTTATTTAGGTCCTATTGTCATTGCCCAAATAGTGCTTATGGTGATATACCCCTATTGGCATGTATACTTATTGTAATATGCCTCTATTGGTACCATTGCTACCACAATCATTCACCACTATTAAATATAGTTGGCATTAACATCATAGTTAGCATGGTTATATCTATTTTATGAGAGTTTACCAAATCTTTAAGAATAAAAATGTTCATAAAACATCTAGATCTCTTAAAAAAACTAGTACATAGGATATTTATCCATATTAACATTTCCTCTATTAGCATGGCCATATTAATCTTACAAGAAAGTTCATTGAATTGTAAAGTACTACAATTTGCTTATTTTTTGTAAAAACCTACTTTAAAATGTTTAAAATAAGAATGGTAGTTATGGAGGTAAATTGGTCGTATTTTAAAGTTATATTGATGATGACCATTAGAAAGTATGTGTACTATCTCTTAGGCTTCTTGTAACAAGATTTTCAATATTTAATGATTTCTTGTATCATTCTCGTACATTTCTTTACATAGACCCTAAAAGTAAAAAGAACAAAACTCAATTTGATGAATTGAATGTATGGAAACTATGGATAATCCTCAACCTAAAAGACCCAAGTGGCTTCAAAACATAATTTAGGAAGCCAACATAAAGGATCCTTCCTCATCTAAATTGACCAAGATTCAAGATACATATTATGCCCTAATGACTTTATATTAAAGTGAAGCTCATAATTTAAGAAGCTAGAAAAGATAAGAATTGGATGGATGCAATGCAATTAGAGTGTAATGCTCTAAATAAAAACAATACTTGGGATCTCATACCTCCACAATTAAAAAAGAAATGTTTTTGATATTAATAAGCTGCAAACCAGGGTGTAGTTCCCTTACACAAAAACCCAGAGGACAGCAAACCAGGCCACATGCCACAAACAATGCAAAAACAACAGACTAATAGTAGCAGTTCATAACAGAATTAACAGAAAATAATAGACATAAAACTAAACAAGAGAGAAAGCTAATGGAGCAAATCTTTCCAGTCATCATTTAGAAAATTCAACAACTCCTCCTTGCTCATAGTCTTCACCTCCTTATCAGTTTGTTGCTCCACCTGCACGTCAGCAAAAGTGGTAGCCGCCTTGTGAAAGACCTTCAAACAAACGGTCGCCAAAACCTTGAATTTGGCCTCCATAGCCCCAAGCCATGACTTGACCTCCCCTAACTCCTGCATAATCTCATTGTTAAAGAAACCACCTCTAGCACTTTCCACCTCCTAGAGGCTTAACTCAATAACATGGTTTTGACTATGATGAAATTGATCTAAATTTTGTTGTGAATTCAGAAGATAATACACTAGTATAAGACTGGATGTATTGTAAATAGTAATTGGCAAAATAAGCAAATATGACACAACAATTACTAAAGCTGAATAAGATGGTTTTTATTCAAAGTTGAAAGCTCATACAAATATAACAAACTCTATGGAAGAGATGTATGCCTATTACTCTCATTAAGTTTATGAATGCAATTTTGACTATGAATCAATTGTTAGTGTAGGTATTTACTTTCCTAGTGGGTTAGTTATTTTCCCTATTTCCTAGGTTTTTTGTACACTTTTATTAAGCTTGCTTAGGATTAAATTTAAAGTGAGTTTAATTAGTGAGTGAGTGATTTGAGGTGTCAGCATCCTACAAGGGAGGTGGCATTTGCTATCTTGGGAAGATGCTCTTTCTATCTTTAGCCTGTATGGTGGCCTCTCCCTATTGGTCAGTTTTGCCACCTCTCCCCTCTCCCTGGTCTATATAAACTCACTTCCTAGCTTGTATTTTGAACATCTTAAATGCATTGTCTAGTTACTATGCCATTATTTGTATGAAGCTTTGAGCTCTTAATACAATTATGTCACATCAACATTTGCATATCTCATGGAATCGCTGGTTTGCTTCTATTTTGCATTTAAATTTATGTAACTTTTAAGCTCTCTCATAAAGTTCTTGGGTTTTACATCTTGTTCAATATTTTTAACATGGTATCAGAGCTTTTGTTTTGAGAGTTTTAAGTTCATAGATTTCTAATTAAGAGATTTAGTTCTTTGTGAGATCTCAAAAATCTCATATACTCTTCTCTTGCATCTTTGAATGATTTGGAGAATCAGAAGGATTTATCAAGACCCATTAACCTTGTCATTTTGTATGTATGTTTTGTGAGATCTAGTGATTACAACATTTCGGGTTATATTGGTAGTTTTTTTTACTATTCCAATGCATCCAAGAAGCTCGAGAAAGTCAAGATTGGATTTTGTTTCATCCAATTTGGAGATCTTTTGACATAGTTGTGGAATGGGTGTCTTAACCTCTAATCTAGAGGTAATCTTATGTTCAGAGCATTTTCAGGCCAAAAGGGCCCTGCCATTGCATCTAGGAGGCCTCATAGACAAATTTTCATATATCATAAGCCTAGTTTTGGTGTCGAGAGTCAGAAAGGCAAAAAAAAAATTTAGAAGGCCATTTCGGCCCCCTAGCACATAGATCGGTGCACTCTTTATTGTAAATCTCTTTAAAAAAATCAAAAAAAATAATTTGAAAAATAAAAAATATATATATTAAAAAGTCCTTTTGGGCTTGTGCTTTAAAAGTGCTTTTCATTTATATGGCCCTCAACCCATACTAAAGGGGCTTCATCCTTTGCTAAGGCATCGGCCTCCTTTAGCAAGCCACCAAACCCTTAGGGGTAGTGGGTGTGGCTTCGACCCCCACCCCCCTTTCTACAGGCCTTTAGCCTCCTTCATGCATGACCCTTGAGGCCTATTTTTTATTTTTGGTCTACAATTGGTTTAAACTCCCTGACTTGTGTGCCACTCATTTGGCCTATGTGCCATTTTTTTAGCACCTTTTCTATCTTTTGTACCTAAACTTAGCAATCACTATTTTTTGTGGCTTCATCTATTTTTTAGCAATGTCTCTATATTGGTGGTGAATTTGGTGAAGTTCCAAACTTAGCGGACCCCTAACTCTGAGGTAGTCTCACCAAATTTGGCAGAGTTGACTTTTGCAAAGTTGGCCCCCTCTTCGTTGAAGATCATAGATTTGAAGGGAAACATCCAAGGCCCCGTTCTAGGTCATTCTAGCTTTGATTCTTGAGTAATTTTTTTATTTGGGCTAATTTTTCACGCTCTATGCACTAGTACAAACAATTCTTGATTCTGGTGCATGGATTTTCTGGAAACCGCAGATTCTCACAGGTGACACTGCACAGTTCTTGTTTTAGAAACTTCATAGACTCATAACTTTCACATACGACCTCGTATCGAGGCGATTCTTTTTTGAAAGTGCATGATTTTTTAAGTACTTTGCAGTGGTGTTGATAGTTTCATTTTGTTCTATTCCTATATTGTACTTTCAACATACACCTATTTGTTGAGGATTTTGTAAAGCATTGAGATCAAGGCCACTAAGTATTTCTTGCTAATGAAAGTTGTAAATGCACTAAATATAAAGTGTCAAATCATATTTTCTTGGGGGGGTTCTTTGATTGAGTGAACAAAGAGGAGTGTCTTGTATGCTTTCTTGAGTTTCTGCATTCTCTTTTCTGCACAACTACAACAAACAATCTTCTTTTCTACATAAAATGGATCAAACAACAATACCAATACTCACACCCTACAACTACTTTGATTGGAAATCTAAAATGACAATTTATCTAAAGAGGCAAGGGTTGTATAGAGTAACAATGGGTCTTGAAATTGAACCATCATTACTTGCAGAAAAGTCAAATGGTTTAATAAGTTGGATGAAGCTTTTGGAGCCTTGTGTATGATTGTATCTCTAGGTTTAATTTTTCACATTGAATCTGTTTCTACACCAAATGATGTATGGACCACTTTAGAAAATCTCTTTGGTAAGCATGATGAAATTAGAGGACATCTACTGGAGAATGAGCTCATAGGGTTAAGTCCTATCAGTTTTGATACTATTCAAGACTTCTTCACTAAGATAAAGGCCATAAGATTGCAATTGAAACAATGTGGGATTGAGAAAAAAGATACTCAATTCATCTTGTATTCTTTCCAAGCTTAGTCCTAACTATTCTATGTTTGTTTCTACATTCCATGCAACAAAAAATGTCTTAGGAACCAATTATACAATACCTTCTCTTGATGATTTTGGAAATGAAATCACAAAGGAGCAAGATAAACTAGTTCAAATGGGCACAATTAAGCCCTCTAAATCTCATGCCTTGGCTGCAAATCAAGGCACTAAAGATTAGAAAGCATTTGGTAAGCAGAACAAGAAACAATAGAATCATGAAGAGAAGAGACAAGATCAAAAACTAACTACTCCAAAAGCAGCTAATTAGGCCTCTGTTGTTATATGGAACCTAATTAGACTCGGAGGTTAAATTTACCCCACTTTTATTAGAGCAGTTTCCCCCCAAATTATTTAACGGGGTCAAGGGGCAGTGCCCCTTGCGGGGGTTTGGGAGCAGCACCCCCAAGACGGGGTCTAGGGGCAGCGCCCCTGGCGCGCTCCCTGACATAAAAAAACCCTATTTTTGTAACTGACATAAGGCTTGATAAATGCGGCTAAGGGTTAGGGTTTTCGTTGATGTATTGTAGCATTTTGCAACGGTATTGAGTTGCAAGGATTGTTAGTTGTAATCGGTTTGATTTACTGGATAATAATATTAGACTCTCTGTTGGTGGATGTAGCCCGAGTTTGGGTGAACCACATTAAACTTATCTCTCACTATTATTATTTCTGTGTATTTTCATTCCTCTGTTTAATCTTTATTTGTATTTAATTGATGTCTTCTACATGCAATCCCTAACAAGTGGTATCAGAGTGGGTTGTGTTCAGTTATCGTCTGTAGGAAGGTCTCACGATTGAGTGGGAGTCTCATGATTGAGTGGTAGCAATGGCGGACTAGGGTAAATTGAAGGTAGATAAATTCAATGGGAAGAACTACCAGTTATGGAAGATGCAGATGGAGGATTATCTCTATTAGAAGGATTTATGGAGGCTGTTAGAAGGAATAGCCAAGTAACCGGCAATAATGACTGATGAGGATTGGAATCTTCTGGATAGAAAGGCACTGTGAACCATTCAGTTGTGCCTGGCACCATCTGTGGGGTTCAATATAACAGAAGTGAAGACAACAGATGGTCTAATGAAAGCTTTGGCTAAATTGTATGAAAAATCCTCAGCCTCAAATAAGGTATTTCTCATGAAGCATTTATTTAATTTGAAAATGATTGAAGGTGGATCTATGATAGATCTTTCAAATGAATTTAATACAATTATTAGTTAGTTAACTTATGTAAAAGTAAGTTTTGATGAAGAGGTGATGGCTTTCTTGATATTATGTTCTTTGCCAGAAAGTTGGAATAGCTTGGTAATGGCTGTAAGTAACTCTGTCTCTGGTTCAAATAATTTAAAATTTGATGATGTTGTTGGTGTTATCCTTAGCAAGGAAATGTGATGGAAAAGCTCAAAAGGGTCCACATCAGGTAGTGTTTTTAATGTAGAAAGTAGGGGCAAATCAAAGGAGAGAGGAAAAGGTTCTGGAGGTCATGGGAAGTCATGAAGAAAATCAAAGGACAAGAGATCCCAATCCAGAGGACATAAGGATTGCTAGTACTGTGGGAAACCAGGTCATCTGAATAAAGATTGCTAGTCTCAGAAGATTAAAGAAGGAGACAAACAAGAAGGCAATAAGGAAGCCAATGTGGTAAGTAAATAAATCTGAAGATGATGCTTTGATTCTTTCCCTAAATAATGTTGATGATTCATGGGTTTTAGATTCAGGGACCTCATTTCATGCTATGCCTCATAGAAGTTATTTTCTTGATTATGTCCAAGGGGATTTTGGGCTGGTTTATTTAGGAGATAATGAACCCTGTCAGATTGTTGGAAAGGAAAGAATCAAGATTAAGGTGCAAAATAGGAATTATTGGCTACTACAAGAGGTAGGTCACATTCCAAGGCTAAGTAGGAATTTAATTTCAGTAGGGCAGCTAGTTGATGAAGGTTGCATTGTTACATTTACTAATAAAAATTGAAAGGTTTCAAGAGGTGCCTTAATAGTAGAAAAAGGTGTGAAAGTAGGCACCTTATATCTTTGTACGGGTCATACTGTTCCTTCTACTTTAGTTGTTGTAGAGAAAAAACAAACGGGTTCAGAAACAGTTGCTGCAGGTTCGTAGGAAGAGACTAAAACAGTTGCTGCAGGTTCTAAGACAACATCGTGGCATAACAGACTTGGGCATATGAGTGAAAAAGGTATGAAGGTACTTCATTCTAAGAAAGTTTTACCAGGTCTAAAATGTATTAATATAGATTTATGTGAAAGTCGTGTGTATGGCAAACAAAAGAGAGTTAGATTTCTCAAGGATGGGAAGCAAAAGAAAGATGAAAAGTTGGAGTTTGTTGATACAGATGTATGGGGACCAACTCAGGTATCTTCTCTTGGTGGCTCTCGGTATTATGTTACATTCATAGATGAAGCAACTAGGAAGGTTTAGATTTATTTCCTTAGGCAGAAATCTGATGTATTTGAAACATTTAAGAAATGGAAAAGCTTGGTTGAGAATGAGACGAGAAAAAGATTAAAATGTCTCAAATCTAATAATGGTGGTGAGTATTGCAGTAAAGAATTTGAGGATTATTGTTCCTTTAATGGAATTTGTAGGCAGAAAATGGTTCCAAGGACTCCACAGGAAAATGGAGTGGCTGAACACATGAATAGGACAATAATGGAGTGTGCAAGGAACATGAGATTGCATGTTAGGCTACCTTTAAACATGTGGACAGAGGTTGTCAATACTGCTATATATTTAATTAATAGAGGTCTTTCAGTTCCTTTAGGTTGTGGTATTCCACAGGAAGCATGGACAGATAAGAAGGTGAGTAATTCTTTTCTCAAAACCTTCAGATGTGAAACATTTGCACATGTAGATTCTAAAAATAGGACCAAGCTGGATGCAAAATAAAAAATGTGTACCTTCTGTAGACACCCTAAAATGACCAAGTCATCGCACTACTTGCATTTCGTCTAATCTGGAGCATCACCTGCATTACAACATTAATTAAATAATCTAATTATTTAATTAATTTCATCTAATTCTTCTAAATCACATACTTTCGACATTAATTGAATAGATTTCCTTTATTTAATTAATTAAATCAAATTCCTCTATTATTCTTCCACAATTAAATAATTTTAATTATTTAATTAGATAATTATCTTCTTTCCAAATCTCAAGTCTCCATTAATTAAATAAATCCCATTATTTAATTAATTCATCACAAATTCTCTCTTATCCAAACAATTAAATAAATTTCCAATTATTTAATTAAATCAAATTCATTCTTCCAAATTTGAATAAATCAAACCAAATTTATTTAAATTCTCTCATTCTCCAAGAATAAAATAAATCAAATATTTTATTTATTCTTCCAAATCATACACAACAATTAAATAAATTTATTTATTTAATTTGCTTTCTTATCTACAAATATCTTTCAAATCCTCTAAAAATAAGTCTTCTTCTCCATGCACACAAAATTAAATAATTTATTAGTTAATTTCTCTCAAATCATGCAAAAGCAAATCTTAAGTTGAGTTATCTATTCAATCAACCTTGTTTTTATCAATTTCTCTTAAATTAGAAAAAAACTTTCTAATTTATGAAAAGCATGTCTTATCTTTAGAAAAGAAAGTGTTTAACTCAAATAAAATAGCTTTTGTGTGACACTTGTCTTCTTCTTATTTGTTGCACGTTCCTCAACTGTTCTCCTCCATTGATTCTTCTAAATTATCTAGACCATTGATCGATCTTTGTTGAAACCTATATAAACCCCCCTCATCTCCTTCATAATCTCTCTTCGATCATTTATTCTCAAGCATACTTAACAGCGCTTTGAGCATACATCGCATCGATTGAGCAACTTCACGATCTTTTGACATTGATCTTTGAGCACACTACTTGTTTGTTGCAACCATGGTTTTGCAATACTTTTGAGCAATCCACATTCATCCAAAGGGAACAATACAAATCTCGGTAAAAACTTTCATGTTTCATTGATTATTATTAATGGCTTTTATTTAGATCGGTTCTCTTTATGTTATTGGGTTTTTGATTTGTTTAGTTTATCATAGTCAATTTTCCTCATACACATTCTGGCATGCTTGGTGGGACCCACTAATCCCTCTTTTTCTTTGAGAAATTTTTTTTTTTAAGTTACAATACGGAACAGCGCAAAAGACACAGAAAGGTGCTTTTGGCAATATACTTAAGCACTACTGGAGGCATAGTACAGCGCCCTAGGGCGATACTGCGGTGCTCCTGGTAACATAGAGCGGCACTTTTGGCAACACAGACAAGTGCTTTTGGTAGTATCATTAAGCACTTTCAGAAAAATAGGTTTTTTGACATTGTTTGGTGTTTTTTGCAGGGTTTTATTCATATAAATATCTTTGATTTGTCTGACAAGCTGTTGTATTTGTCATTCAACTATCTTTTGATACTTCCTAAGCTAACTTATTTAGGGGTATTTTGTGATATTTGAGTTAACCTATCTATTCGCGACACTTTTTTTTGAGTTTGATTGATTGCAGGATATAGATCTAGCAGATATTACTTCTCAGAACATTAGATCAATCATGAAATCCTATCTAAACCTAGTTATGTTGACAAAGTATAACCTTTTTTGATCTAAGATAGAACAACACTTTTTGTCACGTAGTACAGCGCTTCCGGTAGCACAGTACCGCACTTCTGGTAGCACAGTACTGCGCTTCTAGTTATGTTTCAACACTTTTGATAGAACAGTGAGTCGCTTCTGGTCTGCATCATAGCGCTTTTGGAAACATAGTGTGGCACTATTGGTATCACAGTAAGTCATGTTCAGTAAGACAATAACGCGCTTTTGGTCAATTTGATTTATTTTTTTGCTAACTTGTGAGTTTTTGTGGAAACTAATTGACTTGTTGCAGCTTCTTATCACTCACACAGAGCAAATAGGTTTCTAACATGTTCGTGCAAGACGAGCATTGAAGAACTCTTGATTTATCTCACTAAGTCTTAGAAATATATTGCCTTCTTAAGGGATAAATGAACAAATTATTTCGGCAATCTAAGTCTTAGGAACATACTGCTTTTCTTAAGGGACAATGGACATGTATGCAAAAACACCTCAATTTTCTAAGGGACAATGGACATGAATGCCAAACACTTCAATTTCATAAGGGACAATTGACAACTACAAACGTGTGTGTGCCTAAATTAGTTGCACCTTATTTTTCTTATAACAGGACAATTGAACCTTTGTTTGACGTGCTTGCTCTTACATTTCAGTACTTCCTTTAGAAGGGCCTGCTTTTGGATTGCGTTTCATCCAAAAGGGATGACCCCAAGCGGAGTTTTCCTTTGAACCACTATATAAGAGGGATAAGGTGAAAGCCAAGTCCTAACCGACATCAGCCTTACCTTGTGGTGCCAAAATGAAAAGAGGTGTACTAGCTCTCTGTGGAAACGATTTTCACATTGAGCGAAGTGTTTGATACTCTTAGTAGGATTGGTTAAAGCTTTTAGTAGCTTGTCACATTGCTCGTAAGGTGTTGGTCCCTCAAAGTTACTAAGAACCATTCTAGATAGAGACTACCCGATCTACCTCCGAATGTTGCGGTAATCATCAGTGCAAGGGGAATCGATTTAAGCCCTTAAGACACTCACCATTGGCTCCCTTGAGAAGAGATAGTATTCCCTTGGCCATAAAGCTCTTGTGACCTACTTGAGCTTTCCAAGGGGAGGGTGAGATATTCCTACCGATCATCTCTTGCAAAGATACAAAATATCTGACACCTTTATGGAATGATATTTTTATCGACGGAGTATTAAGCTGTAAGCTGATCTACTGCAATGAAACCTTGTCTCTAGGGATAAAAAGTGCTTGTTATTGATTGCAATTGTCTTATACCTGTGGAAACATTGGGCTTTTTTGTGAGCCTCGAACATACACTATCTATTGTGTCAGTCCTTTTTTTGACCACTTGTTCGCTATGTTTTCTCTTGCCAAAGACAAATCCAATCATAATCATAACCAAATCTATCAAAATTGCCTTTAAAAACATCAGACACTACTTCAGCGCCTCTGGTATTACAGCAGCTTGCCCTTGGTGGTACAGTAGCTCGCTTTTGGTCATCGTAGCTCACCTTTGGTATAGCAGTAACTCGCCTCTGGTAGCTCAGTCCATCGCCTTTGGTATTACAGTAGCACGCTTTTGGTTGCACAGTCCTGCGCCTCTAGTCAAATAGCATAGCGCCTTTGGTCTAGTTAATTGTGCATCAGAGTTTGGCTTTTCTCAAAACACAAGCAAAATACCAGCATTACCTTTTGTCCTAGTGTATTCCATGGTAACCACTAGGCTCCAGCAAACTATGAAGTCCAAGCAAGTTGTCCCTAGGAAGTGCAAATTGCCTCCTCACACACCGCAATCAGGCCGTCTCAACATTACTCCCAAGGTTACTCCTAGGACACCCACGGCAAAATCAACCAGCTCTCCGAACATGCCGCACCTTGACCAAAAAAGTAATTCTCAAGAAGGTAGGGTCCCTTTGGTAAATACACCCCACTATACCACCGGCTTGCCTCCAAATTTTGTCCCACACGGTTATATTGCCAATCCGGTCCCGTCTCAGGAGGAAGGGGTTCCTTTGGTAAGTACACATCATTACACCACTAGTTTACCTCCTGATTTTGTCCCACAAGGTTATACTGCAGATTTAGTCCCATCTCAAGAAGAGTGACACTTTGAAATGGGTCAATCCTCTCAAGAAGATGGGCAAGATCTTGATGAATTCATACAAGATCCTAGAGCTGTAGCTGCCTTTGACAAAATCCTTAGTGAGAACCAAGATCATTTCTTTCATTTGCTAGTAGAGTAAGGAGCCAAATTACCTCAAGATTTTGATCTTTCCAATCTCAAGGAGACAAACAATACCCTAGACGTCATACAAGTGGTGCAAACCATGTCAACAGTGACCACGCCTTTACCTGAACAAGGCTTACAGGGAAGAACGGTTAAGAATCCCCTTTATCAAAACCCAATAGGAAAGAGGGCCATATCACTACTTCTGACTCCTATGGAAATCTACAAACACCAACAGGGGACTCTACAATGTCAAGTGGAGCTAGCTAAGCAAGCCACCTTAGCTCAATCAAATATACAACACCCTCCTAAAGTGTCCGCACCAATCGCAAGTGGAATTTTGGTTACTCCTTCACGAATAGGTTTCCCACCAAATTACAATCTGAGGAACAACTATGTAGCCATGCAACAAGGGTCTCAACACATACCACCTCCCATATCATCAAACCTTCATGTCTCTCAACCAATTAGAGTCATGCAATGCCCCCCTCAAAATTCTTCTACACTCATCCCCAATCAACCATCGCATATCACATCTACCTACGTCCCTCCTCCACTATGTTCATCAGTGCTAAATTCCTTTCACACATTGCCTAGCCACCCTCAACTTCCCCAACATCAAGTTTCCCAAAGCTATGTGCCGCCATCACAACCTAATCCAACTCACTTTAGCTTTCCTCCACCCAATTCTTTTCTTCAACCATCACACAACCAACATTCTTACCTAGCGCCACCTCCACCTCTTCCAAATCAAAACATCCAATTCCAACCCAATCTGAACCCAACGTACAATGCATACGACCCTAACCAATCTTATGACCCTTATAATACCAATGCCCATGGCTTACAATACAATCTTCTGTATGGGCAACAACAACCACTTCTAGGACAATAGGAGATGTTTCCAACCCCTCCCACGGCAATGGAGCTAAAAATAGCGGAAGTTCAACAACAGCTATCTGATCTTACATTTGGCCACACTAAGAAGACCTTCTCCTTAGAGGAAGTGTGTCCTTATCCTTTTGATCGGTCATTACCTATGATCCCTTTTCCTCAAAATTTCACTATTCCTAAATTTGATAAATATAAAGGAAAAGGTGACCCAAAAGACCATCTTAGGGAATTCTATCTTGCTTGCTTCGAGGTTTCACATAACGACACATACCTTATGCGTCTCTTTCCTCACAATCTTGGAGGTCAAGCTATAGAATGGTTCTCACACTTACCTATGGGCATCAAGTCTTTTAACGAGCTAGCAAAGAAATTTGCCACCTATTTTTCTTACAACGCAGAGCATGAGATTTCCATGATTGATCTATGCAACAATAAACAGAAAAATGGTGAAACTTTCATTTCTTTCCTTCAATTATGGAGACAAATGGCTAGCAAATTCCCTTTCAAGATTCCAGAGAAACAGTTTGTTAGCATATTTTTGCAGAACCTCAACCAAGAGTTAGGTTTTCATTTGCAAATTCTTAGTGCTACAACCTTCGACGAAATCACATACAAGGGAATCAACATTGAAAAGGCCCTCATTGCTAAGGGTGTGGTCAAAATCTTCAAAGAAACAAAAGACAACACTCCACATCAACAATCAAGCGATAAACCCAAATATTGGAACAAAAACAAAAATGTGGTCAACGATGGTGTGGTCGATTCTAAACATGTCCAAACGTTGCAAACGCCACTGCAACTTTCCAAACCAAGCCAAGCTCCACCTCAACAGCAGCAACAACAAAGGTAACCTTATCAAAACCAACAACAATGACAACAAGAGCGGCCTCAACAAGATTACCCTCCGCGGTGTCAATTCACTCCCTTGGGAGAGCCCATAGAGATAGTCTTACAAAAGATTTTACAGAAAGGACTCATCACCCTACCTGATGCTCCCTCGTATGGTGAACCTGTTTACAAAATTGTGCGGTATAGAGAAAATGAATACTATGAATTCCATAGGAGCAAGGGACATAGAACCACATCATGCATGAAACTCAAGCCCCTAATCCAAAATCACATTGAAGGAAATCAGATATCTCTACAAGATGATCCACCAGCTCAGCACACGAACAAAGACCTCGACATGTACAAGGAACCATTCCCTCATCATGGTCCACCTCCTCCTCAGGATAGAGGTAAAGGTATCAATCATGCCTCCACTTCCTTTGATTCCATTGTAGGTCATTTTGAAGAGAGTCGCGTGTCTACCCTCACAATCAAAGGCAAATCTACGGATTGCGTTGTTACAACTCATCGTGGTCGTGTCACCATTCGTGGTCCTGCACCCAGTCTTCCAGCTCACTCTGATTATAATCTTGTCGAACATCTAGGGAAAACACTAGCACAGATCTCTATCTTGGACCTTCTATGGTCATCACTTGCACATAGAGTAGTGCTAGAAAAAGCCCTCCAAGAGTCTTTGGTTCCTAACAACATAGCGGTCGCAGATTTCCAAGCTATAGTAGGTAACATTGCTTCACCCTACAATGTGGTCTTCTTTGAGAAAGATCTCCCATCCCATGATCCTTGTCACAATGATGCCCTTCATATTGAGGTTCTCATTCATAAGCGCAAAATCAAACATATACTCATAGATGGTGGTGTTGGTCTCAACATCTATTCTTCAAAGTTACTTAAGCAATTGGGATACTCTGAGGATCATGTCAACACTGATCAAAGTATTACAATCAAGGGATATGATGATGTTGAACGCCATTTAGAAGGTATAATCCACTTGCCTATAAAACTGGGCCCTGTCATGCTTGAAACCAGATGTCAAGTCCTTGATATTGAGCTATCTTACAACATTATCCTAGGCTACCCATGGATCCATGCAATGAAAGTTGTTCCCTCCACGTACCATTAGTCTCTAAAGTTCCCATTCAATGGTATAGAGATCACTATCCCAAGAGACCCCAATCCTTTTGAATTCTGTCATGTCTTACAAGGCAGTTATAAGAATTGCAACCAAGTGCCTAAAAATAAAAAAGCCCTTGAATCCCCACTATATGTCGATCCTGAAACTCTAACACAAGCCTCTACAAGTGAACCTAATCCTATTCTTGAAATCAAAGCTCACATCCATTATATAGGCTTTGGAACATATGATATCTCAAAATCCTGTTGTGTAGGGTAGATGCCTTTATCTCCAAAATCTTACGGCCAACCACCCATTGCCAAAGTCGCTAAAAAAGCAGCTATTCCTCCCCTAGCATTTCTAACCCAATTCCAACAAGGACAGTTATTGGAGGAGGAAACTATTGAGGACATTTCTTCTTGGCTCTATAAGGAGAGAGAACCAGTCACAATACCAGTCAAGCAATATGGTAATGGCTTAAGGATAGTTAAACATATGGGCTATAAAGGCAAAGGTGGCCTTGGGAAACAAAATCAAGGAACAATGGAACCCATTATTGTGACAAAGAAACTAGACAAGAAAGGTTTGGGATTTGGTAAGAAGGTATCGCACGCCTTGGACATCGAGTATATCCTCGACGAGGTGGCTGAAACTTTTCCTGCCGATTTGATGTCTACTGAGGATATCATCAATGACTCTTCCCTCCATATGACCAACCTATTTGTAGAATCCTCCATTTTTATGCTATCCTCCATATCCTTAACCTCCACCACTAACACCCAGAATGTAACACTTGTCTACCCTGAACTTATCGATTGGGACCAACAAGGGTCCCCCGTTATAGATATATTTCAGCATGACGAAGCTATAGCTGAGTTTATGGGACTTCGGGAGGGTATCCCTCTTGGCAATCATAAAGCAGGTTTTGTAATGGAACTAGAGCCAACAACTTATTTTGGTGAGAATGCCAAATCCTCCAGTCGCAAAAGTAAAAATAAAGAAAGATCTCTCGGTGAAAACCACACTGTGGCACCTCTTGATCACAAAATAGTAAAAACAAAGGACGTATCCAAAGGTGAAAACCCAACTGTGGCACCTGAGAATGGAGGATTTGACCTTCCCCTACCATCTAAGTATCAAGAGAAGTCAACTCTCCTAGTGGAAGATTCTATAGAGATAAACCTTGGCACAGAGCAAAATCCAAAGACCACATTCCTAGCAGCATCACTATTAGAAATAGAGCACATGAATCTTAACACATTCTTCTTACAGAGAACCATCAATTTTGCATGGACCTATGCTGATATGCTAGGGTTAGACCCCAAGCTAGTGGTTCACTATCTCACAGTTGATCCAAAAGTTAAACCAGTCAAGCCAAAGCTGAGAAAGATGCACCCACAAATAGCTCTCTTGGTAAAAGTGGAAATACAGAAACTGTTAGATGCAAAGTTCATCCGACCTATTGATTATTCAGACTGGGTATCAAACATTGTACCTGTGTCTAAACCCAATGGACGCATCCACATGTGTAATGATTTTAGAGATCTAAATAAAGCATGTCCCAAAGATGATTTTCCATTACCAAACATTGATATTATAGTAGACTTGACAGCAGGTCATGAAATGCTTTCTCTCATGGATGGATTCTCCGGCTACAATCAGATAAGGATAGCAGAAGAAGATCAACATAAAATAACTTTTACTTGTCCATGGGGCAATTATTGTTGGTGCGTCATGCCGTTTGGTCTAAAGAATGCAGGAGCAACCTATCAGAGAGCAATGACAGTGATATTCCATGATCTATTTCATCATATCATGGAGGATTATGTTGATGACATACTGGCTAAATCTTCTAGGGTAGATCACATACAAGTTCTAGGACAGATCTTTGACAGGCTCGAGAAATACAAAGTGTGCCTCGATCCAAAGAAGTGTGTCTTCGGGGTAACATCAAGGAAGCTGTTGGGATACATTGTATCTCATAGAGGCATCGAAGTAGATCCTGCAAAAGTAAAAGCTATAGTGGAGATGCCTCCACCAAAGAACCTCAAAGCAATAAGGAGCCTTCAAGGAAGGTTGCAATCCATTAGGCATTTCATCTCACAGCTAGCAGATAAATGTCAACCATTCCAACACTTACTCCGAAAGGATGTCTCATTCCGATGGGATGATAAGTGTCAAGTAGCATTTGATCAGCTCAAAGAGTATCTAGCTACACCTCCTGTATTAGTTCCACCAGTTGCTGATAAACCTTTGATATTATACATCTCAACTACAACTTCAGCGCTAGGGGCCTTGCTAGCACAACATGATGAAATAGGAAAAAAGCATGCAATTTATTATATCAGTCAAACCTTGGTGGGATATGAACTCAATTATTCACCGATGGAAAGGGCTTGTTTAGCAGTAGTGTTCACTTCCCAAAAGCTGCGGCATTACATGTTGAACCAACACACAAATCTTATAGCCAAAATTGATCCCTTGAAGTATCTACTAGCAAAAGTAGCTCTTACAGGTAGACTAGATAAATGGGTCATGATCCTTAGTGAGTTCGACATTGAGTATACGGATCGTAAGGCAATCAAAGGACAAGCTCTAGCAGATCAACTAGAAGAAGCACCCATGACAGCTACACACCCTATGGTAGCAAACTTTCTGGATGAGAATCTATTCGCTCTTTCTAACTCAATAATGTGGAAGTTATACTTTGATGGTTCCTACACACAGCATGGATCAGGGGCCAACATCTTATTCATCACACCTCAAAATGACTATATTCCAAAGTCATATCGGCTTGCATTCCCTTGGACCAACAACATTGCCGAGTATGAAGCACTCCTCATAGGTCTCAATACAGCAATTCAATGGGACATCATAGAATTACAAGTATATGGGGACTCACAGCTAGTCATTCGCCAAGTCACGGATGAGTACCAAACAAAAGATGAAAAGTTGGTTCCCTACAAGCAACTAGTGGATGCCTATGAACCACACTTTTCTAGCATCACATTTGAGCAAATTCCAAGAGAGCATAACAAAGCAGCAAATTCTATGGCTTTAATAGGGTCACTGATTGGCATGCCTACAAATACACAGAAATGTGAATTCTTGATCAAGCAATTGTTGATACCAGTCGTCGATGTTCCCATTACTGAAATCATCTGCGAACTTGTTGGTCCCAATTCCCCATGGTATGAAGATATCTATGCATACCTTAAACACAATGCCTTTCCCCCTGACCTATCATCCACCCAACGCAAAACCTTTATCCATTGATCCTCCCGTTACACCATTCTGGGTGATACATTATATCGCCGGAGTCTCGATGGTATCCTCTTACGATGTCTTAATGTGGAAGAAGCCGAAGCTACCTTATGAGACATACACGAAGGTGTCTGTGGCGCACATTCTACCGGTCCTAATCTTGCAAAGAAGATACTCAGAATAGGGTACTGCTGGCCTATAATAGAGAAAGATGCTGCACAATTTGCTAAGAAGTGTCTACAATGCCAGCAACATGGAGATTTGATTCACGCACCAGCTCACGAATTACAACCAGTGACAACTCCTTAGCCTTTTTCTGAATGGGGTCTTGACCTCGTAGGACAAATCCACCCATCCTCATCCAATGGCCACAAGTTTATCATTACTGCCACTGAGTATTTCACGAAGTGGGTTGAAGCCATTCCCATGACCTATATCACTGGTAAGCAAATAGCCAAGTTTATCCTTAACTACCTCTTATGCCGGTATGGTATTCCCCAAGCCATTGTCACTGATAATGGGAGACCATTCAAGAATCAAGATGTCTGTGCCTTGTGTACACAATACAATATCCAACATTGCCTTTCAACTCCCTACTATCCGCAGAGTAACGGCCAAGCTGAGGCTTCCAATAAAACCATTCTTAAGATCCTCAAGAAACTCAATCCTGCCCTATGGGCCTACCGCACTAGTATTAGAACACCAACTGGTGCCACACCTTATGCCTTGTTCTATGGCTCTGAAGCCATCCTACCTATAGAGGTCGAGATCCCATCCCTCAGAGTATCCACACAGGACCTAATTGGCAGAGAAGAGTATCGCACTTCCTGATTAGCTGAGCTTGAAATACTAGATGAGAGGCACCTTACAACGCTTAATCATCTCCATGTCTATCAAAACCACCTTTGGCATAATTACAACAAAAAGATCAAGGAAAGACAGTTTCAAGTTGGTGATCTTGTACTTAAAGAGAATCAGAGAAATCAAGCAAATCAAGAAAAGAAGGGCAAGTTTGAGCCTAATTGGTTAGGTCCCTTTATTGTCACAGCAGCATATGGATCATGAGCTTATACTCTAGCTACACCTGACAGCATTCCTCTAGATGAGCCACTTAACAGTGTCCATCTCAAGAAGTTTTATGCCTGATCCTCAGAGTATTCAAAAAAAAAATCCAAAAAAAAAAAAATCTATCCTCTGGTGAAAACCTGGCAAACAGGCGCCTTGGATAGGTACCATAGTGAAAACCTGGCAAATAGGCATTATGTGTAGAGTCAGCATCTATCGTCTGTCAAGTCCTGTCCACTCCATGTCCAATTCACAAGCAGCCTTCACCCATCCATCCATAATAAAACCATTGACCTTGTTTGCATTTTCATCTCCATATCTAGTATAGCTTGGAAATTTGTCAATGTCCATCATTGTCACCCCACGTCTTGATCTGTGTCTACAGTTAACACTGTCTTGTCCTAGGTCAAAGCTTTCTATGTCTTCCTCGACAGTCACCCATGCATTTTCCTCTACCATAATGGGGGCAACTCTTTCCTTAACTTAGGTCTAGGATTGGTTCCTTGTTCGTGGTTCGCAACGCACACTTCAATCCCTTTCTCATTGGTCACAGGTAACACCCTTTAACGGACACATCGCTCCTACGATAAGGCTATTATCTTCTTAATGCTTTTCCTACATCATCACAACCACCAGAACTACATATTATCATCTTCTCAATCTTAAGGTACCTTAATCCCACTTGATCCCATGGATATGGGTATGTAGGCAGGCTAGAATATGAAGGAAGTATCCAGTACTCAGGTACATAAGATCCCCTCCTCTCCACCTCGATCCATCTCATCACTCTACCAGAACTACATATTTATCATTTTCATCTTTCCTCGTAATGTGCCTTGATCCCATGGATACAGGGTATGTAGGCAGTCTGGAATACGAAGGATGTATCCAGTACTTAGGCACACATGATCCATCATTCTCCACCCACCCCAATCCATTAGTGTGTCACCTTTTTGGTCTTCCGTTTGTCAAAATCCATTCGCCTCGACTTGACTAACTCAAGTAACAGGCTAGCGCATCCTTTCAAAGCAAAAGTCCTTAACAAACCTGAAGCAAAGAGGCCTACTTCCAGAGTCATCTACTGTCCTACATACCAATTGCCAACATCAGCTAAGTCCCACTTAACCAAAGCCCTAGATCAACAAGCTTGTCTTCTGCGAAGTGTTCCATTGTCAAGACCAACACACGCGTCTCTTGCGACATGTGGCATTTCAGGCAGCAAGACATTGTCTTTTTAGGTAGATGGCACCCTTTAACAGACACAGATTTCCTACAATAAGGTTGTTATCTTTCCTATCCAATCTATCCTGAGCAACCTCTTTGGCAAGAGAATATGTTGGTTGTATGTTTACTTTGTAAGTCAGTCAATTTGCTTTTTGGTTTATCTTTTGTTCCTTTTCCATTACCTATTCAAGACTACCTTGATTTATCTATGATCTTGGTATGTTGCGATGCAGTACGAATAGGGGGCATAGTCATTGCTTTTGTGTGTCGTGTTTGAGAAATGATCTTTAGCATCTTTCTTAGCATTCTATTTATCTTGTGTGTGTTACGACCTAGCATCTTACATATTTAATAAATCTTCTTGCATTTACATGTATTGAAGTTTATTTTATGTTCAAGACTATGGCTCATTCACATGTTCCAACAAGGTCATATTATGTCTACGGGATCTAAGTTCAAACCACTTGTTTGCAGAGTCAACGTCCATGCACTTGGATATTATTGCACCTTGGTCTTTTATACCTTGGTGGCGAACTGTCCATGTGCCATATCAAAAATAAGGATTGTTCTTTATATACAAATGTGAAACCATTGCAACAAGCTCATTCACCCATTCGTTCGCCCATGGCCTTATATCGTTTTCAAAACAAAGATCGATCAACAGTCTCTGTCCTCCATCTCCTTTTCTTCTCTCTGGTGCTATCTGCAAAACCCACATGTTAGATATCACTAGTCATAACATCTATATCATCATACATCTCTATTATCATACATCTATAAGCATCATATATGCAATATACATCATCACATTAAATCCATAATCATACATACATATCATCACATCCATGACATCAAGAAGTGCATATATACAAGCGAGAACATCAATGCGAAGAATAGATCATCATATATCTCATGTAAAGGTCATCATAAAATACAATGTACGTGTCTACATCAATAGGCTGTCTGTATACATCAATATAATACATCAAGGCTATCAAGAGCCCACAAAATATACATCAAGATGCACGCAGGCATCTGTCCAAAATGATACAAAATGATGCAATATACAAATATACATGCTCTAGTGGGTAGAGCTGCCCTCCTACTATGGCCCCTATCCTCCACTTGTACTCAGTGCAGGTCCCCCAGATGGTTCCTCTGTTGGTCCTCCTCCCACTGGTGGCACAAATGGTCCTCTCACTGAGGACAATGACTGCCCTGTCCTGCAAGACCCTGATGCTCTAGACCTGCTCCTATCTCTGTAGCTCAGCTCTCGCTGCGCCGCTGGCACCGCACCTGCGTAAAGCACCATATAGTACTTTGCCTCTCTGGTGACTGATACTAGCTCTCCTTGAACCCAGACGAGCTCACTGTATAGGGTCCTCTGATTCGCACCCAGTGCATGGCGTGCCTCATCTCTCTCTTGCCTAACTTTATGGAGTGTGGCCTCTACTGTCAGCCTTAGCTGTACCTCTGCGTCTCTCTCCCTCGTCACCTGGGCTAGCTGCCTGTCATCTGCTGCTAGTGCGGCTGGTGGCTGTATCTGTACCTGTGCCTGTGCCTGTGCATGTGCCAAGGCTGTCTGTACTGCTACTACTACCTGTGTCTGCACCTAGGCTAGGGCCTCGGCATGCCTCACCTCAACCCTTGCGACATCCCTGTCCCTCCTCATCTGTACCATCCAGAGCTCTAGTCGAGTCCTCCGTGCTATCTCCTCCTATAGCAATCGCTCAGTCCTCTGCAAATCAGTTTCTACGACCGGATCTCCCTCCTCCGCAATCTCCACATCTGCCTGCTGGCCGATGGCCTCTCCAACTGCTTGTTGTCTAGCTGCTCTAGCCTGTCGTCTGATCCTGGCCTCTACACCTGGGACTAGTACCTCCCCCACTGCCCCTGCCACACCTGGTGTAGTCAATCTCACCAGCCTGTGTGTCTGCCAGTACCTGTCATACTCTAGCAGTGTACCTGGATCTGCCAGTCTTGTATCCCAATCCCATATCATGGGGACAAGTCCCTGTACCTCTATTAAAGTTGTAGCCACTGGAATCTCTGCATCCTAGTCTCCAACCTCTCTTCGTGTCCTGGCATGTGTTGCCTCCCCCACTGGTAGCCCCTGTGGTAACCCAAACTGTCTCAGTACCTGCTCTGGTAGGTATCTCTCAATCGTGTCTGTCCGTCTCCCAAATAGATATCGAGCCTGTCTACAATACATCAGCTGCTCATGCTCATCCTCCCACTCCTCGCATAGTAACCATGGCCTCCAAATAAATAGGTCTATCTCATCAATTTGCCGCCTCTAGTGGCTAACAGATCCTAGCCTCCGATGTGTAATCACTCCCTCATATAGGAATGTGTATGACTCTCCCCTATCCCGATGGCACTGTGTCATGGGTCGGATCACTGGGATATGCTCCCACACCCACACCTATAGAAGAGTCACCCCTGCTGAGAGACTCCTGCCTCTCCTGTACACGCAGTGGTGCATATTGCGGTACAGCTGTCCCAGCACACATGGGCCCCATGCATACTGAATACCATGTGTGAACATCCCAGATAGTACAGTACCCCATCCAACCGATAATCCTCTAGATCTCCTATCTGGGCAGAGGAAGCCACCAATCAATGAAGATACTATCCACTTGATCCTATCGCAGAGTCTCGAGACGTCTGCCCACCAAATCTCTCCATCGTCTATCCACAAATCATCGGTGCAAAATACCTCTACCATGCCTGCCTCTCCCCACGCCGGGTCAAAGTCCACTCTCTCCCCATCAATCTGAATCCTAAATATGCGATACACATCCTCCAAGGTCACTGTCTCCTCCCTTATCGGAAAGTGAAACGACCCTATCTCACTACAAAATCTCTCCACCACTGCTGTCACTAGGGCGAGATTCACCCTAATGTAAGTCAAGTGTGCAACATGCCATAGGCCTGCATGCTCTAGGAATGCATCCTTCTCCCACGTCAGTTGTACTACCTCATGTGCTATCACATGGTGTCGCTCTCTCAACATCAACGGAGGCATAATCCTCTGCATCCACAACAAACCACTTGTTAGTCAGTTTAACCACTCCTCTATAGTCCTACCAACTTCTACCCTATGACGTAAAACCCTAAGACTAGCTCTTCCCTTGCTCCAACCTAAGTAGTCAACCCTTTGGTCAACCCTACCCATTACATTCTTCTACCCAAACCAAAGGTGCCTTGCTTTCCACAAGAGCGCTCCACTGTGTTACCATAAGCACCTCACTGTGCCTACAAATGCGCTTTGTTTTTCTACACCCAGTGCGACTTGTTTTCACCAAGTGCACTTCTCCATGCTACCAACCGCGTCGCTCTATGCTACCAAAGGCAACGCATTTTTTTGCTAACCTTCCATCTGCGCCTTACCTTCCCACCAACCGCGTCGGTCTGCACTACCAAGAGCGTTGCGGGTTTATACCAATCGCGCTGCGGCGCGGTGCACCAAAACTAATATTGTTGTGTTTTTGCCACAAGCGCTGAACTACCATACCAGACGCTAATGCGACTACCAATAGCGTCGCGCTACCCTAAAGCGCTTTTGGCTAACCTGAAAACCCTACCTAGACCTATCCCTAAACCTGACCCAAAACGACCAATTAAAATGGGGTTTTTGGACACTTACCGCTACCGGAGCTCCTGCTGGCCTCCCATATGTCCGCACTAACTCTACCCGGTGCCTGTGCGCTGGAATCGGCATCTCTCCACGCTATCTGCTCCTTCCACTCAACCTAAGTTTGGAGGCTCTACTCTCTAAATTTGGAAGCTCTTAGTGTGCAAATGAGGATTGTGGTCCCCATGGGACCAATTTATAGCATCCCTCCCTCTTTCCTCTGTCTTCCCCACCCCTACTGCTTTTCCTTCTAAACCTGCTTGCACACTCTTCTAGTCGAGCGTCAACCCAGTCCTTCTACCGCTTCCCTATCCTCTCGCTCGAGGGGACATACACTGGGGCAACTACCTATACTGGGGCATCAAAAATTGTATCATGTCTTCAACAATCATTTTCTGTGATGCAACATTGTAAACTGCATTGCATCAAAGAGAGGCAAAATGTAGACACCCTAAAATGACCAAGTCGTCGCACTACTTGCATTTCGTCTAATATGGAGCATCACCTGCATTACAACATTAATTAAATAATCTAATTATTTAATTAATTTCATCTAATTCTTCTAAATCACATACTTTCGACATTAATTGAATAAATTCCCTTTATTTAATTAATTAAATCAAATTCCTCTATTATTCTTCCACAATTAAATAATTTTAATTATTTAATTAGATAATTATCTTCTTTCCAAATCTCAAGTCTCCATTAATTAAATAAATCCTATTATTTAATTAATTCATCACAAATTCCCTCTTATCCAAACAATTAAATAAATTCCCAATTATTTAATTAAATCAAATTTGTTCTTCCAAATTTGAATAAAGCAAATCAAATTTATTTAAATTCTCTCAAATCAAATTTATTTAAATTCTCTCATTCTCCAAGAATAAAATAAATCAAATATTTTATTTATTCTTCCAAATCATGCACAACAATTAAATAAATTTATTTATTTAATTTACTTTCTTATCTACAAATATCTTTCAAATCTTCTAAAAAAGTCTTCTTCTCCATGCACACAAAATTAAATAATTTATTATTTAATTTCTCTCAAATCATGCAAAAGCAAATCTTAAGTTGAGTTATCTATTCAATCAACCTTGTTTTTATCAATTTCTCTTAAATTAGAAAAAAACTTTCTAATTTATGAAAAGCATGTCTTATCTTTAGAAAAGAAAGTGTTTAACTCAAATAAAACAGCTTTTGTGTGACACTTGTCTTCTTCTTATTTGTTGCACGTTCCTCAACTGTTCTCCTCCGTTGATTCTTCTGAATTATCTAGACTGTTGATCTATCTTTGTTGAAACCTATATAAACCCCCCTTAGCTCCTTCATAATCTCTCTTTGATCACTTATTCTCAGGCATACTTAACAGCGCTTTGAGCATACATCGCATCAATTGAGCAACTTCACGATCTTTTGACATTGATCTTTGAGCACACTACTTGCTTGTTGCAACCATGGTTTTGCAATACTTTTGAGCAATCCACATTCATCCAAAGGGAACAATACAAATCTTGGTAAAAGCTTTCATGTTTCATTGATTATTATTAATGGCTTTTATTTAGATCAGTTCTCTTTATGTTATTGAGTTTTTGATTTGTTTAGTTTATCATAGTCAATTTTTCTCATACACACCTTCGTTGGATATGGCATTGATGAATTTGGTTATAGGCTTTGGGATTTTGAAAATCAAAAAATTGTGAGAAGCAGGGATGTTGTATTCAATAAGAAGGTGTTGTACAAAGATTAGTTGCAATAGCATGAGAAGAAAGAAAAGGATTTTGTGGTGCTGGATGATACTCCAGATAATGATGTTCCAGTGGTTCCTCATGCTCCACAATAGCAACAAGAAATATCACAAACTCTAGTGAATGTTAGACAGTCAACAAGGCTAAGTAGACCTCCTGAAAGGTTTTCTCCCTCTTTGTATTCTATTTTGTTAATAGATGATGGTGAACCAAAAGGGTATGATGAAGCTATGCAGGTGGATACAAAGGTTCAGTGAGAGCTTGCAATGAAAGAAGAAATGGACTCCTTGCAGAAAAATTAGACTTGGAAATTATGTAAGTTGTTTGCAAGTAAAAAGGCTTTATCAAACAAATGCATTTATAGGCTGAAAGAGGAAGATGGAGGTAAGAAAATATTTAAATCCAAGTTAGTTGTAAAAGGATTTGCATAGAAAAAGGTATTGATTTTGATGGATATTTTCTTCGGTTGTCAAGATGACTTCTATTCGTACTATTTTAAGTTTTGTGGTTGCTGAAGATTTGCATTTGGAATAGCTAGATGTGAAAACTGTCTTTCTCCATGGTGATTTGGAAGAGGAGATATATATGGAACAACCCCAAGGATTTGAAGTCAAAGGTAAGGAGAAATTGGTGTGCAGATTGAAGAAGAGTTTGTATAGCTTGAAACAAGCACCTCGGCAATGGTGTTTGAAATTTGATTATTTTATGGTTGAGCAAGGCTATAGCCAATGTAATTCTGACCATTGTGTTTATTTTAAGAGGTTAGATAATGACAGCTACATTATTTTATGTTTATATGTTGATGACATGCTTGTAGCAGGGTCTAACATGGATCACATAAGTAAGTTAAAACAGCAGTTAGCACAATCATTTGCTATGAAGGATTTGGGGGAAGCAAAACAAATCCTTGGTATGAAAATTTGCAGAGATGGGAAGAATAGACAATTGACTCTATCTCAGGTTGATTATGTTGAAAAGGTGTTGCATAGATTCCATATGGAGAATGCAAAAGCTGTTGGCACACCTTTGCCTAGTCATTTGAAATTGACTAAGGAGATGTGTCCTAAGACACAAGAGGAGGAAGATAAAATGTCCAAGGTACCATATGCTTTAGTTGTAGGAAGTTTAATGTACGCCATGATATGCATAAGACCAGATATTGTACATGTTGTAGGAGTCATAAGCAGGTATATGAGTTATCCCGGATTAGAGCATTGGAATGTAATAAAATGGATTCTCAGATATTTGAGAGGTACATCCAATAAACACTTATGTTTTGGGGGCTCTAATATTGATTTAGCAGGTTATGTAGACCCAGATTTGGCAGGGATATTGATAATAGGCAAAGTACTACAGGTTATGTCTTTATTGTAGGTAGGACAGCGGTGAGTTGGATCTCCAAGTTACAAAAGGTGGTTGCTTTATCCACTATAGAGGCAGAGTATGTAGTTGCAACAGAGGCAAGCAAGGAGATGATATGGCTACAATCTTTCATGGAAGAATTGGGCAAACAATATACTAACAATTATTTGTTTACGGACAGCCAGAGTGCCATACATCTTGCAAAGAATTCTGTCTTGCATTCAAAGACCAAACACATACAGTTGAGATATCACTTCATTTGATTAGTGTTAGATGATGGATAATTACCGATGGAAAAGATACATATAGATGAAAATCCAGCGGATATGTTTACAAAGGTAGTGACACGGGAGAAGCTGAGCTCCTCTTCCTCTTCAGTTGGTCTTCAAGACTGGAAAAAAAAAAAATTAGAACAGTAGTGTTCAGGGTGCTTATTTCCAGTGGGAGCTACAGGGTCAGCGGTGTTATGATCAATCTCCAAGTGTGAGATGATATGGTGTGAAGTTTGATCAGTATCCAAGTGGGAGATTATTGTTATATGGAGCCTAATCAGAGTCAGAGGTTAAATTTACCCCACTTTTATCAGCACGGTTTCCCTCCAGATTATTTATTGAGGTCAAGGGGCAGCACCCCTTGCAGGCGTTTGGGGGCAGCGCCCCCAAAACAGGGTCCAAGGGCAACACCCCGGGCGCGCTCCCTGACATAAAAAAACCTTATTTTTGTAACTGACATAAGGCTTGATAAATGTGGCTAAGGGTTAGAGTTTCCATTGATGTATTATAGCATTTTGCAGCGGTATTGAGTTGCAAGGACTGCTGGTTGTAATTAATTTGATTTAATGGATAATAATATTAGATTCTCTATTGATGGATGTAGCCCAAGTTTGGGTGAACCGCGTTAAACTTGTCTCTCGCTATTATTATTTCTATGTATTTTCATTCCTCTATTTAATCTTTATTTGCATTTAATTGATATCTTCTACATGCAATTCCTAACAACCTCTTCTTCCAAAGGTGACAAGCCTAAGAAGGAGAAGGAAAAGTGTGCCTATTGCAATAAACTTGGTCATGATGAACATAAGTGTCTTAAGAAGTAAATTGATCACCTGACGCATCTTCTTGAGAAGAACAATATCAGGGTGCCTGATTCAATCAAACATAATTCATCTCAGAAATTTTCAAAGGACACAAATAAAAGTAAGGGGAGAGGAAAGGGCAAGGCCCTAGTTGCTATTGCTTCACATCCCAATACCTGAATCATTGACTTAGGTGCTTCGCACCACATGGCTTCATCTCAAAATGGTTTAGCCTCTTTGGAGCCATGTTCTATGCCATCTATACTCATGGGTGATGACATTCCTGTTGAAGTGTATGGGAGAAGGTCTATTGACATGGGTGAAGGAACATTTCATGATGTTATTTGTGTTCCATATTTTTTAACTAATCTCCTATATTTCTATCAGATCACTCCCACTAGCTCTGGAAAGTGAGTTGAGTTCACTCCAGACATAGTGGCAATCAATGAGTTGCACAATGGGTCTACAGTTGTTGTGGGAAAAGTTGATCATCAGTCTAGACTATATCAATTTTTTCACTTTGTTCCTGATTCTCTTTCACTTGCTTTGCTCACTCACTCAGATGAGGTAAGTTGTTTGTGGCATCAGCAATTTGGCCACTTGAACTACCACTACTTGCCGCAACTCAATCAACAGGACAAGGTTTCAAGGTTGCCTTCTATTCAATTTTTGATGGTGTTTGCCAAGGATGCATTCTTGGTAAGCATCCTGAAGAGAAATTTGATAAAGGAAAAGCATGGAGGGCCACACAACTTCTGGAGTTGGTACATAGTGACTTGGCAGGACCATTTCCACATCCTTCTTTTAGCAGGGCTTGATATGTTCTCACATTCATTGATGATCTTTCCAGATACACAGGTTTATTTTCTCAAACAAAAATCTAAGGTCTTTGAGTCTTTTCAGGACTTCAAAGCTTTTGCAGAGAAATAGTCTGAGAAGTCCATCAAGAGTCTACATACAAATAATAGGGGTAGTATGTCAACTAGAGGTTTGAGCAATTTTGTGTTTCAGAGGGCATTGATCTTCAGCACATAATTCCCTACAGTCTACAACAGAATGGTGTTGTAGAATAAAAGAATAGATCCTTGAAAGAAATGGCTAATTGTTTGATTCACTCCAGGTCCATGGCACCTCAGTATTGGGTGGAGGCCATCAACTGTGTGTTACATCCATAATCGGGTTCCTCAATGATTTGTAAAGGGGTCATTCCTTTTCAAGCTTGGACCGGTCAGAAGCCCACAGTCAAGCACTTTTGAGTGTTTGGTTCTCCTGCATGGGCCCACATTCCAGCAAAGAAATGCAAGGCTATGGATCAACAAAGAAAGCCTTGCATATTTTTTGGGTATCCATATAGTGTCAAACGCTACAGGCTTCTCCACCCCACCACTCATGAGTTGTTCATCGAGAGGAGTTTTTGTTTCGAAGAGGATGTTTATGTTGCAAGTATGTGCCTAATCGGTGTTGTCATTGATGTCAACATATCTATGTTGTCATTGGTGTCAATTGTGCCCTCATTTTGTTACTTGCTTGAAGATGTTAAGGATATTGAGAAAATTAGATCATCCGGTAAAAATAGTGAATTGTAGTTAAAACAGTGCAGAAGAACAATCCAAAAGAATGCTCTGCATTTCTTGTAGGATGAAGATCTTTGCCTGTGGATTGGAGGTTATTTAGAAACCTGTCTGAAGATGCTATATGCTAAGTTTGAGCCTCCGGCATGAAGATTTGAGTGAGTTGTGTTCACCAGAGTAAAACCTGCTTTTTCTGTGTATCCAGTTAAGACATGAAGGAAGTATTTTGCTCCGCATTCCTCTGCATTAAAGTATTTTGGTCTACAGTTCTAAAATTGAGTCTATGATGATGCTAAGAGCCTTCAATTACAATGGTTCATGATTTGGTGCTCCGCAAGCTATCTTTTTCTTATGACAGTGGCTGGTAGTGGTGTTCTTGTGCTCTGGATTGAACAATCTTCTTGACAAAGTTGTTAGAGATTGTACGGTTGTTCCTGGTGATTTCAATGTGCTTGTGGATGTCTCTTGATCATGTTCCTACATTTGGATTGGTCCGTAAAGAGAAAATTGGATCATGAATGAAGATTGTTCTTGCAGACCCAGTGCTATCATTAGTCTTGGCCGACCTGGTTGGATTCATCATTTGCAGAGAAATATTGAAGTTTGTAGAAGCATGGCATGGCATGGAAGATCATGTTTGAGTCCCAGCTAAGGCGTGGCATTGTCCACATACATTCTTACATCCTTTCCTTAGCTAAATTTGTATTAGGTCTAGACCTATTTTATAAATGTTTGTAATGCTGACCTTGGAGATTGATCCAACAGTTGATGAATGTAATGCCAACCTTGATGAACATTCCAAGGTTGATGAGTTGTATAAATGTGTGTAATGAAGTTGTGAAAAGTGTGTGTGTTGTGAAAATGAAGAGATAAGTGTGAAACTTTGAAAGAGTAGAGTAGAGGAGTCATTTGTGCTGGAATGAAACTGAACTATGGCATGGACTAGATGCTATTCAATCAGTTCACCCTCTTGGCAGTGAGCCACCCTTCGGCAGTGAGCCATCCTTAGGCAGTGAGCCATTTTTCAGTGAGCCCTATAGGGAGTGAGCCTTTGTTTTTCAGTATAGCTATAACATATATATTTTGTGGACTAACACCCACCATGGCTTTTTCCCTTCTAGGGTTTTCCACATAAAAATCTAGTGTCTCATGTGTTGTTTATGCTTTTGTGTTGAGCTTCTCATTTCATATTTTCATGGTTATAAGCAATTGATAATTTGATGTTTGTAATTGGTTAAAAGTTTTAGGACAACTGATTCACCCCCCCTCTCAGTTGTCCGATGCAGTTCAACAATTGGTATCAGAGCAAGTTCCTCAGAAGAAAGTCTAATAGCTTAAGGAAGATCCAAGATGTACAAGAAGGAAGCTCCACATTTTGATGGAACAAATTATGTGCTTTGGAAGGTATGGATGAAAAGCCATCTTCTCTGTCTTGGTTATAAAGTATGGCTAGCTACACAGTCACAATTTGTCATGCCTGAAGGTGGTTTGACAACTGAAGATGATATCAAAGAATATGAGTTGGATATTAAAGCAAAGGATGCTTTGTTAAGTTCCTTAAGTGACTTAGTGCTGACAAAAGTTGTGGATCTTGAAACTGCAAATGAGGTATGGGAGAAGCTAAAAAAATTGTATGATTTTGCAAAAGAAGCAAAGCTACAGAGCTTGAAAGTGAGATATGAGGATTTGAAGATGAATGAATATGAGAACATAAGAGCCTTTATGCAAAGAGTTGATGAACTTGTTACTGGAATAAAAGGTAGGAAAGGAACTCTCAGTGACAAGGCAGTTGTGATGAAAATTCTTAGATCACTACCAAAATCCTACTATCACAAGGTAGCTTCTATTAAAGAGTTTATGTCTGTGAAAGCTATTGATAGAGATCAGTTACTTGGAAAGCTTACAGCTTTTGAGATGGGAGAATTTGGTGATACACTGCCAAAAGTTGAATCAACTTTTAAAGCCAGTACTTCAGAAAGGATTTCTAGATCTAAGAAATACATAGTGGATGATGAATTTGAAGAACTTGAAGCTAACTTTGTTAACAGGCTACAAAGAGGCTCTGGTACGTTCAAAGGCAAATTACCTTTCAAATGTTTCTCTTGTGGTAAAGTAGGCCATTATGCTTCTAGATGCCCTGAAAGAATTGAAAGGAATAAGAAAATATATGAGAGAAAGCCTAGAATTCCAAAGAAATACTACTATGTCAGAGATTTTGATGATGAAGGAGTGACTAATAATGAATCTGATGATGCTAGTACTAGTGCAAATGAATGTCTAATTATTTCTATCAAAGAAGATCATGTGTCTACTAATTCTGCTAGTTGTGTGAAGGAAGAAAAACTAGTAAAAGAAAGTGCCTTGGCTGTTTAGGTTGAGAAAGGTAAGGATGAATGGATCATTGATAGTGGATGCTCACATCACATGACTATTGACAAAAGTAATTTTGTAAGTTTGGAAAAGTATGATGGGGTATTGGTTAGGTTTGGAGATAATGCAGCTGGTAAGATTTGTGGAAAAGGATCTATTTCATTTGATGGAAGGCATAATACTAACAATGTTCTTTATGTGAAGGGTTTGAAGCATAATCTTTTGAGTGTTAGTCAGATGTGTGACAAAGGATATGATCTGATATTCAAATACAATGGGTGCAAGATCATGGAAAGCTCTGGAACTGTGATTGCTACTGGTAAAAAGACAAAAGGTAACAGGAACCAATGATTATTGTTTACTAGCCCAGGCAGATGAAAGTTGGCTATGGCATAGAAGGATGTGTCACATAAACTTTGATAATCTGGTAAAGATAAGTTCAGGACAGACTGTGAGAGATTTACCAAAACTTGTGAAACCCTCCAATGCAAGTTGTAAGGAATGTCAGTTGGGAAAGAAGACAAGGACAAGCTTCAAAAGCAAAGAGCAATTTTCTACAGGTTTGCTAGATCTAGTGCATACAAATCTCTATGGTCCTACAAGGGTGAGAAGTCTACAAGGTGACAGGTACTTCATGTTGCTTATTGATGATTATTCTAGAATGACTTGGGTTACTTTTCTAAGAAAAAAATCAGAAGCCCTAGAAAAGTTTAAATCCTTCAAAGCAATGGTAGAGAATGAGATAGAGTTGAAGATCAAATGCTTAAGGTCTGATAGAGGAGGTGAGTTCACATCAAATGAATTTAACATTTTCTGTGAAGAGCATGGGATAAAGAGACAATTGTCTGCACCTAGGACTCCTCAGTAGAATGGAGTTGTGGAAAGGAAAAATAGGACAGTTCAAGAAGCTACTAGAACAATGATGAAGGAAGCAGATCTATCGGAAGTGTTTTGGAAAGAGTCTATTCATACTGTTGTTTACATCCAAAACATAGTTCAAGTGAAAGGTAATGGTACTCAAACTCCTTATGAACTATGGTATGGAAATATTCCCACAATAAAATACTTCAAAGTTTTTGGAAGCAAATGTTATATCAAGAGAGATGAAGATCTAGGAAAGTTTGATGCAAGGTGTGATGAAGGAATCTTCCTTGGATACTCTACCAAGAGTAAGGCTTACCGATGCTACAACAAAAGGATCAAAAAGATTGTTGAGAGTGCAAATGTGAAGGTAGATGAAGGCAAGGAAAGAATATCAGATTTGAGCTATTATGAACCAGATGAACCAGTGACCATAGTAAATGAAGAGAAAGATAAGCAAGAAGACAGTCAAGATGAAGAAGAGGATCCAGAAGATGTTCTCAAAACTCCTAAGTATGTAAGGATGAATTATTCTAAAGATCAGATTATAGGTGACAAAAACAAAGGTGTACAGACAAGAAGAAGAGCTGCAGAAGAACAAGTGAATTAGTGCTTGCTCTCAAAAGTTGAACCAAAGACAATGAATGAAGCATGTAATGATGAAAGTTGGGTAAAAGCCATGGAGGAAAAGCTAAAGCAAATATAAAATAATGATACTTGGGAATTAGTCCCCTGACCTGCTAACAAAAATGTCATTAGAACCAAATGGGTTTTCAGGAATAAGCTGAATGAGAATGGAGACATTGTAAGGAATAAAGCAAGACTTGTATGCAAGGGATATGCACAGATTGAAGGAATAGATTTTGAAGAAACTTTTGCTCCTATAGCCCGGATTGAGGCAATAAGATTATTCCTAGCATTTGCAGCTCACAAAGATTTTAAAGTGTATCAGGTGGATGTAAAGTCTACATTCCTAAATGGTGATTTGGAAGAGGAAGTTTTCATTGAGAAACCAAAAGGATTTAAGTTGTCATACCAAGGAGATGTTGTGTGTAGGTTGAAGAAAGCTTTGTATGGACTCAAGCAAGCTCCTAGAGCCTGGTATGCAAGGTTGGACAAGTACCTATTATAGTTAGGGTTCAATAAAGGTACTGCTGATAGTACTCATTACTTCAAAATAAATGGTGATCAAATTTTGATTGTTGAAGTCTTTGTTGATGATATCATCTTTGGAGGCAATGAAGGTATGTGTATGAAATTTGATGATGAAATGCAAAAAGAGTTTGAGATGTCCATGTTCAGTGAAATGAATTTCTTTTTAGGTCTGTAAATAAATTAGTTAGATAAAGGAATCTTCATATCTCAGTCTAAGTATGTGAGAGAGCTGTTGAAAAAGATTGGGATGGAAGACTCTAAACTGATGTGTACTTCCATGGTGATTGGCTGCAAGTTGAGCGAATCTGATGAATCACCCAAGGCTGATCAAACAAAATACAAATCCATGATTAGAGGATTGCTTTATCTAACTCAATCTAGACCTGATATTATGCATGCAGTTTGTCTTGTGGCAAGGATTCAAGCTAATCCAAGAGATTCACATGTGATGGCAGTTAAAAGAATCCTGAGGTATTTAAAACATGCTCCGGATCATAGCTTATGGTATCCAAAGGACAATGACTTCACTCTCAGTGCTTATACAGATGCAGATTGGGTCAGAGATGTTGATGACAGAAAAAGATCAAGTGGAGGTGCTTTCTTCTTGGGAAACAAATTAGTTTCATGGCTGAGCAAGAAACAAGATTCAATCTCTTTGTCAATTGCAAAAGCATAGTACATAGTAGCAGCATGTTGTTGCACTCAAGTGCTATGGATGAAGCAGACTTTGAAGGATATAAGAGTTGTATATGAAGATCCAATTGCAATCTTTTTGTGACAATACAAGTGCCATAAACATTTCAAAGAATCTAGTGATGCATTCAAGAACCAAGCACATATTACTAAGGTATCACTTTTTGAGAGAGAAGGTGATAGAGAATGAAGTAAAATTGGAATATGTGTTCACAAAGGATCAGATTGCAGACATTTTCACTAAGCCTCTGCCGAAAGATACCTTTGAGTATCTCAGAGAAAAGTAAGGGGTCATTACCCCTCCTACCATGAACTAAGATGCATAGGGATGCATCAATCCAGTGGAGCTCAAAGTGTCATTCTTTAAATCTGGATTGATGTCTTGAGGGCTACTTCTTAGGGGTAGTAGCTAGATGTTAAAATAAGTGATTGATGACAGAGAAAGTTCAGTGGATCAAAGTAGCAGCATGCAAGTATGTGCCCTTTTCCATTGATGTCAAAGGGGGAGAGAAATCATATGAAAAACTCAGGGGGAGAAAGAATGCAGATGTGTAAAGAGAAAGGGGGAGAATCTTGTCTTGATGGTCTTTTCAATTTTTCACATCATATGTTGCCATCAATGACAAAGGGGGAGATTCTTGCAAGTATGTGCCTAATCAGTGTTGTCATTGATGTCAACATATCTATGTTTCCATTGGTGTCAACTATGCCCTCATTTTGTTACTTGCTTGAATATGTTGAGGATATTGAGAAAATTAGATCATCCGATAAAAATAGTGAATTGCAGTTAAAACAGTGCAGAAGAACAGTCCAGAAGAATGCTCTGCATTTCTTGTAGGATGAAGATCTTTGCATGTGGATTGGAATTTTTTTAGAAGCCTGTCTAAAGATGCTATATTCTGAGTTTGAGCCTCTGGCATGAAGATTTGAATGAGTTGTGTTCACCAGAGTAAAACCTATTTTTTCTATGTATCCAGTTAAGACATGAAGGAAGTATTTTGCTTTGCATTCCTCCGTATTAAAGTATTTTGGTCTGTGGTTCTGGAATTGAGTCTTTGATGATGCTAAGAACCTTCAACTGCAATGGTTCATGATTTGGTGGTCCGCAAGCTATCTTTTTCTTATGACAATGGCTGGTAGTGGTGTTCTTGTGCTCCAGTTTGAAGAATCTTCTTGACAAAGTTGTTAGAGATTGTGTAGTTGTTCCTAGTGATTTGAATGTGCTTGTGGATGTCTCTTGATCATTTTCCTACATTTGGATTGGTCTACAAAGAGAAAATTGGATCGTGAATGAAGATTATTCTTGCAGACCCAGTGTTATCATTAGTCTTGGCTGACCTAGTTGGATTCATCATTTGCGGAGAAATATTGAATTTTGTAGAAGCATGGTGTGGCGTGGAAGATTGTGTTTGAGTCCCAGCTAAGGTGTGACATGATCTGCATACATTCTTACATCATTTCCTTAGCTAAATTTGTATTAGGTCCAGACCTATTTTATAAATGTTTGTAATATCGACCTTGGAGATTGATCCAACTATTGATGAATGTAATGTCGACCTTGATGAACATTCCAAGGTTGATGAGTTGTATAAAAGTGTGTAATGAAGTTGTGAAAAGTGTGTGTGTGTTGCAAAAATGAAGAGATAAGTGTGAAAGTTTGAAAGAGTAGAGCAAAGGAGTCATTTGTGCTTCAATGGAACTGAACTCTGGCATGGAGTAGATGTTATTCAATCAGTTCACCCTCTTGGCAGTGAGCCACCCTTTGGCAGTGAGCCATCCTTAGGCAGTGAGCCATTTTTGCAGTGAGCATTTTAGGTAGTGATCCTCTATTTTTTGATATTGCTATGACATATATATTTTGTGGGCTAACACCCACCATGGTTTTTCCTTTCTAGGGTTTTCCACGTAAAAATCTAGTGTCTCATGTGTTGTTTATGCTTTTGTGTTGATCTTCTCATTTCATGTTTTCATGGTTATAAGCAATTGATAATTTGATGTTTGTAATTGGTTAAAAGTTTTAGGACAACTAATTCACCCCCCACCCTCTCAGTTGTCCAGTGCAGTTCAACAATTTCTAGTTCCTCTCCTATCACTTCTCCATCCACAATCACTTTGGAGACATTACAACATAAAGATTGTTCTTCTGACGATCTTAATCCTCTTGCTCTTGATGAGGACTCTTCTTCCTCCACTTCAGATGGTGATGAGGATGATGAGGATCCAACTTCCTCCACTCCTAGTCATAATTCAAAGGGTGATGATTCTCCTCTAGATTCTCCTACTGGGCCTCTTTGGGCTCATCAGACATTGGAGTCAACAGGTGATTGGATTGGTGATCCTTCATATGCTAGAAGAATAAGGTCATAATTTGAGTAGGCTCCACATCTCTTCATTGCCTCAGCTTCCAATCCATAGTCTTTTCAGGAAGCTTGTGGGATGCTGCTATGCAAGAAGAGTTCAGTTCATTGGAGAGGAACCATACATGGAATTTAGTCCCCCTTCCTAAGGGAAGGAATCTTGTTTGATGCAATTGATCTATTGGACAAAATTTCCCGCAGATGCTTCAGTTGATAAGCATAGGCTTGCATGGTCATGAAGGGATTCTCCCAGGTGCCTTGGATTGACAGCTCTGACACTTTTGCGCCAGTTGCCAAAATGAACTCCATTCGAAATGTTCTTGCTATTTCTACAACCCATCATTGGGAAGTGCATCAAATGGATGTGAAGAGTTCCTTTCTTGATAGTGACCTACAGGAGGATATCTATATGGAGTAGCCATAGGGGTTTGTACATGATCCTTCACTTGTTTGTCATCTTTGAAATCCTCTCTATGGCCTCAAACATGCCCCTAGGCTTGGTATGCCAAGATGGACTCCTTCCTTCTGTCAGTTAGGTTCACTCGGTACCATTCTGATCTAAATGTATATATTCTACAATAGGATTATACTCTCATGTTCCTTGTTCTCTATGTTGATGACTTGTTGATTATAGGGAGTTCCTCATTCACCATCAAGGCAGTGAAAACTATCCTTCATGATCATTTCCTAATGTCAAACTTGGGCCTTCTGCACTATTTCTTGGGGATTGAGATCACTCAGTCTTCATCTGGTATCTTCATGGCACATCCCAAGTACACACTTGATATGCTCTCTAGATTTTGCATGGTTGATTGTAAGCCTGCACCAACTCCATTTCTTTCTAGGGTCAAACTTGAGGCTCATTGTTCTTCACTGTTGGTTGATGCTAATTTGTATTGCCATCTTGTTAGGAGCCTCTTATACTTGACTCACACGAGGCCTAATTTGTCATATGATGTGGGCCTAGTCTCCAGGTTCATGCAGAAGCCACATGAGTTCCACTGGAAAGCAACTAAGTGGATTCTTCACTATGTACAGGGCGCTCACAATTTTGGGATTCACTACATAGCAGGCATTGATCTTGACTTGGTGGGCTACACAAATTTAGACTGGGTAGGTGATTCTTAGGATCACAAGTGTACTTCATTGTATTGCTTCTCACTTGGTTCCAGTCCAGTTTCTTGGTTGAGAAAGAAGTAGTCTATAATTACTCTTTCATCTACAAAGGCTGAGTATTGAGGAGCGGTTAATGCTACTAATGAGGCCATTTGGCTTCAAAACATTCTCATTGTGTTTGGTATTCCCTTCTAAAAGCCTACAATCATCTTTTGTGACAACCAAAGTGTGATATAGATCTCTCGAAATCCAATCCATCAACAACAGATCAAACACATTGAGATTGACATGCACTACATTTGGGAGTTGATTCATGAGTAGATCATTGATCTGAAGTTGTCCAACATCAGAGAAGATTGCAAACATCTTCACCAAACCCCTCACTGAGAGCAAGTTCCTCATTTGTGATCTTTGTTGCGGGTGTTGCTAGTGTCCACTTTAGGGGATCTTTTAGTCCTCTTTTCTCTCTATTATGGGGAGTGTTATCTCTACTTTGTTCTGGGGGGCTTCTTCTCTTTGTAGGGGAATTCATTGTACATGGGTACCTCATTAGGCTTGATTTTTCGGGACCCATCTTTTCACCCACCTAAGCTACGCTTAAGGGGGTGTGGGGTGTTAGTGTAGGTTTTTATTTTCCTAGTGGGTTAGTTATTTTCCCTATTTTCTAGGTTTTTCGTACACTTTTATTAAGCTTTCTTAGGACTAAATAAAGTGAGTTTAATTAGTGAGTGGGTGATTTGAGGTGTCGACGTCCTACAAGGGAGGTGGCATTTTCTATCTTGGGAAGATGCTCTTGCTATCTTTAACCTATATGGTGGCCTCTCCTTATTGGTTGGTTTTGCCACCTCTTGCCTCTCCTTGGTCTATACAAACTCAGTACCCAGCTTGTATTTTGAACATCTTGAATGCATTGTCTAGTTACTCTTCCATTCTTTGTATGAAGCTTTGAGCTCTTTATGAAATTCTGTCACATCAACATTTGCATATCTCTCAGAATCGTTGGTTTGATTCTATTTTTCATTTTAGTTTATGTAACTTTTAAGCTCTCTCATAAAGTTCTTGGGTTTTACATCTTGATCAAGGTTTCTAACATCAATAATATCAAATGTTTATTAATTTTTTGTGTTGTGCATTTGGTTGCATAGCTAGATAATCATAATTAAGTGGATCCTCCATCCATCACTTCATAAAAAATTCTAGAGTGGGGACATGAAATTTAATCCATACTTTATAGAGCTAAATTAGAGAACTAGAAAAACTAGAGGACTATTCTTGAAGCAAAATCCCCCAATACTAGATCTCTGTTAGAGTTGTAAGAAATTATTTCTCCTTCTTCTCCTTTGATTTGAACTAAACTACAAAATAACATTTAGGAATGAAGAAAATAAGAGGTGTTAAGTTCTAGGAAGACAAAACATTCTTGAACTAAAGAGACTTTGTCCTTGCAAAAGCCAAGAAGAATTATTTCCTCCAACTATAGGGCTTCCTCCTAAACTTTTAAAGGTGAGAGAAGAATCACTAGAGAAGAACCTACCACTAAGACTTTACAAGAATTATGGAAACTAAGCACAACATGTTCCTAAATCCTCCTATTCAACAAAGGGAAAGCATTAGCCCTTAAAATCGTATGCCTTGGAAAGATATGAAGCTTTCCAAAATGTTCTTTTTCAAAACTAGATTTTAAATGGGGAAAAGAAACAAGTGCAAAAAGGGCCTTGGATGCATCCTAAAGAATCCTTTCTACTTATTATATAAAAAATTCATTCTTTTTGGTGATCTTCCTAAACAATGGTCAAACCATATCCATGGAGTTGCAAACCTTTGTTGCCAAACCTATAACACTTAACACTCATGCATTCAAGTAAGTCCTACTACATTTGATCAATTGACAATAGTCCTATTTCAAATAGATATTTAAAGTTAGATTACATTAATCAAGATCAAATGCTTAATTTAAAACACATCCAATTCATAGTTTATAATTTGAGAAAATCCTTAATGTTTTAGATAAATTGCTCAAAGGTTGGGGATTTTTGAACTATTACATTTTTGGATGTCCCAATTTCTTCACTAAAAAATAGAATAAATAGGGATGAGAAGGACAAGACTGTATTTAAAGAACAGATAAGAAATTTAATAGCCTACATTGATCATGTTTTTGATATTGATTAAAAAAATGGGTTTTGAAAGGGCCAAGACCCTTTTATAAAGAGACAACCAAGAGGCAAGAGGAATAGGTTCCATGGGGAATGGAACCACTATAACAACCAAGACTAATAAGGTCAGAGACAAGACATAGATGGAGCATCGTCCACTAGACATAACATGAAGAGGTTACAAGAAAATTGCCTCAACAGGCTACACCCAGAGGCTAGAAATCTACACAACTCTTGACCTAGAAAATTGCACACCTACTACATGGGGCCAGGAATCAAAAAGTGATTTAGGAAGGCCTTTCTTCCTTCTATGCATGATAGTCCAAGACATGTCATTATCAAATCATTAGACTGAGGATAAGGGGACTCCTCAACAGACGCCACCACATGAGACACCCCTTTTGAAGGAAGACTAAGGCACCAAAGAAAAAAGCTAGGGAAGAACCAAGGCCCCACCACAATCCACCAAGGGGTCAATGGGAACAATCGAAGAAGACTATGCTAGCACCAAAGAAGGAATCCTAAGAAAATCTAAGGATAAGATTGAAGCCGCACCAGTCCGAGGAGAAGCTAACTCAAGAGCCATTGGGGCCATACCAGTATCTGAAGCAATAAGACTCGAAGGAGCATCATCCTCAAAATCCAAAGTCAAGTGTTCAAAGAGGGCATTTTGCCACCATATAGCCGAGCCAACATTCTTGTGATGAGTATGAGGGTAATCTAAGGAAAGATGACCAATAGCGAAGCATCATCTGCAATGAAAAGGGATGCCCTCGTAATCTAATAGTTAAGTCCACAGTTGATCCTCCACCATGAGGAAAACCTCCCTAGGGAGAGCCTTGGAGGTGTCAATGTCCACTAGAAGACAAGCATAAGTAGAGTGACCAATGTTGGACGTGGAAGAATCCCCCTTCAAAAATCTACCAATAGCATTGTCAATACCTTCAATGCAGGAGTCTTCCTAGAATTAGAAGGGGAGGTTAGGCAATCTTACCCAAACCGACATGAAATTTAACAACTCTATGAGAGGGTTGAAGGAGGGGAAGCACAGCTTAAGAATGAGGGAGTGCTCTCCCCACATTGAAATCTAACCATCCAACACCTCTTCCCTATCCTTAGAAGATTGAAAACTTGCAATTAAAAACCCCTTGCATAGGGGTATATCTTGATATAGCCCTCAGTGAGTGGCTTCCATGGTTCCAAAACCCACTAACGCCTGAGAGAGAAGGACATAGCATGCTAAATCTTCCGGTTAAACCTCGTCGTACAAAGAAATCTTCATTATCCTGTAATCTAGTCTATAGACCACAATTGGGGTGGAATGGGAGTAGGGCATAGGGTGAGCTTTTGCCAGTGGAGGAGGGTGAGGAGAGGAAAGGCTAGAATTTACCATTTCAACGTATGATAGTCCATTTGTTGGGGCACCAACAAAAGAATGGATAACATGACCCTCCAAATTGTAGTTCAAAATCCCATTGATGGTAGGGACTTCCATGGTAGGGCAAGAATCTGGACTACCAGAGCAAGTAGCAAAACCAAAAGGGTGGGTAGTCACTCCAACCCTCACTGAAGCACCTCCATCCAGTGCTACAACAAACGGATCCACCGGGGAGTGTGAGGAAGTTGTAGGGGTGTGTGTAGGAGTCAAAGCAAGAACCTTAGGGTGTAAAGGATTCCATAGGGCCACAACTAGACAAGATTACCACATATGGTCCAAGAATGATACAAATGTGGATAGAAAAGTTGGCACTGGAAGCATTGAATTTGATTTATAAATCAAGGAGTGTATAATAATTTTAACATAGAAAGAAATGATTCAACAATTGGGAAATGAAATGGAAGAAGAATGCATTGAATGGGTGAAGATTCTCCCTAAATTGAAAGACATGGTGAGGAAAAAATCTAAAGTACTAGTAAGTCTTGGTAGTTCCACTAGTTGCTAAGAAGATTATTCTTTTGATTGGCATGAGTCCTCAAAATTCTTTGTAGAGATTGCATAGGTTGCAAAAAATTATTTGAATGAAATTTTAATGTAGATAAAAACTTTAAAAACTACTTAAATTTGTTACATAATCTACTGTGCATTCATTGTACTTATCTAATAAGATCTTTCTTTCAATATAATGAAACAACAACAAATATCAAATTTATTCTAAGTATAGTAAATATGAGAGTTGGAAATTGAATTGCTATTGTAAATGAGATTTACATATCCTAATATTCACTCTTGATTCTAGGATGGGTGCTTGTGTTTGAAATCGATGCTCATGTCTAAGATGGGACCTCATGTCTGATATGGGTGCTTTTGTTTGAAGGAGGTGACCATATCTAGATGGGAACTTGTGTCTACAACAAATGCTCATGTATATGCTTCCAAGGAATCTACAACTTACAAGAGTTGTTCACCTTATTTTTCTAACATTTATTTTCTATGCAAATTGTAGATGTGAGTCTCCTATGTTTAGATACTACCACCTAAAGTATGAGGGAAATGGTTATTTTCATATGGATACTTTCTCACTCAATCCCCTAGGGTGGCATGTTTTAGCCTTAACAATATTGGTGAGATTAGAGTGTTTAAATCTCATATGTACATGAATTAATCCTAAGTGGGACACTCAAAATCAGATTTTGATATTTTTTAATTTATATCAATTATACCGAACAAATGGTCAAGAATTTAAGGATGATGCAAACTACTGAGTTGTGGCATTTTCTATGTAGAATCAAGTTGAATTTTTTTTAACTTTTAAAAGAATATTTCTATCATTTTTATTTTTTAATCATTTTTTATTTATTATATTATTTTTTATTGAATGACATCTTGTCATGTTGCATAACTTTCACTACAGATAAAAATTTTCCACAATTTCTTAGAATTATATCATTAATTCCATGTCTAAGGCACAAATATTTTTGGTATTTTTTAGTGAATTTTAGATTTATTATTAATTTCTAAACTAGTACTAAAAAAATTATAGAACTATATCTTAGCATATATATCAAAATTAGAATTTTATTTTTCATTGAAACAAGGACATCCATGTGGAGAGCAATCCATTTTTTAAGATTTTTCTAACATTTGTTATTTTTCCTAGTGTCTTGAATGAAGGTCATCATTTTTTCATAATAGACCTACATTTATTTTAGTATTAAAAAAACATTGTGTTATAATTGAAAAATAAAATTTTCAAATGACTTCATTTGATCCCCTAAAAGGTGAAGAAAATTGCTTTTTTGTTAGCATTTTGGTAGCCACAAAGGAGACTCCACCAAGGGTTTGACTTAAGCTTGGGGGTTCTATCAAAGGGGATTTTATATAAGGGGGTTTGATCTAACCCCTTTCAATTGAACCCCCTTGGATGGAACTCTTCTAAGCTTAAATCATACATTTTAGTAAAAATACATGATTTCAAGTAATATTCAAGATGTCCCACAAGTGGGACAAAGCTTTATGTTTTAACCTTCACGTGTGATAGTATAATGGAGAGGAGATTAAGGTGATGGAAAGTCACTAGTATGCCAATAGAGTTTTTTTAATGAGAACTAGGAGAAGGCTAGCCTACTCCTACAAAAAATGGTCAAGTAATATGGGGTAAGGAGGCAAATTTTAGAGATTTGGTTGTGGGAGTAATATGGAGCAAAACTTGGTATGTATGTGTGGGAAAGTAAGGCAATCGAATGGAGACAAGGTAGGAGCTTAGAAGACCTACAAAAAATGGTCAAGTTATAAGTCTAGTCAGCTATGGAGGAATACAAAAGGCATTATGGAGGAATCAATAACCCAGTAACAAAAAATGAGAGCAAGAAGTGTATGCAAGCAGACCAAATATGCATATTTACTAGTATCCCTTTCCAAATTGAGAAGTAGAGACTTTATAGAATACCCCCAACCAAGTACCTACTAAGAAAACTTAGTACAGACACTTAGGGTTTGAATTGGACTATTAATGAGAATTTAGGCTCAAAAATCAAGTCGGACACTAACATGAAGGTTCTAGTATCCTAGGTCACTAGTGTAGGGGTACTACCATCATAGGCCACTAATGCAAGGGTGCTATTGTCCTTGAGGAATCTATATTTAAGTGGAGGTTAGTTAAAGTAGGTAAATTCTAAGTTGACTTGCATGGCACTTCAATGAAGGGTTTCAAGCATAGAAATAGGTTGAATATGTCTTACATATGACTAAGGATAGTGTACACCAAAATGAGTGTAGAAATATAAGATGAAAAGTGCAAGTATGCAAATTTTTCACCTTACATTTTTCCTCCACTTTAGCAGGCTTATGGAACTACAGAGAAATCATGCTAAAGTAAATCCACGGCATAAAATAAATTAAAATATTTAAAGGATACAAGTGAGCTATGCTCTTTATTGTCTTTCAATATTTCCTTATAGTTGAGCATGCACTCTAAACCTACAATGCACCCATAGATGAAAAGGTTGTTATTATTCTTTAAGAAGAAATATACAACAAAAGAAATCGCATTTATAATCTATCATTTAGTATTTAAATAAAACAAGTGGAATAGATAAATAAGAAATCAATGGGGATTGTCTATAGTAAAAATAAAATGAGGAGGCTATTGTTGGAAAAGGAGTCTCAACCTTGCATTCCAATGTTCCATATTTATTAATTAGTTGTATTTATTTATTACTTTGTACTTGCATGTAAAAAGGGGTGTTTGACTTTGAGGTGGTACTTTTTCCTGTGTGAGATATATCTCATGATGTGTATAAGAGATTGTAAGAGCAAATCATGTTGTAAGAGTATCTTATGACATTCTAAGGTGTAAGATATTTTTATGACACATATCTATGATGAGTAAGAGCATGTAAGAGGAAGGTTGCATAGTAGACTTGAATTTTGACCAACTTATGTGTAAGAATGATGCATCATAAGACATCTTTGAATGGAGATAATTAAGCCAAAATGGAGTGCCCAAATTAGTAAGTTGGTTATGATGGATTATGATAACATAAGAGGATCTTTAAAGAAAGCATGTTGACTCGTCATGGGAGTTAGGCATTGGAATTTCTCTTGGGGATTTGGGTGACATTTTTGGGTAGTATTCTCCCATGGTTTATAGTTTACCATTTCTGATTTCTCATATTGTATCTTCTATATATTGGTGACTAGGGTGGAGATGTAGTATGATGTAATTTTTTAGGGGGTTATGTTGTCAAAATTTCTCTAGACTTGTGTTGGTTTTTTTTTTTTTGGTGAAGGCTTGAGATTATTGATGTATTGTAACCAAATTGGTATTATAAATACATTGATTTGAGATTTGGAGGCTAATTTTTTTTTCCTGAAAGGGTTTTCCCTAGATAATCATTGTGTCATTGTGGTATTATTTTTGTGTTTATATTTCTTTTAAAACTACTAGATCATATTTTGCATGCATTTCTCTCATCACTGATCAATGTAGGAACTATTTCCACCATCAACTTCCTTTCATTTGGTATTAGAGCATGATCAACTTTATTTCCTAGGTGATAAGAAATTATTTTTGGACTAATCTTGGTTTGAGTGGGAGCTATAGTAGAAGATCTTTGTTTTCAAGGAATATGGAAAGTACATCATGACTGGAGATGAGATAGCTTAATGGCACAAACTTTGAGCTATGGAAGTTCAAGAGAGAGGATCTATTGATAGAATGAGATTTATGGTTAGAAATCTTTAGAAGTAAACTTGTAGGAATGAAGGATGAAGATTGGGATGTGTTCGATTAGAAAACCATAAGCCTCATCTTGCTTTGTTTTGTAGGTTTAGTGCTCTTGAATGTTGTGGGAGAACTCGCTAAAAAAGCCCTCTAGGAAATGTTGAGAGAGTTGTATCAAGCTAAATCCCTAGTGAACAAGATTTTTTTATGGAAAAGCTTGTATACTTTGAGGATGGGTGATTGTAACATCACATTCTAAATACTCAATAATTAACATAAGTATTCATCTTAACCAATAATTAGAATACATCATGATTGCCCAAATCAGAGTTAAACAAGAATTAATCATTATCATTTCAATAATTAAGCATGTTATTCTAAACCAGAATATAACAAAACTTACAATTACAATGTCCAATTACATCTCATTAGTGAATAACTTTCACTATGCATGTACAAAGCTATGCTCAAGGCATCAAATATCAAATTATACATAATAATTGACTATCAAGTCATATAATGAAAAAGCACTGCATCTGGAACTCTTGACATTTGTCTTCATAAGCCTTGGCTTGTCTCATGCTTGGGAAGGAGAGCATCATCCGAGTGCTTTTCCTCCAACCATAGATCGACGGTCCTCCGCATAACTTCCTAACTGGAAGCGGCCCTACCCTTCATGAAAGGTATAGATATAAGGAACCATTAGGTATGCCATCTGAGTATCTGGTGTTGTGTCCTTCATAATGCCTCTTGGTCACGCAACTATAGATCCACTCTAACTATGCATGACACTACTGGAGACATTATGCCATCTGGAGCATTGTGGACCGACAATGCATGCAGAGACGGATGCATTACTTTGGCCAAAGATTTACATACATGTACGTTACACAATGAACGTTGTTGTATGTCCACCACCTTGACTTGACTTAGAAGTTATCTCATCCTACAGTATGCTTAATTCGATCTCTCTTTAGGTCTAGTATAAGTGGGTTTAGTTTGATTCAGTCCTATACTAGGACGATCGACTCCCATCTTAGGAGTATATCAAACATAATAGGTTACTTTCGTAACAAGGAACTTGTGACTCCTCGCCACTCTGTTCCATTTTTCAACCATGTTAAAAGTCAAACCAAGTTTTCCAACCTAGGTCTTCCATGGTTTACAATTTCAATGTGATATATCATATAGGTTAAATTCAAGATCATAATACCATAGGCATACATTGCCTTAACCAATTAAAATGGTTTTAGTAATAGGCAATAACTCAAATACCCATGTGAGTTTTTAACGTTAAATACTCCCGATTGAGTTTGATCACAAGTAAAGAAGAGGTTTTGATTCACATTATAATATATATATATATAATACTTAAACTAATTATGTTTTCCATCTCATAATGTTATAAACAACAAGAAGAGAATCCTCTCTAATATACCAACATGCATGCAAAGCTGCCATAGAGTTAAACAACAATCTTTTATATTGCAATCCTCCTCAATTGAGGGATCAAAAAATATTGCCTTTGGTTATCTTAATATCCCTTCGAAAGCAATCGAGTTCAATGTATGATGGTTTCAAGATTGTAGTTAAGTGCTCTTGGCATGGTCTAAGATTAAAGTTTCAAAAGATCATCATAACAGTTCATGGTTGGTGCCTCAGCCACATGCAGGCCAAGCCTTCAAACATATATCTTACACAATGGTTTTACACATGATATGCCATGAGCACTATTGGCTCAAGCTCATCATAAGAGCTTTAGTGTTACCTTTAAACTTATTATCGATTATGCCATGTCGGCACTCCACATGAGTTTGCTATAGTAGTTTTGAGCTCGGCCTTAAAGGCCTCGAGCAACAGCTATAGGAATTACAGTCAATATTAACTTGTGTTATATATATATATATGTGTGTGTGTGTGTGTGTGTGTGTGTGTGTGTGTGTGTGTGTATCAGCCCCACGGCCTGGAGTATACCTCCAAATGAATACATTAACAAGTTTAAACACAGTAACTTAGACACGAAGGTCTAAGATATAAAGTTTGGCTTATCGATGGACTATGGCCCGAAAGCTTCAAACGATTAACACAACAATTATATCATATGAAAGTCGACACAATCGACACTATACTACAGGGAATCATTACTGATAACAATCAACATTAAATAAGTCTTTCTAGACTTTGATTCTAACCTAAATGAAGTTGTTTTGGTGTTGTCAACACAGTCTATCGAGACTCACAGCCGAGTGTTAACGTGCCACTTCTTGTGGTCTCCCAAAGTTTCAACCAACTGAAATTTTCCTTATTCTTGCTCTATCTCCCGAGCGCAGAGAACAACAAAACGATCCTCGATGATGATAAGAATGAATAATGATAATAATCGATAGTGACAAGACTTACCACAGCTAGGTTTCGGTCTTCTTGGCATGTTAAGCATGCAGGGTAACTACCACTCACGCCCATTAAGTGGCGGGTGGTTTCTCCACTTCGCTACCCACGGTTTCTAAGGAGACTCTCGATCCAATACTTGCTATATGCAAGTGGGCAGTGAGCATAAAGCTCCCATTGGTTCAAAATGACATTTCATCACTCCAGTACCGTGGGTGATGTTAGCCAAAATACAAAACAAATAACCATATTAATATTAACATGGGATTCAATATTAGGTTTAAATAGTCATAGCATAATATTATTTCCATACATCTTCTTGATGTATGAAGATACTCATAACAATCAAGATGTCGTCATACAACATCATCACCAACATGGTGGCACAGTCAACATGTGATTCAGGGGTCGAGCACCGCCCCCCCTTCTTTGCTATAAACCCAAACCATATTATACCAAGAATAATAAGTTCAAAATCCCAGTTTGGGAATAAATAGAGAAACAAGAAGGTACCCCCCACTTAGTGAGACTATCTTTCGACTCGCATTGACATTCTAAGAACGTCGTTTGCTCAAGTCAATGCAAACATTGTCAAAATGACTCAATCAACAAGACGACACATGTAAATAATCAACTAGCAAAGAAAAGACGTAACTTACGCCAACTTACAAGAGTTCATAAGGACATAAAGTCTGATACTCAGATGGCAATTGGACCCATTTCCCGACATCTATCTCTTCCTCTCGAATGATACTCTCCTTCCGTCTTCGAAGGAAGATTCATTTCATGTTCATACTCACCATTATAAAACCATGATCAATACATCATCATCTAATTCACAATTCATAATAATCAAATATTCATATAAACATGTAATTTCATAACTAACTATCATTAGTCAGTATTCTCATAATCAATGATTAAATCAGATAATTCCACAACATCTAATCATTAACTATGGTTAATCCTCCTGATTACCACACAAAATTAAGATTAAGTCAAATCATAAGTTGGGGATGTAACAGTGATGGGGATTTAGTTTTTTAGAACATGAATGCATTTAACACCATTGTGAGCTAGTTATAGTGTATCGATGTGAAGATGGAAGATCATTACATGACCTTATTATGCTCTTTGCGAGACTCATGGGACAATCTGGTGATGGCCATTGGAAGTACTGCTTCAAAGCTTGTACTTAATGAGGTAGTGACTTCTCTTCTCTTGAAGAAGATGAGGTGCAAGGCTTCCAAAACTTCCAAAGAAGCACTGGTTATTCAAAGACAATCAAAGGAAAAATGTAAGAAGGACAATAAAAAGGATAAAAGTAAATCTAAGTCTAGTGGGAGATCCAAATCTCTTGGTAAATCCAAGGCAAAATGTTGGAACTATGGCAAGAAATGCCACATCAACAAGCACTACAAGGAGAAGAAGAAAGAAAAGAATGAGTCGAACGATGATTCATATTCTAGAGCTTCTGAAGATGAATCAAATGTATTTTTTGCAGCCTTTGCCACACATGCGCGTGAAGATGCATGGATGATCAATTATAGTGCCTCTTTCCACATGAATTTCCATAGGGATTGGTTTTGTGGCTATGAGAAGTTTGATGGTGGAGAAGTTTACCTTGGTGACAACTCTTTTATGAGTATTGTTGGGTGTGGTTGGATTACGATTAGATTCTCTGATGGGAGGATCACAGGTATTTTAAGAGTTCTAGATATCCCAATTTTGGCACAAAACCTATTATCTATTAGTAAGATGAACAATATGGGTGTGCAAGTAGTCTTTAGTAGTGGTGGGTGTAAGATGGTTTATGGAGCTATGGTGTTGGCAAAGGGAGTTCAATTTGAAACTCTTTTTTGCCTTGATGCTAGCACCTACATTCAGTGTAACAATTTGGTAGTACTTGCAACATCTAAGCCTACAACTTTGGTACTTGCAACACATACACCTACAAGATTGGTACTTATAACAAAGGGACCTATAGCATCCAGACTTGCAACATTAGGACTTACAGGAAAGGCACTTGTAGAAAGAGGACTTGCAGCACATGAGAATACAGTTTGAGTTCCCAAATATGTTCTCACCTTAGAGAGCAAGCTACTAGGTGAGAAGATTATGATGTGGCATGAGTGCATGGGCCACATACATGAGAAGGGTCTTACAGACTTTGAAAAATAGAAATCTTGTAGAGGGGTTGGTTGATTGTTCTCTTGATTTTGACTTTTGTGAACATTGTATTTATGGTAAATAGAATCATGTTCAATTTTACTCGAGCTTGCATAAGTATCATGGGATTTTGGATCTTACTCATAGTGATGTGTTTGATCCTATAGATTTGCCTTCATTAGAAAAATCCCTATATTATGTTCTTTTATTGATGATTTCTCCAAGAGAAGACGAGTCTACTTTTTCAAGCATAAATCTAAGGTCTTTAGTCAGTTCAAGGAGTCTAAGGCTCTTGTAGAGAACTAGACAAGTAGAAAGATCAAGGTGTTGAGAACAAATAATGGTGAAGAACATTGGTCAACTAAGTTTGATAGATTTTGCAAAGAGAATGGTATTGTGTATCATAAAACAACTCCATACATCCCTCAATAAAATGGAGTTGTTGAAAGAATGAACATGTAATTAATGGGGAGGGCTAGGAGTACACTTAATGGGGCCAATTTGGAACAAAAACTCTAAGTGGATGTGATTAGCATCACCTATTACCTGATTAACAAGTCTTTTAAATTAGCACTTGTGAATAAAACCCCTATGGAGGTTTGGATAGGAAAATCACTCATTTCAACACCTTCAAGTTTTTGGTTGCGAGGTATATGCTCATGTGCCTAAGAAGAAGCAGTTGAAGTTGGATTATAAAGTAGTGAAGTGTGTCTTCATCAATTATGACAATGGTGTGAAAGGGTACAAGCTTTGGGATCCTATGACTGAGAAGGCATTGTATAGTCAAAATGTGACCTTCAAGGAGATCATGCCTTCTCCTTTAGTTGAGCAACTAGATGGGATTGCAAAGTTTGCAGTGTAGTTACAACTAAAGACCAAGACACCTACACCTAAGACAAAACCAAAGGTTCAAGTTGGCCCTGATAAGAAGGATAGTATAGAGAGCTTAGAAAGTTCAGAGGAGAAAGAACCTTCACCTCAACTTTTGAGGAGGTCCACTTGGTAGAGGAGGCAACTAGAGAGGTATAGCCCACCTAATTTTAGATGCATTTTTGTGTTGATTACTAACATAGATGAGCCTTGAATTGTGACTAAGGCAATGAAAATGAATGATAGTGGGGTGGGGGGAAGAGGAGGGGGGTGTCTTTCTTCTTTGCTTCCAAGACCAATAATGACGCAAATTCGTTAGTGGTGCTTGAAGGTCTTTCCTTGGCTACCTCAGTCAGTTGCAAGAAACTAATAACGGAAGGTCATTCCTCGATGGTGATCATAGGTTTGAATAAAATGTTTTGTCCAAGTTAGAAATGCAGAAGTCTCTCAAAAGCTATTGTCTTTTATAAGGGTTTTGATAATATTTTTCATTACATCAAAGAAACAAAGAAGTTGACCATCTCACCAATGTTGGGATTGACTAGTACCCCTTTTCGATGCTTAAGTGGCATTAGGCCCTCTTTGGTGTTTATACAAACCCCCTTAATTCTAGTTATTCACCCCCTTGCCAGACCCCTGCCTCTTTTGGGATTTTGAAATTTTTAAAATCTTTTCAAATATTTTGGCAAAAGAGGTTTTTTTTTTTGTTTTGTTTGAAGTGGACAGTAATGTCCTGCTTCCCTAGATGGGTAGGGGGTTGTATAATAATGTCGTTCAAGCATGCAAATGGATTGGTAATATTTTCATATTTTATTCATGTGGTTGAAATGAAATGAAATGGAAGATTTTAATAACGTCCACGAGGCCAAGCAGCCTAAGGGACCAGGAAACGACTCTTCAAGATATTTTCAATCTCCTTTCGAGATCAGATCTTCTTTTATGAATCTTGACCAATAAATTAGCCGTAATGAGAATCGGAGGCTCCTCAAATAACTCCCTAAAACTGTCCACCTTCCAATTGTTAAACTGACTACTAATATCCGCAACTTCCCGAGGTTTGCAACTTCAGCTTGGCTCTTTGTTGTTGGTTTGCTTGCCAGTATGGCTTCAAGACGACACAAGGAGAGTTTGAGATCGCTTCTACCCTGGAGCAGTTTCAAACATAAAAGCTTCGCAGTATTTACTCCTGTGGTGATGTCTCGACAATGAGGTTCGTGAAATTTGGTGATGTCTAGGACCTGGTGGGCTGGAGTACTCGAAGCATATTTTGTTCTGGAGCTACAATTGCCATTGGTCTCCAATTAAAGAGGTGCAGCAGGCCGCCAATAGTGCTCAAGAACCCAAGTTGCAAGATTTGCATGGAGATTTCAATGTTATCTTTAAGCAGATTTTGGCAATCTGATTTTTGTTAAGACCTAGCGATGGTTGTTAAGCATCTCGTTGTCACCCACAAAGATAGGAAATTAGAGATTACAACTTTATTTACCCTGCCCTATTTTGTAGATGTCAAACTAAACTGCTCTACGAAAAAAATTGAGGCGATGTTGGGAGTCCAATTTCGATATCATGAAGATTGTCCGCCTAAATTTTTGCTAGGTTTGGGTGATGAGGCTAGAGCTTCCGCAAGCGTGGCGAGGTCCAACAAGAGCTGACGACGGAGAAAAATCTTCTACTGGGTCTGGCTTTGATCGGGCTGATAAAGCCTCAATGGTACTGGATTGAAGTATTTTTGTTCAAAGTTGTTTTGGGGGTTAGGAAATTTTTTCGTATTGTCATTTTTTAAGGGTTGAATGGACCTTTTCGTTTTGTTTTCAGGGTTTCCAGGTGAAATGTTTCTCTTGGGTGTCACTCTGACGTGTATCGTCGTCTTTAGTTGAATATTATAAATTTTCAATTTATCTATGGGTAACGATCCTAGTAAAACCCTCAATTACCTATTGAAAACCTGTATGTATAGGTACATACATATACATTTATATATATTAAAAAATGCATATACCTATATCTATAGATATATAGATATATATTTATCCATTACATATATGCATATTTGCATACATGTATATGTATATGCTTTATGATATGGTAGCATGTACCTATCTATCTTTTAAGTAAGTTTGGTAGTATTGAAGGAGGTGTCCAATAGCAAGGTACACAACTAAATATGATTGCATTGAGTGACATGAAAGGTCTATCGATTATTGTGAAATAGCTTAACTATGAAATGATAGCTAGCAGATTGCATGACCATGATAGTAGATAATCATTTGTAAAATAGTTTCGAGGACACATATATGTATACGTAAAAATATGTGTATGGATATGTATATATGAATATCAAGCAAACAAGCACACACCCACAAATAGTTTTGGTGACAGAAATATGTATGTATATGTAAGTATGTACATGTATATATGAATATCAAGCAAGCAAGCAAGCACCCATAAGTATGTACACACACATGTACACACCTACTATCCCCCACACATAGTTTTGGTGACACAAATATGTGTGTGTATATGTAAGTATGTACATGTATATTTGAATATCAAGCAAGCACCCATGCATGCACCAACCCACACACTGAATATTAAACACACAAATAGCTCTCTCTCTCTCTCTCTCTCTCTCTCTCTCTCTCTCTCTCTCATCAAGCAAGCACCCATGCATGCACCGACCCACACACAATGAATGAATGAATGAATTTTAATGACGTCCACGAGGCCAAGGGCCTAAGGGACAATATTAAACACATAGTTTTAGTGACACACAATATATGTGTATGAATATTACACACATAAAAATAGTTTTGGTAACCCGTGTATATAAATATTACATATTACACACGCAGCGCCCACACACATATAAGTTTTGGTGATGCATAAAGATGTATGAATAAATTCAGAGAGTCCCAAAACTATTTTACAAATGATTATCTACTATATATGTAGTGTGTGTTACACATTGATTTATGCATACATATAAATGTGTCACCAAAACTACTTTACAAATGATTATCACAAAATCTACTAGCTACCATTTCATACTCAAGCTATTTCACAATTACCAATAGAGCTTTCAAATCGCTCAATGCGATCATATTTAGTTGTACTTTGCTATTGCACACCTCACTCAATAACTACCTAGCTTACCTTGGGATCTTTAGCTTGGCTCGTCAAATCTATACATGGCATTCTAAAGATAGCCAAGTACATGTTACCACAAGGCCTAAAATACAAACCAAGATGTGAACCTCACGATTACCAGCTGTTAAACCCACCAAAAGACCTAAAAGAAACCAGCAATAGCACCATAGTTTTCATGAGACAGTCATGTCATGGTAATAAGTCATGTACAGCTTCTCTCAAAGGATGCAGTGACATCATGAAAAGATCCTTTATGGAACCCATAATGAGTTAACAGAAGGAAAAAGGAAATGAAACACAATATAGATGAAAGGTATCTCTAGGAGGATGTATGTCACTAGAAAATATGCCTTGTGTTCCTGCTACATATCAGTCACAGTCTATGTTGGTCCAATGTGGAATCAGCGCAGGGGAATTCAAGATACAATGGTCCTACACAAATGCGAGTGTCATCGTTGGTGTTATAATAGACTTTTTGATATGTATTGATTTTTTAAAATAGGGAAAAAAAATTCAGAAGAAATTACTCAAAGCAAGAAACAATAACTCTATATAGAAACGCACCAAACGTCATAAGTATAACCTACAAACGAGAGCAAGAATCTTACCAAATATGACAAATATAGCTCTTTAGATTGTTTAGGATGAGCTTCATACAAAACAGGTAGGAAATTTTGATCGAAGGATGAGGAAGTACAAAATAACTGCTACTTCTTACCAAGATACATTATCTTTGAATAAAATGCGGAAGAATTTTGGAAAAACATTTGGTGCAAGAAAAGCGTAACATGTGGGGCTTTATGTTTTACTTGTTCGGATGAGCATCATATAAAACAGGTAGGAAATTTTGATCGAAGGATGAGGAAGTACAAAATGTTAATTTCTTATAACCCAGTTACAGATTAATTGTACAATAAATTCACAGAATAGAACCTCTATCTGATTTATAACAATCAATACTGTGGGTTAATTAACAGTTAATAACAGCGGAAGCAAAAAAAATAACAAGAAGCCATACACTAAGAGACAATAACACAGATATAACCAGGAAACCCCAATATGGGGAAAAACTTGCAAAATGTTGGATCTTCTATTCAGCCTCAACAGCAAACTTTCCACACATAATACAATGAAATGTTGCTACAGCAATATTACGTATATAGCCCTGCTGATGCAAGAGAAAAGAAACTTTCCTTACATCACTTGGCTTTCTTTACACATAAAATCACTCTTGGTGTTATCTCCACCTGACAACTCAAGAAACATTCTATTAATAAAAAAAAAATCATGCTGTTGCTAAATATCCAACTCGAGTTGCCCTTAAGCAACTTCCACCCTCCACATGGGCCCACCTTCCGAGCTACAAAAAATCAACACTCCCTCTTAGTGAGGAAGGTGTTCTGCACAACACCCAGCTTATCCCTGAAGTATACAAACTTACTCTTCATCAAGGGCTTGGTCAGGATATCTGCTATTTGTTTGTCAGTAGGAATGTACTGGAGCTTCATTATCCCCTTCACACAATCTCTAATGAAGTGATACTTGATCTCAATGTGCTTGACTTGTCATGAAACACTGGATTCTCAGAGAGTTTGATACAACTCTGATTATCACAATAAATGACTGTAGGATCTAGCTCCTGATCAAAAAGCCCAGCTAGAAGTTTTTGAAGCCAGATAGCCTCACATGTAGCCATTATGGCTGCCATATACTCAGCCTCCGCAGAACTCAGTGCAACTGACTTTTGTTTCCTGCTGTACCAAGAGACTGCTCCTGATCCCAAACTAAAACTGCACCCTGAAGTGCTCTTCCAATCAGTTGTACTGCCTGCCCAATCTGCATCGGTGAACCCCTCAAGCTTCACTCCATCCTGTTGAACATACTTCAGCCCATAATCAATTGTGCCTCGGAGATACCTCAAAACATGTTTCGCAGCTATCCAGTGCACACGTTTAGGTTCCACCATAAACTGACTAAGTGAGTTCACTGCAAAACAAATGTCTGGCCTGGTGTTGACCAGATACAAAAGAGAGCCTATCAACTGTCTGTATAAAGTCGGGTCCACTGCCTCTGATCTGGAAGCATCAATCTTCTTCCAGTTGGTCACAAGTGGCGTGGACATGGGCTTACAGTCCTCCATCCTGAATCACTTCAGGATATCAATTATGTACTTCCCTTGTCTAAGGAAGATCTCTCCCTCTTTCTGCCACAACTCTAATCCTAGAAAGTAGTGCATCAACCCCAAGTCCTTCATCTCAAACTCTCCTGCAAGATCCCGCTTGCAGTGGGCTATGAGCTCCTCTAACCCTGTGAGAAATAGGTCATCAACATACAACACCAATATAAGTTCATCCTTCACCTGAACATAGTACAGGTTCGAATCTGCCTCACTCTTAATGAAGCCCACGCTCTGCAAGTAACTGTCAATACGTGAATACCACGCCCTGGGAGCCTGCTTGAGCCCATACAGTGCTCTTCTCAACCTGCATACATGAGAATCCCTCCCATGTGCTTCAAATCCTTCTGGCTGTTCTATGTAAATCTCTTCCTCAATCTCTCCATTGAAGAAGGTCGTCTTTACATCCATCTGGTGAATCCTCCAACCCATCTATGCTGCTATAGAAATGATAGCTCTTATGGATGAGTACCTGGCTACTGAAGCAAAAGTCTCGTTGTAGTCGACTCCTTCCTTCTGATAAAACCCCTTAGCCACAAACCGGGCTTTGAATTTTTCCACACTACCATCTGCAGCATGCTTAATCTTATACAGCCATCTCGAGCCCACCACAGACTTACCTTCTGGCCGAGGTACTACCTCCCACACGCTATTCTTCATGATGGAAGAATACTCTTCCACCATGGCATCCCTCCATACTTGGTGCTTGGACGCCTCCTGAAAGCTGGAAGGCTCCTCTTCAATTAATTCACTCATAAGTGCCACATAATCAGAATAACGTTTGGGAGCTTTTCTCTGTCTGACTGAATTCTGTGGGTCACCAACATACTCCTGGGCCTCTCTCAATGTCTGCTCAGCCACTCTGTTTCTCTTCTTCTCAGTAATAGGGATCTGAGGCTGAGGAATTATTTTTTCATCTTTCTGATCAACTTGCTCGGCCTGTTTGCTCTGCTCTCCAACTTGCAGGACTGAAGTTTGAGGGATTTGTTCTACCTCAACCGTAGGTGATTGCTTCTCCTCATTCATCAAACTGCTAGACTTTTGAAGAGCCCTCTCTTCCTCAAACTTCACATCTCTGCGAACTACTGTTTTCCTGAGGGCAGGAATGAAAACTCTGTAGGCCTTAGAAGTTTCACTGTACCCAACAAGGATACCCTTCTCTGCAGTTGGTTCCAATTTGGTTCTCTTCTCCACATGAATGTGACAATACACAAGGCATCCAAAGATGCGAATGTGCCCCAAATCTGATTTCTTACCGGTGAACGCCTCTTCTGGAGTCAATTTGCCCAACACTTTGTGAGGGCTCCTATTCTGCAAATACACAGTTGTATTGCAAGCTTCTGCCCATAAGAACCAAGGTAGATCCTGATCATGAAGCATGGCCTTGGCTGCTCCAACTATAGCCCTGTTTTTCCGTTCAGCAACCCCATTCTGCTGAGGGTTGTACGGAACTGTTAACTCTTTCTTGATACCTTCCTGAGTACAAAAATCTTTGAAGGCATTCGAGGTATACTCACCTCCATTATCAGACCTCAGTATCTTGATCTTCCTCCCCGTTTGGTTCTCCACAAGAGCCTTAAACTCTTTGAACCTACTGAAGACCTCATCTTTGTTCTTCAAAAAATATATCCACGTCTTCCTGGATAAGTCATCAATGAAAGTACCATAATACTCATACCCATTCAAGGATACTGTTGACATAGGCCCACACACATCTGAGTGTACAAGATCCAAAATCCCTTTGGATCTAGTGTAACTGCTTGGAAAACCGGTCTTGGCATATTTCCCAAGAGCACAACCCTTGCACACTTCACGGTTTCCTGTCTTCATCTCAGGCAGCCTCGTCACTATTTCCTTGAGCACATTAAGTGCTCCATGGTGAAGATGATCCATCCTCATGTGCCACAATTCTCCTAGCCCTCTACAATTACTTACCAATGCATGTGCTGGCTCAAACTGTAACCGAAACAAGCTTCCATGCCTAACTCCAATCACTTTTGCAACCTTGGAATCCTTGGGACGAATATAGACTTTGCCCCTTTCAAAGGTTATGATGTAACCCTTGTCCTCCAAGGTAGAAACCGAGATTAAATTCTTCATCATGCCAGGGACATACAACGCATTCTCCACCAACAAGGGTTTGCCAAACTCCCTCTAAAACTTGACGGTGCCAATACCAGTTGCATGGTACTTGGCATTGTCTCCAAGCTCAATATAGAAATCCAACTTCTTCTCCTCCAACTTGGTGAAGCATTCTCTGACTCCCGTCATGTGGCAAGAAGCCCCACTGTCAATATACCATACCCTGTTGACAATTGAACTTGAGAGACAGGTAATGAGTGAAAACTCATTCTCAAATCGTGATGCAAACTCGTCCACTTCTGCTGTAGCAGCAACTTGCTTCTTCTGCTTGTCCTTATTTTTCTTATTCGGACATTAACTGACATAGTGACCCATTTGATGGCAACAAAAATATTTTATCTTTGCTCAGATCTTTCTTCTTCCCATTCTTGGAAGAACCTTATGTTTTCCCTTTATTGGACTTTTGCTTGCAAGAGCAAGATTTTCTTCATCTTGACCCTTCTTTGTCTGATCTCCTCGATGAGCACCTTCACAGATCTCTCCCTGAACGAAATCATCCCAAAGCCTCGCCCAATTAGGTAGCTGATCTCTGCCAACAACACACTTGACAAACACTTCCCAGTGCTTCAAAAAACCGTTCAAGGCTATACGCACCAACTCATCTTCAGCAATCATCTCTCCAATAGCAGCCAGCGCATCCCTGACCTATGTCAGCTTGGACAAGTAAGAGGTCACGCTCTCGCCTTTAGACATCTTGGTGTTATGCAATTTGTCTTTCAGCGTCATCTTACGACTTTGATAGTCACTCTGATAAAGTTTTGTGAGCGAATCCCATATCTCCTTGGCGGTGTCTTTCCCCGATAGATGAGGAATTAGATGATCTCTTACCCTGTCCAGGATAATCCTCTGAACCTTGGCCTCCTTGACTTCATGCGAATCTAGGGCAACAGGATCATTTGTTGGTGGTGTCACCTTTGTACTAACATAGATCCACAACCTGTTCTCCTTGAGAACGGATGTAATCCGAACTTTCCACTGTAAGAAGTTGGATGCACCCTCAAACCTGTCCTCATATTGAACACCGGTTGCCATAGCCACAGAAGAAACTGGAGACAAAAATTTGATTTTTTTTTCTTGAAATCTACGTCACAAACCTGGCTCTGATACCATGTTAAGTTCGTATAACCCAGTTACAGATTAATTGCATAATAAATTCACAGAATAAAACCTCTATCTGATTTATAACAATCAATACTCTGGGTTAATTAACAGCTAATAACAGCGGAAACAAAAAAAATAACAAAAAGCCATACACAAAGAGACAATAACACAGATATAACCAGGGAACCCCAATATGGGGAAAAACCTGCAAATGTTGGATCTTCTATTCAGCCTCAACAGCAAACTTTCCACACATAATACAATGAAATGTTGCTACAGCAATCTTACATATATAGCCATGCTGATGCAAGAGAAAAGAAACTTTCCTTACATAACTTGGCTTTCCTTACACATAAAATCACTCTTGGTGTTATCTCCACCTCACAATTCAAGAAACATTCTATTAATAAAACTCGAGTTGCCCTTAAACAACTTCCACCCTCCACACGGGCCCACCTTCCGAGCTACAAAAAATCAACACAAAATAACTGCTACTTCTTACCAAGATACATTATCTTCAAATAAAATGCAGAAGATACTTTTCTACAATCATTTTGGAAAAGCATTTGCTGCAAGAAAAGCGTCGCGTGGGGCTTTATGTTTTACTTGTTTGATGCCTCACCCATCTAGCAGTACTCACTAATTATGATTTTAACTGGAAAAAAGGATAGTATCCATGACATTCTAGATGCAAAGAATTGGCTTCAAAAAACTGGCATCGGTCTTGTAAGGCACAATTTCAAAATATATGTTAAAAGCAAGCAAGCAAAATGATGATCTTAACAAAAGATAACGACAAACAGGCCATGTAAAAAATATTTTAGAAATTATCAAAGTGATTGTACCATTCAATCAAGCCGTTTCATAACTCAAGACTTTTAGGGAATGATCCCCACATAAAATATGGCTAATAAAAATGCCTCCTATTTATAAATATAGGAGGATTATTTTTTCCTAGCATCGAAATTTGACATCCGGAATCACAAATTCCAAATACAGATCCTAATTTTCATTACTTGCTTACTCACCAAGTTGCTAGGAAATAAGATCTACTTTAACAATCATGTTAATTTTCAACAAAAAAATTGATTAACATTCCATGAAAAAACTTAAGGTAAACAGAGGTAATGTGAATACCCATCAACATTCATAGCACTTCCATTAATTATCTTATTCATGTCAGTATCTTCTAAAACTAAAACAAGGATAGGAATAAATTAATAAGAATATTATCAAAGTTAAAAAAACTATAGCTCATCACTGAATCTAAATGAAATATATAGTTGAAGCCAAGCAAAAACTGAGAAAGATGGGAGAAATATCATATATCTTGTTATGGAATGCTGTCATAAGCCATTCGATTATACGTTCAGCAAGGATGCATCCTTACCCGTTTCCCGCAGCTGTCAATATCCCCATGCTATTTTCCTATTCAAGTATCATTTCTAGGATTTTGGCGGTAATTCTAGGCATCCCCTTTTTGTAATCATGTGTTTCCTTATCCCTTCTTTGCAATCCTATGTTCCCTTCTTTCCTCAATAAAAGGAACTCATGCACGCACATAAATTTATAAGGTAAAGGTCTTTTTTTAGGTCACAGGCAGGCCCGACTTCAAGTTTGAATATGAGAATCCCTTGTAGAAGCCAACAAGGGGATTCCTTTCCTTATGTCCTTATTTATTGTTCAAATTTTGCACCCATCAGATTTGACATCGTAACCATGCTTACAAGTATACATAACCTTGCCAATCCACATAAAGTTCAATTTCTCCCTTTACTAGAAAGCATCAGTAAGGAGGGGCAAAGTTTTTGGAGATTTGTAACAGCAACCTGTCACTGGTATCAGTGCCCAGAAAATCTGGAAGCACAACTGCAGATCTGGAGGTACCACATAATAATAATATTTGTTAAGTTTATACCTCTTTACACTGGGAACATAATATGTAAGATGCAGAGAGATTAAAGCTTTTCTTGTAAAACATCCTATGTTTAACTGTTGCATTCTGTTTACAGCAATTATGACTATTTCGATTTGAATTTTGATGTATAGTGGGACACTAGCTTACTCAAGATAGCTGGTGAATTTTGACAGAGATATTGGATACAAGCTTAGTAAAAATGGCTGATGAGCTGCACTAGAAATGAAATATAGCACTTACAATTTTTTCTGTGATTACAAGTAAAACGAACCATGGTTCCATGGTAATAAGTAAGGCTAGCTTAGACTCGTGAAAAGACTGGAGAGCGAACTTGACAAACAACCTTAACAGATTTTGGTATGACAAAAATAGAATTATGGAGGTTGGGAAGCTCATCTCATTTTCCATGATAAATACAGACCAACAGAATTATATGGTTTTATCTTTGTATGTCAATTTGCAACTTGCAGAATAAATTGTATACAACTTTTCAATTGAAGACGTTCCATAACCTGGCAACCCAAAGGATGTTTTGGAAACTTGTAAAAAAGATTTTTAATTCTGTCAATCCTGTTAAGCACCCTCTACCTCGATTAAATCTTAGGGATGTCTGGAGGTTTCAGTAATCTCCTCCAAACTACCCTCACGGCATTCTTTGCATAAAATCAAATAACATGACATAGGGATCAGCAACTAGGCAATGATCTGTAGTTGAAAGACATCTTGGTCGAAGGTACCCCAATTGATAAGACACCTATTCCTTCTTTAACATGCACATTTGCCATGAACGTTGTGCAGTTTTGTTTAGAAGTAGTCTGACCAACAATTTCTGAACTTTTGTTTAGAATTAATCCGACCAACAATTCTGAACTTGTGACCAGTTTGGACGCCCCATTTACTGAAAACAATATTAAGTCTACTTTGTCAAAATAAGTAGTGAATCATATGACAACATAAACGAGAATTGATAACCATCAAAGAAGTAATTTCAGATAACAGAATTAAATAGATCCATACTTGGGATCATGGGATATTGTTAAGTATAATCATTTATTCAGGAAAAAGATCTGGAAAGAAAAATAGCAACAATAGGATAAAGCAATGTGCTTTGATTGAAGTTTTCTGAAGCAGAAAACTGGCCTTTGGTGTTCATCTAGATCTTCACCCAACACTAGTTCAATCAAAATTCTGAAAAATGAACATTTACACAGTAGAAAACCTGGTTTTGGGGTTTTTCCCCTAGCAGTGAACAGCATTACCAGTCTAAATAGTATTGACCTTTAATAAGCAAAATACTTATACTTTAGTAGCCAATAAAAGCACATCAACCCTTGTAACAAGGTTAAAACTTTGGGCTCAGATCTTGGCTTCAGAATCACATTAGATATTTGGATTTGCTATTCTTTGCAAATTCCAGACATTCAGATTTGCTATTCTTCGCAAATTCCAGACATTCATATAAAGGATAATATTGAGCACCAAATTTGATTCAACATTTTCAGCTATTCCCAAAATAAGAATACTGCAATTCTAAGTGTTTTCTTTGCATCATATAAGAAGTCACACAGTCTAATAAATGCAAATTGCAGTTAGTACTCTGAGCAAATACTGCGAACAGAGAACACTGCAATAAGCAACAGTCATAATCTTCACACCTGTTGCTATCTTAAGGTATAAATAGATGGTTTCAATCTAATTTGCGCGGTCTTTGATCACATCAATATCAATCTCAGCAGCATCAGTGGCTTGAACCTCGTAATGAACACCATCAAGTTCCCTTCGTAACCTGTCTTTAGTGGTGGCATAAAGCATCTTTGCTCTAATTCGGGATACATCAGGGGACCTACACCCACAATAAAATTGTCAGCCATACAGTAAGCCAAAATATTATAATTACAAAGTTTTTCTGCACAATTAAAGTCGATGAACAAAACTTTTGGCAAGCAGAGAACAGCAATCAGAAAAGTTTCCAAAGCGTTAAGCATAATAAACAAACCCAAGAGCATAAAAGTAACTACACTTGGAAAAATGAAAATCCATGTCCAATCCATTTGCCAAATCCACAAACAAAAATACATATTATTTCAACTACAATATATTATTAGTTCATTGATGGCAAATATATATAACACTATAACTGAGAAAATATTTATCAGTCCCAAGAACTTCTGTCCCCTGTTTGCACCTGATATTCCTTGCTCGCCTACCAGAATCTCGGATATATATAATTTTCTCAGTTCATGGATGGCAAAATATATATATATATATGTTCCACGGTGTTTCGGGGACGGGGACGGGGACGGGGACGGGGACGGCAGGGGATGCGTTTCAGGGACGGCAGTCCGAGGACCATTTTCTGGGGACGGCAATATATACGAATTTTTCAATATATATATATATATAGAGAGAGAGAGAGAGAGAGAGAGAGACTCAAATTTCTACAAGTTAATGGACAGCAGTATAAGACTATAAGCTGAATAACAATAATAAATATTAACAACAGCATAACAACAATAAAATTAGTCATGATAGCAATATAATGGCAGTAACTTTAATCATAACAGTAGTATAACAGCAATAAAATTTAATCATGACAGCAATATAACAGCAATTTAATCATGACAGCAGTATAACGCAATATTTCATTGCCAGTTGTGAGTTTTTTTTCTCTAAACATTATAAAATGTATGTTTGATTTTGGGGACGGCGACGGGGACAGGGGTCTCACGGCAGGGGACGCGTCCCCGTGGAACACAGATATATATATATATTCCCATATTTTGGGAATGGTGAATTTGGGGATCATGATGACAATTTTTAACATCCTCTAGACCAAATTGATCTGTATGACCTCTTCAAATGCATAGTAGAATTATACAATTTCATTTGTGTTTTAACTTTATTGTACAGTGTATAATTCGAGATCATCTTGTTATTGTTGCCATCCCTCTAAGGATTGCAATATCAAGACCAATTACAAAGATGACACTTCAGAGGACATGTCAACCTGTGAAGTGTCCTCTTTGTAATTGGTCTACATGTCAACCTGTGAAGTGTCCTCTTTGTAATTGGTCTTGATATTGCAATCCTTATCTTTTTCCTTGCTCCTCCATCCATGCAATCATGTGTTAGAGTTTCCTACAAAGAAAAAAGTGATAAAATAGTAGCCATTCATATTCATATGGATAAAATAGAAATTCTTTATAATCTCACTTCTATGTATAAATATGGTGGTAATCAATGCCCAAGTCATTTTGATTCTTGTAAGCTAGTTCTTAAATATTATTTGAGTTATTAAATTAGGTTAATTTGCTTCTCACATTCTTAAGGGTAGGACAAATTAGAAGAAAATAGTGTTCATCTTCCATTTTGTTAGTGTTCATCTTCCACTTCGTTTGTGTCGTAAATTTTACAAATTCACTAGCCCCAAGGTGATTTTGGGTTAGTCCTACAACCAGTTTCACAATGTAGATTGTGAGCATTGGTCCTTATGTTAGCTATATTCTTTAGTTTTTCAAGATCATAATGTTGGAAACATAGTTTTGATCAATCAAACTATGATTAATAATGTCTTTGTAATACTTCAGCTTCCTCTTATTAATAATTTTATTTTCATTTCATGTTTTTGGTTTAAACTTCATAGGGATGTAAGAATTAATTTCATGAACATTGTTGATTAGATTGTTATCTTCAATATTCCAGTATCTATTTCAAGCCTTACTGTCTGTCTCTAGCCTACCCTAATTTCAGGCTATGGTGGCTACTACTCATATTAAAAAAGATAACAAGGAGCTTATTGGTACTTAAGTTGAGACGAGTGTATTTATATTCTAGGAACTAATCATGGCAAACTCCATGGAAGTACAGCCCAATTCAATTAAAAGAATATAATATGATTTATTACATTTTATTTGCCTAGACTTCACAATGATATAGAACAACTGGGATGACTATAGTGTTAAGAATAAATTATTCTCATCTCAATCCCATAGCTTAGCATTTCTAAATGCATTTTCAAGACCATAATCAGCATTCCAGCCACCAATTATTCTTTTATATGCATTGGTGTTCCAGTTTAAATGGTGGTTGAAGTTGATGCAAGGTATTTGTAAGATTGGACCTCTTCAAGGGTATTGTTGTCATAAAATATTGGAGGATAAGAACTTCTTTTAGATTTAATAATTATTACCTTGGTTTTGTCAACATTAACAGTAAGTTTGTAATTCTTACAAAATAGTCAAAGAACATTGAGCTACTTATGGAGATCCTCAAATGTTCAGGCAAGGGCAATGGCAGCATAAGTAGAAGGATGACAATGAGCCCAACCATGTTATTACAAATGCACTCCTTTTGACATTCTTCCATTTTACCTATATAGATGCCAAAAAGAGTGGGAGAAAGAGGCATCCTTTTCATAAAGCCTAATCACAGCACCATGAAGCTCAAGAGGGATGTCAATTTCTACTAATCTTTTCCAAAGATTGGCTCTTGGATTGGTACCAAAGGCTTTTCTAAAGTCAATAAAACAACAAATGAGGTCCTCTTTTTCGTCTCTACAATCATCAGTGATATCAAGGTGACAAGGTGATCTGTAGCAGAATGTTAATTTCCAAAGTCAGCTTGCCCCTTAGCCCTTTTTTATTGTTGTCCCCAATGTAATGGCTAAATTTACGTTCGACATAGTTACCAAGAGACTGATACCCTGACCCTTGGTACTCATCTCCCATATTGGAGACACTTCCCCATCCTAAAGGCCCATATGGGGATGTCTCCAAACATTAGGAAACTTTAGATGAATTTTCTTTGCATCTCTCTACGTCTCCTAGAAGCATCCCTTAAAAATTGGGAAACTCATTTTAGAGGTTTCAGAGATATATTATATTAATTAAATTGGGTTTTCTTAAAATGCAGATATGTGGTTGACAAAAACTAAAAGAACTAAAGAAATACACTAATAGACTTGTAATTTTCTATTTTTTGAATAACAGATTACATGTTTTTCTGTAGCAGAAATTTTCTTATCAAATCCTAAAGAGGCTATAGTACGAAAAGAAACAATAATAAGGCTTAAAGCATGTACATGCATTGAAGTTTTATCAATTGATTGAAAATATGGTCATCTCCAAGGAAACATATACCATATTTTTAAAACAATGACATTCCCTTCCCAATCTTTGTCTGCCATCTCCAGGTGATTATGGTTTAAAATTTAATTTTTTATATCATACCACTGATTAAAAGACATCAATACAATTGATCTTTGCTTTTGTTGGCACCTACTTCAATACATAAAATGTTAATTTTTCATTTTCAAGCATTTTAGTATTTACATTCTTTAAAATTGCATATCCATTGTATGATTATTTTTTCCTAAATTTAAATTATAATTTTTCATTCTTTTTGTGATCTCCAAGTACCCATCTCCACGATTGAAAATGGCATACCAATACCTGTCTGTCTCCTATACCAAAACCAATCCCCATCTCCTAGTAACTATGATGTTCATTAATCAAACCATATATTTTTGCCAAAAGAGGGCCAATCATGATGGTTTGGAAATTGGTTGGCTCTTTTTGATTTCCAAGTTTCAAAATAGAAACAACCGAACATCCGGTCCATTGTTTGGGAAGCCCTTCCTACCAGCTTGGTTGATGATCATTGATGATTGATGTGAGATGTAAGGATCAGACTAACAAGCTTTAGATCTCAACTCCATATTTTTCAATGTCCTTGGGTTTACCTTTTGCAAGGCACTTAATGCCAAACTTTGTGCATGTGTGTGTACATGATATATGCATATGTATGTCCTATACATACATATCCATATATATACACTTTTTAAAAGACAATTATATTGATTGGTATTTATTATTTACTAATAAAAGAACCCTAGTTGTATTGCCTTGGCACATATACTAGAAGATACACAAAGCAAGTGAAAAAAGAGACTAATGACCTGATAAAGCATACAAAGCTAGAGGAAAGTAGCACTAAAAACTTTTATTAAAAAGAAAAGCGTTTATCATCAGCCTTCCCTTTGAGAGCAAAGAGATTGTGTGTCTCTGTGGGTTAGGGCAAGTGTGTAGGCATTGGCATTTGAAAACAAAATGTTGTTGCAGGCTGCAGCAGTGGCTCTTCCTTCCTTTCAGTTTAACTTCTTGCCTCTCCTTCAGTTTGTGAGTGGGTGTTGATGTTCCAATTCTTGCTTGAGGAATATCCACCATGGGGAAAGCAATGGTACTAATGGCTCTTTACCTGAAATCTGTTTCTTGTATTGGATGACTTCAGCCAACAATCTTCTTGCCTTGTCAATAGTGAGTGTTAGTGTGAAAAGTGGTTTTACCTAACTACTTCACATCTACCTAGTTGGTCCTATTCACACTAATGCTTAAGCTCACTTAAAGATTTTTGCCTTTTAGTCTCACCTCATGAGTGCACTACATGTGTTCTCACACTTGTCCCAAGTGTGCCAACATATGTCACCATATTGGAGGTGTAGTCAGTCTTTCAGTCCTACCTTCTCTCCTTCTCCTTGTCCTACATATACAAGGAGCCTATTGTACTTTACAAGCTTCACTTTTGTTGATCCATTTGTATGATAGTTCTGGCATTGTTATCTTGCATATTCATTTGTGGAAGTGTTTGATCTTGCAAGTTTGATCTTAGCTGCTTCAATGTACAGTCGTATGGCTGCCGTACATTTTCTGCACCGCCATACGATTGTATGGCCATCGTACTGTTGGACTGCTTCTATACCGTTTCGATCTGAGTGCCTGCATTAGCATTGTGTCGGCTTTGGTACAGGGGGCAATTTTTTAATTTTAAAAAAAATTGTTTTTTTAATTTATTTTACAGGGTACAACCATGCACAGTTGTTAGCCTGCACAGGGATGACGCCAACAGACCGTGCGTTTTGCAGAGGGTGTGGTCACATGGGAGACACAAGCCTCGAGTCATAGCCAACCCTTGAGGGCTTAACACAACAGTTGCCAGAGCTCCGCCAACGAGCCACTAACCAACAGCCCACCAACGCACCACTGACACACCAACGCACCACCGACACACCACTGCACCCTCTGCAACACTCCAGCACCACCCAGGCACTACCATCACTCAACCAGGCGGACGCTGCCCAGACAGGGCCTATGGCCCTTTTTTTAGCCCTTGAAGGGCATTTTTTCAACAAGCCATAACTTTTGCTCAAGATATCAAAATTTTGACTTCTTATAGGTGACAAAAAACTCTTTCCAACCACTTCGCCATGGTGGTAGTCTTGTTTTCTGATTTTCCTATTTGTGAATGTAATTGTTGTTTGAAGCTCCAATTTGCTTGCCTTTTTCAATAGGGCATGAGCATATCTTTTGCCCACAATATCAAAATCAGGCAAAAAAATTTTAAAAATTATCAAAAAAAACACAAGAATTCTAATTGTAATATCAGAAATTTAGCTTGACAAACCATTTTTTATAAATTTGTAGAATCACCGTGTGTTATAAATAGTTGATTCAGGTTTGTCCTTGTAAAATTTGCACTCACTGCACCTTGTATTTTTTTCTTTTGGGGGCGGGGGGGGGGGGGCGCCTACTTTCAGCATTCTTCTGGGGGGGGGGGGGTTGTTGTAAGACATGATTTCAAGTGCCCTTTTTTTTTTTGTGTGTGTGTAGTCATAATGGCTAACACTAGGACAATTGAACCTTTAATTCCACATAATTCACAACAATTTAAAGCAAAACCAACTTTAGGTCATGAGCATCCCTCCCACTTGAAGTTAAATAAGCAGTTCACTCCCTCTTTCAAATCCGGTGAGTCTCCCTCCACAACAACAAAGAATTCAAGAGATAATTGCACCTTTTATGGCAAATGGGACATGTTGAGTCTCATTGTTTTATGCCATTGTCCTTTTTGGACACTTGTAAGAACTCTATATCTGCACATTGTTTGTAAACGCACTAACATAAAGTGCCAAACCTGATTTTATGTTTTTTGGGAGAATTCTTGCACACCATATTGTGGTATTTTGTACTTGCACTACCTGTAAAGTGTCATGGAGGTTTTTGTGTGTGTCTTGATTTACAAACACAGACTTAATAATCCTCCTACGTGTGTGCCTTGATAGTTGCACACTCTTCTTTTGTAGCTGGTTGCTTGTACATCATATTGGACCTTATGTTGCATCTACATCCCTTTGCACACTTGTGTGCCACATTTCAATGGATCTACCAATGCCTCTCCTTTCTCAGCATTATGGGGGTATCACATGGTTATGCTAATGCTTCCTTGGTTTCAATGAAGTAATGGAAACACCTGTCTCATTTCAATTGATTAGTATTCATGACTCCGGTACCTTTGTAAAGCACCATCTGTACATATAGTATTGTCATTGGGGTCACTCATACAAGTGTATGCACATATAGTACTACTGTTGGGGTCACTCGGGCAGTGTTTTGTGTCTCTTTGATCATAGTACCATCTACATTTTTGACTACCAGATTGTTGCCTTGTTGCAATATTTGGTGTGATCCACCATTTGAGTATATATGGTTGAGTAGTGTCATTGGAGTCACTTGTGCAGTGTTTTGTGCCTCTCTTATCTTGGTCTACATTCATTGGAGGGTTCTTTGATTCCAGTAGAAACTACTTGTTCTTCAGCAAAGTTTATAGCTTTTGTGTGCTTTAAGAGTTCTTCATGTTCCTCATCTTTCAAGGACATCTTTTTGAGAAGGTTTATTTGTCCTTCTCATTCTCTCTTTTGAGGAGTTTTTTCCCACAAGGTTTTCTCCTTTTCTTCATTTGTGAGACTTTATTGTACATGGGTACCTCATCAGGGCTTGTTGCCGAGACTCATTTTTTAGTGTTTAGCTTTCTCCCTAAGTATCACTTAAGGGGGGTGTTAGTGTGAAAAGTGGTCTTACCAAACTAGTTCACATCTACGTAGTTGGTCCTATTCACACTAGTGTTTAAGCTCACTTAGAGACTTTTATCTTTTAGTCTCACCTCATGAGTGCACTGAATGTGTCCTCACACTTGTCCCAAGTGTGCCCACATGTGTCACCACATTGGAGGGATAGTCAATCTTTCTGTCCTACCTTCTCTCCTTCTCCTTGTCCAACATATACAAGCAGCCTATTGTACTTTACAAGCTTCACTTTTGTTGATTCATTTGTATGATAGTTTTGGCATTGTTATTTTGCATATTCGTTTGTGGAAGTGTTTGATCTTGGCTGCTCCAACAGTGAGCAATTGTTCTATTGCTTCAGTTCTATTATGAAGGCTTTGAAAGCTTTGCCTCAAAATTTGAAGGTGTTTTGCTTGTTTCTTTAGGCATTTTTAAAGAGCATACTGATTATCTCTTTAGTACTGAGAATTGGAAACAAGATGATTAATATGTTTCTTCTAAATTTCTTGGTCTTCTCCTTTCGCTTCCATCACATGTACGAATCCCTAAAGGTGTCATTAATGTTTGCCAAGGCAAAGTGTATTGAGAACTCCCTTGGTTTGAGACATATTGCTGATATGGGGGAACACAGACTTGACAACAAGCAAGTTGTATAGGGTTGCCGTTTTCAGTATTATACTTGTCTTAGAAAAGATGAAGTGGCATGGTAGCCATTTGCAGGAGGTTCTATGTGAGATAAGTCAGTAATGGAGAGAGGGAGCAATTGGGATCAGACTTTAGGAATAATTATAAGACTTAGTCTTAAGGGTGTAACTTTGGAAAGATTTGCAACACAGATGACCTTAATGGGCTGATCAGAATAGATAGAAAGCTCTTTGGTTCAGGAGTGAGGCCTGAGTGGTTACTGCAGCCATATTGTTGCCTTGCTCATTGCATTGACCTTCTTCCTCAAGATTGATGGTCTGATTAGTGATTATCTTGACTACTTTGGAGTATTTGCTTGCTGTTGTCTTCTGTAAGAATTCAATATAGCAGCACTTACATAGAGACATTACATTTACAATAGCTTATGTCTCCTTTAACAGATCTAGAAATAAGTTTGGTATTTCTTCTAGTGTTCATAGCTATAGTGATTTGGGTACCCAGCGCCAAGAAATTAGCATGAAGTGACCTTTTGAACTGATGGCATTTAGGACACTAGTATAAGCATAAGCAAGGACCCAATGTTATTGTCAGAATGGAATTAAGATCAAGAACATTCTCCTCTGACTGATTCCATTTAAGGTCCTGATTGGAGTGACTGGGAGCGGTTCAACCCCTGATTGCTTGTTCTTTTTGCCTTGGTGGACAATATAGATAAGAACATCATCTTCATTTTTGTTAACAGGAACCTAGGTAGCTTTTATGCCAGTCTAATGTGAGCAGCTTTGTTATGGATTTGCCATTATTTTCTTACATATGTGAACCAATTTGGATTTTGAGTGTAATAACAAATTAATGTCCGTATTACCAAATCTAGGAGCACTGTACTGCATTTATGACTAATAACTAGCACTTGCACCCATAGGAGGTTCAAGGAATACGCTGATAGGAACAACCGACGAGTTTATAAAATTTTCCGACGTGAATTTTTTTATGGCATGAGACAGTTTTCCAAGCACTATAATGCTCACATATAAAAGCCTATCGGCTAATTAGTGTTACGAAGTGGATGGTATGCATGGTTGGAGTAGCCACTGGTATTCCAGGAATCCAGACCAATATGCTATGCAAAATGGTAAGATCAAATGTCTATTGATGCACAATTGTTTGCTTATATCACATATCGTTTATGGATTGGGAATAGGCTTATCAACGGGTGAAAATCCCATGTAAGATGTGCTGGTGTGCTTCTGTTAGCCAAAAACTCATAGATTTTATCTAACATTAACTTCTGGAAGGTTTGGTTATATTTTTGCCTTCTAGCACCCCTATTTTTGTATTATTGCAGGTAGGCTTTTGAGGAGTTGGACTGGCTGATGTGGAGTGTATGACTTGGGGCACTGTTCAGCTTTATTGTTTGATCAAAAAATGCCAAAAATAGCAACATAGGAATAAGGAAGACATTGAAAACAGAGTGGAGTATTAAGTTCGATTTCTTGGAAGGACAAAACCCCTGACTTCTCTTCAAGACAGCAAGGGTTAAGAAATGAGAATGTATAAGAGTGAACGTGTTAACATTTGAAACCTTTTCTTTGTCATCTATCTGGGAGAAGCCATATATATTATTATATATAATATATATGTTTAAAATACAAGGATTTTTTTTTTTAAATTATTGATGTTCAACTGTATAATTAAAGTGTTAAACATCATTAAACATTCTAAAGAGTTGAAACTCATTCATTAAAAATTGAAGAATGAACAGTCAACATTGATAATTGAAAATTGAAATGAAAAAAATGAATGAATCTCTGAAATATGAACACAAAGTTGTAAATATAAATATTTGATCGTATTATCAGTGATCACAAAAATAACTATTTCGAAATGCCTCCCTTTTTAAATTTTACTAATATGTTTTCTTTTTTTAAACAATTGTTGACGTGGGGGATGCCAATGTTATGCATCCCAAAGTGGGCTGCTATTTCCCTTGAAGAAGCTAAGGAAAAGGCGGGGATGTAAAAATAACATGATAAACCTGTAGTAGAGAACAATAGGCCAATTATGCTCTCATGAATACAAAGTTTGATATATATGTCAAAGTCGAGGACAAAGACGAAAGGGAGAAGGCGCTGAGGATGTCGAATTGCAGATTTGTGAGAACTAATCATCATTTTGCTAAAATGCAGGAGCTGCTCAAGCTATCAAAAGCTGGCATCAGGGGAGATGCTATGGCCTCTCTTCCTTCAGGAAGTTCAGTCTGTCGATGTCATCTTACTTAAGGCCTCCAAGTTGTGTTTTAGGGGGGAGGACAAAGACGAAAGGGAGAAGGTGCAGAGGATGTCTGATTGCAGATTTGTGAGAACTAATCATCATTTTGCTAAAATGCAGGAGCTGCTCAAGCTATCAAAAGCTGGCAGTAGGGGAGATGCTATGAACTCTCTTCTTTGAGGAAGTTCAGCCTGTCAATGCCATCTTACTTAAGGCCTCCAAGTTGTGTTTTAGGGGGAGTGTTAAGACTACAAAACCCATCTTGGTGGGTTCCTTTGAGCTACCAATACTTGTGGTATACCATTGAGTCATGTGTACCTTGTAGGTGTAACTTGCATATGTAATGTGTATCTTGCATATGTAAATGTGTGCCTAATTGGGAGGTGTAGAAATAGAAGCAATGCTTCCCCTTTTTCAATCAGTTCATTCAAGTGAATTATTCTACATTATAGAGATATCCTTCTTGGTGTCTTTTGACACCACCACATATTGGTGTTCTCTTTGTGGATCTTTGTTATTTGTTCAGTTGGATTTGTGTCATCAATCTCATATTTAATCCCTGAGATTTGATACTGTGTGAGATTAATGACAAGGGTCCATAATCAAACAACTAATAAAACTCCACATAAAATAAAAGAGAATACCAATATGTGATGATGCCAAAAGACACCAAAAGAAGAATTTCATTATAATATAGAATGAATTCAATGTTGCCAGTTCTAGTTCTGGTTCTGGTTTGGGTTCAGTTTGTGGATTCGGCAAAAAGAAAATGTGGGTTGGGTTCGTCCATACAAAAGAAAAAAAAAATCACACACACACATTGCCTTCATTCTCCAAATTCCTATTACATCTTTAAAATGTCTATATTTAAATGATAAACCATAAAAAACCTTTCGTACTAAATAAATATACAATTATATTATTATTCCCTAATATTCCTTTAAATATTTATATTCCCTATTATTAAGTATATATTATATATAAATATTTCCATTAAATATTTATTAAAAAGACTTTTATTAAATATTCAATCCAAATTCACATTATATAGATGGTAAACAATTTATTAAATGACAGGATTTCCACCAAAACTAAGATCGAAGTAAAAAATGCAGCACTGGGCATTTATTTCACAGGGAAAACTTGAAAGGCCCACTACATTGACCAAATTTTTACAAGGACAAATCTTTGTCTTCCTCCATTGTTCTTCTAATCATATTTCTCCATTCACTTTTATAACAGTGTTGAAGCATATTCACTGCAGTTAATAGAAAAACAGAACCAATTGATCAATTGATGGCAGTGGTGTTTTTCTACCATGTTGTTAGAAACTTAACAGTAGGGAAGTTGGAGTTGGAGGAGTTTCCCAAGAGCACGAATGTAGCAAAGGCTTTGTCACCATCCTCATTTGCACGGAATGCCAAAAAGGATTAGAAAAACCAAAAAAAAAAGTTCAAAAACCCATGCCTTCTGTCTGAGTTTGGTTGGATCTGCTTGGGTTCACCCAGGACCAACCCACAAACTTCATGCCACCCCCTGGTGCAATTCCCTGGCCTCACCCAACCGGACCCTGGACCAGGTTCGAATTGGACCCATATCCAGGGCCTCTGTTGGACGAACTAGCAGCATTGAATGAATTGATTGGAAATGATAGGAGACATTGTCTCTATTTATACACCTCTCAACAAGTTACAAAAGAGTAGACCAGCCCATTAATGCTCTAACACCACTATAATTATAAGTGCAAGTTACACATGCAAAGTACAAATTTCCATATGCAAGTTACAACTACAAGGTACAAATAACCCGATGGTAGGCCACAAGTATCAATGACTCAAAGGGTCCCAGCAAGATCAGTTTCCACTCTAACAATCAAGATGTCCTCAGCGGATTAGGGGTGTCACAACAACATTAAGAAACCCCCAAGTAACCTCCCTAAAATAGGCAGCATCCTTGGGATTTAAAAAAAAGGCATGAAACATCCCAACAAAATAAGAGAAAAGGCAGGGGAAAAAGGGGGAAACAGGGGAAACGTGGGGGAGGGGTGAGCATGTCCCTGGAATGTCTGGGACGGCCCCAGAGAGCAGAGGATATATCACTGAGGAACAGTGGCATATACTTATCAGGAAACAAACTAATTTTTGCGGCAACTCTTCAGTACAAGCTTTTACCAGTTCTAAAATCTAAACTAGCATTAATCATCTATGCAATGGCATCTTGAGATGCTAGTTTAGATTTTAGAACTGGTAAAAGCTTGTACTGAAGAAAATCCCTCTCTCTGCAATATATTTTATTGTTGCTGATACAACTATGGTAATATGAACTGTGCAAGCATCGAAAAATTGCAATAGACCATAAATGAACAAGAAGTAAGCAAAGGAGTAAAGGATTCCCTGCCAGATATGGCAATCACACAGAAAAGCTTTGAAGCTGGGAAAAGCTTCTTTAAACTTCTGCCTTCTTGAATACAGCAGCAGACTAATTGAACAGGCTTAAGGTAATACTGTGGACTTCAAACACAAAAGCAATTTAAGCGCTTATAATTTATTCTAAGGTTACAGTGAATAATCACAATGTAGAGGCAAGAGGTGGTCGCTATGTGCTCAAGGCCAGCGCATAGTAGGGTAAAGCATAGCAATAGATTCAATCAAAAAAGCTTCTGATCCATAGATTTCACAATTTAAAAAGAAAATTAAAGGCAAGGTTCAGCAGATAGCAGATTGGGGAATTTGTCCTACACCTCTTTTAAAATTGTGCTGGTTTGACTCAGAAACATAATAAATGGGTATTTGTAGCTCAACAAACCGATCTCAAAACCCAACAGACAATAGAAAAGCTAACACTTATAGAAGAGCAATTTAAGCCAATCTCACTAGAGGATTATTTTATGAAAATTCACGTTTTCAATAATCAGGCCCTTGGTCCACTATTCAGTTCAAAAGAGTTCCGGGCAATCCACCAAGATTCTGTTCTAGTGGTCCATCCAACCTGAACAATATGTGAAACAAAGGGATAAGGCGTGGTTGAAATCCCAGACATGGGTAGTCTAAACCTGGAATCCAGATCCAAGGATGCCCATACTATGCACTGTAGCCGCTTGGGTATGTATTTCTTGAAGCATCCAAGAAAGACAAAATATACAGGTTCTCTTATTTGTCCCAATCCCACAATTACAAGGGGGGGGGTTGCCCTCCCATACCCACAACAATGAAACTAAAATTGTTAACACGCATGAAGATCATAACCTATCCACACAAAAACATTGGGATATGGCATATGAGAGCAAGCCTTCTAATAGGTTTTTGGTGATATACATCAAATTCAACATTAAAACTAAAATTGTTAACACGGATGTAGATCATAAACTATCCATTAAAAAAAGCTGGGGATATGACACATGAGAGCAAACCTTTTAATGGGTTTTTAGTGATATACATCAAATTCAACAAAGAAACCAAAGTTATTAAACACAGATGAAGATCATAAACTATCCATACAAAAACATTGGGATTATGACATAAAGCAAGCCTTTTAATGGGTTTCTAGTGATAGCCTTCTAATGGGTTTCTTTCTAGTGGTATACATCAAATTCAGATGAAGAAAGGTAACTTGCCATGCAATGAAGAAGATCTTGCTCTTCTGACAGTTCTCATTGGTGACGAAATCAAAGTCATAGACAGCATAGCGGCAATCATTGTCAGGGAGAGCAGCAGTAAAATCGTCATAGCTCTCAGCAGGGCCACCAGTCTTCTCTACCACCACCTGCTTCGTTTTCTCATCGATCTTGAAGACCACATAGCGGTGCACCTTCTTCCTCTTGAGCTCCAGGAATGCATGTTTGCACTCATCAGCCACACCCATTCCTGATGAGGCGCTCGACTGCCACACAATCCGCCATTAACACACCTCCAAAAAAAACACAATAGAAACGCACAACATCGCCTCTTCACTTACCATTCGGAACGACATGGCTGAAACAGGTGTCTAAGAAAGAGATCCGATGCCACACAACCCAATTCGATCGATACAAATCACCTCTGCTCTCAATCAATCCGCGGCTGTGGATATCATCGCAATGCTCTGCGCTCTAAAATAAGCATAAAAAATAAATAGAGAAAGTAAAAAGATAGACAAAGCTCTATTGGGTCCCCTTAAAATTCCTCCAAAACCTTTAGTTAGAGCCGAAAGTAACAACTATCATCTTCTGTTTGTCAAAAGATTCTAAATTCTATTTCTATTCCAATTTTAACCTTTACCTTCTGTTACCAAATAAACAGCTTGTGTTCTCAAAGCAATTGTTTATTTGTATTGAACAATGCTAATAAATACAAAGGAGAAAAAAATAGACCTCAAAAAAGCAATTGTTACAACAAAACATTTCATGAAGGAGAACTATTGAGTGTTGTCCATTTCAGGGCCCAAACCCTGGACTCGTAAAAACCATGTGATGGGATGTTTATTTTAATGTTATTAATTAATGGACTTAGTTGAAACCATGAGTATTATTCTTTTCTTTAATCCTATCAAGGAAGGAGGGAATTCTATAGAGGGGTCCATTTTTTTTTAAATGTATGGCTCATTTTATGGTGTAAAGGTGAAAATAGTATTCCTTTAGTATCTTTTTATTATTATTTTAAATTTATTTTATTTTTTTGTTTTGAATGTATTTAGTTATGGTTCAAGTCAACTTGTTTCCAATTAGTTATTGTTCATCGACCTAAGTATAAAATATTTAAATTATAGCTCTAGTAAGTTGTATAAAAAGATAAAGTCTTGATATTTTTAGGGATCCATTGATTAGCAATTAGTGAATTATATTATTTGATCAATAGCATCCAAGATTGTTATATCAGCATCTCAGATTATAAGCACAGATATAGGCATTTACATTTATGCTTGGCATATCTTCCAACTTGTTCCAAATTGTTGAATCAATCCAAGGACTTGACTAAGCCAAAAGGTGGGAAGTTAGTCATCTTCCTCTCCTAGCATAACAAGTTCTATCGGTGCTTTTAAGCACCACTATCTTTAGATAGCACAAGCAAACAAGATTTTGAATATCAAGAGTGTGAAGATTAAGGTCACATATTAGGGTCAATGCCACCAAAAAAATAGTAAAGACTATGTGTGCGCAATTCAGAACCACAAGTGCAGGATTGAACATAAATAGGGAACAGTCATTCATTAGTCTATTAGAGCTTATGGCATCAAGTATAATTATAGAAAACAAAATTGGATCATTGAGTACAAATTACAACACAATATCCTCGCATTGCATCAAAGACAAGTAGCCTTGTCCTCTTATCAGTTTTCATAGCATAAATCTACATTGTTGCTAGACTCAACTAATTAGGCTAGAGAAGACTAATTATTATTGCTATTTTAATTTATTTACCATAGCTTAAAACTAAAGAATCCGTTTATTGTTTTTCCTATGGAACTATAAAGTTGGTCAAATAATGGAATTTTTAATTATTTATTTAAAATTTAGTACCTGCTACATTTTTTAAGAAACATTGTGGAGGGGTGGCTATAGGTTTCTTATATCTCTTGTAAGAGATAAAATTACATACCATATGCCTTTGTTCTTTAAAATTTTCACTTTATATCGATGTTGTAGACGTATTGATCCTTGCACTCAATTTGGTGCACTATTTGACACCTAACCCATTAGCCAATCATCACTCCAATTCCCAATGATCCAGATTGATCATTGCTTGCAACATTCTTGTATTTGGACTAGATATTGTACACCTTGCAAGTCCTAGGTCTAGTTGAATTACTTAATATTTATAAATATTGTAAATAATGTGCCTATATGGAAAATGACACCACACTTGTGTTAGGATAGTGATATTTAATTGCAATCCTAATGTCTAATGTTGGATCTCCCAACATCTTGGAATGGGTTCTTGGATACCCATGAAGGTCATTTTAAGATATTAGTATTTAATTAGTTTACTTGTAACTTGCAAATATTGATTGTAATGGCATTGAAAAGAGCGGTGGAGCATGATGGTGCCAGTTACAATTTTAACTTGACTTCATTTACACCACTTTCCCAATCCTAGGTGCTAGGAGAATGAGTGGAGGATCTTTACATGTTGAGTGGGGTCCACAAAGATAATGGAGAGTATAATAGAGTGTTATACTTTGGGGATTTATGCCCACTCTTCACATGGGTCAAAGATGCTTAAAGAGTTGTGTTTTCTATTCATGGATGCATTGACTAGTCACATGGGGGCATTGGTTTTTTGTTGTACCATGGTTTTGGGTGGTAATGGTTTTAGGAATCCAATTGGGGTTTCCTCCCAACTCTTCTCTATAAATTATATGCATTGGTTAGAGGATTCATGGGCTATTATAGGTACACAAGTGTTGCCAAAATGTTGTCAAATTGAAGGATGAAGTGTGTTGTTTATGTACTCTTGTTTCAAAAGATTAATACATACTTGACCCTTTCTTTAATGGTGGAGTTTTTCCCAAAAAGATTTCTCCACATGCATCCGATGTTATATGTTGAATTATTATGGTTTTCTAATTTTATATGCTCTCCATTTCTATTTCATTAGCTAATGCACGAACACAATAGAATTTGTACACTTAGTTTGATTTTATTGTGGCAATAGTTCACTTTGTATTTAACATTTGGTATAAATGAGTTTAGTTTTGATCAAAGGGGGAATTCCTTTTTAGAAGTGTTGTGAGATTTTTGTGTTGTTGTGGGAGCATCTTGCTTTGTGTGTTTGTAGATCTGTGTGTATTGGAAGCCATGGCAAGTACATCTTAATTAAAGATTGAAAAATTCAATAGTACTAGTTAGAAGCTTTGGAAACTTAAAATGGAGGATCTCCTTGAAGAGAGAGATCAATGGAGAGTTATTTCAAATAGATATAAACCAAAAAACATGTCTAGTGATGATTGGAAGAAAATAGATACTTGCAAATTCTATCCTATTAAATTTCTCTGAGGAGGCTACCGCATATCTCTTATGCAGAAAGATCGATGAGATCTACCAATAAAAGAGTATGGTAAATAAACTTTATTTGAAAAATACTCGTTAAAAATGAAAGAAGGGACTCTATTGCAAAGCATTTCAATGCATTTAATTTGATTACGAGTCAATTAGGATCCATTGATGTTAAGATTGAAGAGGAGGATAAGTGTATTTTGCTACTTTACTCTTTGCCTAAATTGTGGGAAAATCTAATCATTGTTATGAATGGTTCAATGATATATCCTAGATTGGATGCCCTTGTCGTTGCCTTGATTATAGAGGAAATGAGGAGAAAATCTATTGATGAAGGCTCAAAATTTGCACTACATGTTCAAGGAAGGCTCATGGATAAAGGAGGCTCTAAAGGGGATCAGAAAAAGTCTACCGAGAGATCTAAGTCTCAAGGTTGTTCTAAGACCCAAAGAAAGAGCAAAGTGGAGTTCTAGAAATATGGAAAATGGGGGCATGTTAAGGAGTGAAAAAATAAGAAGAAAACTTATGATTCCTCCCCTAAAATAATCCTCTAATAATGGTGAATTAAAAGCTTTATTTATTTCTACTAATGTTGTTTTTTGATGAATCCTTGTTGATTGACTCAAGTTGCTTGTATTGTATGACTCCTCACAAAGAGTGGTTTTCTTCCTACCATGCTTATGATAGAGGAGAAGTGTATTTAGATGACAATTCGCATCAAATTATTAGTTGTGGGAAGGTATAGTTGTGTTTTAGTGATGGGAGGGTAAAAACCTTTATTGGTGTTTTGCATATTTCAGAACTTGTGAGAAGTTTAATTTTTGTATCCAAGTTGAATAATTATGGATTGCATGTGACATTTGACAATTTTGGTTGTAGGTTGGTGAGAGGAAATTTGGTTGTTGCTAAAGAATCTTAATTTGGGACTGTGTTTTTGTTGAATGCCTCCACATTTTGTAACTTTGCCAATGTAACTGGCAATTCTAAAATGCATGTATGTTGTGGCACTAACGTTTGGGCCACATTGGTGAAAAAGGTGTTTGCACCCTTATTAATAAAAAGATGATTGCCAAATTTTCTATTTACTTTGATAAGCACTTTGAGTTATATGAACATTGTGTGTTTGGAAAATAGAATAGAGCACCCTTTGCCTCTAGAAGTTATAAAGCAAAGAAAAAATTAGAAATCATTCATTTGGATGTGTTTGGTCCAATGGATGTGGGTTCTATGTGTGAATCTTGATACTATGCCACTTTTAGTGATGATTGTTTTAGATACATAGGTGGGTTTATTTTATGTGTTCTAACTCTAAGGTTTTCTCCAAGTTTAAAGAATTTAAAGCATGTGTTGAGAACCAAACTGATAAGAAAATAAACGTGTTGAGATTTGATAACTGTACACTCAAAATCATGATTCGGTGGCCTGGGGTGGTCAAGTCAACTTTGACGTGCACATGGACCCTCTCTCCTTGCCACAGGAAAACCTCCACGTCACTCTCACTCTCATGGAAGTAGCCAGTCGAGAGGACGCGAGACATGGGGGCGGTCTAGCTCATTGGAGAGCTGGACTTCATGGAGAGTGGTCGGCCAGTCCTAGGGCATGTGTTGTTGTATGTTTGTTTGAATGCAGTGTTCTATGACTGTTGTTGTAAAGATAACTATATGAACCGAAGGGTCATTAGTCACTGTTCTCGTGTTTGGGTTTCTAATGTTCCAGCATTGTGTGGGTTGACTGTTGTTCTCGTTGATGCTTTGTTCAAGTTGACATTGTCCTCCCTGTTGTTGGATGATCGCTTGTATTTGAAATTCTCTGAGTCTTTCCTATTGTTGTTGAATTACTAGTTGGTCTTGTTGTTGCCTAGGGTGGATCTCCTCTATCTTGTCAAGGTTTTCCTTCACGCACTCACCTCTAAGTCTAGGGCACATTCGTGAGCCTAAACAAGAGAGAGATGGTTAAAGTTAACCTTTACTTGACCTAGGGTTTTGACTTAGGGTTTGTGTGACCTAAGGTTTTGACTTCATTTACTTTGTTTGACCTTGTGATGAAACCAAGGGTTTTGACTAAAGTTGACTAAACTTGACATTGTGTTGGGACCAAGGGTTTGTAATCCTTCTATGTTGCTAATGTTTTTGTTCTTTTTTTTTTTTGTATGCATGCAAGCCTATGAGTGAAAAACATTTTTATGTGTTTTTTTATGTTTATGGAAATATTTTCTATTCTACGAATTAGAAAATGTATCTAGTAAGAGATTACCTAATGCAATTGAATCTATGTTTTTGTTGTTTGATTTTCTGAATAAGTGGATCAATTTAATCTAGAAAGGGAAATTACTTTTAATATATGAACTTTGGAAATGGAAACTACTTTAACAATGCAAATCTACTTAGCCTATCAAGGAAAAAGCAACATGTGTTTACTATTCCCAGGAGCAAAGTTTTGATTATCTAATTATTATGAAATGAAAAAAAGCCTGAAGGAACCTGAAATAAAAGAAGACGTGTGAGCCTCCACTACCCTCAGAAATCCTTGTAAGGCAACCTCTAATCCTCTTGCAATAGCGGGGTGATCCTCTTGGTAACAATAAGAAAAGAGAAGCAAAAGAAGCTTCCAAGCTTTGAAATGAGTTCAATGAGAACTTGATGAGCACTATGGCTTGTGATGTGAGCAATGTATGAATGCAAAATGAGCTTTTAGAAAAGCTAAATTTGAAATAACAAATAAAAGCAAAAGGTTCTAATGTCCTATATGAGCATATGGATGCTTGATTTGGAGAGCAATAACCTGCAAGAACTATGTGAACAAATGAAATTGCCTCCCTTTATGCTTGAGGGAGGGGGGTATTTATAGGTTTGAAGAAGGGATGAGAGGTGAAGAAGAAGAAGAGTTAACTCAGTTTGATTGGAGAGTTAACTTAGAAGACACAAGAGTGATCTGGGTTAAAATTGGAGTGATCTACCCAATAATAGCTTATCACTCAAGAAGTGAAGAAAGAGGAATGCATGAGAATGCATGGGAATGCATGGGTTGATAACTAAAGATGAAAAAGAGCTAAATATGCATGTGTGGGTGCATGAAATTGTTAACTCTATCTTTTGCACAAAATTCCATGCAAACGGGAAGAAAAATGGGTGAAAACAAAGCTATTTGGAGCTAGAAACTCAAGTGAACTCGCAGCTGGTAAACATGACAGAGTCGCTCATGGGTCACCCCTTTCACCAGTCAAGGTCGCCCGAGGGCAACCCATGGGTGACTCTCAGAGGAGGACACCTGGGTGGAAGCGCATGATGGGAGATGGAAGAGGAGGAGAAAAGAAGGGGATCTGCCTCTGGAAACATGTCAATCAGGGGTCAAAATCCAAATCTCCACTTAAAAAAGTAGGATCTCCCTAGGGAGATCTGGAAATAATAGGGGAGATTTGGATTGGTTGAGTGAAACTGAAAACTGAAAGTTGGAGATGGCTAGGGAGGACCTCTAGAAGGCCTCTAAGGGTGGGAATGGATGAAAAACATTAGGGAAAGGTGAAAACATGCCTACAAGATGCATACATGGCTTAGGGATGAAGTCGTAAGCACAGGAAACACAAATCGACAAGTGTCAAAAAGTGTCAAAAGCGAAGAGAGAGAAAATGACAAAGGGGAAACAACACAAGGGGAAGAAAACACACATCACCAAGAGAACTATTGTTGAGAGGATGTTATTTCACACTTACATGTATGCGACAAGGATTGTGACTCATCATAGGGGTCCTCATGGAGGCTATGCGTGATTTTTATGCTTACATATTTGCCCCCTTGGGGACAGTAGTCTACATGAAAAGTAGGTACCATTCCTAAACTAGGCCTTACCTATTGTCAATTTTCTCACAATTGTACTTGCAATAACTGTTGCAAGGATGTGTCTAACTGGTGTTGTCATTGATGTCAACATATCTGTGTTGTCATTGATGTCAACTGTGCCCTTATCTTGTTACTTACTTGTAATGAGTTAGATGCTTTGTACTTACCTATGTAATTGATTTTGATGTTGAGGGTATTAAGAAAATTAGCTCATCCGATAGAAACACTGAGTTGCAGTGGAAACAATGTATTGCATACAGAAGAACAGTCCAGAAGAAGTGGAAACAATGTATTGCATTTCCTGTAGAATGAATATCTTTGTTTGCAAATTGGAAGTTATTTAGAAGTCTATCTGAATATGTTATATTCCAAGTTTGAGCCTCCAGTATGAAGATTAGAGTGAGATATGTTCACCAAAGTGAAAATTGCTTTCTCCTGTGTGTTTGGTGGTGACAGGGAGAAAGTGTTATGCTCCACATTCCTCCGCATTAAAGTGTTTTTGTCTGCGGTTCTAGAGTTAAGTCTAAGATGATGTTAAGTGCTTTCAACTTCAATGGTTCATGATTTGGTGGTCCGCAAGCAATCATTTCCTTATGACAGTAGTTGGTTGTGTTGTTTATGTGCTCCAGTTTGAAGAATCTTCTTGACAAAGTGGTTAGAAGTTGTGCAATTATTTCCTGATGATTTCAATGTAATTGTGGATGTCTCCTGATCATGTTCCTACCTTTGGATTGGTCCGCAAAGAGAAAGTTAGATCGTGGATGAATAATGTTCTTAGAAGACTTAGTGTTCTCACCAGTCTTGGCCAACCTGGTTGATTTCATTACTTGCGGAGATGTTTTGATGATTGTGGAAGCGTGTCGTGGTGTGAAGGATTGTGTTTGAGTCCCAGCTAATGCATGGCATATTAGCATACATATTTACATCTTTCCCTTAGCAAATTTCTATATTAGGTCCTGACCTATTTCTATGTATGTTTTTGTAATGCCGACCTTAGAGATTGTTCCAACAGTTGATGAATGTATTGTCGACCTTGATGTACATTCCAAGGTCGATGACTTGTATAAAGACTTGTAATGTAATTGCAAAAAGTGTGAGTGTGTGGGAATGAAGAGATAAGTGCGAAGGTGTAAAAGAGCATAGTAGAGAAACTATATTGTGCTTCAATGTAATTGAACCTAGGCATGGAGTAGATGCTACTGAATCAGTTCACCATCTTTTGGCAATGAGTCATTCTTTGTAGTGAGCAATTTGGGCAATGAGCCTCTATTTTTTGGTATTGTTATAACTTATATATTTCTGTGGGCTAACACCCACCGTGATTTTTTCCTTATAGGGTTTTCCACGTAAAAATCTAGTATCTCCTGTGTTGAATATGTGATTGTGATTAAGTCTTTGGTTTCATGCTTTCTTGGTTAAATCTAATTCTCAGTAATTAAGTAATTGATGGTTTGATATTTATATGAGGTTAAGTTTTTGTGACAACTGATTCATCCCCCCCTCTTACTTGTCCTGTGTATTTCAACAATTGGTATCAGAGCAGGTTCCTCAAAAGAAAGTCTAATAGCTTGAGGAAGATTTAGGATGTCTTTTAAAAAGGAAGCACCACAGTTTGATGGGACAAATTATGCTCTATGGAAGGTACGAATGAAAATCCATCTCCTTTGTCTAGGTTATAAAGTGTGGAAAGATGCAGAATCAAAATATATCATGCCTCAAAATGGTTTGTCAACTGAAGATGAAATCAAAGAATATGAGTTGAATATAAAAGCTAGAGATGCCCTGTTAAGTGTTTTGTCTGACACTGAATTGATAAGTCATGGATCTAGAAACTGCACATGAGGTTTGGGAAAAGTTGAAAAAACTGTGTGAAGGGGATGATTCTGTAAAAGAAGCCAAGCTACAGGGCCTGAAAGCAAAATATGAGAGTTTAAAGATGAATGCAAATGAAAACATTACAGTCTTCATGCAAAGGGTTGATGAACTTGTCAATGGAATAAAAGGTATGGGAGGAACTATTGGTGATAAGGAAGTTGTGATGAAAATGTTTAGATCACTACCAAAGTCCTACAGTCACAAGATAGCTGCAATTGAAGAAGTAATGACTGTAAAAACTATTGACAGAGATCAATTGCTTGGTAAGTTTATAGCCTTTGAGATGAGAGAATTTGGTGATGCCCTGCTGAAAGTTGAGACAACCTTTAAAGCCAGTACTTCAGAAAGGATCTCCAGAGATGAGAAATATAAGGTGGAACCTGATGATGACTTTAATGAAATTGAAGCTAACTTTGTTGACAGATTGCAAAGAGGTTCCGGTAAGTTCAAAGGAAAATTACCTTTCAAATGTTTTTCATGTGGTAAAGTAGGTCATTGTGCTTCTAGATGTCCTGAAAGAATTGAAAGGAATAGAAAATGATTTGAGAACAGGCCTAGAGCTCCAAATAAATGCTACTATGTTAGAGATTTTGATGATGAAGGTGTGACTGATGATGAATCTGATGATGCTAGTACTGGTGCAAATGAATGCTTGTTTATTGCTATAAAAGAAGAACCTATGTCTACTAATTCTGCTAGTTGTATGAAGGAAGAAAAACCAGTGGAAGAAAGTGCTTTGGTTGTTTACGTTAAGAAAGATAAGGAAGAATGGATTATTGATAGTGGATGCTCACATCACATGACTGGTGACAAAAGTAAGTTTGTGAGTTTGGAAAAATATGATGGAGGACTGGTTAGGTTTGGAGACAATGTAACTGGTAAGATTTGTGGAAAAGGATCTATTTCATTTGATGGAAAAGCATAATATTGACAATGTCCTATATGTGAAGGGTTTGAATCATAATCTTTTGAGTGTTGGTCAAATGTGTGACAAAGGTTATGATTTTAGATTCAAAGACAATGGATGCAAGATCATGGAAAGCTCTAGAACTGTGATTGCTACCGATAAGAAGACTAGAGGTAACATCTATCAATTAAGAGGAACTAATGATTATTGTTTATCAGCCCAAGCAGATGAGAGTTGGTTGTGGCATATAAGGTTGTGTCATATAAATTTTGATAATCTGGTAAAGATAAGTTTGGGTCAGACTGTGAGAGATTTACCAAAACTTGTGAAACCCACCAATACCATTTGTAAGGAATGTCAGTTGGGGAAGCAAACAAGAACAAGTTTCAAGAGTAAAGAGCAATTTTCTACCGATTTGCTGGATCTAATTCATACAGATCTATTTGGTCCTACAAGGATAAGAAGTCTACAATGTGACAGGTACTTCATGTTGCTTATTGATGATTATTCTAAAATGACTTGGGTTACTTTTCTAAGAGACAAATCTGAAGCCCTAGAGAAGTTCAAATCCTTCAAGGTAATGGTTGAAAATGAAATAGAGTTGAAAATCAAATGCTTGAGGTCTGATAGAGGAGGTGAGTTCACATCAAATGAATTCAACATTTTCTGTGAAGATCAAGGAATAAAGAGACAGTTGTCTGCACCCAGGACTCCTCAGCAAAATAGAGTTGTGGAAAGGAAGAATAGGACAGTTCAAGAGGCTACTAGAACAATGATGAAGGAAGGAGGCCTACCAGAAGTTTCTGGAAAGAAGCTATACATACTGTTGTCTACATTCAAAACAGAGTTCAAGTGAAAGGTAATGGTACTAAAACCCCCTATGAATTGTGGTATGGAAGAATTCCTATAGTAAAATATTTCAAAGTCTTTGGAAGCAAATGCTATATCAGAAGAGATGAAGATCTAGGGAAATTTGATGTAAGATGTGATGAAGGAATCTTCCTTGGATACTCTGCCAAGAGTAAGGCCTACCAGTGCTACAACAAAAGGTTGAAGAAGATTGTTGAGAGTGCAAATGTGAAGGTGGATGAAGGCAAAGGAAGAACATCAGATTAGAGTGGCTATGAATCAGATGAACCTACTGCTATAACTTATGAAGAAAAAGTTAAACAAGAAGACAATCAAGATGAAGAAGAAAAAGGCTTCAAAAATTGCTGCTAAGACCCCCAGGTATGTAAGAATCAATCACTCTGAAGATCAAATTATTGGAGACAAAGACAAAGGAATACTGACAAGGAAAATAACTGTAGAAGAACAAGTGAAGTATTGTTTGCTCTCTACAGTTGAACCAAAAACTATGAATGAAGCCTGCAATGATGAAAATCAGAGAAAGGCAATGGAGGAAGAACTAATGCAGATAGAGAAGAATGAAACTTGGGAATTAGTTCCTAGACCTGCTAACAAAAATATTATTGGAACCAAATGGGTGTTCAGGAATAAGCTGAATGAAAATGGAGAAGTTGTAAGGAATAAAGCAAGGCTTGTGTGCAAAGGATATTCTCAAATTGAAGAGATAGATTTTGAAGAGACTTTTTCTCTAGTAGCTTGGATTGAAGCAATCAGAATGTTTATGGCATTTGCAGCTCACAAAGATTTCAAAGTGTATCAGATGGATGGGAAGTCTGCGTTGGAATAGGAAGTCTACATTGAGCAACCAAAAGGATTCCAACTATCAAATCAAGGTGATATGGGATGCAGGTTGAAGAAAGCATTGTATGAGCGTGGTATGTAAGGTTGGATAAGTACTTGTTATAGTTAGGGTTCAATAAAGGTACTGCTAATAGTAATCTCTATTTCAACATTAATGGTGATCAAATTTTGATTGTTGAAGTCTTTTTTGAAGATATTATCTTTGGAGGCAATGAAAGTATGTGTATGAAATTTACTGGTGAAATGCAGAAAGAGTTTGAGATGTCTATGTTTGGTGAGATGAATTTCTTTCTGAGTCTGCAAATCAATCAATAAGATAAATGAATCTTCATATCTCAGTCTAAGTATGTGAAAGAGTTGTTGAAGAAGTTTGGGATGGAAGACTCCAAACCGGTATGTACTCCCATGGTGACTAGCTGCAAGTTGAGCAAAATTGATGAATCACCCAAGACTGATCAGAAAAAGTACAGATCCATGATTAGAGGATTGCTTTATCTAACTCAAACCAGACCTGATATCATGCATGCAATTTGTCTTGTTGTAAGATTTCAATCTGATCCAAGAGAATCACATGTGATGGCAGTAAAGAGAATCCTGAGGAAGAGTACAAGTGGAGGTGCTTTCTTTTTGGGTAACAGATTGGTTTCATGGGTGAGCAAGAAACAAGACTCAATCTCTTTATCAACTGTAGAAGCAAAATATATTACAGTAGCATGTTGTTGTACTCAAGTGTTATGGATGAAGCAGACTTTGAGGGACATAAGAGTTGTATATAAAGATCTAGTTGCAATCTTCTGTGATAATACAAGTGTTATAAATGTTTCAAAGAATATAGTGATGCACTCAAGAACAAAGCATATATCTATAAGGTATCACTTTCTGAGAGAAAAGGTGACAGAGAATGAAGTAAATTTAGAATATGTGTCCACAAAGGATCAAATTGCAGATATTTTCACCAAGCCTCTGCCTAAGGATACTTTTGAGTATCTCAAAGAAAAGTTAGGGGTCATTACCCCTCCTGCCCTAAACTAAGATGAATGAGAATGCATCAATCCAGTGGTGTTCAAAGTCTCATTCTTTGATCTGGATTGATGTTTTGAGAGCTACCTCTCAGGGGGAGTAGCTAGATGTGTTGGTAACAACTCAATTTGATCAAAGCAGCAAAATGCAAGTATGTGCCCTTTGCCATTGATGTCAAAGGGGGAGAGAAATCATGTGAAAAACTCAGGAGGAAAAAGAATGCAGATGTGTAAAGAGAAAGGGGGAGAATCTTGTCTTGATGGTCTTTTCAGTTTTTCACATCATATGTTGCCATCAATGACAAAGGGGGAGATTGTTGCAAGTATGTGCCTAAGAGGTGTTGTCATTGATGTCAACATATTTGTGTTCTCATTGATGTCAACTATGCCCTTATCTTGTTACTTACTTGTAATGAGTTAGATGCTTTGTACTTATTTATGTAATTGATTATGATGCTGAGGATATTGAGAAAATTAGCTCATCCAGTAGAAACAGTGAGCTGCAGTGGAAACAGTGTATTGCATACAGAAGAACAATCTAGAAGAATGCTTCGCATTTCCTGTAGAATGAATATCTTTGTCTGCAGATTGGAAGTTATTTAGAAGTTTGTCTAAATATTTTATATTCCAAGTTTGAGCCTCCACTATGAAGATTTGAGTGACTTATGTTCACGAGAGTGAAAACTACTTTCTCCTATGTGTTTGGTGGTGACAAGGAGAAAGTGTTATGCTCTGCATTCCTCTGCATTAAAGTATTTCTATATGCGGTTCTAGAGTTAAGTATAAGATGATGTTAAGTGCCTTCAACTTTAATGGTTCATGATTTGGTGGTCCGCAAGTGATCTTTTCCTTATGACAGTAGTTGGTTGTGTTGTTTATGTGCTCCGGTTTGAAGAATCTTCTTGACAGAGTGGTTACAAGTTATGCGATTATTTCTTGATGATTTCAATGTACTTGTGGATGTCTCCTAATCATGTTCCTACCCTTGGATTGGTCCACAAAGAGAAAGTTGGATCATGGATGAAGAATGTTCTTAGAAGACTTAGTGTTCTCACCAGTCTTGGCCGACCTGATTGATTTCATTATTTGCAAAGATGTTTTGATGATTGTGAAAGGTGTCATGGCATGAAGGATTGTGTTTGAGTCCTAGCTAAGGCATGGTGTGATCATCATACATCTTTACATCTTTCCCTTAGCAAATTTATGTATTAGGTCTTGACCTATTTCTATGTATGTTTTTGTAATGTCGACCTTAGAGATTGTTCCAACGGTTGATGAATGTATTGCTGACCTTGATGTACATTCCAAGGTCGAAGACTTGTAATGTAATTGTGAAAAGTGTGTGAGTGTGTGGAAATGAAGAGATAAGTGCAAAGGTGTAAAAGAGTAGAGTAGAGAAACTATATTGTGCTTCAATGGAACTGAACCCAGGCATGCAGTAGATGCTACCGAATCAGTTCACCATCTTTTGGCAGTGAGTCATTCTTTGCAGTGAGCCTCTATTTTTTTAGTATTGTTATAACTCATATATTTCTGTGGGCTAACACCCACCGTGGTTTTTTCCTTATCAGGTTTTCTACGAAAAAATCCAATGTCTCATGTGTTGAATATGTGATTGTGATTAAGTCTTTGGTTTCATGCTTTCTTGGTTAAATCTGATTCTTAGTAATTAAGTAATTGATGGTTTGATATTTATACGAGGTTAAGTTTTTGTGACAACTGATTCACCCCCCCTCTTAGTTGTCTTGCGTATTTCAACAATAACTAGTATTAGTTTGGCATATGAATATATTAAAACAAATAATGAAAATTGAAATGACGAACATACCATAAATCGTGTGAGTTCAACTAGTTGTTTACCTTTGTTAGTGAGACCTATTGTAATGAATGCATCGAAAATGAATGCACGAGAGATGCATAAAAACAACAACTAATCTAAAAATACATAATGCAAACTAATCTAAGAGAGACAAAGAGTGAGCAAATTAGTGAAATTTGAGTGAAACGATGATGGAATTGATCGTGTAAGTAGTCATTGGGTAGATATCGTCAAGGAGATCGCAAAGATGGTTTGATATTTATATGAGGTTAAGTTTTTGTGACAACTAATTCACCCCCCTCTCAGTTTTCCTGTGTATTTCAACAATAACTAGTATTAGTCTGGCATATGAATATATCAAAACGAATAATGAAAATTGAAATGACGAACATACCATAGATCATGTGAGTTCAACCAGTTGTTTACCTTTGTCAGTGAGACCTGTAGGAATGAATGCATGGAAAATGAATGCACGAGATATGCATAAAAACAACTAATCTAAAATGATTGGAGGATTGCTTTATCTAACTCAAACTAGACCTGATATCATGCATGTAGTTTGTCTTGTTGTAAGATTTCAAGCTGATCCAAGAGAATCACATGTGATGGCAGTAAAGAGAATCCTGAGGAAGAGTACAAGTGGAGGCACTTTCTTTTTGGGTAACAGATTGGTTTCATGGCTGAGCAAGAAACAAAACTCAATATCTTTATCAACTGCAAAAGCAAAATATATTATAGTAGCATGTTGTTGTACTCAAGTGTTATGGATGAAGCAGACTTTGAGGGACATAAGAGTTGTATATGAAGATCTAGTTGCAATCTTCTGTGACAATATAAGTGCTATAAATGTTTTAAAGAATCTAGTGATGCAATCAAGAACAAAGCATATATCTATAAGGTATCACTTTCTGAGAGAAAAGGTGACAGAGAATGAAGTAAATTTGGAATATGTATCCACAAAGGATCATATTGCAGATATTTTCACCAAGCCTCTGCCTAAGGATACTTTTGAGTATCTCAGAGAAAAGTTACAAGTCATTACCCCTCCTGCCCTATACTAAGATGAATGAGAATGCATCAATCCAGTGGTGTTCAAAGTCTCATTCTTTGATCTGAATTGATGATTTGAGAGTTGCCTCTCAGGGGGAGTAGCTAGATGTGTTGGTAACAACTCAATTTGATTAAAGCAGCAAAATGCAAGAATGTGCCCTTTGCCATTGATGTCAAAGGGGGAGAGAAATCATGTGAAAAACTCATGAAGAAAAAGAATGTAGATGTGTAAAGAGAAAGGGGGAGAATCTTGTCTTGATGGTCTTTTCAATTTTTCATATCATATGTTGCCATCAATGACAAAGGGGGAGATTGTTGCAAGTATGTGCCTAAGAGGTGTTGTCATTGATGTCAACATATCTATGTTGTCATTGATGTCAACTATGCCCTTATCTTGTTACTCACTGTTTCTACTGGATGAGCTAATTTTCTCAATATCCTTAGCATCAGAATCAATTACATAAGTACAAAGCATCTAACTCATTACAAGTAGAGTTAGAGTTAGAATGTGCAACCAGTGGAAACGGGAGATTGAGATCACCATTGTTGCATTGGAGCTCACCTTCATTGCACATCACACCATAGCCGTTCACCATCGACTTCCTCAAACAGCTTTAAAAGATTGCACTCTCTGAGGGCTCATCTCATCTGCGAAAGGATGATTCGTGATAGGCGAACAACAGAAGTTTCGAAACAGAAGAGGTTTGCTGTGTTTGTTCATTGCTTTGTTTCATGATTCATGATTGGGTCACATGCATCATGTCGTGGAATATGGTTGTCATGGCCCGCTGATATGTAGCACCTGCGTTTTTCATCCAGAAGAATGCTCTGCATTTTCTGTAGAATGAATATCTTTGTCTACGGATTGGAAGTTATTTAGAAGTTTGTCTGAATATTTTATATTCCAAGTTTGAGCCTCCGCTATGAAGATTTGAGTGAGTTACGTTCACCAAAGTGAAAATTGCTTTCTCCTACGTGTTTAGTGGTGACAGAGAGAAAGTGTTATGCTCTGCATTCCTCCGCATTAAAGTATTTCTATATGCGGTTCTAGAGTTAAGTCTAAGATGATGTTAAGTGCCTTCAACTTCAATGGTTCGTGATTTGGTGGTCCGCAAGTGATCTTTTCCTTATGACAGTAGTTGGCTATGTTGTTTATGTGCTCCGGTTTGAAGAATCTTCTTGACAGAGTGGTTACAAGTTGTGTGGTTGTTTCTTGATGATTTCAATGTGCTTGTGGATGTCTCATGATCATGTTCCTACCCTTGGATTGGTCTGCAAAAAGAAAGTTGGATCATGGATGAAGAATGTTCTTAGAATACTTAGTGTTCTCACCAGTCTTGGCCGACCTAGTTGATTTCATTACTTGCAGAGATGTTTTGATGATTGTGGAAGGTGTCGTGGAGTGAAGGATTGTGTTTGAGTCCCAGCTAAGGCATGTTGTGATCATCATACATCTTTACATCTTTCCCTTTGTAGACACCCAAAAATGACCAAGTCGTTGCACCACTTGCATTTTGTCTAATCTATTGCATCACCTGCATTTCAACATTAATTAAATAATCTAATTATTTAATTAATTTCATTGAATTCTTCCAAATCACATAATTTCAACATTAATTGAATAAATTCCCTTTATTTAATTAATTTCAACAAAATCAACTTTATTCTTCCAAAATTAAATAATTTTAATTATTTAATTAAATCATTATCCTCTTTCAAATTTCAAGTCTCCATTAATTAAATAAATCCAATAATTTAATTAATTCATCACAAATTCTATCTTATCTATAATTAAATAATTTACATTATTTAATTAAATCAATTGTTCTTCTAAATTTAAATAAATGATGCAAATTTATTTAAATTGTCTCAATCCTCTAAAAATAAATAAAATCAAGTATTTTATTTATAATCTTCTGTTCCTCAATCATGCACAAACAATTAAATAAATTTATTTATTTAATTTCAGTTATCTTCCAATTCTTCTTAAAATATCTTGTTAACTCATGTGCACAATCAGTCTTATTTTTAGAACTCTAAAAAAGACAAAATTACAAGTTGAGTTATCTATTCAATTAATCTTGTTTTCATCATATCTGAATAAAAATATCCTTATGGATTGACACATGTTGTGTGCACATTCATCATGGTTATTTGATTTATCTCCCCCGTTGATTCTTCTAAATTATCTAGACCGTTGATCGATCTCTGTTGAAACCTATATAAACCCCCCTCATCTCCTTCACAAATCCTCTTCGATCACTTATTCTCAGGCATCCTTTAACAACGCTTTGAGCATACATCGCATTGATTGAACACCTTTGTGATCTTTTGGCATTGATCTTTGAGCACTTTACTTGCTTGTTGCAAACATGGTTTTGCAACACTATTGAGCAATCCACACTTTAACAAAGGGAACAACACAAATCTAGGTAAAAGCTTTCTTATTTCATTGATTTATTGATAATGGTTTTTATTTAGATTAGTTCTCTTTATGTTATGGGCTTTTGATTTTATTAGTTTTCAACATAATCAATTTTCCTCATACACATTCTAGCACGCCCGGTGGGACCCACTAATCCTTCTTTTTCTTTGAGAAATTGATTTTTTAAAGTACAGTACGGAACAACGCAAAAGACACAGAAACGCACTTTTGGCAGTATAGTAAAGCGCTTTTGGCAGCACAGTATAGCGCCCTCGGGTGATACTGTAGTGCTTTTGGTAGCACAGAAGAGCAATATTGTTAGCACAGTCCAGTGCTTTTGGTAGCGCAGTAAGGCACTTCTAGCATATTAGGGTTTTCTAGATCTTGTTTTGTCTTTTGCAGGATTTTAACTCTCATAACAATCACTGAATTGATTGACAAGTTGGTTTATTTGTCTTTCAATTATCTTTTATACTTCCGAAGCTGACGTATTTAAGAGTATTTTCAATATTTGAGTTAACTTATCTATTTGCGGCATCCTTTGAGTTTTCTTGATCCCAGGATACAGATTTATCAGATATTACATCTTAGAACATCAAATCAACCATGAAATCATATCTGGACCTAGCTTTTTTTTATAAAGTATAACTTTTTCTAGATTTGACACAGTAAAGCGTTTTTGGTAGTATACTACTGCGCTTTTGGTAACACAGAGATGCGCTTCTGGTAACATAGTGGATCACCTCTGGTCTGCATCAAATTGCTTCTGGCAACATAGTTCATCACTTTTGGTATTACAGTAAGTCGCTTCTGGTAAGACAGTAAAGCGCTTTTGGTCAAGTTCATTTATTTTGCTAACTTGTGAGTTTTTGTGGAACTAATCGATCTGTTGCAGCTTCTTATCACTAACACCAAGCAAATGGGTTTATCTAACATGTTCATGCAGGACAAACATTGAAGAAATCTTGATCTATTGCACTAAGTCTTAGAAACATATTGCCTTCTTAAGGGATAATTGAACAAATCACTTTGGCAATCTAAGTCTTAGGAACATATTGCTTTCTTAAGGGACAATGGACATGTATACGAAAACACCTCAATTTTCTAAGGAACAATAGACATGAATGCCAAACACTTCAATTTCATAAGGGACAATTGACAACTACAATCGTGTGTGTGTCTAATTTAGTTGCACCTTATTTTTCTTATAACAGGACAATTGAACCTTTGTTTGGCGTGCTTGCTCTTATATTTTAGTTATTCCTTTAGAAGGGTCTGCTTTTGGATTGCATTTCATCCAAAAGAGATGACCCTAAGCAGAGTTTTCCTTTAAACTGCTATATAAGAGGGATAATGCAAAAGCCAAGTCCTAACCGACGTCAACCTTACCTTTTGGTGCCAAACTGAAAAGAGGTGTACTATCTCTTTGTGGAAATGATTTTCACATTGAGCGAAGTGTTTGATACTCTTAGTAGGATTGGTTAAAGCTTTTAGTAGCTTGTCACATTGCTCGTAAGGTGTTGGTCCCTCAAAGTTACTAAGAACCATTCTAGATAGTGACTACCCGATCTACCTCCAAACATTGCGGTAATCATCAGTGCAAGGGGAATCGATTCAAGCCCTTAAGATACTCACCATTGGCTCCCTTGAGAAGAGATAGTATTCTCTTGGCCATAAAGCTCTTGTGACCTACTTGAGCTTTCCAAGGGGAGGGTGAGACATCCCTACCTATCGTCTCTCGCAAAGATACAATATGTCTGACACCTTTATGGAATGACATTTTTATCGACGGAGTATTAAGTTGTGAGCTGATCTACTACAATGAAACCTTGTCTCTAGGGATAAAAAGTGCTTGATATTTGTTTGCAATTGTCTTATACCTGTGGAAACATTGGGCTTTTTTGTAAGCCTCAAACATACACTATCTGTTGTGTTAGTCCTTTTTGCCACTTTGTTTGCTGTGTTTTCTCTTGCCAAAGCAAATCCAATCAGAACCAAATCAAAATCCTTCAAAATTTGCCCTTTAAAAAGCATCAAACCCTACCTCAGTGCCTCTGGTATTACAATAGCTCACCTTTGGTATTACAGTAGCTTGCCTTTGGTATAACAGTACCTCGCCTCTGGTAGCCCTACTTCAGCGCCCTTGGTATAACAATAGCTCACTTTTGGTCACAGTAGCTTGCCTTTGGTATAGCAGTACCTTGCCTTTGGTAGCTCAGTCCATCACCTTTGGTATTATAGTAGCACACTTTTGGTTGCATAGTCCTGCGCCTCTGGTCAAACAGTATAGCACCTTTGGTCCAGTAAATTGTGTATCAGAGTTTGTCTTTTTCAAAACACAAATCCCAGCATTTCTTTTTGTCCTAGTGTATTCCATGGTAACCACTAGGCTCCAACAAACTATGAAGTCCAAGCAAGTTGTCCCTAGGAAGCGCAAATCACCTCCTCACACACCACAATCAGGCTAACTCAACATTACTCCCAAGGTTACTCCTAGGACACCTATAGAAAGATCAACCAACTCTCCAAACATGCCGCAACTTGACCAACCAAGCAATCCGCAAGAAGGTAGAGCCCCTTTGGTGAGTACACCTCACTATACCACTAGCATGCCTTAGGATTTTGTGCCACAAGGTTATACTATTGATCAAGTCCCATCTCAAGAAGGTAGGGTCCCTGTGGTAAGTGTTAGGGTTAGCCGGCAGAAGATATCAATTAAATGCAAATAAAGATTAAACAGAGAAATGGAAATACACAGAAATAACAACAACAGAGACAAGTTTTAATGTGGTTCACCCAAACTCGGGCTACATCCACCAAATAGAGAGTCCAATATTATTATCCAGTAAATCAAACCGATTACAATCAACAATCCCTGCAACTCAATATCGCTGCAAATGCTACAATACAATACAATGCCAAAACCCTAACCCTTAGCTGCCTTTTATCAAGCTTTTTGTCAGTTACAAAAATAGGGTTTTCTTATGTCGGTCAATGAAAAAATAACTCCCGGTGCATTATAAAATAATAAAAAACCATGTGAGGTTTCGAGGGTGTTGCCCCTGAGCCCCCACGGGGGCGCTGCCCCTTGACTCCGCCCTGTATCACGACAGGGAACGCACCAGGGGCGCTGCCCCTTGACCCCGTCTTGGGGGCGCTACCCCTTGACCCCGTAGGAATTTGGGGGGGAAACCACGCCGATAAAAGTGGGGTAAATATAACCTCCGAGTCTGATTAGGCTCCATATAACAACAGTAAGTACACGTCACTATACCACCGGCATGCCTCAGGATTTTGTTCCACAAGGTTATACCGTAGATCAAGCCCCATCTCAAGAAGAGTGACACTTTGAAATAGGTCAATCCTCTCAAGAAGATGGGCAAGATCTTGATGAATTCATACAAGATCCTAGAGTCGTAGCCGCCTTTGACAAAATCCTTAGTGAGAACCAAGATCATTTCTTTCGCTTGCTTGTAGAACAAGGAGCCAAATTACCTCAAGATTTTGATTTATCCAATCTCAAGGACACAAACAACACCCAAAACACCATACATGTAGTCCAAACCATGTCAACAGTGACCACGCCCTTACCCGAACAAAGCTCACAAGGGAGAACGATTGCACAATATGAAAATCCCCTTTATCAAAACCCAATAGGAAAGAGGGCCATATCACCGCTTCTGACTCCTATGGAGATCTACAAAAATCAACAAGAGACTCTTCAACATCATGCAGAGCTAGCTAAGCAAGCTACCATAGCTCGATCAAATATACAACGAACTCCTAAAATGTCCACACCAATCGCAAGTGGAATCTTGGTTACCCCATCATGACAAGGTTTCCCACCAAATTACAATCTAGGGAACAACTACGTAGCCATGCAACAAGGGTCTCAACAAACACCACCCCCAACATCATCAAGCCTTCGTATCCTTCAACTAACCAAGGTCATGCAATCCCAACCACAACATTCTTCTATGCTCATCCTCAATCAACCTCAACCATCGCAAAACACATCCACCTATGTCCCCCCACCACTACAATCATCAACGCTAAACTTTTTCAACACCTTGCCTATCCACCCTCAACATTCCCAACATCAAGTTTCCCAAAGCTATGTGCCGCAATCACAACCTAACCCAAACTTTAGCTTTCCCCCACCAAACTCTTTTCTTCAACCATCACAAAGCCTACATTCTTACCTAGCGCCACCCACACCTCCTTCGAATCAAAGCACCCATTTCCAACCCAATCTAAACCCAACATACAACACATATGACCCCAACCAATCATACGACCCTTATAACACCAATGCCCATGGCTTATACTACAATCTTCCATATGGGCATCAACAACCACTTCTAGGACAACAGGAGATGTTTCCAACCCCTCCCACAATGATGGAGCTAAAAATCGTGGAAGTTCAACAACAACTATCTGATCTTACGTTTGGTCACACCAAGAAGACCTTCTCTTTAGAAGAAGTGTGTCCTTATCCTTTTGATCAGTCATTGCCCATGATCCCTTTTCCTCAAAATTTTACTATTCCCAAATTTGATAAATACAAAGGAAAAGGAGACCCAAAAGACCATCTCAGGGAATTCTATCTTGCTTGCTTCGAGGTCTCACATAACGACACATATCTTATGCGTCTCTTTCCTTGTAGTCTTGGAGGTCAAGCTATAGAATGGTTCTCACACTTACCCATAGGAATCAAGTCTTTTAACGAGCTAGCAGAGAAATTTGCCACCCATTTCTCTTACAACGCAGAGCATGATATCTCCATGACTGATCTATGCAACAACAAATAGAAAAATGGAGAAACTTTCATTTCTTTCCTTCAACGATGGAGAAAAATGGCTAGCAAATTCCCTTTCAAGATACCTGAAAAGCAGCTGGTTAGCATATTTGTGCAAAACCTCAACCAAGAATTAGGTTTTCATTTGCAAATTCTTAGTGCTACAACCTTCGACGAAATCACGTACAAGGGAATCAACATTGGAAAGGCCCTCATTGCTAAGGGTGTGGTCAAAATCTTCAAAGAAACTAAAGACACTACTCCTCAACAGCACACAAACGATAAACCTAAATATTGGAACAAAAATAAAAATGTGGTCAACGATGGGGTGGTCGATTCTAAACATGTCCAAACATTGCAAACACCACTTCACCTTTCCAAACCACGTCAAAGTCAACCTCAACAACAACAACAATAATGGCAACCATATCAAAACCAATAGTAACGATAACAAGAGCAGCCTCAACAAGATTACCCTCAGCAGTGTCAATTCACTCCCTTGGGAGAGCCCATAGACTCTGTATTACAAAAGCTTCTACACAAAGGCCTCATCACCTTACCCAATGCTCCCCCATATGGTGAACCAGTTTACAAAACTGTGCAGTACAGAGAAAATGAATACTGTGAATTCCATAGGAGCAAAGGGCACAAGACTGCATCGTGCATGAAACTAAAACACCTAATCCAAAATCTCATCGAGGGCAACCAAATCTCTTTTGAAGATGAACCACTAGCTCAACACACGAACAAAGACCTCAACATGTACAAGGAACCATTACCTCACCATGGTCCGCCTCCTCCTTAGGATAAAGGTAAAGGTGTCAATAATGCTTCCACTTCCTTTGACTCCATTGTGGGTCATTTTGAAGAGAGTCAAGTGTCTACTCTCACAATCAAAGGCAAATCTATGGATTGCGTTGTTACAACTCGTCATGGTCGTGTCACCATTCGTGGTCCTACACCCAGTCTCCCAGCTTGATCTGATTATAATCTTGTCGAACATCTAGGGAAAACACCAACACAGATCTCTATCTTGGACCTTCTATGGTCATCACCCACACATAAAGTGGTGCTAGAAAAAGCCCTCCAAGAGTCTTCGGTTCCAAACAACATAGCGGTCGTAGATTTTCAAGCTATAGTAGGTAACATTGCTTTGCCCTACAATGTGGTCTTCTTTGAGAAAGACCTCCCATCCCATGATCCGTGTCACAATGATGCCATTCACATTGAGGTTCTCATCCATAAGCGCAAAATCAAACGCATACTCATAGATGGTGGTGTTGGTCTCAACATCTGTTCTTTAAAGTTACTTAAGAAATTGGGATACTTTGAGGATCATGTCAACACTGATCAAAGTATTACAATTAAGGGATATGATGATGTTGAACGCTGCTCAGAAGGTGTTATCCACTTGCCTATACAACTAGACCCCATCATGCTTGAAACCAGGTGCCAAGTCCTTGATATTGAGTTGCCTTACAACATTATCCTCGGCCGCCCATAGATCCATGCAATGAAAGTTGTTCCCTCCACATACCATCAGTCTCTAAAGTTCCATACAATGGTATGGAGATCACTATCCCAGTCTCCCAATCCTTTTGAATTCTACCGTGTCTTGCAAGGTAGTTATAATAATTGCAACCAAGTGCCTCAAAATGACAAAGCCCTTGAATCCCCACTATATGTTGATCCTAAAAATCTGACACAAGCCTCTACAAGTGAACCTAATCCTCTTCCTGAAATCAAAGCTCACATCTGTGATATAGGCTTTGGAACTTATGATATCTCAAAATCTTGTTGTGTAGGGTAGATGCCTTTATCCCCTAAATCTTATGGCCAACCGCCCATTGCCAAAGCAACTAAAAAAGTAGCTATTCCTCCCCAAGCATCTTTAACCCAATTCCAACAGGGAAAATTATTGGAAGAGGAAACTATTGAGGATATTTCTTCTTGGCTCTATAAGGAGAAAGAACTGGTCACAATACCAGTCAAGCAATATGGCAATGGCTAAAGGATAGTCAAAAACATGGGCTATAAAGGTAAAGGTGGCCTTGGGAAATAGAATCAAGGAACAATGGAGCCCATTAGTGTGACAAAGAAACTAGACAAGAAAGGGTTAGGATTTGGTAGAAAGGTACCGTGCGCCTTGGACATTGAGGGTATCCTCGACAAGGTGGCTGAGACTTCTCTCGTAGATTTAATGTCTAATGAGGATACCATCGATGACTCTTCCCTCCATATGACTGACCTATTTACAGAATCCTCCATATTTATGCTATCATCTATATCCCTAACATCCACCACAAACACCTAGAATGTAACACTTGTCTACCCTGAACTTATCAATTGGGACCAACAAGGGTCCCTCGTTATAGATGTATTTCAGAATGACGAAGCTATAGCTGAGTTCATGGGACTCTGGGAAGGTATCCCTCTTGGCAATCATAAAGCAAGTTTTGTAATGGAACTAGAGCCAATAACTTATTTTGGTGAGAATGCCAAATCCTCCAGTCGCAAAAGTAAAAATAAAGAAAGATCTCTAGGTGAAAACCACACTGTGGCACCTCCCGATCAAAAAATAGTAAAAACAAAGGACGTATCCAAAGGTGAAAACCCAATTGTGGCACCTGAGGATGTAGGATTTGACCTTCCCCTACCATCTAAGTATCAAGAGAAGTCAGCTCTCCTAGTGGAAGATTCTACAGAGATAAACCTTCGCACAGAGCAAAATCCAAAGACCACATTCCTAGCAGCATCATTATCAGAAACAAAGCACAGGAATCTTAACACATTCTTCTTGCAGTGAACCATCAACTTTGCATAGACCTATGCAGATATCCTAGGGCTAGACCCTAAGCTAGTAGTTCATTATCTCACAGTGGATCCAACGATTAAACCAGTCAAGCAAAAGCTGAGGAAGATGCACCCACAAATAGCTCTCTTGGTAAAAATGGAAATACAAAAGTTGTTAGATGCAAAATTCATCTAACCTATTGACTATTTAGACTAGGTATCCAACATTGTACTTGTGTCTAAACTCAATGGCCGCATCTGCATGTGTAATGATTTTAGAGATTTTAACAAAGCATGTCCCAAAGATGACTTTCCACTACCGAATAATGACCTCATAGTAGACTTGACAATAGGTCACGAAATGCTTTCTCTCATGGATGGATTCTCAGGCTATAATCAAATAAGAATAGCAGAAGAAGATCAACATAAAACAACTTTTACTTGTCCTTGGGGTAACTATTGTTGGTGTGTCATGCTGTTTGGTCTAAAGAATGCAGGGGCAACTTATCAGAGAGTAATGACAGTGATATTCCATGATCTCTTTCATCATATCATGGAGGACTATATGGCTGACATACTAGCTAAATCTTCTAGGGTAGAGCACATACAAGTCCTAGGATAGATCTTTGATAGGCTCGAGAAATACCAAGTACGCCTCAATCCGAAGAAATGTGTCTTTGGTGTAACATCAAGAAAGCTATTGGGATACATTGTATCTCGCAGAGGTATCGAAGTAGACCCCGCAAAAGTAAAGTCTATAGTGGAGATGCCTCCACCAAAGAACCTCAAAGCATTAAGGATCCTTCAAGGAAGGTTGCAATCCATTAGGCGTTTCATCTCACAGCTAGAAGATAAATGTCAACCATTTCAACACTTACTCTGAAAGGATGTCTCATTTCGATGGGACGATAATTGTCAAGCAACATTTGATCAACTCAAAGAGTATCTAGCTACACCTCCTATCTTGGTTCCACCAATTGTTGATAAACCTTTGATATTATACATCTCAACTACACTTCGGCCTTAGGGGCCTTGCTAACATAACATGATGAGTCAGGAAAAGAGCATGCAATCTATTATATCAGCCGAACCTTGGTGGGATATGAACTCAATTTTTCACCGATGTAAAGGGCTTGTTTAGCAGTGGTGTTTGCTTCCCAAAAGTTGCAGCATTACATGTTGAACCAACACACAAATATTATAGCCAAAATAGATCCTTTGAAGTATCTACTACCAAAAGTAGCTCTCACAGGCAGACTAGCTAAATGGGTCATGATCCTTAGTGAGTTCAACATTGAGTATATGGATCGTAAAGCCATCAAGGGACAAGCCCTAGTAGATCAACTAGTAGAAGCACCCATGATAGATACACACCCTATGGTAGCAGACTTTCCAGATGAGAATATCTTCACTCCTCCCAACTCAACAATGTGGAAGTTGTACTTTGATGGTTCCTACACACAACATGGATCATGGGCCGGCATTTTGTTTATCACACCACAAAATGACTATATTCCTAAGTCATATCGACTTGCACTCCCTTGCACCAACAACATAGCTGAGTATGAAGCACTCCTCATAGGTCTCAATACAGCAGTTCAATGGGACATCACATAATTACAGGTATATGGAGACTCACAACTAGTCATTCGACAAATCACGGATGAGTACCAAACAAAAGATGAAAAGTTGGTCCCCTACAAGCAACTAGTGGATGCCTACAAACCACATTTTTCTAGCATCACATTTGAGCAAATACCAAGAGAGCATAATAAAGCTGCAGATTCTATGGCTTCTATAGGGTCACTTATCGACATGCCTGCAAATACATAGAAATGTGAATTCTTGATCAAGCAGTTGTTAATACGAGCTGTCGATGTTCCAGTTACTGAAATCATCTGTGAACTTGTTGGTCCCAATTCCCCATGGTACAAAGATATCTATGAATACCTTAAAAATAATACCTTTCCCTCTGACCTTTCATCCACCCAACGCAAAACCTTTATCCGTCGATCCTCCCGTTACACCATTTTGGGTGATACACTATATCGTCAAAGTCTCGATGGTATCCTCTTATGATGTCTTAATGTAAAAGAAGCCAAAGCTACCTTACGAGACATACACGAAGGTGTCTATGACACACATTCTACAGGTCCTAATCTCGCTAAAAATATACTCAGAACAGGTTACTACTGGCCTACAATAGAACAAGATGCTGCACAGTTTACTAAGAAATGTCTACAATGCCAACAACATGGAGATTTGATTCATGCACCAGCTCATGAACTACAACCTGTGACAACTCCATGGCCTTTTTATCAATTGGGTCTCGACCTCGTAGGACAAATCCACCCATCCTCATCCAATGGCCATAAATTCATTATTACCGCCACTAAGTATTTCACGAAGTGGGTTAAAGCCATTCCCATGACCTATATCACCGATAAGCAAATAGCCAAGTTTATCCTTAAATACCTCATTTGTCGGTATGGTATCCCCTAAGACATTGTCACTAATAATGGGAGACCATTCAAGAATCAAGATGTCCATGCCTTATGCACACAATACAATATCCAACATCACTTTTCAACTCCCTACTATCCACAGAGTAACGACCAAGCTGAGGATTCCAATAAAACCATTCTCAAAATCCTTAAGAAAATAGTCAATGAAGCTGGTCGTGATTGGCACTTGCAACTCAATCCTGCCCTATGGGCTTACCGCACTAGTATCAAAACACCAACTGGAGCCACACCTTATGCCTTGGTCTATGGCTATGAAGCCATCCTACCTGTAGAGGTCGAGATCCCATCCCTCAGAGTACCCATGTAGGACCTAATCGGCGGAGAGGAATATCACACGTCTAGATTAGCTGAACTAGAGCTATTAGATGAAAGGCACCTTGCCGCGCTTAATCATCTCCATGTCTATCAAAACCGCCTCCGACATAATTACAACAAAAGTATCAAAGACAGACGGTTTCAAGTTGGTGATCTTGTACTCAAGGAGAATCAAAGAAATCAAGCAGACCGAGAAAAGAAGGGCAAGTTTGAGCCTAACTGGTTAGGTCCCTTTATTGTCACAACAACATATGGATCGAGGGCTTATACTTTAGCTACACCTGACGACATTCCTCTGGATGAACCACTTAACAGTGTTCATCTCAAAAAGTTTTATGCCTGATCCTCAGAGTATTCCAAAAAAAAAAAAATCCATCCTCTGGTGAAAACTTGGTAAACAGGTGCCTCAGATAAGTACCATAGTGAAAACCTGGCAAACAGGCGCTATGTGTAGAGTCAGCATCCATCATCTATCGAGTCCTCTTTATTCCATGTCCATTTCACAACACACTTCATCCATCCATCCATAATAAAACCATTGACCTTGTTTGCATTTCCATCTCCCTATCTAGTATAGCTTGGAAATTTGTCAGTGTCCACCATCGTCATCCCACGTCTTGATCTATGTCTATAGTTAACATTGTCTTGTCCTAGGTCAAGCTTTCTATGTCTTCTTTGTCAGTCACCCGTGCAGTTTCCTCTACCAAAATGGGGGCAACTCTTTCCTTAACCTAGGTCTAGGAATGGGTCCTTGTCTGTGGTTCGCAAAAGACTTCAATCTTTCTCCTTTCCGTAGATAACACCCTTTAATGGACACATCGCTCCTACGATAAGGCTGGTATCTTCCCAATGCTTTTCCTATCATCACACAAACCATAACTACATAGTATCATCTTCTCAATCTTAAGGTACCTTGATCCCATGGATATGGGTATGTAGGCAGTCTGGAATACGAAGGAAGTATCTAGTACTTAGGTACATAAGATCTCCTCCTAACACCTTGATCCATCTCAACACTCTATCCAGAACTACATATCATCATCTTTCATCTTTTCTCGTAATGTGCCTTGATCCCATGGATACAGGGTATGTAGGCAGTCTAGAATACGAAGGATGTATCTAATACTTAGGCACATACGATTCATCATTCTCCACCCATTTCAACCCATTAACATGTCACCTTTTTGGTCTTCCATTTATCAAAATCCATTTGCCTCGACTTGACTAACTCCAGTAGCATAACAACAAGCTAGTGCATCCTTTCCAAGCAAAAGTTCTTAACAAACCTGAAGCAAAGCAGCTCGCTTCTAGAGTCATCTACTATCCTACTATTCCGATTGCCAACATCCGCTAAGTCCAGCTTAACCAAAGCACCAGATCCACAAGCTTGTCTTCTATAGAATGTTCCATTGTCAAGACCAACACATGCATCTCCTGCAACATGTAGCATCTCCTGCAGCAAGGCATTGTCCTTTTTAGGTAGATAGCCCCCTTTAACGGACACAGAGTTCCTACGATAAGGCTGTTATCTCTCCAATCCAATCTATCCTGAGAAACCTCTTTGGCAAGAGAATATGTTGGTTGTATGTTTACTTTGTAAGTCAGTCAATTGGCTTTTTGGTTTATCTTTTGTTCCTTTTCCAATACCTATTCAAGACTACCTTGATTTATCTATAATCTTGGTATGTCGCAATGCAGTATGGATTGGGGGCATAGTCATTTGCTTTTGTGTGCCGTGTTTAAGGAATGATCTTTAGCATCTATCTTGGCCTCATATTTATCTTGTGTGTGTTACGACGTAGCATCTTACATATTAATATTCTTCTTGCATTTACATGTATTAAAGTTTATTTTATGTTCAAAGACTATGGCTCATTCACATGTACCAACAAGGTCATATTATGTCTAAGGGATCTAAGTTCAAACCGCTTGCTTGTAGAGTCAACATCCACGCACTCGGATATTACAACACCTTGGTCTTTTATACCTTGGTGGTGAACTATCCATGTGCTACATCAAAAATAAGGATTGCTCTTTATATACAATTGTGAAACCAATTCAACAAGCTCATCATTTACCCATCCATTTACCCATGGCCATATATCATTTTCAAAGCAAAGATCGATCAACCATCTTTCTCTCATGTTCTCTCCTATCTCCTTTCTTCTATCTATCATCAACCCACCCTCGTCTGTCTCCAACAAAATCTTCTAGTCGAGCGTCAACCCAGTCCTTCTGCCACTTCCATCTCTTTCCTCTCGAGGGGGCATCTTACGCCAGCTACACAGGGGCAACTAGCTACACTAGGGCATCAAAAATTGTATCATGTCTTCAACAATCATTTTCTTTGATGCAACGTTGTAAACTGCATTGCATCAAAGAGGGGCAAAATGTAGACACCCAAAAATAACCAAGTCGTCGCACCACTTGCATTTTGTCTAATCTGTCGCATCACTTGCATTTCAACATTAATTAAATAATCTAATTATTTAATTAATTTCATTGAATTCTTCCAAATCACATAATTTCGACATTAATTGAATAAATTCCCTTTATTTAATTAATTTCAACAAAATCAACTTTATTCTTCCAAAATTAAATAATTTTAATTATTTAATTAAATCATTATCCTCTTTCAAATTTCAAGTCTCCATTAATTAAATAAATCCAATTATTTAATTAATTCATCACAAATTCTATCTTATCTATAATTAAATAATTTACATTATTTAATTAAATCAATTGTTCTTCTAAATTTAAATAAATGATGCAAATTTATTTAAATTGTCTCAATCCTCTAAAAATAAATAAAATCAAGTATTTTATTTATAATCTTCTGTTCCTCAATCATGCACAAACAATTGAATACATTTATTTATTTAATTTCAGTTATCTTCCAATTCCTCTTAAAATATCTTGTTAACTCATGTGCACAATCAGTCTTATTTTTACAACTCTAAAAAAGGCAAAATTACAAGTTGAGTTATCTATTCAATTAATCTTGTTTTCATCACATCTTAATAAAAATATCCTTATGGATTGACACATGTCGTGTGCACATTCATTATGGTTATTTGATTTATCTCCTCCATTGATTCTTCTGAATTATCTGGACCATTGATCGATCTCTGTTGAAACCTATATAAATACCCCTCATCTCCTTCACAAATCCTCTTTGATCACTTATTCTCAGGCATCCTTTAACAGTGCTTTGAGCATACATCTCATCGATTGAGCACCTTTACGATCTTTTGACATTGATCTTTGAGCACTTTACTTGCTTGTTGCAAACATGGTTTCGCAACACTATTGAGGAATCCACACTTTAACAAAGGGAACAACACAAATCTAGGTAAAATCTTTCTTATTTCATTGATTTATTGATAATCGCTTTTATTTAGATTAGTTCTCTTTATGTTATGGTCTTTTGATTTTATTAGTTTTCACCATGGTCCACCTCCTCCGTAGGATAAAGGTAAAGGTGTCAATCATGCTTCCACTTCCTTTAACTCCATTGTGGGTCGTTTTGAAGAGAGTTGGGTATCTACCCTCATAATCAAAGGCAAATCTACGGATTGCGCTATTACAACTCGTCGTGGTCGTGTCACCATTCATGGTCCTACACCCAGTCTCCCAACTCAATCTGATTATAATCTTGTCGAACATCTAGGGAAAACACCAACACAGATCTCTATCTTGGACCTTCTACGGTCATCACCCGCACATAAAGTGGTGCTAGAAAAAGCCCTCCAAGAGTCGTTGGTTCCTAACAACATAGCGGTCGTGGATTTCTAAGCTATAGTAGGTAACATTGTTTCACCCTACAATGTGGTCTTCTCTAAGAAGGATCTCCCATCTCATGATCTGTGTCACAATGATGCCCTTCATATTGAGGTTCTCATCCATAAGTGCAAAATCAAACACATACTCATAGATGGTGGTGTTGGTCTTAACATCTATTCTTTAAAGTTACTTAAGCAATTGGGAAACTCTGAGGATCATGTCAACACTAATCAAAGTATTACAATAAAAGGGTATGACGATGCTGAACGCCATTCAGAAGGTGTTATCCACTTGACTATGCAACTGGGCCCCGTCATGCTTGAAACTAGGTGCCAAGTCATTGACATTGAGCTGCCTTACAACATTATCCTAGGCCGCCCATGGATCCATGTAATGAAAGCTACCCCCTCAACGTACCATTAGTCTCTCAAATTCCCATTCAATGGTATGAAGATCACTATCCCAAGAGACCCCAATCCTTTTGAATTCTGTCATGTCTTGCAAGGTAGTTATAAGAATTGCAACCAAGTGCCTCAAAATGACAAAGCCCTTAAATCCCCACTATATGTTGATCCTGAAAATCTGACACAAGCCTCTACAAGTGAACCTAATCCTCTTCCTGAAATCAAAGCTCACATCCGTGATATAGGCTTTTGAACCTATGATATCTCAAAATCTTGTTGTGTAGGGTGGATGCCTTTATCCCCTAAATCTTACGGCCAACTGCCCATTGCGAAAGCAACTAAAAAAGTAGATATTCCCCCCCAGCATCTTTAACCCAATTCTAACAGGGAAAATTATTGGAAGAGGAAACTATTGAAGATATCTCTTCTTGGCTCTATAAGGAGAAAGAACCAGTCAAGCAATAAGGTAATGGCTTAAAGATAGTAAAAAACATGGGCTATAAAGGCAAAGGTGGCCTTGGGAAATAGAATCAAGGAACAATGGAGCCAATTAGTGTGACAAAGAAACTAGACATGAAGGGGTTAGGATTTGGTAGAAAGGTATTGCGCGCCTTGGACATCGAGGGTATACTCGACAAGGTGGCTGAAACTTCTCTTGTAGATTCGACGTCTAATGAGGATACCATCGATGACTCTTCCCTCCATATGACTGACCTATTTATAGAATCCTCTGTATTTATGCTATCATCTGTATCCCTAACATCCACCAAAAACACCTAGAATGTAACACTTGTCTACCCTGAACTTATCGATTGGGACCAACAAGGGTCCCCCGTTATAGATGTATTTTAGAATGACGAAGCTATAGCTGAGTTCACGGGACTCTGGAAAGGTATCCCACTTGGCAATCATAAAGTAGGTTTTGTGATGGAACTAGAGCCAACAACTTATTTTGGTGAGAATGCCAAATCCTCCAGTCGCAAAAGTAAAAATAAAGAAAGATCTCTAGGTGAAAACCACACTGTGGCACCTCCCGATCACAAAATAGTAAAAACAAAGGACATATCCAAAGGTGAAAACCTAACTGTGGCACCGGAGGATGTAGGATTTGACCTTCCCCTACCATCTAAGTATCAAGAGAAGTCAGCTCTCCTAGTGGAAGCTTCTACAGAGATAAACCTGGGCACAGAGCAAAATACAAAGACCACATTCCTGGCAACATCATTATCAGAAACAGAAGACAGGAATCTTAACAAATTCTTCTTACAGAGAACCATCAACTTTGCATGGACCTATGCTGACATGCTAGGGTTAGACCCTAAGCTAGTGGTTCACTATCTCACAGTAGATCCAACAATTAAACCAGTCAAGCAAAAGCTGAGGAAGATGCGCCAACAAATAGCTCTCTTGGTAAAAGTGGAAATACAAAAGTTGTTAGATGCAAAATTTATTCAACCTATTGACTATTCAGACTGGGTATCCAACATTGTACCTGTGTCTAAACCCAATGGGCGCATCCACATGTGTAATGATTTTAGAGATCTTAACAAAGCATGTCCCAAAGATGACTTTCCACTACCGAACATTGATATTATAGTAGACTTGACAGCAGGTCACAAAATGCTTTCTCTCATGGATGGATTCTCAGGCTACAATCAGATAAGGATAGCAGAAGAAAATCAACATAAAATAACCTTTACTTGTCCTCAGGGTAACTATTGTTGGTGTGTCATGCCGTTTGGTCTAAAGAATGCAGGGGCAACTTATCAGAGAGCAATGACAGTGATATTCCACGACCTCTTTCATCATATCATGGAGGACTATGTGGACAACATACTAGCTAAATCTTCTAGGGAAGAGCACATACAAGTCTTAGGACAGATCTTTGATAGGCTCGAGAAATACCAAGTACACCTCAATCCAAAGAAATGTGTCTTTGGTGTAACATCAAGAAAGCTATTGGGATACATTGTATCTCACAGAGGTATCAAAGTAGATCCTACAAAAGTAAAGGCTATAGTGGAGATGCCTCCACCAAAGAACCTCAAAGCATTAAGGAGCCTTCAAGGAAGGTTGCAGTCTATTAGGCATTTCATCTCATAGCTAGAAGATAAATGTCAACCATTTCAACACTTGCTCCGAAAGGATGTCTCATTCCGATGGGATGATAAGTGTCAAGCAACATTTGATCAAATCAAAGAATATCTAGCTACACCTCCTATTTTGGTTCCACCAGTTCCCGATAAACCTTTGATATTATACATCTCAACTACAACTTTGGCCCTAGGGGCCTTGCTAGCACAACATGATGAGTCAGGAAAAGAGCATGCAATCTATTATATCAATTGAACCTTAGTGGGATATGAACTCAATTATTCACCGATAGAAAGAGCTTGTTTAGCAGTAGTGTTAGCTTTCCAAAAGTTGTGGCATTACATGCCAAACCAACACACTAATCTTGTAGCCAAAATTGATCCATTAAAGTACCTACTAGCGAAAGCAACTCTCATAGGTAAACTAGCTAAATGGGTCATGATCCTTAGTGAGTTTGACATTGAGTATATGGATCGTAAAGCAATTAAGGGACAAGCCCTAGCAGATCAACTAGCATAAGCACCCATGACAGATACACACCCTATGGTAGTAGACTTTCCAGACGAGAATCTCTTCACTCTTTCCAACTCAATAATGTGGAAGTTGTACTTTGATGGTTCCTACACACATCATGGATCAGGGGCCGACATCTTATTTGTTACACCTCAAAATGACTATATTCCAAAGTCATATCGGCTCGCATTCCCTTGCACCAACAACATTGCTGAGTATGAATCACTCCTCATAGGTCTCAATACAGTAGTTCAATGGTACATCACATAATTATAGGTATATGGAGACTCACAACTATTCATTCGACAAGTCACGGATGAGTACCAAACAAAAGATGAAAAGTTAGTCCCCTACAAGCAACTAGTGGATGCCTACAAATGACATTTTTCTAGCATCACATTTGAGCAAATTCCAAGAGATCATAACAAAGTTGCAGATTCTATGGCTTCTGTAGGGTCACTTATCGACATGCCTGCAAATACACAGAAATGTGAATTCTTGATCGAGCAGTTGTTGATACTAGCTGTCAATGTTCCATTTACTGAAATCATCTGTGAACTTGTTGGTCCCAATTCCCCATGGTACAAAGATATCTATGAATACCTTAAAAAAAGTACCTTTCCCTCTGACCTTTCATCCACCCAATGCAAAACCTTTATCCGATGATCCTCCCGTTACACCATTCTGGGTGATACACTATATTGCCGGAGTCTTGATGGTATCCTCTTACGATGTCCTAACGCAGAAGAAGTCGAAGCTACCTTATGAGACATACACGAAGGTGTTTGTGGCACACATTCTACGGGTCCTAATCTCACTAAGAAGATACTCAGAATAGGTTATTACTGGCCTACAAAAGAGCATGATGCTTTACAATTTTCTAAGAAGTGTCTACAATGCCAACAACATGGAGATTTGATTCATGCACCAGCTCATGAACTACAACCCATGACAGATCCATGGCCTTTTTCTCAATGGGGTCTTGACCTCATAGGAAAAATCCACCCATCCTCATCCAATGGCCATAAATTCATTATTACCACCACTGAGTATTTCACAAAGTGGGTTGAAGCCATTCCCATGACCTATATCACTGGTAAGCAAATAGCCAAGTTTATCCTTAACTACCTCATTTGCCGGTATGGTATCCCCCAAGCCATTGTCACTGATAATGGGAGACCATTCAAGAACCAAGATGTCCATGCCTTGTGCATACAATACAATATCCAACATCACTTTTCAACTCCCTAATATCCACAGAGTAATGGCCAAGCTGAGGCTTCTAATAAAACCATTCTCAAAATACTCAAGAAAACAGTCAATGAAGCTGGTCGTGATTGGCACTTGCAACTCAATCCCACCCTATGGGCCTACCGCACTAGTATCAGAACACCAACTGGAGCCACACCTTATGCCTTGTTCTATGGCTCTGAAGCCATCCTACCTATAGAGGTCAAGATCCCATCCCTCAAAGTATCCATGTAGAACATGATCAGTGGAGAAGAATATCGCACTTCCAGATTAGCTAAGCTAGAACTACTAGGTGAAAGGCGCCTTGCCGTGCTTAATCATCTCCATGTCTATCAAAACTGTCTCCAGCGTAATTACAATAAAAAGATCAAAGTCTGACGGTTTCAAGTTGGTGATCTTGTACTCAAGGAGAATCAGAGAAATCAAGTAGACTGAGAAAAGAAGGGCAAGTTTGAGCCTAACTGGTTAGGTCCCTTTATTGTCACAACAACATATGGATCAAGGGATTATACTTTAGCTACACCTGACGGCATTCCTCTAGATGAACCACTTAACAGTGTTCATCTCAAGAAGTTTTATGCCTAATCCTTAGAGTATTCCAAAAAAAAAAAAATTGTCCTATGGTGAAAACTTGGCAAACAGGCGCCTTGGATAAGTACCATAGTGAAAACTTGGCAAACAGGCGCTATGTGTAGAGTTAGCATTCATCGTCTATCAAGTCCTGTTCATTCCATATCCATGTTACAAACAAGCTTCATCCATCCATCCATAATAAAAGCATTGACCTTGTTTGCATTTCCATCTCCCTATCTAGTATAGCTTGGAAATTTGTCAGTGTCCACCATCGTCATCCCACATCTTGATCTATGTCTACAGTTAACATTGTCTTGTCCTAGGTCAAGCTTTTTATGTCTTCTTCGTCAGTCACTCGTGCAGTTTCCTCTACCAGAATGGGGGCAACTCTTTCCTTAACCTAGGTCTAGGAGGGGTTCCTTGTTCGTGGTTCGCAATCACTTCAATATTTCTCCTTTCTGCAGATAACACCCTTTAACAGATACATCGCTCTTATGATAAAGCTGGTATCTTCCTAATGCTTTTCCTACATCATCACACCAACCAGAACTATATATTATCTCTTCTCAATCTTAAGGTACCTTGATCCCATGGATATGGGTATGTAGGCAGTTTGGAATACAAAGGAAGTATCCAGTACTCAGGTACATAAGATCTCCCCCTAACACCTTGATCCATTCATCACTCTATCCAGAACTACATATTATCATCTTTCATCTTTTCTTGTAATGTGCCTTGATCCCATGGATACAGGGTATGTAGGCAGTTTGGAATATGAAGGATGCATCTAGTACTCAAGCACATACGATTCATCATTCTCCACCCGTTTCAACCCATTAGCATGCCACCTTTTTGGTCTTCCATTTATCAAAATCCATTCACCTCGACTTGACTAACTCAAGTAGAAAAACAACAAACTAGCGCATCCGTTCAAAGCAAAAGTTCTTAGCAAACTTGAAGCAAAGCAGCTTACTTCCAGAGTCATCTACTGTCTTACTGTTCTAATTGCCAACATCCGCTAATTCCAGCTTAACCAAAGCACTAGATCCACAAGCTTGTCTTCTATGGAATGTTCCATTATCGAGACCAACACACGTGTCTCCTACAACATGTAGCATCTCTTGCAGTAAGGCATTGTCTTTTTTAGGTAGATAGCCCCCTTTAACGGACACAAAGTTCCTACGATAAGGCTGTTATCTCTCCTATCCAATCTATCCTGAGAAACCTCTTTGGGAAGAGAATATGTTGGCTGTATGTTTACTTTGTAAGTCAGTCAATTGGCTTTTTGGTTTATCTTTTGTTCCTTTTCCAATACCTATTCAAGACTACCTTGATTTATCTATAATCTTGGTATGTTGTGATGCAGTACGGAGTGGGGGCATAGTCATTTGCTTTTGTGTGCCGTGTTTGAGGAATGATCTTTAGCATCTATCTTGGCCTCATATTTATCTTGTGTGTGTTACGACTAAGCATCTTACATATTAATATTCTTCTTGCATTTACATGTATTGAAGTTTATTTTATGTTCAAAGACAATGGCTCATTCACATGTACCAACAAGGTCATATTATGGCTAAGGGATCTAAGTTCAATTTGCTTGCTTGCAGAGTCAACATCCATGCTCTCAAATATTATAGCACCTTGGTCTTTTATACCTTGGTGGCGAACTATCCACGTGCTATATCAAAAATAAGGATTGCTCTTTATATACAATTATGAAACCAATGCAACAAGCTCATCATTTACCCATCCATTTACCCATGGCCTTATATCATTTTCAAAGCAATGATCGATCAACAGTCTTTCTCTCATGTTCTCTCCTATCTCCTTTCTTCTATCTATCATCTATCCAACCTCACCTATCTCCAACACAATCTTCTAGTCGAGCGTCAACCCAGTCCTTCTGCCGCTTCCCTGTCTTTCCTCTTGAGGGGGCATCTTACGCCAGCTACACAGGGGCAACTAGCTGCACTAGGGTATCAAAAATTGTATCATGTCTTCAACAATCATTTTATTTGATGCAACGCTGTAAACTGCATTGCATCAAAGAGGGGCAAAATGTAGACACCCAAAAATGACCAAGTTGTCGCACCACTTGCATTTCATCAAATCTGTCGAATCACCTGCATGTCAACATTAATTGAATAATTTGATTATTTAATTAATTTCATCAAATTTTTCCAAATCACATAATTTCGACATTAATTGAATAAATTCTCTTTATTTAATTAACTAAATTAAATTTGTCTATATTCTGCCAAAATTAAATAATTTTAATTTTTTAATTAAATCATTATCCTCTTTCAAATTTCAAGTCTCCATTAATTAAATAAATCCAATTATTTAATTAATTCATCACAAATTCTATCTTATCTATAATTAAATAATTTACATTATTTAATTAAATCAATTGTTCTTCTAAATTTAAATAAATGATGCAAATTTATTTAAATTGTCTCAATCCTCTAAAAATAAATAAAATCAAGTATTTTATTTATAATCTTCTGTTCCTCAATCATGCACAAACAATTAAATAAATTTATTTATTTAATTTCAAATATCTTCCAATTCCTCTTAAAATATCTTGTTAACTCATGTGCACAATCAGTCTTAATTTTAGAACTCTAAAAAAGGCAAAATTACAAGTTGAGTTATCTATTCAATCAATCTTGTTTTCATCATATTTTACTAAAAATATACTTATAGATTGACCTATTTCTATGTATGTTTTTGGAATGCCGACCTTAGAGATTGTTCCAACAATTGATGAATGTATTGCTGACCTTGATGTGCATTCCAAGGTCAATGAATTGTATAAAGACTTGTAATGTAATTGTGAAAAGTGTGTGAGTGTGTGGAAATGAAGAGATAAGTGCAAAGGTGTAAAAGAGCAGAGCAGAGAAACTATATTGTGCTTCAATGGCACTGAACCCAAGCATGGAGTAGATGCTACCGAATCAATTCACCATATTTTGGCAGTGAGCCACCCCTTGGCAATGAGTCATTCTTTGCAGTGAGCCCTGTAGGCAATGAACCTCTATTTTTTGGTATTGTTATAACTCATATGTTTTTGTGGGCTAACACCCACCGTAGTTTTTTCCTTATTGGATTTTCCACGTAAAAATCCAGTGTCTCATGTGTTGAATATGTGATTGTGATGAAGTCTTTGGTTTCATGCTATCTTGGTTAAATCTAATTCTTAGTAATTAAGTAATTGATGGTTTGATATTTATATGAGGTTAAGTTTTTGTGACAACTAATTCACCCCCCCTCTTAGTTGTCCTGTGTATTTCAATAATAACTAGTATTAGTTTGGCTTATGAATATATCAAAACGAATAATGAAAATTGAAATGATGAACATACCATAGATCGTGTGAGTTCAACCAGTTGTTTACCTTTGTCAGTGAGACCTGCAGGAAAGAATGCATGGAAAATGAATGCACGAGAGATGCATAAAAACAACTAATCTAAAAATACATAATGCAATCTAATCTAAGAGAGACAAAGAGTGAGCAAATTAGTAAAATTTGAGTGAAACAACGATGGAATTGATCGTGTAAGTAGTCATTGGGTAGATATTGTCGAGGAGATCGCAAAGATGGTCACCTCTTCTTCTACCACTGAGAGTCAGGTATGCAAATAGTGGAAAACCCTTCTCTAAACCCTAGGTTACATTTTGTGAAAAATCTCTTAAAATTGTGTGTTTTTTTATGATTCTTTCTATTGCATTATGTTTGTCTCGCTCTTTTGAGTAAGATTAGTTTTTTGTTTGTTGAAATCAGCTGAGATTTGACATTTTTAGAGCATTTTTAAATTTGAGGGGTAGGCACATAGGGTCGCCCCTTTTTCCAGTTAGGTCACCCGGGGGAGATCTGGCTGGGCAACAGAGTCGCCCAATGGAGATTTGCCTGTGCAATAGGGTCGCTTGGGGGAGATCCTGCTAAACATTTGGGTCGCCCAGGGGAGACCCGATCTGATGAAAGAGGTGACCTTGACAGATCAATTTTGACTGAAATTGTATGCTTTTTGATGATTACTTCTCTCTATTTTGATCTAATTTGATCACTGAATTCGTCTATTTATTGCAATTTTGAAGGTTTATATGCTTTTTAGGGGTTTTCTGAGTTGACAAGATCTAATCTAAAGTTCCTTTTCTAATTGGCATGATATGTGCATTCATTGGAATGCCAATCATGAGTAGTTGTGGCTCTCAGAGATGTATGCTTCATTATCTACCGATGATCTTACTGTCCTGAAGAGGGTGATCTTACTGTCCTGAAGAGGGCAAGCTTGGCTAGGATATGCCATGTGCTAGTTATACATCATATGGCACACATTTGTTATGATATCTTAACTTATTCAGATGTAGACAGGAATACATTCAGATTTACGTAGGTTTTAAGAGAGTGGACTATCACTCTTTATGATGTGTATCACATTCTAGGGGTTCCTATGAGAGGACACCCACTTGTTCTACCTGCTAGAGAGTACTTGGAGAACAAGACATCTTGGGCATGGATTATGGGAGTGAGCCACCCTGAGGATCAGATTGGAGTTTAGCTTACTTCAATACCATGACTCCACATTCCTCGCTTGAGGAAGTTCTTGATCGGTTTGATTGCTTCGAGGCTATTTGGAGACAAGGCCTCGACTCGCTTGAGATGGTGTTGGGCACCAATTACCTAGAGTATTAAGCAGGGCATAATCTTCACTTGGGGACCAAACATCCTGGCTATGGTCTACAGAGATTTCTATCACATTGAACAACATGGGGTTCTTGCTTTCAGCCACTCTTCTTTGATTATGACTTGGATATTTAAGCATATCAGGCTGTATCAGAAGGAGATTCCTCTTCGTGATTGTCGACTACCTAGAGCTACTAAGTGGGCTCATGTGGGCCACTTTGATACTTCTCTACGTGTTGTGGCCACTCTCACAGATGTAGATATGATCGCTAAACCCTATACACATATGGAGGGTGCATGGTCCCATGATAGACAGCTCAAAGAGTACTACCTTAGCATATCAGAACTTTTGGATTGTAAGGGTCTTGTCGAGGCCCATCGCATTGAGCGTGTCTTACAACAGTTTGGCAAGGGCTTCCCAGATGATTTGCCCCCAGCTTCCACTTTCTACAGACCTGTCCAGGAGATCGGTGAGATTGGACAGAGGACTATCATTTGGACCCTTTTGACTCCTGGGGTTTTGATCACCAAATCTTCTCGGACCCCTAGAGGGGGACAGAGGGGAGGGAGAGGAGCTCCTTCCCATGGACTTATTGTTATGGATGACTCTGATTCTATCGATGAGGACTACGTTCCTGACATGGACGACTTATCTGATGAGGGACCAAGAAGAGGTGGACATGAGATAGATTTTGATGAGGATGATATACCTGAGGGTTCCTCCATAGTGCCCAGACCTCCTCACTCTGATGAGGTGATGCAACAACTTGATCCTTCCTAGTAGCCCGATGACCCTCGTAAGTCTACTATTGTTTTTCTGATTTCACACTAGTCCTTTCTTTACTTTTATGCTATGAATTGTCACACCTTTTGTCTTTACTTTGCAGGTAGCGTTGAAAAGTGGAGGGACTTCATTCATAAGGTCAATATTGGTTTGACAAGTCCCTTTACTAGGTTGACCCAAGAGAGGCTTCTATTTGATCCTGGAATGCCTCCTAGAGTTGGGCAACATACTGATGTCTTCACTCTTGCCTACCATGGGTGTTAGGAAAGTGCTACATTGAGGGTTGAGGTTCTCATCATTAGAGGTGAGAACATTGTTCTTCATGAGATAGTCCACCTTGGGATTCAGTAGCCAGAGTCTAGTACTGTAGGACTTTTACATTCTAGCACTCAGAGCAGGGTACCTCATTCACACAGGTCTCATGGAGAGACAAGAGCTACACATAGACAGAGGAGCAAAAGTCTTGAGGGTGCCATTGGAGGAAATCACCCTTGAGATTTATTTCTACTTGACTTTTGAAACCGCGCCCCCTTGCATGGGGAGCCATACTTTCCTTCGAAAGCATTTTGCCCTAGCTCTTGTACTCTTTGTAAACACAAACTTCTGATATATCTATGAAAAGTTGTCTCTTTATGGTTGGTTCGCTATCATATGAGTACTCATCTCTCATGCACTTTAGAAGTTTAAGAACTCTTTGATTATGTTTAGACCTTCAACTCTAAGAATGCAAGTATGATAACAATGACATGTTTTTTATAGCTATTTTTGGAATATATATATATATATATATATATTAATGAGATGTAGGTTACAATATGAAGATGCAAGAACACAAGCGATGCTAAAATGAAACCTCTACTCCTATGGAATGCCATGAGTTATGACATTGACTTTATTGCTTTAGAACTCTTTTTCTAATTTTGGCATGAATGCATTATGGAACAAACAATATGACTGCTCTTTAATATGATTTTCAATCCAGGGGATTGTAGGTTATCCTGGTATAAAAGACCTGTTACTAATTTTTTGTTCACACTGAAAATTAGTTGGACCTAAGTGTAATAGTTCAGAAAGAATAATAGAAATTTCAAAGTTATGCATTCTTGAATGGTTGATACATTGACAAAGTTGAAAAGAAGATCCAGTTGTTAGGATAACCCATCAGTCCAATCAGGACTGATAAGTTAACATGACAAAAGGATTAATCATCAAAGGATCAAACATTAAAAGAGATACAGTTGTTCTACAAAGTTTGATCTTTTAGGAGTTATAAGTTAAATTGATTATTCAGATCAATCAGTTTGGAATAAAAGAGAGAAAGATGTATTACACTATTATCTCATGTCATGTTTGGAACATACATCTAGGTATCTGTTACTTTATCTCATGCATTGATTAAAAAGGAAATACATATACATCATATGCATCAGAGAAACTAACTGATCATGTTTTAAAGAAATGTTCAAATGTGTCCCACACAAGCCGTGGGAGTAACTAAACTAAGCAATTGCAGACATGCAAGATATGTATCTGTTTGATAAAAGAAAAGAGAAAAGAACATATGATAAATCTAAACATCCATCATTGCCTGATGATGGAGGTTGTTGTTGAAGCTGGTCTTCAAGTCTTCAGTCTTCATTCTTCTCTCCAAGCCACCATCCAGTTGAAACTTGCAAAAATGTTTGGGACAACCTCGTTAGTGCTCTAGATGTTTATAGTTATCACATGCTTTTATCAAATAGAGACATCTAATTATCATATCATGCATTCAGATAAGAATGCAGATCAGATAATGATACAGATCAAGAAGAAATCATGAAGGAGATCAATCAATGCTATCAGGTACTTTTATATGCTAACTTGTTTGTTCACTGTGCAGGTATAGGACAAATTTTGTTGCTGATTTGAAGACAAATAAACATGTGGATTAAATGTGGCTCCCACAAGGGTTTGAGCCCAGCATGTTTCTTTTCATTTTTTGAAAAGAGTACCAGAAAAAGACATGATGCATTATTCTAAGCTATATCATGCACAATCTAATCAACTTACATAAAGAAGATGTCATCATGACATCATTACAGTTGATTGAAACAAATTAGAACTATATGACTGAATCAAGATCGACAAAAAGACAAATTCAGAAAAATTAGATTATAATCATCTAAGGAGTGATACAAGTTTTTAGATTATTGTGCTTGATAAAGAGAAGAGAGACAGAGCAAGGAGGATAAAAGAACTTATGTATCATTTGAACAAGTTGTAGAATAAATCTTGTGAAGGGTCATCTCATTATGACAAGGGAGTAAGATGAAACAACATTTTATATCAGGTATTTCTCACGTTGTTTTCATACTATTTAAAGATGATCAAAGTATAAACAACTATATCACATTCAAAGTTACAAGTGTCTCATAGAAGTAGTCAAGTAAATGCCACATGGAATAGTAGAAGGCGAGACAATTATAAAACAATATGCCAACTTGACTGCCATAAAGTAGAGCTTCACAATATAGATGAGATAAGTGTGTAGTCATCCAGAAAGAAGATATAAACTTTGCAATAGGCTGCCACCAATGCCTCAGAGCTTCAAAACATTAAAGGATACATGAAGATGAATGCTACAATCTAAATGGAGTTGGATGTTCAAACAATCAAGCATTGAGGGATGAAGCATATAATACATAAGCAAATACCCCAACACAGTGAATGGTCAAGAGACATGACAATCAAGTCAACTTTCAAGATCAAATGAGAGACAGTCATGACTAAAGTGGAAGATACAAATAATAGATACATATAGGATGCTCACTATTCATCGAATATTAAAGACTATCACTAACTATCAGTGATATTAAAAAAGGAAGAAGCTGTAGAGTAGCTATGTATATCATCACATACATGACAATCAAGTACATTTGCAAAAACAAGAAACTGTCATGTATGAAGTTGCAAATACAGAGATACAGTATAGTAGAACATAAAGAATGCAACAGTTCAAGGATGAATAGAATAATTCCATACATTTCAACATTATTGTGCTTTGACAATACTTTATTTCTCATGCCCAAGCTAGAGAGGATGCCATGCAGTCAAGAAGATGCCACACAGTAAAGAAGATGCCATGCATGATGCACTCAAGAGAGATTAAGTGCAGTCAAGAAGATGTTACCATGCAGTCAAGAGAGATACAGTGATGCCAAGCAGTCAAAACGATGTCATGTTGTAGTAAGGAAGATACAGTTCAAGACAAGTGATATAAATGAAGATCAAGATACAAATACAGTCACCATCACCATGTACAACCAAGACAGTGACCAGTGAAGTAGTTTATATAAGCATGAGACATTCATGATACATCATAATGGTCATTGCCCAGCTACAGAAGAACATGAAAAATGATAAGATAGGTAGTCAGTGTGCACATGAATGACCACAGAAAAATGGATGGACAAAGAACATATATTTATAATACAAAGGTGCATAATGATGAAAGTATGAACAACCAGAAGAGATCTGAAGATGCACAAGGAAGCTACAGGAATACTTTAAAGTATGCATAAAGATGACTATAGGTGCAAAGATGCACAAAGGAATGCTACAGGTGTCCCAGCGAAAAAAGAAATAAAGACATGTGTCTATGCTACAGATATGCCTTGACAGAAAGCCAAGAGGAAAAATGCATGGTACATATGATACTGTAAGAGCCAAATGATGAGATAAGCAGTCATTATGCACAAAGGCGGATGAGATATACAATAAACAACTAAAGAGAGATAGGAGCATGCTATCCAAGCTACAGGTGCATTTCAAGAATGCCACAAACAGTCAAGAAGAAGATAGCCTAATCTCTATGCCATGGTAGAATCTAGTTATAGTAGAAAGATAGTCTCACAGTCAAAAGATGATGACACAGCCGAACAATCCATCATATTATAGTTTGCAAACTGAAGAGGTATACCATATGCAAATAAGCTAAAGAAACACATCTATGCTACAGGAGAGCCTCCCAGAAGTGTCAATATATGATACTCATGCAAATGGAGGTAAACGATAACATTTATCATATAGAATATCAAAGGTTTTGCTATCATAACAGGATACTAACATGTGCTTCTACCCAGTAGCCACAGTGGAATGATAAGGTAAAATGTGTCATCAACAAATGTGAAACAGTCACAAGGAGGGGGAGAAGTGTTATGAGAAGTAAAGCAAGAAAACCCACATAAAATACCTAAAAACCCTTATACTTTCTGCCAACAAATAGAGATAAATTCACAGTCAAGGTGGTGCTGCACAGGCAATAGATAGACCATGTTGAAGAGATCAAACCCTAATGATATTTTTGTAAACACAATTGAGAGCTTTCAAAAAGGTGCCATGATACATTCATAACCAACAAGGAGGAGCAAGAAGCATAAAAGAAGGTATACCCATCTACCAAATAAACATGATCTGTTCAAATATACTTCAAGCCTTTCTTTCTTTGTAGATAAGGAGAAAGAGATCAAGTAAAGCAGTATGGTCATGGCATTACAAGGTTTTTCTATGGAGGATAAAGTCGAAACCCTCATCTTTAAGGCTCACAAACCCTCTAGTAAGTTATAGTTTTTGATGCCTATTAACAAGAGAAGCATAGCCATGGCCGGTAGAGGTTTTCGATATGGAGGAGAAGTTGAAATCCTAACTTCAAAACTTCAAAATCCTCAACTCTCTGCATAATAAAAGCAGATTAAGACAAAAGAAGAAATATGGACCATGGACGACAGTGACATAGCATTTTTTTGCTAGAAAATGCAATACACACGTCTATCTACAAACTTCTCATGCTATGAGTGAAACCAAAGATAATGAAGCTACAAAGATTAAATGTCAAGTACTTACCCTTGTTGCTGACAGGAATAAAGATCTTCCATGGCCCCTTGTTACTAATAGGAAGAAAGATCTTCCATGGCCTCACAGTGGCCTCAAACTTCTAGAAGAGCAGATGAAGACCATCAAGAAAGAAGCATACAAAAATAGAATGAAGGTATTAAAGAGTGCACAATAATGGAGGTATTTATAACAGTGAAGAAGGCTGTGACCATTTAAGGGAAGAAAGCTACAGATACTTAAATGTTTCATATCAAACAAAAAGAAGAGTTACCTTCTTTCTAACACATGCAGAGTTCCATGGCAACAACAACGAAGAGCCGTTGAGAGGAGAAAACCAGAACCATGATGGAGCTACTTGAAACCCTCGGCCGGCATGAATTTTGCAAAGATCAAAGAGAGAAGCCAAATGAAGAGTGAATGAGCAAAGATTAGGGTTGTTTTCCTCTTTTGTTCGAAGGTTTTTTTTGCTCAAGTGTTTTTTTTGACTTACAAAAACCAATTATTACTTTATCCAATTTGCTGCCGTGGTCAAGACTTTCCCTAGCAATCATAACATATAGTGGTCGACAACAACCCTTTAGAAGTTTTTTTTTAATTAAGTCAAGAGGCCGATATAACATGTGGGAAGGCTCCAAGCCTTATAACCTTTTGAAGATTCCTTGGTGATCGAATGGTGAAGGAATAACAAATCACATGCTTAAGTTCCTTATCCATTTCCAAGCATCCAAGTATAGTTATCTCCTCATTATGCATGGTGAATAACAACCAAGAGGGTGTATGTTTTTAGACATGGTATATGTATATGCAATACATGGAGTTCAAGGGTAAACCTTCATGCATGGTGGAGATATGACTTCATGGGTAATAAGGTATTGTCTTGTAGTGATGTGATTATTGCATAAAGGCAATTGCATGGTGGCAGTATTGATGGTGACAGCATATGACGGATATTTTTTATGCATGGGGTCAAATTGCATAGTGGAGTTGTTTTTCTTTCCTTAACTTCAAAATTGCATATGGGGATATAAGCAGATTTAAGAAATGGATGTATGTGCACAATGTCAACAAGAGGGAGTCATAAGGATATTTATGCATTTTTGTTTGGTGCATGGAATGCTACAGGAGTGACTGAGTTTCTTTTTATTTTCCTTGCAGAGGGAGATATTTTTTCTCATTCATGTATTAGAGTGATAAGGAATTTTGTAATTATTCCTAAGTCCTATTTTGCAAAATAGGCAAATGTATTGGAGTGATAAGGAGTAATATTTTTCTTCTAATCATGCATGATTTTACATATTTATTAATTGGAAATAAATAATAAAGTAATACTCTATAAATTACTTTATTATTTTCCACAAGTTGTAAAATCAAAAATAGAACAAATTGTAACCAATAATAGAGTAATATTCTATTACTTTATTATTTACTCACGATCAATTTTGCTCATGCAAAATCATGCAAATTGATTAGTTGAGTTAACTAGGCCACCTAGGAGGTTTTGCATGACTTTTAGGAGTATTTTTAGGGTCCTTGGTTAAAATTTTGGTCAAACATATGGAGAGGCCCAAATTGAAGCTATTTTTGCTTAATTTCTGGCAATTTTAGACCCTAATTTTGAGGATTTTTGAGGTTGCTCAGGAATGAGTATTTTTAGAGACAGTTATCTGCAAGTCTATATTTTTTGCATGCCTCTTGGAGAGAGCAAACCTATATATTGTAAAGCAAAAGTTTATTTTTGCTAGTTCTTGATTCTCATTTTGATTCAGACAGATTGGAGAATTCTTGTAGCTCACTTTTATAGTTTTATTGAGAGATCGGTAGGTTATAGGTTATCTTTTGTCTTTTTGCAAAGTTTTCCTTTGTTTATTTCAAATTAGTTGAATTACCTTTCCTTTTAGTGTTGAATGTTGAAGTGATTTTGATGAAATTTTGGTGTGTTTTATTATTAAACCTTCAAAATTATTGTCTTACCTCATTGTTTATAGCATTAAAGCATAAATTCATCACAGATCTTAGGTTGTGTTAACCAGAAATAGTCTTTTTATGCTGTGAAAAAACTAGTTCCTTCATAAAACCCTATTTTCAAACCTTCCTTAGAATCATTTTTTATGCCAAGTCTGGATTGTGTAGAATTCATATTTCTAAGCAAACATTGTGAATCGGATTACATTATTTTTTATCCATATCAGGTGCATCACCATTTTACCTTTAGTATTCATTTAGTTTCTTTCTTCCCTTATCCCCAAAAGTAAGAAAAATACATCTCAATAGAACATTTGAAGGGAACCAACCCACAATCTGGAGGTCTAATCTCGTCATAGGGCACCCACAACCTAAGATTAGTCCCATGTTACACAGAATTGCAGTGCTTTAACCAGCCTTGCATACGGGTGCAATTCCCAGTGATAACAGTTTTTGGCACACCCGATGGGACTTTGGACTGATTTTTGGTTCAAATGGACTTATTTCTTTTTGCTATTTTTGGTATGAGCAACAAAATCCCAACCTTTTAGAGGTTTCTTATCAGTACCTGGCGACTCTAATACTTTAGTTTTTTTAGATCAAATCTTGTAGCCTATGAAAAATATCAAAAAAGGTCAAGTAAAATTTTTGAGAAGAAGCATAATCAGTTATCTCCACCAAAAAGGAGGATAAAAGTAGAGAAAGAGGCTAATACAGTAGATTTATAAGTTGTTATAGATCTGCCAAGTACACATCCTGACTTTGCTTCAAATCAAAATCCATTGTTTGCAAGTTCATCAACAAAATTTTTAAGTTCTCCACCAGCAAGCCCAGAAGAACAGATTCTTGTTTTCCAAAAAGAACCACTTCTTCTCGAGTTTACTGTTGAAGAACCTGTATTATGGGAAATATTTCAAGAAGTTTTAGTCCAAACACCAGCTCAAGTTTTACCCACTCCAATGTCTTTACTAAGAGGAGGAGAAGGAGTATTACCACCTCCTGGTGGAGGAGGTGGAGGAGTGTTACCACCACCCGGAGGTGGTGGAGGAGGTGGAAGAAATCCACCACCACCTCGAAATCATCCTTTTGTATCTTTTAATGGAGGCAACCCTTTGAATATGAATCAACATGATGACACACTGATGGTTGCATTAAAAAGTTTACCAAGTTTTACAAGAGAAGATAGGACTACACCCATTGAACATATCAGAGATGTGGTGTCTTTATGTGCTGTTCACCACATCACCGAAGAAAACATTACAACTAGGTTGCTGGCAGCATCATTAAAAGATAAAGCTCTTCAATGGTTTAGAGGCTTAAGAGTCAATTCAATTAGATCTTGGGATGAATTAGGTGCTGCTTTAAATAGGTAATTTTAGGACAAGTCTGACCATTTATCATTAGTTGAACAAATGACTACTATTAAGAGGGCTCCACACGAGCAAATGACAGATTTTAATTTTAGATTTCAAAAAATATGGAATAGAATCCCTGAAACAGTAAAACCATCACCAGAGCATGCTTTTTTGTATTATTTAAGGGCATTAAATTCTGATATTGCTGTTGTGATACAATCCATGGGAGGGGTAACTTTACCAGCTACTTTTGATATTGCAATAAGAGCAGAAAATAGTTTAATAGAAGATGGTAAGATAGCACCTAGGCCCCCAATGCTAATTTTTCTAGATATACAACCTTTAATACCAATTTTAGCCCCACATATTTCAGCAATACCATCTTTCAGTTATTTAGCAAATACACAAAACAATACAAATCCCATTCATTCTGAATTTAGAGAGCTGAAAGAAAATCAGCAAAGCATAGCAAAAATATTGCAGACTGTGAGTAATGACTTAGTGAATCTAAAAATTCAAACAAATCAGAATAACAGACCTTACCAAGCAACCCCTTACCAAGCAAATAGACCTGGTTATCAAGCAGATTATCAGGGTCAAAGAAGAAATTACAACAATAGGCCAAATCAACATTACAATCCAAATGTTGTCAGTACATCAAAAGAAATAGTGCCTATACAAAACAACATGGTTCAAGACTATGCATGGTGCTATCCCTGTAATTAGCCTCATAATCAGGCCACTTGTCCAAATGGAATAGTAAGTCAAGCTTTGATGGTACAGAATAACTATGCTACTTCTAAAAATTTAGCAAGTGATGTAAACAACCAGCTGGACATTCAGCCTCAGTATGTTAATCCTGATGTAGCTTTAATAAATTGGCAGGCTAATGAATTTTGTGGTGTAAATCAGTTGCCAGGTCAAAAGCAGTCTTTTACTAATATTGCAGCAAACACAAGATCAAAAAAGAGAGTTGTTGACTTGCAACAACAATCTGGAAATACAAATTAGCAAGCTGAAACTTGTAAATAGCAAGATGGAAATGTATCACAGCCAACTGATAAAGGGAAAAATACAGTTTCTACAACTGAGAATGAGCAAAATCAAGCCTCTACATCAAAAGATTTGAACATTTTGTCAAGACAACCAACTACAGAAAATAAACAGCCAGCAAAAGACCAACCAGAGGTTGCTGTCCCAAAAGTACAACAAAAGGTTAGTGGCCCTATTTTTTAATATTTTGGATCATATGAAAAAGACAACAGTAAGCATTTCTATTTTAGATGCTTTACACATTCCAGGACAAAAGGATTTGTTACAAAATGCTCTATCTTAGTTACCTTTGTCAAATCAAGTACAAAAATCACATCAACCTCAGATTATGATTGCAAATGAAATAGAAAAAAGAATAGAACAGCCTAAACCAGTAGGCAAACCTCCACCATTTTATGTCACTTTGGTTGTGGGTGACTATTTAGTACATAATTGCATGATAGATTCAGGAGTCAGTAGTTCAGTTATGCCAAAATAGCTAGCTAATAAGTTAGGTCTGAAATATGAACCTGTTGTTAGAGGTGTTGTACAAATGGATGGAACTGAAGTAAGTATAGTTGGAATGTTCAAAATTTTAGGCCTTAATCTATATGCTTGTCCAAACTTTGTTATATACCAGGATATTTATGTCATTGATTTGCCACCTACCTTTGCCAGTTGCTTATCCAAAGATTTTATAGCAAGGTTAGGAGGATATTTATCATCTGATTGGACACATTTATTCTTCAGAACTATATATGGAACCAAGGTTACAATCAAGTCTGAACCACTAGCAAAAGATCATTTAGAACCTTACACCCCTAGTTCTATAAATGCAAATCTCCCCATTTTTTATCAAGAGGATCTAATTCCTGTCCAAGATCCAAACACACCTTTAGAAGGAATTCCAGATTTGGTTCTAGACCAATGGGCAACAAAAAATCATGAAACAAATCCATTTGAGCAAATGGATGAGATTGGTTTTGGTGTGTACATGATTCAAGAAAATAATATAGTAATTCCAAATCTGATTAAAGAAGAAAAACAACAAACTATAGAGTCTGAAAATGATGTTTGGGAACTATTTTTTGATGGTTCTAGAAGCAAGGTAGGAGCTAGAGATAGGTGAGAAATATTATTCATCTTTCATATTTGCTTTCAGCTGTTCTAACAACTCAGCTGAATATGAGGCTTTAGTTCATGGACTAGAATGGGTAAGGAAGAGAAAAATCAGATGTTTAAAAGTTTTTAGAGACAGTGAGTTAGTGGTTAAACAAGTCAGAAACCTTGCTGCGACAAAAAAATGACTTGCTGAAATTATACAAACATAGAGTTTGGGACATGATAGAAGAGTTTGATGCATTTAATCTCATATCTGTACCTAGAACTAATAACAAGCAGGCTGACAAACTAGCTGCTATAGGAGCTGAATATGATATCCCTGCTAAAATGAAGAATATTCACTCTCTTTTATATGTCAAAGTTGCTCTAAGACTATCAGTTCCAGATAATAATGTCAGTTGCAAAGTGTTTGATAGTGATGAACAGATTGTAAATTTCTTAATGGAAGAAGCTAAATTTTCTGCAGGTAATCAACAGAATTTTGTACAACAATATGATGATCAAATACTTCAGTTAAGATCAAATAAGTTATCCAAGGGCTTAGTGACCTTGGAATCTATCTTTAATATTGATGATCAAGTAAGAAACGACAAGGCCAGCTTGTCAATAATGCAAGAACATTATGAACCTATTGAGATCTTTAAAGGAAAATTGCTCAAGCTGGGAAGGATATGTACAAAACAAGAACAACAAGCATTCATCTAGCTTTGTCAAGAGTTCAGTGAAATTTTTTCATGGGAATATGGAGATCTGAAAGTTTTCAACCTTGAGTTAGCTCAACACACAACAGAGCTGGAACCCAAAGCTAAACCTATCAGACAGAAGCAAAGACCATTGAATCCCAAACTGGAAGTGCTCATGAAAATAGAACTTAATAAACTCATTGAAGGTAATATCATTTTTCCTATCAAACATACTTCATGGGTTTCTAACTTGGTTCCTGTTAGAAAGAAAAATGGAGAAATCTTATTATGTGTCAATTTCTATGATTTAAATAGAGCATCGTTAAAGGATCATTATCCTTTACCATCTATGGAATAGATATTGCAGATTGTTTTTGGATCAGAGAGATTTTCTTCATTAGATGGTTATTCAAGTTATAACCAAATTCTTGTGAAAGAGGAAGATCAATACAAGACAGCTTTTACCACAAAATGGGGCACACTAGCATACAGAAAGATGCCATTTGGCTTATCAAATGCAGGTGCAACATTTTAGAGAGCAATGGACATGGCTTTTCAAGGTCTAATTAATAAAATTGTGCCTGTATACTTAGATGATGTGACTATTTTTTTCTAAAAAAGATGAAGATCATTTTCATCATTTAAGACTAATATTTGAGAGATGTAGAGAATTTGGGGTATCATTAAACCCAAAGAAGAGTATTTTCTCTGTTCATGAAGGCAAACTGCTGGGACACATTGTGTCTAAGGATGGAATATTAATTGATCTTGAAAGAATTACTGCAATATCGGCATTACCTCTTCCTGCACATAAGAAAGGCTTACAGAGCTTTTTGGGAAGAATTAACTTTGTAAGAAGGTTTATTCCAAACATAGCAGCACTTTTACAACCTCTTACACTAGTGATGAAGAAGAATATTCCCTTTAGTTGGACCAAAGAAGGAAAGAAAAGTTTTGAAGAAATAAAGGAAGCACTTGCTACTGCTCCAACTCTAATAAATCCAAATTTTGATAAAGACTTCATTTTATATGCATTTGCAAGTGTGGATAATATATCAGCTATGCTATGTTAGCAAAACAATGAAGGAATGGAACAACTTGTGGCATTTTTTAGCTAGGTTCTGCATGACTACGAGGTAAGATATTCTTTTATTGAAAAGCATGTATTAACTATTATCAAGAGCTTACAAAAATTCAAACACATGCTTTCAAATAATAGAATTCAATTAATGGTTGCTCACCGAATAGTGAAAGATTTTTTGCTCAGTAAAGATTTAAATGATAAGAGAGTAGGCTGGATAACAAAGGTCATGGAATATGACATACAAATTAAGGTAACCAAGCTAGTTCAAGGCAATGGACTGTGTGAATAGCTTGCAGGAAATGAAGGATACAACAAGGAACTTGAAGGAGAGGCTGAGACAGTGCTTCAAAAAAATGAAACAGTTGCTGTCCTAGACCCCCCTGCAAGTTGGATGCATGATATGATTCATTATCTGCACACTGGTGATTGTCCACAAGGCCTGGACAGATCTAAAAGAAGATATTACAGATTATAGGCAATCCCTTATGCCATAATTGAAGGAATTCTGTACAAGAGAGATTTTAACAATGTTTTACTAAGATGTGTACAGCCAGATTAGACTCAAAAGATTCTAGAAGAATTTCATGATGGACCTGCTGGAGGTCACTTTGTAGCTAGAACAATAGCTCTGACAATTATGAGAGCTGGTTACTATTGGCTTGACATGTTCAAGGATGCTCATGAATGGGTAAATAAATGTCTTAAATGTTTAGTTTTGCAGGTAAACAAAGGCTGACAACAATACCCTTGCATCCAATTCAAGTGGAACAACCATTTGGCAAGTGGGGATTGGACTTCATTGGTCCTATTAATCCACCTTCAAGCCAAGGACACAAGTGGATTTTGATTGCTATAGATTATTTCACTAAGTGGACTGAAGCAGTTGCTTTGAAAGATGCTAATGAAACATCAGTCTTGAATTTTTATCAAGATCTAGTGTCCAGGTTTGGAACTCCTGACTCAATTATTTCAGATAATGCTTTAGCATTCATTGGATTAAGAATATTTGATTGGTTTGTCAAAAATAATATATTCTTGAATACTTCATCAAATTATTACCCTCAAGGTAATGGACAAGCTGAATCAACTAACAAAAATCTGATTAAGATTATAAAGAAAATAGTTGATGAGTATCAGAGGTCTTGGCATGATAAATTAAAGTTAGCATTGTGGGCGAATAGGATTACACCTAAAAGATCAACAGGTAATTCACCTTATGTACTTACATATGGAAAGGAAGCCAAGTTACCAATAATAGTGGAGTTGCCAACACTTAGCTATATAAAAGAGCTAGAGTTACTTGAAGAACAACCAATGGAAATCAGGCTTGCACAGCTGATTGAACTTGAAGAGATTAGAAAAGAGGCCTTGAAAACATTGGAAGTACACCAGGCCCAAATGAAAAGAACTTTTGATAAAAGAGCAGTACCAAGAGTTTATAAAGAAGGAGATCTAGTTTTTATGTGGAATGAATTGAAAAGCAGATCAGGACAACATACAAAGTTTGATGTAATGTGGGATGGACCATATATAATCATAGAGTGCAAGAAAAATAATGCATTTCATCTTGCTAAGTTAGATGGTGAGGTGTTGCCAATCCCAGTTAACAGGATTCACCTCAAGATATGTTACTAAGAAAGGTAGCCTAATGCTGCAAATAAGTACTTTTGCACAGTTAGTTTCAGTTTTGTTGTTTTGTTTCCAAGAAGTACTTTTGCACATGTAGCTGGTTCTGTTTTAAGCAAATCAATTTTTAGTTTCAATTTTTTCAGTTAGTTGCTGTTGTTGTTTTCAGTTAGTGTGAGTTGCAGAATTTCTCTAAGTTCAGGGCATAAATGACTCTATGCCCAATGAGAAGGCAGGGCTACTGGTTCTAAACTATTTAGTAGGCAAACACCCTTGAGAGGTCGCTAGAAATGTTACTAATTTTTTGTTCAAACTAAAAATTAGTTGGACCTAAGTGTAATTATTTAGAAAGAATAATAGAAAACTTCAAATTTATGCATTCTTGAATGGTTGATACCTTGACAAAGTTGAAAAGAAGATCCAGTTGTCAGGATAACCCATCAGTCCAATCAGGACTAATAAGTTATCATGACAAAATGATTAATCATCAAAGGATCAAACATTCAAGGAGATACAATTGTTCTACAAAGTTTGATCTTTCAGGAGTTATAAGTTAAATTGATTATTCAGTTCAATCAGTTTTGAATAAAAGAGAGAAATATGTTGTATTACATTGTTATCTCATGTCATGTTTTGAACAAACATCTAGGTATCTGTTACTTTATCTCATGCATTGATAAAAAAAGAAATACATATACATCATATGCATCAGAGAAACTAACTGATCATGTTTTAAAGAAATATTCAAATGTGTCCCACACAAGCTGTGAGAGTAACTAAATTGAGCAATTGTAGACATGCAAGCTATGTATCTATTTGATAAAAGAAAAGAGAAAAGAACATATGATAAATCTAAACATCCATCATTGCCTGATGATGGAGGTTGCTGTTAAAGCTGGTCTTCAAGTCTTCAGTCTTCATTCTTCTCTCCAAGTCACCATCTAGTTGAAACCTGCAAAAATGTTTGGGACAACCCCATTAATGCTCTGGATGTTTACAATTATCACATGCTTTTATCAAATAGAGACATCTACTTATCATATCATGCATTCAAATAAGAATTTAGATCAGATGTTGATACAGATCAAGAAGAAATCATGAAGGAGATCAATCAATTCTATCAGGTACTTTTTTTATGCTAACTTGTTTGTTCACTATGCAGGTATAGGACAAATTTTGTTGCTGATTTGAAGACAAATAAACATGTGGATTAAATGTGGCTCCCACAAGGGTTTGAGCCCAACATGTTTCTTTTCATTTTCTGAAAAGAGTACTAGAAAAAGATAGGATGCATCATTCTAAGCTATATCATGTATCATCTAATCAACTTACATAAAGAATATGTCATCATGACATTATTACAGTTGATTGAAACAAATCAGAGCTATATGACTGAATCGAGATTGACAAAAAGACAAATTCGAAAAAATCAGATTACAGTCATCTAAGGAGTGATACAAGATTTCAGATTATTGCCTGATAAAGAGAAGAGAGATAGAGCAAGGAGGATACAAGAACTTATGTATCATTTGAACAAGTTATAGAATAAATCTTGTGAAGGGTCATCTCATTATGACAAGGGAGTAAGATGAAACAACATTTTATATCAGGTATTTCTCACATTGTTTTCATACTGTTTAAAGATGATTAAAGTTTAAATAGCTATATCACATTCAAATTTACGAGTGTCTCATAGAAGTAGTCAAGTAAATGCCACATGGAACAATAGAAGGTAAGACAATTATAAAACAATATGCCAACTTGACTGCCATAAAGTAGAGCTTCACAATAGATATGAGATAAGTGTGCAGTCTTACAGAAAGAAGATATAAACTTTGCAAAAGGCTGCCACCAATGCCTCAGAGCTTCAAACCATCAAAGGATACATATAGATGAATGCTACAGTCTAAATGGAGTTGGATGTTCAAACAATCAAGCATCGAGGGATGAAGCATATAATACATAAGCAAATACCCCAACACAGTGAATGGTCAAGAGACATGACAGTCAAGTCAACTTTCAAGATCAAATGAGAGACAATCATGACTAAAGTGGAAGATACAAATAATAGATACATACAAGATGCTCACTATTCATTGAATATCAAAGACTGTCACTAACTATCAGTGATATTAAAAAAGGAGTTAGTTGTAGAGTAGCTATGTATATCATCACATACATGACAGTCAAGTACATTTGCAAAAACAAGAAACTATCATGTATGAAGTTGAAAATACAGAGATATAGTATAGTAGAACATAAAGAATGCAACAGTTCAAGGATGAATAGAATGATTCTATACATTTCAACATTATTGTGCTTTGACAATACTTTATTTCTCATGCCCAAGCTAGAGAGGATGCCATGCAGTCAAGAAGATGCCATGCATGATGCAGTCAAGAGAGATACAGTGCAGTCAAGAGAGATACAGTGATGTCACACAGTCAAAAAGATGTCATGGTGTAGTAAGGAAGATACAGTTCAAGAGAAGTGCTATAAATGAAGATCAAGATACAAATACAATCACCATCACCATGTACAACCAAGACAGTGACCAATGAAGTAGTTTATATAAGCAGGAGACATTCATGATACATCATAATGGTCATTGCTCACCTACAGAAGAACATGAAAAATGATAAGATAGGCAGTCAGTGTGCACATGAATAACCACAGAAAAATAGATGGACAAAGAGCATATATTTATAATACAAAGGTGCATAATGATGAAAGTATGAACAACCAGAAGAGATCTGAAGATGCATAAGGAAGCTATAGGTACACTTTAAAGTATGCATAAAGATGACTATAGGTGCAAAGATACACAAAGGCATGCTACAAGTGTACCAACCAAAAAAGAAATAAAGACATGTGTCTATGCTATAGATATGCCTTGACAGACATCCAAGAGGAAAAATGCATGGTACATATGATACTGTAAGAGCCAAATGATGAGATAAGCAGTCATTATGCACAAAGACAGATGAGATATACAATAAATAGCTAAAGAGAGATAGGAGCATGTTATCCAAGCTACAGGTGCATTTCAAGAATGCCACATATAGTCAAGAAGAAGATAGCCTAATCTTTATGCCATGGTAGAATCCAGTTATAGTAGAAAGACAGTCTCACAATAAAAAAATGATGACATAGTTGAGCAATCCATCATATTATAGTTTGCAAACTGAAGAGGTGTACCATATGCAAATAAGCTAAAGAAACACATCTATGCTACAGGAGAGCCTCCCAGAAGTGTCAATATATGATACTCATGCAAATGGAGGTAAACGATAATAGTTATCATATAGAATATCAAAGGTTCTGTTGTCATAACAGAATACTAACATGTGCTTCTACCCAGTAGCCACAGTGGAATGATAAGGTAAAATGTGTCATCAGCAAATGTGAAATAGTCACAAGGAGGTGGAGAAGTGTTATGAGAAGTAAAGCTAGAAAACCCACTTAAAATACTTCAAAACCCTTATACTTTCTACCAACAAATAGAGATAAAATCACAGTCAAGGTGGTGCTGCACAGGCAATAGATAGACCATGTTGAAGAGATCAAACCCTAATGATATTTTTGCAAACACAGTTGAGAGCTTTCAAAAAGGTGCCATGATATATTCATAACCAACAAGGAGGAGCAAGAAGCATAAAAGAAGGTATACCCATCTACCAAATAAACAAGATCTGTTCAAATATACTTCAAGCCTTTCTTTCTTTGTAGATAAGGAGAAAGATATTAAGTAAAGTAGTATGGCTGTGGCATTACAAGGTTTTTCTATGCAGGATAAATTCAAAACCCCCATCTTCAAGGCTCACAAACCCTCTAGTAAGTTACAGTTTTTGATGCCTATTAACAAGAGAAGGATAGCCATGGTGGGTAGAGGTTCTAGAAATGGAGGAAAAGTTGAAACCCTAGCTTCAAAACTTCAAAACCCTCAAGTTTCTACATAATGAAAGCAGATTAAGAAAAAAGAAGAAATATGCAGCCATGGATGATAGTGACAACATTTTTTGCTATAAAATGCAATACCCATGTCTATCTACAAACTTGTCATGCTATAAGGAGTGAAACCAAAGATAATGAAGCTACATAGATTAAATGGCAAGTACTTACCCTTGTTGCTGATAGGAAGAAAGATCTTCTATGGCCTCACAGTGGCCTCAAACTTCCAGAAGAGCAGATAAAGACCATCGAGAAAGAAGCATACAGAAACAAAATGAAGGTATTAAAGAGTGCACAACAATGGAGGTATTTATAATAGTGAAGAAGGCCGTGACCATTTAAGGGAAGAAAGCTACAGATACTTAAATGTTTCATATCAAACAAAAAGAAGAGTTACCTTCTTCCTAACACATGCAGAGTTCCATGGCAACGACAACAAAGAGCCGTTGAGAGGAGAAAACCAGAACCATGATGGAGCTACTTGAAACCCTCGATCGGCATGAATTTTGCAGAGCTCAAAGAGAGAAGTCAAATGAAGAGTGAATGAGCAAAGATTAGGGTTGTTTTCCTCTTTTGTTTGAAGCTACTTTTTGCTCAAGTGTTTTTTTGACTTACAAAAACTAATTATTACTTTATCCAATTTGCTGCCGTTGTCAAGACTTTCCCTAGCAATCATAACATATAGTGGCCGACAGCAACCCTTTAGAAGTTGTTTTTTTAATTAAGTCAAGAGGCCGATATAACATGTGGGAAGGCTCCAAGCCTCATAACCTTTTGAAGATTCCTTGGTGGTCGAATGGTGAAGGAATAACAAATCACATGCTTAAGTCCCTTATCCATTTCCAAGCATCCAAGAATAGATATCTCCTCATTATGCATGGTGAATAACAACCAAGAGGGTGTATGTTTTTAGACATGGTATATGCATATGCAATACATGGAGTTCAAGGGTAAACCTTCATGCATGGTGGAGACATGACTTCATGGGTAATAAGGTATTGTCTTGTAGTGATGTGATTATTGCATAAAGGCAATTGCATGGTGGCATTATTGATGGTGATAGTATATGATGGACATTTTTTATGCATGGGGTCAAGTTGCATAGTGGAGTTATTTTTCTTTCCTTAACTTCAAAATTGCATATGGGGATATAAGGAGATTTAAGAAATGGATGTATGTGCACAATGTCAACAAGAGGGAGTCATAAGGATATTTATGCATTTTTGTGTGGTGCATGGAATGCTACAGGAGTGACTGAGTTTCTTTTTATTTTCCTTGCAGAGGGAGATATTTTTTCTCATTCATGTATTAGAGTGATAAGGAATTTTTTAATTATTCCTAAGTCCTATTTTGCAAAATAGGCAAATGTATTGGAGTGATAAGGAGTAACATTTTTCTTCTAATCATACATGATTTTACATTTATTAATTGCAAATAAATAATAAAGTAATACTCTATAAATTACTTTATTATTTTCCACAAGTTGTAAAATCAAAAATAGAACAAATTGTAACCAATAATAGAGTAATATTCTATTACTTTATTATTTACTCACGATCAATTTTGCTCATGCAAAATCATGCAAATTGATTAGTTGAGTTAACTAGGCCACCTAGGAGGTTTTGCATGACTTTTAGGAGTATTTTTAGGGTCCTTGGTTAAAATTTTGGTCAAACATATGGAGAGGCCCAAATTGAAGCCATTTTTGTTCAATGTGTGGCAGTTTTAGACCCTAATTTTGAGGATTTTTGAGGTTGCTCAGGAATGAGTATTTTTAGAGGCAGTTATCTACAAATCTATATTTTTTGCATGCCTCTTGGAGAGAGCAAACATATATATTGTAAAGCAAAAGTTTGTTTTTGCTATTTCTTGATTCTCATTTTGATTCAGACAGATTGGAGAATTCTTGTAGCTCACTTTTACAGTTTTATTGAGAGATCAACAGGTTATAGGTTATCTTTTGTCTTTTTGCAAAGTTTTCCTTTATTTATTTCAGATCAGTTGAATTACCTTTCCTTTCAGTGTTGAATGTTGAAGTGATTTTGTTGAAATTTTGTTGTGTTTTATTATTAAACCTTCAAAATTATTGTCTCACCTCATTGTTTATAGCATTAAAACATAAATTCATCACAGGTCTTAGGTTGTGTTAACCAAAAATAGTCTTTTTATTCTATGAAAAAACCATTTCCTTCATAAAAACCTATTTTCAAACTTCCTTAGAATCATTTTTTTGGTATTTATGCCAAGTCTGGATTGTGTAGAAGTCAGATTTCTGAGCAAACATTGTGAATTAGATTGCATTTTGTTTTATCCATATCAGGTGCATCACCATTTTACCTTTAGTATTCATTTAGTTTCTTTCTTCCTTTATCCCAAAAAGTAATCTCAATAGAACACTTGAAGGGAACCAGCCCATAATCTGGAGGTCTAATCTCGTCGTAGGGCACCCACAACCTGAGATTAGTCCCATGTTACATGGAATTGCAGTGTTTTAACCAGCCTTGCATACGGGTGCAATTCCCAGTGATAACAAGACCTATTCAAGTCTGTGAGATTAATAGTTTGGAACTCAAGTGGGGAGCGAGAAGGAGATGAAGTGCTTGTAAATTTGGGCTTTGCCAAAGGCTAGATGCTGATCCTTATATAGATAAGACAATCTGACAAGCTTTCAACTTAGCCAAGTAATAAATTTTATTGATGTTCGCTATACTTAGATCATAGATGGCAAGCAAGATAGGCCCGAGATAAAGGATAAATAGGAAAGAACAAGGGTCCTTAGATAGAAAATGATCCTAAAGACTACTAGACTCTTGGCTTTGCTCAACTAGTGCGTGTGTGTGCTTTGTACCTTTCTCTTTTATTTTCTCCGATAGAATGTTACCCTTGAAGCTTCAAGCTTAGACTAATCTCCTCCCAAGGGTACGGACATTCAACAATCTTCTCTCTATCACTCTTGTTTTGTATTTTTGAGAATGCCTCACTTGATTTTCTCATTTTTTTGGATTTTTTGACTTTTATGAAATGAATGCTTTTGGAACTTTGGATATGCAATAGTTTGATCTCTCAGCTCTCACGTTTCTCAACACTCTTAATTTGATCACTCATTTTTTTATTCACTCATATTTTTGATTGCTTCCTTTAGAGTTTTGATCCTCCTGACATTTTTGGCCAGGAAAGATAAGGGGCTGAGCGCCACCAAAAGTTTTCATAGTCCAGTTGGACTTCTTTTCTACTAGGGAATAATTGGGAAGGTCTACTTGCAAGCTTCCTTTGGACACGATAAGTTTGAATACTAACTTTGTTTAGACCTAACATCTTGGCTAAATAAGACTGGGATTAGTGTAAAGCTAAGAGCTAGGCTTTGATTAGAATCACTGGGAATGAAGGGGGAGAATGGTGATTGTGAAAATGGGGGATCTTAGGACCTAAAAGGATCACGTATACCTAGTTAACCTAAGAATCCTTACTAACAATAAAATAATATAAGAGTGAGTCATTCACTATAATGCAAGATGAATAGAATGATACTGAAATGCAAGAAACAAAACTCTTTTTGACATTTTTGATTTTTGTAATTTTTTTGTATTTTTGGAATATTTGATTTTTTTTTTATGTTTTATGATTTTTATGATTTTTAGACATAGTATTTCTTGAGGTGAAAGTCATTGACTGTTTAACCAAATTCCTCTCCCTCCATTGTGCACAAGAGATAGGCATCATTTCTGATATCTTCTTTAACCATGTGAGGACCTTTCCAGTCCTTTGTAAATGTTCTCTTCCATCTTCTCTTTTTATGTTTTCATGCTGACTCTTCTTAGGACAAGTTCTCCTATCCTATAGGGTTTCATGTTATTGTTTGACATTATCCTTTCTAACTCCATGGTTTCCCTTGGTAATGTGAGATAGAGTAAATCCTAGAAAGCTTGTTGATGGGAGGGAGTCCAATACAAGACTCCATTGCACCTTAGCAATTCCATTAGCATATCAAATTGATCTTGCATGTAAATCTTTACATCTTTCCTACCTTGAATGTTTTATAAAAATTGGAATAACTCAAAGGGAGTTTGAGGTTCCCTTCGTTCATCAGGAGGAACAAAGCTTATACTTGGCCTTTCATTGGGCTCAGGCCTCAAATCCATAGAATATCCAATGTAGCTTCTTGGCAAATCAAAGATGATAGGATTATCTAATCTGAATGACACTCACATTTTCCACTCTTTATGAAGCTTTTCTTCACTTTCTTCATCTTCATCTAGAAGTCTCTCAACCATTTCAATTTTCACTAAGAGTGCTTCCCATTCACCAAGCTCATTTGACTACACTAAATCAGAAGTGGTAGGTTGAACTTGTGGTTGAGACACCATGAACATCCTTGGGAGAACTCTTATCACGTTAGTTGATTCATTATCCATAGAATTTACGTCTTCCATCGATGTCATTGGTCTATATGATTCTTCGGATGGTGTGAGAGGTTCATACAACTCACTTTCTTTTGATGTCTTAGAGACATGCGACTCAGTCAAGGGTGACAAAGGAGTATAGATTTTAGTCACATCTTCTTCATGATCTGAGAAAGCATGAGGGTTTGCATTTCTCAAATCTAGCATAACTATTTCAAAATATTGGCCCTTCAGTTCTATGAAGTTTTTCCCCTATGCAAGGAAAGAGTTTATAGGTCAGTTGTACATTGATCATAAGTATTTCCAAGGGAATTGGAGAGACCCATCCTTCTCTATCCTTTCCATGATTTTGACTATCTTTTCCTTGGGGATAACCTCTTTCTATTTTGGTGGTGCCTCATTTTCCAAGGCCTTCATCTCTGCATTGTTTATAGTATTTTCTAGAATTTTTGTCCTTTTGATACATATTGACTATGGCGTAGGAATAGGAATATAAAGATTGTTTGTAGGAAGTTCATAATTTATGGGGATACCTATCTTTTTGTTCATTGTGTTTGATTTTATCATGCTAAAAGGCTTTGGATCCCCTTTCACAACATACACCTTCCCAAGATGCAAGAATCGAGCCTCCTGGATTGTAGATGGCACAACTTTCATTCTATGTATCCAGGGTCTTCCAAGACGTAGATTGTATCATGTGTCCTTGTCAATGACATAAAACATGGTTGGGATAGTCTTTGGTCCTAAATTCACAAGAAGCATGATCTTTCCTATAGTAGCAGCCTTTAAATTATCATACCCACGTAACGTGTCTCTAGAAGCAGTGATGTTGGTGTGCCCATAACCCATTCTTTCTAAGAGAGAAAATGGAACTGTGTTCACTGCTGCTCCATCATCGATCAACATTCTCTTGATGCAGGTGTCATAAATCCACACTTGCATGTATAGTGTGGGATCTCCTTTCTTCATTAGCTCTATCTTAGAGGGCATTTAATTTAAATCAAAGAAGAATCCTGGGTATTTAAGCTTAGAGTTTGGTGAGTTTATGTCAAAATCCACATAACTGATTTGTTCACTAGGTGGAGATGTGATTTGATTGAGGTATTTTAATACTATCGCTTTCAATAGTGTTTAGCGATGTGAGGGAGAGTTCCTAAGGAGGTCAATGAATGAGATATGTGCATAAGTTTTCTTTAGATCCTCGATGAGTTCATAAGGTCCAATTGGTGTTGGTACTGGCTCAACCACTGAGACTATACTTTTGTGTATTTCTTCTTGCTCTCTCTCAAGATCTCCTTCCTTTTCTTCATTATGTAATATTTCGACCAACCCCAACATCCTAGCTTCTCCTTTTTGTCCTAATTGCAGTGGGATGTTTGCATTGATGCCTTGGGCTACATTGCTTTGATCAGCCATTTCTATGTCTTTGTGTAGGAAATGGGTCCTGATAGATTCTCATGTTGGCATTTTGTGGAGCTAATGGTGCTTGAGTTTGCCTTTTCCCCTTGTTATCCAGCATGACATCTTGCAGATTTAGGAACATCTCTATGAATAGTCATTATTGGTCTTCTAGTAATCTTTCTATGAATCTATTATACTCTTTACAAGATTTCGTACTATGCCCCCTAGTCTTATGAAAAGAATAGAATTGATTGTATTCATAATGGGGTCGGTAATATGCATTGTTTCTAGGATGATCAATTGCATTAACATTAGGAGGGTAGTAATCTCTTCCGTTATTGTCATCCCTCACTTTCTTGACCGGGGTTGATCTGGTACCCCATCTATCGTTACATTTCTATTGTTTTTGAGAATCTTGATAATAGGTGCATTGTTTCCTATATCCTCACTCATCAGTTTTCCATTTGACCCATAAATCCTTCTACCACTATCAATGGCTGCCTGGTCGATCCTTAAAGCACTTTCTAGGGCTTCTTCATAGGACTTGTAAGGTAACTTTTGAACGTCTTCTCGCATATCCTTGTTTAAGGCATGTAGGAAAAGATTACATAATTCACGTGATCCATGTTTGGAGTACTTGTCAAAGACTAGAGAACTTGTCTCCATTGTGTGATGAAATGGGCAACTGATTCGTTCGGTTCTTGTTTCATGGCTAAGAATTCTTGGATCCCTATCTTCATGAGTTTGTTCATGTCAAAAGCCATGATAAACTCTCTGATTAATTACCTAAATGAATGTATTGAGGCCTTAGGTAGGTGATAATACCAATCCAGGGCTATTCCTTCTAATGTCTTTAGGAAGATTTTGGCAACAACCCCATCCCAAGGGAGGAGTTCACTTATTGTGATTGTGTAAGCTTTAATGTACGAGTTGGGATCTTGTTCTCCTTTGAACTTCGAGAGATCAGTTAATGGTTGAGGTAACTGAACACTTCTTATGATTAGGTCAAGTGGCTCCTTTAAGTATTCCAAGTATGTTCCTAAAAAGGCACTCTGTGATTGAGGAGTTGACAACATTAGCCCCATAAGAGGGTTTTGATAACCTAATGCCATTGTCTGATTTGCTTGGCTTCCAAGTATTGCTTGATTGTTTTGAATAGGAAAATTCCCATTTGGGAATGTGTCATTACTCCCATTTATTGAATAGTAGTTAAGGTAAGGGAGATTCTGAGATGCACCTTGGTCCTTTTCAATTTTGATGTTTTTTGTACAATTTCTGTCTTCTTTCTAGGACAGGTTGTTCTACCGCCAAAGTTTTGATTCTTTGCACTAGAGTTATGATTAGGTTTGTAGGAGTGGGACCTCTAGACACTTCCTCATTTCTAGGGTTTTCTTTGTGAATGTTGTCATGATTACGTGTTTCTTCTCGTATAGTATTTTCTTGTTGCTCTTCTCGTAGAGAAACTTTCAGGGCTTCTTGAGCATCTTTTGCCTCTTGTAAGTTTCATTCTAGCATTCTTAATTCATCATTGAGATGAGTACTTGAGGTGCTTGTGGATGGTTGGTCCATGCAGTGGATTTATGACCTCATTTGTATTCTTTTAGCTTTGTGAGGTGTGTATGGTATGGCAGGGTTATGCTCCCATGTAGGATTGTTGAAAGATAGAGAACGCCTAGGTCCCTTTCGGTCTTGTTCATATTCAGAGTCTTCATAGTCATAACAGTTTGAGATCAGCACACATTTGGGCCAGGTGGCACATACTTGTCAAAAGAGGGAGTTTTTAGTTCCCTAGAGGGAATATTCCCTAAGTTTAAGTCTAGTTCTGTCATATTCAGGGGTGCCATAAACACCACAGAATAAATGGAATGAGCGAAGGTGAAGGTAGTAAAAGAGGAAGCAATGGAGATGGTTATGATGAAGACATTGATAATGTTTGAAACCTTTGAAGTTGAAATGCCAAATGATGATGTTTAAGTGGAATATGAGCAATTGTTGGAATGCAAAATGACTCATCTTAGTAGGATTTGTAATTTCACGTCAGGTTCACCAAAATATGTACACTCAAAATCATGACTTGGTGGTCTGGGGTTGTCGAGTTGGCTTTGGTGCACACATGGACCATCCCTCCTTGCCATGAGGTGAACCTCCATGTCACTCTTTCTCTTGTGGGAGTAGCCAATTGAGAGGAGGTGAGACACAAGGGCGGTCTGGCTCATTGGAGAGTTGGACTTCGCGAAGAGTGGTCAGCTAGTCCTGGGGATTGTGTTGTTGTGTGTTTGTTTAAATGCAGTGTTGTATGACTGTTGTTGTAAACATAACTATATGACCCGAAGGGTCACTAGTCACTGTTATCATGTTTAGGTTTCTAATGTTCCAACGTTGTGTGGGTTTACTGTTGTTCTTGTTGATGCTTTGTTCAAGTTGATGTTGTCATTTGTGTTGTTGGATGATCACTTGTATTTGAAATTATTTGAGTCTTTCTTGTTGTTGTTGAATTACCAATTGGTCTTGTTGTTGCCTAGGGTGGATCTCCTCTACCTCATCGAGGTTTGCCTTCACCCACTCACCTCTAAATCTAGGGCATATTTGTGAGCCTAAACAAGAGAGATGGTTTAAGCTAAGCTTTACTTGACTTGGGGTTTTTATTTAGGGTTTGTGTGACCTAAGATTTTGACTTCATTTACTTTGTTTGACCTTGTGATGAAACCAAGGGTTTTGACTAACGTTGACTAAACTTGACCTTGTGTTGGGACCAAGGGTTTGTAATCCTTCTACGCTTCTAATGTTTTTGTTCTTTTCTATTTTTGTATGCATGCAAGCCTATATGAGTGCAAAACATTTTTTTGTGTTTTTTTATGTTTATGGAAATATTTTTTATTCTAGGAATTAGAATATGTATGCAAACTAGTATGAGATTACCTAATGCAATTGAATCTATGTTTTTGTTGTTTGATTTTCTGAATAAGTGGATCAATTTAATCTAGAAAGGGAAATTGCTTTTAGTCTATGAACTATGGAAAGGGAAACTACTTTAACAATGCATATCTACTTAGCCTATGAAGGAAAACAAATTTATTTACTATTCCCAAGAGCAAAGTTTTGATTATCTAATTATTATGAAATGAAAAAAAGAAAGAAGGAACCTAGAATAAAAGAAGACGCATGAACCTCCACTACCCTCATAAATCCTTGTAAGGCAATCTATAATCCTCTTGCAGTAGTGGAGTGATCCTCTTGGCAACAATAAGAAAAGAGAAGCAAAAGAAGCTTTGAAATGAGCTCAATGAGAGCTTGATGAGAATTGTGGCTTGTGATGTGAGCAGTGTATGAATGCAAAACAAGCTTTTAGAAAAGCTAAATGAGATAACAAATAAAATAAAAAAGGCTCTAATGTCCTGTATGAGCATATGGATGCTTGATTTGGAGAGCAATAACCTACAAGAACTGTGTGCACAAATGAAATTACCTCCCATTGTGCTTGAGGGAGAGGGGTATTTATAGGTTTGAAGAAGGGATGAGAGGTGAAGAATAAGAAGAGTTAACTCAATTTGATTGGAGAGTTAAATTAGAAGACACAAGAGTGATCAGGGCTAAAATTGGAGTGATCTACTCAGTAATAGCTTATCACTGAAGAAGTGAAGAAAGAGGAATGCGTGAGAATGCATGGGTTGATAACTAAAGATGAAAAAGAGATAAATATGCATGTGTGGGTGCATGGAATGGTTAACTCTATCTTTGACATGAAATTCCATGCAAACAAGAAGAAAAATAGGTGAAAATAGAGCTATTTTGAGTTAGAAACTCAAGTGAACTTGCGGTTGGAAGACATGACAGGGTCGCCCAGGGGTGACCCATGGGTGACCCTTAGAGGAGAACACCTGGGTGGAAGTGCATGATGGGAGATGGAAGAGGAGGAGAAAAGAAGGGGATCTGCCTCCGGATATAGGTCAATCAAAGGTCAAAATCTAAATCTCCACTTGCAAAAGTAGGATCTCCCAGGGGAGATCTGGAAATAATAGGGGGAGATTTGGATTGGTTAAGTGAAACTAACAATCAAAAGATGTAAATGTCTAGGGAGGACCTCTAGAAGGCCTCTAGAGAGGGGAATGGATGAAAAACACTGGGGAAAGGTGAAAACACACCTACAAGATGCATACAAGGCTTAGGGAAGAAGTCACAAGCATAGGAAATGCAAATCGACAAGTGTCAAAAGTGAAGAGAGAGAAAATGACAAAGGGGAAACAACACAAGGGGGAAGAAAACACATGTCACCAAGAGAATTGTTGTTGAGAGGATGTTATTTCACGCTTACATGTACATGACAAGGATTATGAGTCATCATAGGGGTCCTCATGGAGGTTGTGCGTGCTTTTGGTGCTTACAATAATGTTGGTGAATATTGTTCCAAGGAATTTGATGATTTATGTAAGTATACAAGTATTATTTGATAAAAGACCACCTGTTACACACCACAACAAAATGGGGTTGTGGAGAGAATAAACTAAACCTTGATGGAAAGACACAAAAATATGTACACAGTTGGATCAATGCTTTTGGGCAAAGGCTATGAGTACTACTTGTTACTTGGTAAATCAGTCTCCTTGTATGGATTTAGTTGACAAAAATATTTATGAAGTGTGGACAAGTGAGAAACCTTTTGTTTTACATTTAATGTTATTTGGTTGTGAGGCTTTCATTTGTGTGTGTAAGGAAAAGTAATCTAAACTGGATCCAAAAGCAAATAAATTCATCTTTGTTGGTTATAGTGAGAATATAAAAGACTATAAGCTTTGGGATCCACCAACCCATAAATGGTTTGTTTTAGAGATTTGATTTTTAGGGAGTTTAGAGCATTTTCAAATCCTATACAACCGAAGGAAAGAAAATAGTGCATTTTGAGACCAATGTAGAAAAAAAAGAAGATGCACATGTTGAAGAAAAAAATGATGGATTAGAGGATGGAGAGGAAGAAGAGGGTTCAAATGAGAGTTCTGAGTAGGATGAGAAGGTTGAGCATGTAGAAGAATTGGTAGAACCCCTTACTCCAACCTTGAGAAGTCCATGAGACAAAGAAAACCAATTGGTTGTAAATGGGTGTATAAACATAAAATTGGAGCATATGAATGGTTAGAGAGGTATAAGGCCACACTGGTGGCCAAGGGCTAATCCAAAAGAGAGGGAATTGATTTTGGTAAATTTTTCTCATGTTGCTAAGTTATCTTCCATTAGATTTATGTTATCTATTGCTACAACTTGCAATTTTGAGATTGAGCAAATGGATGTTAAAATTATTTTCTTGCATGGGGATCTTGAAGAAGAAACTTATATGTGACAAACTTATATGGTAAAATGAAAGGAACATTTAGTTTGCAGATTAAAATGGTCATTGTATGGTCTAAAATAGTCACCCACATGTGGTAGTTCATAAGTTTGATGCATTTACATTGAAAATGAATTTTGTTAGGTAAGAAGATCATTGTGTTTATGCTAAAATTATTGATGGTTAGATTCCAATCATTGTCTTTCATGTGGATAACATATTTATTAGTAACAACAAGGGGATGATTAGGGAGCTCAAAACTCAATTTTCTAGCACATTCAATATGAAGGATTTAGTAAATCAATTAGTATTATTTTACCAATTGGAAATAAGATTTCTTTAGAAATTATTATGTCAAAAATTGCCCTGCATGGAATTGCACAATTTCGCACAATTTAGCTCCTCTCCTTTGGTGTCCTTTCAACCTATTTATTTCTGACCTCCCTAAACTGTGATTGACCTATAGCTAATTGAAGAAATGTCACATTCTGAAGCAACTGATGACTGTACTTGAAAACAAACTTTGGATTTTGGACATCTTGGACCTCCTTAATGCAGACCTAATGGAAAAATTAGGGCCTGGACATAGGTGCCTACGCCCTTGTCCTGAAAGGAAGCTAAGTACAATGGAAATCACTTCCTAAACTAATCTAATGAGGGGACAGGTATGCAAATTCATTTTAACCCTTACAATTGCAGAAATATTAAAGTTATATTAGAGATATTACAACAGAAAACACAATACAAGAATGTAGATAGAGAGAAGTAGACACAAGATGTATCATGGGGAAAACCTTTGCAGGTGAAAAACTCCACTCTAAAACCTACACAATGTATTATCTGAAACAATAATAGTTTACAATACACTTGCAATGCAAGTTCTTCCAAGAGTCTTCAAATGTCGATTCTGGAGTTATTTTGGCAGCATAACAATACATGTAAAAACACTATGCAACTACAACTCCAAACTATGCAATATATAGAGAGTACAAGGCATATTCTGGAAGCATCTTGGGATAGGCATCCACCTTGGCCACATGATCATTATCTCACATCAAAGGACACTTTTCCTTTCTACAGATACATCCCTTACATCTGTCATACATGGCATATTTGACTTTCCCAACATGGAGCGCTCCAAGGCTAAAAATAGACTATGACAGATGCTCTTACGCATCTTACAGTTGTCATAGATTTTCCCAACATAACAAACTTAAATGTTGTAAGAGAATCCATCATACAAGACTAAATATAGTAAATTCCTCTTACAACATGTCATAGCCCAACTTGGGCACCCAAAGATGCCTTTCCCTCATGCAAAGATACTCACTGACACTTGTCATAGGAATCTCCAAACTTGGCTCTTATGTGTCATAGATTCTATCATATGGAATATCCTCTTCCACACACCACAAGATGCTGACACATGGCATAATAGTGCCACCTCAAATGGGACACCCAAATCCATGTAGGTTTGACTTGACCATCCAAGTCACATTCCAAGTAAGATGACATGTCACCGTGCCACCTCAACTAAGTGACCAAACTAAATGTCCAAGTAAATACAATATTAGGAAATAAATAAATGTACAATTAAATAAATAATGCTAGGAATTTGCAAAGGTTGAGACACCTTAATTCCCAACATTCTCCCATTTGTTGAACACCTTGCAAGAGCTAAAAGAAATGACAAGATTTAACTGCTAGGGGCCAAGAGACCCATAGACTTTGAACACCATCTGAACTTCTCTGCGCCCACTGGTTTCATCAATGCATCTGCAACATTCTTCAAAGTGTCTACTTTCTCCAATATCACCTTCCCATCCTCTATAATGTCTCACACAAAATGAAACTGTACATCAATATGCTTTGTTCTGGCATGGAAAGTCAGATTCTTTGCTAAGAAAATCACACTCTGATTATCACAACAAATAGTAATATGTCCTACATCAACACCAATATCTGAACACAACCTCTTAAGACAAATGGCTTCCTTACAAGCATGAGTAGCTACCATATACTTAGCTTCTGTCCTAGACAAAGTGACCACAGGTTGCCGCTTACTCATCCAACTAATTGTACCACCGAACATAGTAAACACATAAGCACTAGTGGATCTCCTGCCATCAATGTCACCTTCCCAATCAGAATCCAAAAATCCACGAATATATACAAAATGTGGAGGTCCTGTAGGATGACCATGAAAACATAGGGAATACTCAGAAGTACTCCGCAAATATTTGAACACTCACTTTACTGCATCCCAGTGTACCCGTCAGGATTAGCCATAAACCGACTAAGGACTCCCACTGCTTGGGTAATGTCTAGTCTTGTACATACCATAGCATATATCAAGTTACCAACAACACTAGCATAAGGTACTCTACTCATATCCTCCATCTCAAGAGACTTTGGACAATCATTCACAGATAAATTTGTCCCCAATGAAACAAGAACACACAATGGTCTGCAATTTGGCATGCTGAATCTATCCAACATGGTCTTCACATACTTACTCTGGCTTAACCAAAGTTTTCTATTTGCTTTGTCTCTTCTGATCTCCATCCATAGAATGTACCTGGATGCCCCTAAGTTTTTCATTTCAAACTGTGCTGACAACTGAGACATCAAATCATAAATCATATTCTTACCATTCCCAATCAACAACATATCATCAATATATAGTGCAATAATGAGAATATGATCATTGTCAAATTTGTAATACACACAATGATCTGATTTCAATCTCAGAAATCTAATAGACAACACAAAGGTATTAAACTTCAAGTACCACATCCTAGGAGGTTGTTTCAATCCATACAAAGACTTCTTTAACTTGCAAACCAAATTTTCTTTACCTTTTTCCATGTAATGCTCTGGCTGTGACATATAAATCTCTACCTCCAAGTCACCATGAAGGAATGTTGTCTTCACATCCATTTGCTCCACTTCTAAATCATAAGCTGATGTAAGAGATAACATGAACTGAATAGATGTCAACTTTGCAATGGGAGAGAAAATTTCACCATAATCAATTCCCTCCACTTGTGAGTATCCCTTCACAACCAATCTGGCCTTATACTTCTCAACACTACCATCTGCACCAAATTTCTTCTTGAACACCCATTTACATCCAATAGGTTTCCATCCATTAGGCAAAGGCACTGAGTCCCAATTTTTATTCTTTTCCAAAGAAGCCATTTCATCTTCCATGGCCTCCTTCCAGGAACCTAAATCTTTCATGCCCATAGCCTCTCTTAGGTTGCTTTTTGATTTGTGTAGACCTCCTCAAAGGCTAAGGTTGAGGTTCTACTTCTTCTGTTGAGCTTTTAGAGCTGCTAGAGCTCTCCTCATTATCATGTCTCATAGGGTCTATTGGTTCAGTCTTCTTAGGGGTAGTGGGAAACTGAACCAGATCCTCTTTCTTTTCTTTCGCTTCTGGCTGTAGAACAGTGGAAGGTGTTAGCTCTCTAAAAATAACACTTCTGGTATACAACACTTTTTCAGCCACAGGATCCCAAAGCTTGTATCCTTTCACACCAACACCATAGCCAATGAAGATACACTTAACAACCTTGTTATCCAATTTTGACCTCTCCTCCCTAGGCACATGAGCATATGCCTCGCAACCAAAAACATGAAGATGTCTTATTGAAGGCTTCTTACTAGACCACACCTCCATGGGTGTCTTACTAACAAGAGCTAATGTAGGAGACCTATTTACTAGGTAGCAAGCAGTGGCAATAGCTTTAGCCCAAAACTTCTGTTTGAGGCCAGCTCCACTTAGCATACTCCTAGCCTTCTCCATCAATGTCCTGTTCATCCTCTCTGTAACTCTATTTTGCTGTGGGGTGTATGGAGTTGTCTTATGTCTTTCAATCCCATGCTCTTTATAGAACTTATTGAATTATGTGGAACAAAACTCACCACGATTGTCGGTTCTTAAACACTTAATCTTTTTACTAGTTTGATTCTCAACAAAAGCTTTAAACTCTTTGAACCGACTAAAGACTTTAGATTTGCTTCTGAGAAATAAATCCATGTCCTTCTATTGAAGTCATCAATGAAAGATACAAAATATACAGATTTGGAAATTGAAGGAACATTAACTAGACCAAACACATTAGAATGAATAAGATCCAATACACCAGAAGACTTATGAGAACTCGAGTAAAACTAAACACAGTTTTGCTTTCCATATATACAATGTTCACAAAAGTTGAAATTGAGATTACAATCATCTAACCCCTCAACGATGTTTTTATTTTTCAAGGTTCTAAGACCCTTCTCACCAATGTGGCCAAGTCTCTTATGCCATAACATTGTCTTCTCAGCATGAAGCTTAACTTCCAAAGCATGAGCACCCTTATGTACCCAAAATGCACTACCATCAAAATTTGATACAACAAATCTTGTTACTGCTGGTTCCAATGGTGGGGATGAAGTAACTACAACTCTTTTCTTCGAGTTAGAAGAACTATTACATTGTGAAATTCATGCCTCTAGCTAAAACATAGTACCTTTCCAAGTACCCTTCGCAAGCACCATAGCTCCTCTAGTCATCTTGCATCCTTCCTTCGAGAAGACAACCTACACACCTGCATCAGTCAATTTACTTACAGAAAGCAGGTTCCGTGCCAACCCTGGGATGTGCATGACCCCAAAGATCCCCTTCACTCATCCATCAGGGAATCAGATTGTGACTCTTCCATGGCCAACTATCTTCAGATGAGAGTCGTCACCCAAGTGCACTCTTCCACCATCAAACTCTTCATACTTTATAAACTAGTCTCGATGCAGGGAAATGTGGAAAGAAGCACTAGAATCAATTAGCCACACATCATCAGATGCATGGGTGGCCAAGGCTACAATGAAGGCATCACCATCATCTTGTGACTTGTTAGAATATGAATCTAGGAAATTCTTCTTCTTTTTCTTTTTCTCCTCTTTGCATTCCTTTCGGAAATGCCCAGTTTTCCCATAGTTCCAACACAGTGCCTTGGACTTTCCAGGAGATTTGGATCTACCCTTCTCAACTTTCTTGTCCTTCTTTTTCCCTTTCTCCTTAAGTCTTCCACAAACCACAAGAGCTTCTTTGGCTGACTTGGATGACTTTCTCCGCATCTCTTTAGATAACAGCGAAGACACTACCTCATCCATCTTGAAAGTGGTTGTAGTGCTTTCGATGGCCATTACAAGATGATCCCATGAATCTGGTAAAAAACAAAGCAAGGTCATACAACGATCCTCCTCCATCTTCACACCAACGGATGTCAATTATGCAACTAACATATTAAATTCATTCATGTGATCAACAACAGATCCTCCATCTTCCATCCTCAGAGAATATAACTTCTTCCATAGGAATAACTTGTTCACCAGGGATTTGGCCTGATAAACATCTCCCAGTTTCTTCCATAGGTCTTTCACTGTCTTCTCCTCATGGACATTTAGCAAGACAAAGTCAGCCAAATAGAGTCTCACAAGACCCTTGGCTTTACGATCTTTGAGATTCCAATCATCTTGCAACATTGCCACTAGTTTTACACCAGAAATTACTTCCCATAGGTCTCGATCAATGAGCATATCTTCCATTTTGAGTTTCCACAACTCAAAATTGTTGCCATTAAACTTTTCCACCTCTATTCTTCTGAATGTGCCTGCCATCTCCTTCTTGCAACAAGATTACATAATACTCTGCACAAACTCCCAATTAATCTAAGATCAATACAAAAAACTCCTACCCAACAGCTAGGACCAAAATTGGCTAGGCTCTAATACCAATTGAAAGGAAGCTAGATGTGCAAAAATTGCTTCCTAAACTAATCTAATGAGGGGAGAGGTATGCAAATTCATTTTAACCCTTACAATTGCAGCAATATTAAAGTTATATTAGAGCTATTACAACAACAAACACAATACAAGAATGTAGACAGAGAGAAGTAGACACAAGATGTATCATGGGGAAAACCTTTTCAGGTGAAAAACCCCACACTTTAAAACCTACACAATGTATTATCTGAAACAATAACAATTTACAATACACTTGCAATGCAAGTTCTTCCAAGAGTCTTCAAATGTCAATTCTAGAGTTATTCTGGCAGCATAACAATACATGTAAAAACGCTATGCAACTACAACTCTAAACTATGCAATATATAGAGATTACAAGGCATATTCTGGAAGCATCTTGGGATAGGTGTCCACCTTGGCCACATGGCCATTATCCCGCATCAAAGGACACTTGTACTTTCTACAAATACATCCCTTACATCTATCATACATGGCAGATTTGACTTTCCCAACATGGAGCGCTCTAAGGCTGAAAATAGACTGTGATAGATGCTCTTACGCATCTTACAGTTGTCATAGATTTTCCCAACATAACAACCTTAAATGTTGTAAGAGAATCCATCATACAAGACTAAACATAATAAATTCCTCTTACAACATGTCATAGCCCAACTTGGGCGCCCAAAGATGCCTTTCCCTCATGCAAAGATACTCACTGACACTTGTCATCACTTGTCATAGGAATCTCCAAACTTGGCTCTTACACGTCATAGCTTCTGTCATATGGAATATCCTCTTCCACACACCACAAGATGCCAACACCTGGCATAATAGTTCCACCTCAAATGGGATGCCCAAATCCATGTAGGTTTGGCTTGACCATCTAAGTCACATTCCAAGTAAGATGACATGTCACTATGCCACCTCAACTAAGTGACCAAACTGAATGTGCAAGTAAATACAATATTAGGCAATAAATAAATATACAATTAAATAAATAATGATAGGAATTTGGAAAGGTTGAGACACCTTAATTCCCAACATGTTCTGCCCTATTTTTTCAGGCCTTGAATTTTGGCAGGGTGTTGGCTCCCATCGTGCACCTCAGGATTCTAATTTTAAATTTCAGTTTTTGCACGATGTCGACATGTTATTTTGAATATTTGAATTTCTAAGGTTAGGTATTTAAATATAATTGAAAATTATTTTATCACACACAATCTATATGCAAGCTTTCTATGCCAAAACTCTACCATTTTTGCTATTGAAGATCAATGACTTGTTGAAGCTCTTTGAAGATATTGAAGATTGCTATCATGGAGATATTCAATGGAGATTAGGAATCAAGATCTTGAGACTATCTTGCTCTTCCTAGGGTTTGTAAAACCTTTTGTACGATTGGGAGAAGGGTTGAAGCCTCCAACTTGTGCTTGGGAATCATCCGCGAATACGGTTGCCTCACCTTCTTGTTCTAGAAGTTTTCATTTCTCTCATCTCCTTGAGGTGATGTTGTTGTTGTTTCCCTAAGTGAAACAAGGTGTTGATCTTTCCTTGATGCTTGAGTCATCTAGGGTTTTACATTTCTGTATACACATATGATAGATGAGCACACACATTTGGAGATCTTTATCAATAGCTATTGTTGAGGCAGGAATATCAAAAATAGAGCTTGACTGAGGCAAGCTCCTATATAGCCACAACCATCTTTCTCCTCCTTTTGTATGCACAGGTCATATTTGAAAAGATCAGATGGAGAGGAGCTACAGAAAGGTAGACATTATGGATATAGTCATCACAAAACTTTGAATTTTGGCTTCGCAAAATATTCTGGATGAAAAAGGGATCGTCCTTGTCCAACTGGGCATTTATTTTAGGATCTGGGAATCTTTGAAGACCCTCTATCACCTGGTACAGAAGATTTCAGACTATAGGAACTTTTAGGACAAAATAGGGATCACCCATGTCCATCAGGCCCTCATTTTCTAGGTACAAACTCTCTGTGATCCCTATTCTATGTTTTTGTAATTTGTTGATCAGTAACTATGTCAAAAATTAGTTTGTTACAACAAGAAGTGATAATTAGGGTTTCATGCTTTGTGAGTTTCATAGGCTTGTGAAAAACCTAATCAAAGGAATCTATTCAATCATAGCTAGCATAATAAGGACTTAGGAAATCTGTAGCTTGGTTCTTCATGTGAGCAAGATCGGTTCCTACTTCCTTAATGTTTAGTGAGTGAAAGAAGGACTTGATATGGTGTAGATAGACTATCATAATCCCACTTTTTCCTCTAAATTTTTTGGTGAATCCATGCTTTAAAAGAATTTGCATCCTTTTTAACATCAGATTTGAAATAGTTTGTTCTCCTAAATAACATTTAGATTGCAAACCCTCTTTTATGAAAGGTTTATGTATTGAATCTTGCTTGATATCTTTAGACTTTCATTAAAAGAGTTTGAAATTACAACTTTGTGATTTGCATAGTGATATTTTGTTTCATTTTCACAAGGTTTATACTATATTAATTTACATTTAAGTCTTGGGTGAATTAGAACATGTTATAATGTCAGATTACTTTTTACAAGACTTTAATGTGTGATGAGCTATTTAGTTGTGATGACTTCAATATGTTGGACGAAGCCCTTGAGGACTTTAGCTCGATTGAATATTCCACTACGACTCCTAATCCATCATTGTTTCAAAGCTTAGTAAATGCAATCTATGTTCCTAAACCTCAAGAAGAACCTGTGAAGCTGAAGATAGTGGTCAACCTGTGTTCGGATGTGGTTCAACCACACTCTAAACTAGTGCTCATTGTTAGAGGTCTTTTGCCTTCTTGTCGACCTCCTAATTACATCTATAACCATGCTAAACAAATAACACATTGAAGTTCACAACAACCTAGTCACACTATGGTTGCTCATACATATAATACTTGGAATAACAAACAAAGAAAATAATAATTGAGCATTATGATATCTTTACCAGCTTCTCAACCTATGCTTCCTTAAGCACCTCGTTTAACACATAAAGTTGACCTCAAGATTATGATCTTGTTGAGTAGCTTCATGCTACTCCTGCTAAGATTTCTCTTTGGGAACTTATACAAACTTTGCCTACATACCATGGAATGCTCCAAGAAGATTTACAAAAGGTGATTGTACCACCTACTGTCAAGCTAAATGATGTAGCAACTCTCTTAGATTGTATGCATGTGACAAAAATAAACATTCTATTTCAACATGAGTTGCCTTCTATTGAAGTGGAAAATCAATATGATCCTTTGAATATCTTCATTACAATAAACAAGAAATTGATCAAGCGAGTTATGATTGATAATGGATTAACTCTTAATGTTTGTGGTATTAACTTATTACATAAAATTAAGATTGATACCTCTTTGATTAAACCAGATAGACTTAGCATTCGTGGCTTTGATAATGTTGGAAGACAGTCTATAAGTACCATAACTTTACCTGTACAAGTTGGGCCTATGACTTTATCTACCTTGATTCATGTCATGTCTAGTTCTTTATCATACAACATGATTCTTGATAGACCTTGGATTCATGCATTGAGGGCAGTTCCATCTACCCTTCATCGTTCAATCAAGTTTATCTATAAGAACAAACTTCATACTATTGAAGTCGATCCTGAGCTAGATAATTGTTTACAAATTGAATTACAAAAGCAAGTCACTCATCATAAGATTCTAAATAACTTGAAAATTGATCCATCAACTCCTCTTGCCACAGATAATGTTGTGCAAGATTCTAAACAATCAAATGCATTCCTTGGTGATGATTGGGGTTCATTAGATTTTACATCTCCCTCTACAAGAGAATATAAAATTAACAACTCTAATCTTGAGACATCAAATGTTGCATCAATTGCATCTAAAAATTCAAGTTAGAAACCTAAAGTTTCTTTGGTAACAAACACAAATAACACTCTTAATTATACTACAGATTATGAGACCTATGAGGCTCCACCTTCTTCTAGAGAGATGGCCTCTCTTTATGGTTGAGGATTTTAGATTCTCTATAATAATTGTGACTATGTAGGTAATGGTTGCAGTATTAATCAACAAGGAATTTGAGTAACTATAGAATCTGCTGCGTGGCATTACTCAAGTGGCATTGGGTATAATTATTTCAAGGAAACCAAGCCCCATAGATGTCCTAATCTTAATGTGAACACAATATCAACACTTAATTTGATATATCCTGAGATGATTGACACCAATTGTCATCTAGAAGAGATTCCTTTGGATACATTTTCGATAGATGAAGCAATAATTGAATTCTTGGGAGCTTATGATAATCTTCCCCATTATCATCATAAATGTGGATTACCTTATCATTTAAATAATGATGCATACTTCAGAAAATCCACTTGTTTGATAAATGGTACTAAAATATCTAAGGAAGAAATAGAAGAATTGCCACAATCACCCAACCTCATAGAACCCAGTACTCTACTATATGGAAAAATTGTTGAAGTTTCTATAGACAAAGATAAAACTAAAAAGGTTATCCCTATAGGTGATTGTTTAAGTACAAAAGAAAAAGAAAATGCAACCAAGCTTCTACATGAATTTTCAGATTTATTTGCTTGGAATTATTCAGATATACCTGGTATTGATCCTCAAATTGTAACACATAACATTGTACTGAAACTAGACGCTAAGCCATTTAAACAAAAGATCTGTAAGATAAATCCTAAGGTTGCATTGTTAGTTAAGGTTGAGATAGAAAAGTTGTTACAAGCTAGTTTTATCCACCCTATTGATTACTCACCTTGGATTTTGAATATTGTCCCTATCGCTAAACCCAATGGCCGCATTCATATGTGTACCGATTTTAGGTATCTAAATCTTGCTTCTTTGAAAGATGATTTCCCTTTGCCAAACATTGATATGATCATTGATTCAATAACTAGTCATGAATTACTTTCCTTCATGGATGGTTTTTGGGATATAATCAAATTTTCATCAATCCTCTAGATCAATAAAAATAACTTTTATAACACCTTAGGGTACATTTTGTTGGGTAGTCATGCCATTTGGATTAAAGAATTCTGGAGCAACTTATCAATGGGCTATGACTCTTATTTTTCATGATTACATGCATAACATCTTAGAGGATTATGTTGATGACATTCTTGAGAAGTCTATTCATCACTAGGATCATGTCACAATCCTCTGTCAAATCTTTGAGGGAATAAAGAAATATAACATGCGCTTAAATCCCCGAAAATGCATCTTTGGAGTAGATAGTGGAAAATTGTGGGGATTTATAGTGTCGCATCATGACATTGAAGTAGATACAAAGAAAATTGATGCAATTGTTAATATGTTAGCACCTAAGAACATATCTCAACTTCATAGTTTGCAAGGGAAGACAAACCATCCTCTGATTTGTCTTACAACTCATGGATATGACTCACCCTTTTACTCAACTATTGAATAAGGATTCAAAATTTCAATGGAATTCTGATTGTTAGAAGTCTTTTGAAGACTTAAAGAGTTATCTAGCTAATCCTCCTATCTCACAGCCTGCTACCCTAATAAACCTTTTCTTTTTTATACCTCAGCATCTAATAATGCTCTCACAACCTTATTAGCACAACATGATACTGAATGCAAAGAGCACATGATGTATATTATATCAGTCAAACTTTGCTTGATTATGAAGTGTGATATACTGTTATTGAGAAGCACTACTTAGCCTTGGTCTTTGCAACATAGAAGCTTAGGCATTATCTCTTAAATGTTGAAATACATGTCATGGTGAAATTTGATCCATTGAAACATCTTTTCACTAAAATAGATCTTTCAGGTCATTTGGCTAAATGGGTTATGTTATTAACATAATTTGATCTTAAATTTATTTCTCAAAAAGCGATTAAAGGACAAACATTAACTGGTCATTTAGCTGACGCACCTTCACCCTTTGCTATACAAAATTAGGACACGTTTCTTGATGATTATATCCTAAATATAGATACAAATGATAAATGGGAATTGTATTTCAATGGTTCACAATGTCGAACTGGCTCCGGTGCTGGTGTCATAATAGTACCTCCCTCTAGTAAGCTAGTTCCTATGTCCTATCGGTAAAACTTCTCATGCACAAACAACATTGTTGAGTATGAAGCCCTCATTGTGGGACTTCGTGTACTGCATTAGCTCTCAACATCAAATACGTCACTATATATGGTGATTCACAATTAATTTTATGACAAATAACAAGATCATAGCAAGCTAAACAAGATAAATTATCTCAATATCATGACTTAGCTCTATCTCTATTAAAATAGTTTACATCATTCTCAACTGATACTATTCCAAGCAAAGACAATCGACACGCGGATGCTATGGCAAGTGCAGCTTCTCTTATATCCCCTGTTGATTCACTCGACAAATATACCTTCATCATCCATAATCTTAAAACACCTGTACTAGAAGAGGTTGCATCTTTAGTTACTAACCTCTATTGTAACGTGAATTCTGATGAATGGTTCTCCCATATATTCTATCATTTATGTGATGGTACTATTCCTAACTCAAAATCTAAAAACGTATGAGTTTGCCTATGCAAACTCGTGGTGCGTTACATCATTCTGTCTAATGTCTTATACAAATAAAGTTATAATGGTGTTCTTCTCTGATGCCTAAGTAATTTAGAGATCTCAATAACTTTAGAAGAAGCTCACTCTGGTGATTGTGGAGACCACTTTGGAGGAAAATCATTGGTACAAAAGTTATTGCGTATGGGATATTATTGGCAACACATGGAACAAAATTACTTTGCATATGTTGAGAAATGTTCGCAATGTCAACAACATAAGCATTTAATCCAAGCATCTGCCTAGGAAATTCATACCCAAGTCTCACCTTGCCCCATTTATATTTGGGGCTTGGATCCAATTGGTAAAATTTCTCCACCCTCTTCTCAAGGACATACTTCTATTATCATTGCTACTGATAACTTCATGAAGTGGGTTGAAGTTGTTCCACTGTGATCCACAACTGATGAAGTAATTTGTTATTTTATACAGGATAACATCATCTCTTGATTTGATATACCTTCCTCCTTAGTTTTTGACAATGGTATACAATTCAAGAACAAGGACATGAAGAAAATTCTTAAAAAATATCATATTCAACATCACTTCTCTATGCCTTATTATCCTCAAACAAACAACCAAGTAGAAGCTTCAAATAAAATTATTGGACAAATCCTATGGAAAATTGTTAATAAAAATAAAAAAGACTGGCATACTCAACTCTCCTATGTGTTATGGGCCTACAGAACAAGCATTTGTATGACTATTGGGAACACACCATATAATCTTGTCTATGGCACTGATGTGATAATACATCTAGAGTTAAAAATTCCTTCATTGCGAGTTTCCCTAAAGGACATTATTGATGATGACATAGAACGCGAATAGCGATTACAAGAACTTAAGATGCTTGATGAACATCGTATAATTGCTCTTGAGCACCTTAAGGCCCATCAAAAGAACATCCAATGATTGTACAATGAGCATGTTATACATCACTCATTCGACGTTGCAGATTTGGTACTATATGAGTATTGATGTAACATGAATGCACCTCCTGGAGAAAAAGGAAAGTTTATCCTTAATTGGCTTGGACCGTATGTTGTTACTGAAGCCTTTGGATTAGGAGAATATAAATTAGCTGATGAACAAGGTACATCGCTGAAAGAACCTATTAATGTGTTGAAATGCACAAGACAACTGAGGGGGTGAATTAATTGTCACCAAAACTTTAACTTCTTATAAACATCAATACATCAATCACTTAATCATTGTTATTATGATTTAACCATGAAAGCATGAAATCAAAAACTTAAGCATAATCACACATTTGACACATGAGACACCAAATTTTTAATGTGGAAAACCCTAAATAGGGAATAACCGTAGTGAGTATTAGCTCACAATATATGTGATAACAATACTGAAAATCATAGGTTCACTACCTTAGGGCTCACTGCCAAAGGTTGTGAACTGAGATAGTAGCATCTACACTATGCCAAGGTTCAGTCCCATTGAAACGTAATCACCTCTGCTGTGCTCTACTTTTTCACTTCGCACTTATCTTCACATCTTTGCATTTGACATGTTATTCAAGACTTCATTACAAGTATTTATACAATTCATCAACCTTGGAATGTACATCAAGGTCGGCATCACAATCGTCAACCATTGGAACATTCTCCAAGATCGGCATACACACATACATTAGAATAGGTCTGGACATAAATAGATTTGTGGAGAAAAGAATGAATGCAGATCACACCACTCCTTAGCTAGGACTCAAATGCAATCTTCCATGCAATGAGATGCTTCCACAATCTTCAAAGTATAATTGTAAGTAGTGAAAACTACCAAGTCGGCTAAAACTGGTGTTAACCCTAAGACCTTTAGGAACACGCTTCATACATGATCCAAATTACACTTTACGGACCAATAAAAAGGTAGGAACACATTCTAGAGACATCCACAAGCACGTTACAATCACCAAGAACATCCGCACAACCTCTAAACACTTTATCCATAAGATTCTTCAATCAAAGCACTTGAACATTACTGTCGACCACTGTCATAAAGGAAAGATCATTTGTGAAGCACCAAATCACAAACCATTTCAACTAAAGGCACATAACATCATTCAAACTTAATTCCAGAATTAAATACTGTAAACCTTAAATGAAGAGAAATGTAAAGCAGAATACATTCTCCCTATCACCATTTAACACTCAGAAAAATAGTTTTTACTCTGGTGAATAGAACTCACTCAAATCTTCATACTGAAGGCTCAAGCTTGAAACATAGCAACTACAAACATCCCTTAACATAACTTCCAAACCGTAGACAAAGATATTCAATCTACAAGATATGCAGAGCAAAACACTACAATGTTCTGGCAGATAGAATAGTTGTGCAATAGTACTAACTTCTCAACCAATTCCTTTGATGCTGACTTTAGGTGTTGACATCAATGACAACACTTACTACTCATACCTGTTACAATCTCCCCCTTTGTCATTGATGGCAACACATGACATGAAAAACTATCAAGACAATCAAACTTGTTTAGCTTCTTTGCTCCCCCTTACTTTATGCTTACTTAGAGTTTTTCACATACACTTATCTCCCCCTTTGACATCAATGGCAAAGGGTGCCAGACCTTCTCTTCCTTTTTAGTTGTCAAAACTCAACTTAGATCCTACTGTACTACTCCCCTTGTCAGCAATACTGCAACAATTACTTCTCTTTGTCATATCAGCAACATCTACCTGCTCCCCTTGAGGGGTAGCCTTCAAAACATCAACCCAGATCAAAGCATAAGACTTTGGGCACCACTGGACTGATGCATTTCTCATGCATCTTAGTTTAGAAAAGGAGGGGTAATAACCCCTAACTTTTCCCTAAGATACTCAAAAGTATCCTTAGGTAGAGGCTTTGTGAAAACATCTGCAATCTAATCTTATTGATACCTTATTGATATATGCTTTGTTCTTGAGTGCATCACTAGATTTTTGAAATGTTTATAGCACTTGTGTTGTCACAAAAGATTGAAATAGGTTCTTCATACACAACTCTTATGTCCTTCAATGTTTGCTTCATCCAAAGCACTTGAGTGCAACAACATGCTGCAACAATATATTCTACTTTTGCAGTAGACAAAGAAACTAATTCTTGCTTCTTGCTCAGCCATGAAACCAATCTGTTCCCTAAGAGGAAAGCACCTCCACTTGTACTTTTTCTGTCATCACTATCTGCAGCCCAATCGGCATCTGTATAGGCACTAAGAATGAAATCAGTATCTTTGGGATACCACAATCCATAGTTTGAAGTGCCTTTTAAATACCTCATGATCCTCTTGATTGCCATCACATGTGACTCTTTATGATCTTCTTGAAATCTTGCCACAAGACAAACTACATGCATTATGTCTGGTCTGGTATGGGTTAGATAAAGTAGTCCTCCAATCATAGACCTATACTTTTTTTGATTAGTCTTAGGTGATTCATCATTCTTGCTCAGCTTGCAACTAGTTACCATAGGAGTACATACTTGCATACCAAGCTCTAGGAGCTTGCTTGAGTTCATACAGGACTTTCATCAATCTGTACACCATGTCACTTTGGTCTGATGACTAAAATCCTTCTGGTTGTTCAATGTAAACCTCTTCTTCCATCTCTCCATTCAAGAGTGCAGACTTCACATCCATCTGATACACCTTGAAATCTTTATGTGCTGCAAATGCCAAAAACATTCTTATTGCTTCAATCCTTGCCATAGGAGCATAAGTCTCCTCAAAGTCTATACCTTCAACTTGAGAATATCCTTTGCATACCAGTCTTTCTTTGTTTCTTACTACTTCTCCATTTTCATTCATCTTATTTATGAAAACCCATTTAGTTCTAATCACATTCTTATCCGTAGGTCTAGGAACCAATTCCCAAGTTTGATTCTTCTTTATCTGCATTAGCTCTTCTTCCATGGCTTTTATCCAACTCTTATCTTTGCAGGTTTCACTTGCAGTTTTAGGTCAAATTTGCGAAAGTAGACAGTAGTTCACATGTTCCTCTACAACTCTTTTCCTTGTCAATACCCCTTTGCTTTTGTCACCAATAATTTGATCTTCAGAATGATTAATCCTTACATACCTGGGAGTCTTAACAACACTTTCCAGAGCTTTTTCTTCTTCAACTTGACTATCCTTTTGTTTAACTTTTTATTCATTCATTGTAGCAATAGGCTAATCTCATTGATATAAAATACTTTCAATCATCATAAAAACTGCTCTGTACTGGAAACAACTATGTTCTGTCAACCAAAATTTTGTTACTCATTACTCTCGAGCCAATTATCAAATCAGACAAACTTCTGGATGTAGATGTAACCAATGATTAATAACCATATGCCAGAACTGCAGAGCATTATCTTTAACAGCAGATCAATGCGGATCAAATTACCGAAGCATTGTAACTTGATTTTACCAAATAGATACTTAGCCAAAATTTATAACCTGTCTTCTTCTCTGATCAAATCTTCTTGCATAGGAGACTTCTTAAACTACACAAATCTTCCTTTATCCTTTACAAACACATTCTCTAATCTGATGTAGACCTTTGTTGCTAATCCTTGACCTTGTCTCTTTGTGCTGAGGCATCAACACCAATCTTTTGACAGGGGAGGAAAGATTTCCAATAAGATTCCCCCTAAGCCAAATCTCTCAATTCACTTCCCAGAGGAAGCTTCTGCACCAGAATCTAGCACAAACTCATCCTTGACTTCACTTACATCCTTCTTGATCTAGATTTTGTTCATTTCCTTTTTAGTTTCTGCCGGATTAATCTTATCTTTTCCTTTCTCTTCCCTCTGCTCAATTTTCTTCTTACTTGCAGGATTGTTCTTTTCACATTCTTACTTCTACAGAATTTTGCAAAGTGTCCAAATTTATTGCAATTGAAGCACACATTATTTTTCTGACCATTGTTCCTTCCATTCATTCTTGACTTGCATTGGCTAGCCCTGTGTCCAAATTTATTGCATGTAAAGTAACTGCCACTGAAAGATTGAGCATTCTTTCCATTATTGTGATTGTTCCTTATCTGACTTCTACATTCACTAGCTCTATGACCAAATCTATTGGATGTAAAGCAGTTACCTTTGAAGGTTTGAGCATTCCTAGCACTTTTATAACTATTCCTTATTTGACTTTTGCATTCATTAGCCTTATGACCTACTTTATTGCAAGTAAAGCATTGACCAGAAAATGATGTAATATTTTGATTCACTCTGCTCCTACATTGAGTAGCCTTATGACCAAACTTATTGAATGAATTACAATAGCCATTGAAAGATAGCTACCTTTGAGCATTTGATTGTCTGACCAGTGGTCTTCTAGGTCTATTTCTTTGATTTTGGATATGTTTGCCTTTGTCCTTCTTGATCTTAGCATTCTTTTCTTTTCCTATTTTAGAATTTTCACCTTTCTCAAATCCCAAGCCTTCTTTTTCATCAGAGTTCTTCTGGCTAGAAAGCATCTCATCAAGTTTTGCAGAACTTATCTTAAACTTTTCTTCATAACTTTTTGCTTTCTCTAAATTTGACTTCAAGTTCCCAACTTCTTTTTCAAGCCTATCACATTCTTCTAATTTGTCTTTCACCAACAGATTTAGGTCTTCTTCTACTTTTTCTCTTTCTACAACTTCCTCTTTCAAATCATTCAAGGTTTCATTTGCTGATATCAATTGTTCACTAACCTCCTTATACTTTTATTTGATTTTCTGAGACATTCATCTGCTTCTTTGACATTCTCCTTCAGATCTCTGATTTCTTCTTCAGTCCTTTCTAGGTCTTTAAGAACAACCTTCTTGTGCACCATCTCGGATCTACCTCAATTTGTTAGGCTTTCTTTTGAGGAACCCTTGCTCTGATACCAATTATTGAAATACACAAGACAATTGAGAGGAGGGGGGTGAATAAATTGTCACCAAAACTTTAACTTTTTTTATAAATATCAATACATCAATCACTTAATCACTGTTATTATGATTTAATCATGAAAGCATGAAATCAGAAACTTAAGCATAATCACACATTCAACACATTCAACACTGGATTTTTTACGTGGAAAACCCTAAATAGGGAAAAACCATGATGAGTGTTAGCTCACAATATAATATGTAATAACAATACCAAAAATTAGAAGCTCATTGCCCATAGCTCACTTCTCAAATGAAAAGGCTCACTGCCAAAATAAGGGACTCACTGCCAAAGGTTGGTGAACTGAGATAGTAGCATCTACACTATGCCAAGGTTTAGTTCCATTGAAGCGTAATCACCTCTGCTCTGCTCTACTTTTTTACTTCACACTTATCTTTGCTTCTTCGCATTTCACACATTATTCAAGACTTCATTACAAGTATTTATACAATTCTTCAACCTTGGAATGTACATCAAGGTCAGCATCACAATCATCAACCATTGGAACATTCTCTAAGATCGGCATACACACATACATTAGAATAGGTCTGGAACTAAACATGTTTGCAGAGAAAAGAATGAATGTAGATCACACCACTCCTTAGCTAGGACTCAAATTCAATCTTCCACACAATGACATGCTTCCACAATCTTCAAAGTATAATCGCAAGTAGTGAAAAAAACCAAGTCGGCTAAAACTGGTGTTAACACTAAGACCTTTAGGAACATGCTTCATGCACAATCCAAATTACACTTTGTAGACCAATCAAAAGGAAAGAACATGATCTAGAGACATCCACAAGAATGCTACAATCACCAAGAACATCCACACAAATTCTAAACACTTTATCCATAAGATTCTTCAAATTGGAGCACTTGAACATTACTATTGGCCACTGTCATAAAGGAAAGATCGCTTACAGAGCACCAAATCATAAAACATTTCAACTAAAGGCACATAACATCATTACAAACTTAATTCCAGAACCACCGACTGTAAAACTTAAATGTAGAGAAATGCGGAGAAAAATACATTCTCCCTGTCACCATTTAACACTTAGAAAACAAGTTTTTACTCTGGTGAACAAAACTCACTCAAATCTTCATATCAGAGGCTCAAACTTAAAACATAGCAACTACAGACATCCCTTAACATAACTTCCAAACCATAGACAAAGATATTTAATCTACAAGATATGTGGAGCAAAACACTACACTGTTCTAGCAAATACAACAGTTATGCAATAGTACTTACTTCTCAACCAATTCCTTTGATGTTGACCTTAGGTGTTGACATCAATGACAACACTTACTGCTCATACTTGTAACATAATGTTGCGCACATCAAGAAATTCTATGCTTAAGATTGTATGTTAGATATATTTTATAAAGCAAATGTATTAATTTAGCTTCAATTTTGACAAGATAGATTATTTTGTCCTAATTAATTTAATATAACATCTTTTTTGGTTAATCATGGTTGTATCTTATTTAAACATGATTTATTAAGATCACCTTTGTATTAATTGAATATAGCATAGTATTTCAGTTATGTGTGAAATTCATTAATCATTATGGATTTTACTATATGTTCTACAAAGAATTATTTAGTATGTATCACATTAACATTAATTACATTTCCACATAAGCATCAACATTTATCACTAGCTCATCAACATTCTAGCTTTTAATCGATCTGCGGGTCTGCTAGGGTTTAGGGTTTCTCATTCTTATTTTTGTGCTGGGTGTTTTGTACTCTTTGAGCATGGAGGGTGCTGCCGATGGCAGTACCTCGGAACCCCCACCCGTTCAGGGTGTTGTTCAATAGCCCAACTGGAAAAATGCCCTAATGGACAATGTTGCTTCTCATTCCACCAAAGCACAGACAACGGACTGTCAGCTTAAGAAATCAATGGAGGGTTCATCCCTGGTCATCCTTGATAATCTCGTGGACAAGATTGTCTCCTCAATGGATCTGACCCTAGTGGGTAAGTTTTTTTCCCTTCGCTCGACCATTGACATGGTACGAAAATGGATTCCCACTCGACGGCATCTTAAAGGCAGCGTTTCGGCAATGGCAATGGTGTGCGGGATGTTCTTGTTCAGATTCACGAGCAAGAAGGATATGCTATCCATTCTATCTAGAGGGCCTTGGCTATACGGTTCTCATTCAATCTCTGTTTTCTGTTGGAAACCTGGCTTGGACCCAGTTGCAGATCTCAACCCTTGCGCCCCTGTTTGGGTAAGATTACTTGGTTTCCCCCTTGAGTTTTGGGACGAGTCTGTTTTCAAATCTATCGGTAATTCCTTTGGGCATTTTGTCACCTTAGACAATCCTACCAGTACCAAGTCTCATTTTGTTTACGCGAGATTCTATGTGAATGTGGAAATTAATAAAACTCTACCCTCCTCCATTGAGATTACATCCAAGTTTGGAATATGGACCCAGCCCATTTCTTATGAGAACTCGACCCTTTTCTGTTAGTTCTGCAAGAGGAAGGGGCACCTTATTTCCCATTGTAAGAGAGCGGTGGAAGTTAGGGATAAAGGTAAAAACAAGTTGATAGACGAATGCCCAATCAAGCCTACAAATAATGAGACAATGGTGGATAAGCATCTTATTCCTCAAATTGGGATGCCACCCACACCCACCTTTAGGATAGTGGATTTTGAGAGAGCCCCTTTATTAGAAGAAGGAGAGATCTTGGAAATGGTAAAAGAGACCCAACACTCAGATATTTCAGCTACTAAGATGGAAGAGGAATTGATACAGAAGCAGGTTAGTCCGGTGAAGGACAAGATCCCCTTGACGCAAGAAGTGGATAATGTATTTTAGATCCAAAAAGACTCTGTAGCTACTCAGGAAACCCCTCCTCTAATTGATAGGATATTTTCTGTCAAAGAAAATATGCCCCCCCTTCTTAGAGCCTAGATCATCTTTCCCCTGTTAAGCTGGGCCAAAATTCTTTAAAAGGGATTTCATCCCCTAGTAGAAAGCTTCATCCATAGTGAGTTCACCTGGAGCAAGCATGAGTGCTTTGTTAAGCAACCAGGAGGAATGGACATCTCAGAAGAAAAGAGGTAGGAAACCTAAAAAGACAGCTGATGTTGGTATAGATCCAGCAAAGGGCAGGCCCTCCCTGAGAGAAACTAGACAAAGAGAGGTAGTGTGGGAGATTGCCAATGGACGGCAGAAAACTCTGGAGACTCACTCTAGGAAGATTTTTTAAATGAAGATTTTCTCTTGGAATATGAGGGGACTCAATAACCCCTCAAAACAGTTTGAGGTTAGAAATTGTATTTTGGATTACAAAGTAGACATTTTGCTGCTCCAAGAAGTCAAAATGACAGAGGATAATTTCAAGATTGTTGCTAACAATATCTGGCCCAATGCTTCCTACTTCGTAAGCCCGACGATTGGAGCCTCTGGTGGCATTGTCACTATGTGGAATGCTTCAAAGATTAAAGGTTTTCTTCTTCACCTTAATAAGAATTATTTAGCTATTGATTTCTCTTTGCCTTCTTTTAGTTGGTGCCTCATTAATGTGTATGCCCCTAATACCCGTGTTTTGAGGAAGAACCTCTGGGAGGATCTTTTCGGGAAACTTGTTTCACATATAGCCCCACACTGGATGTTGGCTGGGGATTTTAATAGCCCTTTATACCCTTCGGTGAAATCTGGAGGTGTTGTGGATTACTCGGACAGTACGATGGATTTGGCAGACTTCATCAACACTTGTGGACTTGTGGACATTGATTTGACTAATCAGCAATTCACATGGACCAATAGAAGGAATGAGGAACATCTAATTCAAGTCAGACTGGATAGGGTTTTAACCTTACAATAATTGGCCCCTCAACTTTGCTCTCTCTTAGAGTGCTCCCCATAATGGTTTCAGATCATAACCCCATTGTTTTGGAGTGGGCTGATGACAGAAGAAAAGGACCTTTTCCTTTTCGATTTGAAGTAATGTGGATCAAGCACCCTGACTTCAGAAATCTCCTATCTGGTTGGTGGTAGATCAAGGTGGTAGGTACTCCTATGTTCTGTCTTCACAAGAAACTCCTCCACATCAGACATCAGGTGTATGGCTGGAATAGGTATAGCTTTGGTAATATATTTTCTAAGAAGAAGTTCATCTCTGATAATCTTGAGGACATACAACTTAGGATTGCTCAGGGGGATAGGTCTAAGTCTTTGGCTACTTCCGAAGACAACCTCATTAAGGATTGGAAGGATATCATGTACAAGGAAGAAATTTTTTGGAAACAAAAGTCCCGCATCTAATGGCTCAAAGAAGGGAATCGGAACATGGCCTTCTTTCATAAATCTACCCTTAAACATAGAAAATCCAACACTTTATCTTCTATTAAATTGGAAGATGGTAGTCTTATTACTGAAGATGAGGAGATTGGAGATAATGCTGTTAGGTTCTTTCACAACCTACTGTCGAAGTCTGGGCTAATTGCTGACAATTTGCTGTCTGTTTCTCAGCTGTTAGAAGAGATACCTTATGTTTTGACTGTGGAAGATAATGCTAACATTTTGAAAACTGTTACTGAGGAAGAAGTTAGGGCTGTTGTCTTTTCCATGGGCCCTTATAAAGCTCCTAGTCCCGATGGATTTCCTCCGGTGTTTTTTCAAGAATTCTAGGAAATCATTGGGTTTGATGTCACTGCTGCTATTAAAGACCTTTTCAGGACTGGTAAGCTCCTTAGACAATTTAATAACACCTATATTACCTTGATTCCTAAAAAACCCAACCCTGATATGTTCAAGGATTTCTGGCCTATAAGCCTCTATAACACCTTTTATAAAATATGCACTAAGTTATTGGTTTTCAGATTGCAACCTTATCTAGATAAGATCATTTCTCCCATGTAAAAAGGTTTTGTCCCTAGCAGGCAGATTTTGGATGTTGTTCTTGCTACTCATGAGTCTATTCATTCCATGGAAAAAAGTCAGATACCTAGCATGGCTCTCAAACTCGACATCTTTAAAGATTACGACCGGGTTTCTTGGCAGTTTCTATTCAAAATTGTTTACAAATTTGGTTTTAATGATAAACTCCTCCTTCTTGTCAAGGAAGTTGTTACTACTGCTAAATATTCAGTTCTTGTGAATGGTATCCCAAGAGGGTTTTTCTCCCCTTCTAGGGGGATTCGATAGGGAGACCCTCTCTATCCCTACCTTTTTATTATGATTGTTGAGGCGCTGGGTAGATCTTTTTTAAACAAAGTCTCTTCTAAAGTTATCACTAGGATTAAACCTGCCACCTCCCTTACTCCTTTGACAATCCAACAGTTTGTGGATGATACTATTCTATTTGGCATTTCTTCCGTGGTGGAGGCTTCTGCTTGGAAAAGGTTACTGAATGAGTATGCTAAGGCTTCTGGGCAACATATAAATTTTTAGAAGAGCAATGTTTTTTTCTTCAATACTCCTGATGATCTTCAAAGAAAAATTGTTAAGATTTTTGGTTGTGCTACTGCTAATCTCCCTTCTATTTATTTGGGCCTACCCCTCACCGTTAAAGATGTCACTCCTGCCTTTTGCCACAGCATTATTGAAAGAACTCAGAGAAAGCTCATGGGCTGGAAAGGCAAACTTCTCAGCAATGCTGGGAAACTTCAACTTTTACGAGCTTCCCTTCAAGGCATTCCCATGTACATCCTATCTCTTTTTAAGATGCCTAGATACCTAGCTGAAAAACTGGAATAGATACAAAGGACTTTTTTATGGACTGGAATGGAGGAAAAGAAAAGGATTTCTTTGGTCAAGTGGGAGCAGGTCTGCTGTCCTAAATCTCATGGGGGTCTTAACATCAGGACTGTCCAAAGCATGAATAAAGCCCTGCTGTCCAAGGTAATGTGGAACTTCATCAACAAAAATAAAGATTGGGGAGATATAATGAAGGCTAAATATCTCAAAGATTCTGATAGCTACTCGGTACTTCTTCAAGAAGGTATTCCGCCAGGTTCTGCCATTTGGAATAAAATTCTTAAAATTAGGAGCGTCATTAGAAAAGGAATGAGATGGAAATTAGGGGACGGTTCTCTCATCAACTTTTGGGAAGACCCTTGGTTAACTAATCAGGCTCTCTCAGCCCAAATTGATAATAAAGATATTGTTGCCTTGGCCAAGCAATTTTTTGGCTCTAAAGTTAGTAATTACCTTACCCAAAACCATGGGCTTAAAAGGTGGAAGAATCTGTTACAATGCACCATGAATAACCCTGAGTTTCATCAGAAACTAAATATGATTCAACAATTACTGATGGATATCAGAATTCCTTTATTCCCTCGGAAGGATGAACTCTTGTGGTATGCTGACAAAAAAGGGAGGTTCTCAGTTAAATCTGCTTACCTTCTGCTGGTGGAGGATGTCAACAAAGATGAGATATGGGAGGAAGTCTGGAATTGTAAAAGTCTTCCTAAAATTAACTTCTTTTGGTGGACTGCCACCCATAATAAAATTTTGACTTAGGATAACCTCCAACGTAGAGGGTTGCAGCTTGTCAACAAATGTGTTCTTTGTCGCAATCAAGAAGAAACTATAGCACATCTCCTCATTCATTGTGATTATGCTCGTGAAGTTTGGAGCAGAATCCTAGAAAAATTTGGTATACAATGGGTTTTTAATAGAGAGATTCGTGATTGTATCGCCAGTTGGAATGTTCCCCTTGAGCACCCTTGGTTGCGGGAATTGTGGAAGCAGACCCTTCCTTCACTTGGGTGGGCCCTGTGGAAAGAAAGAAACAATAGGATTTTTTGGGACACTCATAGGTCTTTGATGCAGGTTTGGATCTCTTTATTTAAGGCTATTGTTGAAAATGTTTCTAATGCTAACATTAAACCTGCAGATCAACCTTTGACCAATCAGGATTCTTGGGTGGCTTCTAACTGGGGGTTGCTAAACCAAATCCCAGGTTTTGATGATACGAAACTTTAGAAAAGACTTAATACTATTTAGGCCCCGCCTGAATCGGGGTGGTTGAAACTTAATTTTGATGGTGCTGTTAAAGCTGATGGTTGTGTTGGCACTAATTTTGGTCTAGATATGAGCGCAGATGCTGGAGGGTTTTTTCTTTTTTGAGCCCTAAGTTTCCTTGTTCATCACTGTGACTTTGTCTGTCGGTGAAGCTTCTTCTTGAGTGCTCAGATCTTGGTTGAACCATCGCTTTGAACCACCGCATTGAACCCTTTTGGTTCATGGTTCAATGGTTCAACGGTTCGCGGGCTTTGGTTCCATTTTTCACTAAGTGAATCCTTTGCTCATCTTTTTGATCCAATCGGTATGGTTGAACCACCGCTTTGAACCTCCCGTTTGAACTGGTTCAATGGTTCAAAGCTTCATGTTTTTGATATCGGAGTGAGATTGAGTATCAGCATAGGCATTTTGAGATTGGCCGACGGTATTGGTCTGGCCGACAGGGGATCGCGGTGGCTTCATCGGTGTAACTGATGAGATCGGCGAAGGTTTGGAAGGTCAGCCCGATGGTCTATCTCTGGCCGATGAAGGGGAGAGTAGTGTTGTATCAGCTAGACTATTGAGCTCGGTGAGAAATTTTTGGGGCGGGCCGATGGTATGTGTCATGGCGATGGGCTTTAGACGAAGGCATGTGTGTCGAGCACGGCAAAAGCGCTCGACACTTAGTATGTTAGTGGCCATGTTTATAAACTACTGAAGGGGTCTCCGCACCTTGCATGTGGGACTATTCTTCCTGCACATTTGAAACTTCAGTAAAGTACATTTTGGCAGGAACTTCTTTTTGAACGCAGCGACGGTTTCCAGGTAAAACGCGGGTGGTTGAGCCATCAATGGTGACTATGCTGAGGTGTGGGTGAGTTGTTGAACAGTCATGTACCTAATTTTTGGCATGACAACTTCCAGATGGTGGCACAGGGCTCGAGGCCACCCTTGTCTACTTTTTGTCTGATGCAGCAATAACTTCTGAGCGCCATTCCTTCTGAGGACTGTATCTGGTGGATTTTTGTCAAAGCCATGTAATTAATTGCTTGTGGTACACTTTCTGGCCAATATAGGCAGACTGTGTTACCATTTTTGTGGTTGAAAAAAGTTAAACATTTGGCTCTGTAATACAATACAGCTGATTTGGTTGCTCTGTGCAGCAAAACTTGTGAGTTTATGTATCTCCTGTTGTATGTTTTTGCATGAATCCACTGATTTCATGGTCAATTTTATATGAATAATGCTATGTTTGCATGTGTTATGCTGATTCTGTCTCCAGTATTGCATATATCTTTCTTCTGAGTCTAGGTATTCAAGGAATGTCTAAGATTCTAGAACATAGAATTCCTGTGTCGAATGTTTAATCTTTTAACTTTTGCTCAAGGGGTAGATTAAACTATTTTCAGATTGAATATTGGGAAGGGTATACTGTAGTAGGGATGCCATAAGTATAGACAGCTTAACACTCTGTATTGGGAGATATCTGTAAGGTAGGTATCATGTGTATCCCCCTGAAATCCAGTTTCAGTTGTTCATGCTGATCATTCACAGGTGTATGTCTACTGACTCCAGGCCCTGGATAGGCACCAATCTTGCTTTGTGTTTGTGTTATAACCATGTCCAGCTTTGCATCCAAACATAAAATCAAAATCAAAACTCTAAAACAACCATTAGGACAGTAGAATTAGTTTTAGGATCCTCAGTCCTCTGTCTACAACTGCAAATAGGCCCAAAGCTAGCCCCTTTGCTCTTATCTTTCAGTTTTGGTCTACTTACAGGAGGACTTATCTGCTTTCTATCAGCATCCTAGCCTTTGTATGCATATCCTCATGGATGTTGAGTAGGGAATACCCCCCTAGGTTTTGCAGAGCCTGAAGAAGAAGAGGAGATAAAATATAGAGTCTATCTCCTACACTATTGGCCCCTGGCCCAGAGATCCTGTTGATCATTGATGGCTACCTTGTAGGGAAATCTGGGAATAAGCATCCAGTTTGGGAAAAAACCAACAAAAATTGGTGACTCTACTGGGGAAGGACTGATAAAAAAATGATATATTTGTGACCCATCTGAGTCGCAACAGAAATTGGCGACTCCGCTGGGGAAATTTGTGAAAGAACCCTGGTTTACAAAAGAAAATAGTTCCTAGTAATAGGTGGCGACTCTGAAGTAATCTCCCAACCGATCAAAGTAAAATTTATATGCAGGGGAGAAGATCCCAACAAAATCCTTTATTTGAAGAGTTACCCATAAAAATGATGTATAGAAAAAAGGGGACTGCTCGAGCCAGTCAAGATGGTTCTCCTAGCCCCAAGAAAAATGATTTTATTCAGGATAATCCAAGGTCTTCAGACAAGACAGTACCTTATTTTTCAAACAATGAGGGTGAAATCCAAAGTGTGTATGAAAGACAGCAGGGTAATGGTTTGAGAATAAGGTCAGAGGTGTTCTAAGAACGCCCATTTCTAGACCCTAGTGAAAGGTTTGAAGAGGCAGAGTCTCTGAGGGATGATGAAGATGATGACCAGAATGGTATGAGACCATCTACCTCTATGCTTAAAGAAGAACAGTTAGCTGAAGAAATCAGAAATCTGAGAGCAGAACTAGAATATCTACAAGCCATGAAAATCAGAGATGATATGAGGCAGAAAGTGCAAGCTTTAAGGACTGCCCAAAATGATTCAATTCCTACCCTTGAGAATGCAAATGTGTAGAGACATCAGCAAAGAAATGAAGTGCAACATCAACATAATGATCAAAGACAAAATGTGAATGATGCTAGGATACCACTGAACAATGTAAGAAACCAGAATGCAAACAGAAACATTAATGCTAATCAGTTTGACAGACAGCCCATGCAACTAGATAGATTCAGACAGCTGGTGTTTGATGGTATTCCTGGGTATCCTAACCCCATTGACAAGCATCTAAGGCTGCAAGTGCCTAAATTTTCAGGAAACAACACTGTGTCAGGAGAAGATCATCTAAAGGCTTTTCAAAATGTCATGGACAACTTTGAAGTTGAACATGAGGATGTTTTCATGAAGTCATTCATGCATCTTTAGTTGATGAGGCAAGAGAATGGTACAAGAATCTGCCTGATAGGAGTATTTCATCATGGGATGATTTTAAAAGGATGTTCAAGGAGCAGTATGGTGACAAAATTGACCCTAGCTTTTTTGTAAATGAGTTCACTAGTATCACCAAAGGATCAAATGAATAGGTTGCAGATTTTAATGCAAGATTTACCAAAGTGTTAAACAAATTGCCACATCACATGAGGCCTAATGAACCAATGTGCATAATATTGTATATCAATGCCTTTGATGCAAAAACTGCATATGGATTGAGAGATAAAGGTCCTGCTACTATCAGGGATGCTTTCAGAATTGCAGTGAATATTGAGAACAACAGGAAAGCATCATGTAAGACAAACATAATGGATGATATGAAAATTCTGCAGAATCCAAACAAGCCTCAAAACACTCAAGGTAATACATCTGCCCTTGAAGATAAGATAGATAAATTGGCAAATGTTGTTAAGGACCTAAGTTATAGACTAGCTAGAAGTGAAAAAGGGATAGGTCCTGATAGGCAAGTCTACCAAAGGCAGGAAAAGAGACCATCATTGCATGATATGCCTTATAATACCAATTGGCATAATGGTAAGCCTACATTCCCACATAACAACACAAATCAGAGAGCTCAATATGTCAAAGAAACTCCTGATCCTCTAAAGAAAGCTGTAAATATTGTCGATGATACTCCATGGTGTATAATTTGTCAGATGCCACATTCACAGTCACAGTGTATGATTGCTCACTCCTTGTATGATAATGCTACATCTTGTAATGAATGCAATGAGCCACATTATGTGCAAGATAATGATGTTAATATGATGTCCATAAGCAATGGATACCCTCTTTATGATGCTGATGAGAGTACAGATGATAGAATTCGGGCTTGTCAACAGGATTCTTACGATGAAGATAATGGAGAGAGCTATGTGTATGCTCAGAGCTCACACAATTTTTTGAGTAACTTACAACGACCTTCTGATGAGGAAATTAGGGCCTTCACAACTGCAGTAGTTGCTCAAGTAAAAAGCAACTACAATCTCAGAGGTAAAAATCAAGTTAGCAGCCCACATCAGCCAGAAGGTATTTCTGCAGGTCAGCCACTGCATGGTCATAAGGGAATTGAATCACAAAAGAGGCAGTGGGTTAATAATAAACAAAATTTTAGACATAGAATAGGTCATGAATCTCAAGGACCAGAAAATAGAATCCCCCAAGCTGAAGATCAAAGTAAAGGTTCCCAAGACAAGAATGATGATCAGGGAACTATGAAAGTAAAAGCTAAATCAGTTCAAGATAAAAATAAGATTGTGGAGCAAGCTACAACTGTTATACAAAATTATGCTCCATTTGATATAGCTCAAGTCCTCTCCCAGGTAAAAGTCTCTGTCCAACTTATGGAACTGATGAGAGTGGAAGAAATCAAGAATAGGACAGTATCCCTAATTTTAGGGGTGCCTTTTCAAGCTAAACAAAATGTTTAGATCCAGGGTGACAAACATGTCATATGTAATGAAGAAGATGAGGCTCCTAAAGTCTATTTAGGAGTGACTATGACAAAGTGTCCTTCACAAGTGGAACCATTTTATGTATCCCTGGTTATAAACGGAAAAATAATCAGAAATTGTATGCTTGATTCTGGAGCATCTACAAATGTCATGCCTTTGGCCATCATGCAACAAGCTAGATTGAAAATTGACAAGGCATGTGGAAAATGTTATGCTATGGATGCCAGAGAGGTACCAGTTATTGGAATCATGAGGGATGTAGATTTCAAACTGGCAGCATTTCCTGAAAAAAGATATAAAATGAATATAATGGTGGTTGACATCAAGCCACAGTATGGTATGTTGCTGTCAAGAAGATGGGCAGCACTAATTGGTGGAAGTATGCAGATGGACCTGTCATATGCCATGATTCCAATGAATGGCAGGGATGTTAAGCTAATAAGGGAACAAAGATCATCAGAGACAGTGGAAGACCAAGAAGCAGAGGAATAGATATGCTTTGTAAACACTGACTGTGATAACTTCAAGGTTGTCTCAGATGATAGAGAAGATAAAGAGAAAAATGTTTGCATTAAAGAGCTGGACCAGCAAGGTTTATGGACAATGTATTTTGATGGAGCTTGTGCAAAAGAAGGCTCTGGAGCTGGAGTTGTTTTCCTGTCTCCAAATGGTAAGCTCCTCAAATTCTCTTTCTTGCTTAGGTTTGTTTGCACAAACAACATTGCAGAATATGAGGCTTTACTCTTAGGCCTAAATATTGCTCTCAAACATGGAATTAAGATGCTAAGGGTATTTGGGGACTCTGAGCTGATTGTATCCCAAATTAGAGATAGGTATGCTTCAAAAAACAAAAGATTGAAATAATACAAGCATGCTGTTTGGGATACCATTGAACTTTTTGATGCATTTTCAATAGGCTGGGTAGAGAGATCAAAGAATGTTATGGCTGATTTCTTAGCTAATGTTGCAATAAGGCTAGATGACATCACTCTTTCAGATGTTACAAATGTAGAAGTTAAAATCAGGCCTGTAGTACCAGAGAATATATGCAGTTGGCAAGTGTTTAATGATGATAGGGACTTGTTAAAATTTTTGCACTGCATAGATGAATATGAGAATCAAGAAATTGATTTCCAAGCTTTTGTAGAAACCATAGATGGAAAAGAAACTCTTGTGGGGAAAGAGATAATTTAGTTGAAGACTAATAAAATCCCTAGAGGGTTAGTAGCTTTGGAAAGAGCTTTTGATAGTAGAGACCAATTGGTCACAAAGACATCTCCCACAAACAAGGAGGATTTAGAAGAGATAAATTTGGGAACATCTCAGGCCCCCAAGAAAGTATACATTGGTAAACAGCTCAAACCACACATCAGGAGTATGCTAATTGCATTACTAAAAAGGTACAAACATGTTTTTGCTTGGTCATATGAGGACCTAAAAGCCTATAGGAAAGATTTATTTCAGCATGAGATCCCATTGAAGCCTGAAGTTAAGCCATTTAGACAAAGGCAAAGACGTATTAATCCTACCTTAACTCCAAAGATGCAAGAAGAACTCAAAAGGCTTAGGGAAGCTGGAATAATTGTGCCAATCAGACATTCAACTTGGGTGTCTAACCTTGTCCCAGTCAGAAAAAAGAATGGTGATATTAGGCTTTGTGTTGATTTCAGGAACTTGAATGTGTCCTCTCTAAAGGATAATTATCCACTGCCTAATATGGAAGCTATGTTGCAGAGAGTGACTGGTTGTGAACTCTTGTCCATGACGGATGGATTTTCAGGTTATAATCAGGTGAAGGTAAAGGAATCAGAACAGTATAAGACTACCTTCACCACTCCATGGGGAACTTATGTGTATGTTAGAATGCCATTTGGGCTAACAAATGCAGGTGCTACATTTCAAAGAGCAATGGATGTTGCTTTTGCAGGGTTGACTGATTCAATCCTGGCTATATATTAGGATGATTTGACTGCATATTCAAAGAAGGAGGAGCAGCATTGTTTGCATCTAGAGTAGATTTTCATAAGAGCACTAGAGTATGGCATTTCTTTAAATCCAAAGAAGTGTGCTTTTGGGGTAGTTGAAGGAAAACTCCTAGGGCACATTGTTTCCAAGGATGGAGTTAGGATAGATCCTGAGAGAGTAGCTGCTATTGACAGAATTCAAATGCCAAAAACTGTAAAAGGAGTTCAGTCCTTCTTTGGACAGATAAATTTTGTTAGGAGATTTGTTCCCAACTTTGTAGAAACTACAAGGAACATTTCCAAGATGATGAAGAAGGATGCAACTGTCAACTGGGAAAATGAAGCAATTGAATCATTTCAAAGTATCAAAGAGGCAATCAAGATGGCCCCTGTTCTTAAATCCCGTAATTTTTCTAGGCCATTCCAATTGTTTTCATTTGCTTCCTTTCACACTATTGCTGCATGTTTGCTACAGAAAAATGAGGATGGTTTTGAACAACCCATAGCTTTCTTCAGTATGTCCTTGCAGGCTGCTGAGTTGAAATATGATATTATGGAAAAACAGGCATATGCACTAGTCAGAGCCATCAAAAGTTTCAGACCATACCTGGTAGGATCACATATAATTGCATATGTACCCCATGCAGCAGTCAAAGACATATTCACTCAACAGGAGGTGACTGGAAGAAGGTGTAGATGGATAAAGCAACTGCAAGAGTTTAACATAGACATACAAATTACCAAGTTGGTAAGAGGACAAGGATTAGCCAAGATGATGGCACAGTCAAACGTGGAAGCATGCCAAGTTAATGCAGTCCAAAATGAGAATGTAAATGTATCAAGATCTGGATGGTACAAGGACATTATATACTACTTGCAAAATCTGAATTGTCCTTCCCATTTCAGTGACAGTCAAAAGAGGACTTTAAAGTTACATGCAATCAGGTATGTTATTGTTCAAGGTGAGCTATACTGGAAAATCCCTGATGGTGTGCTGCTGAGATGTGTGGATGAAGATGTGGCTGACAATGTTTTGAATGACATGCATAAGGGATTGTGTGGTGGACATTATACTGCCCAAACAACAGCCCATAAGATTCTCAGAGCAGGATATTGGTGGCCCACTCTCTTTTCAGATGCATAAAGGTTAGTGAGGAAGTGTGACCCTTGCCAGAGATTCTCAGGAAAATTGAGATATGATGGTGCTTTACCCCTCAGAACTGTAACTGTGGATGCTCCATTCCAGCAATGGGGAATTGACTTCATAGGGGAAATTGCAGACAAGTCAAGTGGGGGACACAGTTGGATTTTGTTGACAACTAATTACTTTACCAAATGGACTGAGGCCATTCCAACTAAGAGAGCTACAAGTAAGGTGGTGATGGATTTCATACTGGAAAATGTTATCATCAGGTTGGGAGTACCATCCAAGATAGTCACTGATAATGCTATGTGTTTCAGATCAGGTGAATTTGTTGATTTTTGCAACAGGTTTGGGATAAATCTATCATATGCATCACCATACCACCCACAAGGAAATGGTCAAGCAGAATCAAGCAATAAAAGCATCATGAAAATTATCAAGAGGATATTGGACAAGAACAAGAGGGCTTGGGACTCAAAATTAAAGTTAGCAATATGGGCTGACAGGGTGACAGTAAAAAAGGCTATTGGGATGTCACCCTTTGAAATAGTATATGGTGCATCAGCCAGATTGCCCATAAACAATCTCCTGCCAGTTTACAAATTCATCCAGGAAAATGATGAGGAGATTGAAGACTCCATGACAGAAAGAGTGAACCAGCTGGTTGCACTGGATGAGAACAGAAGGAAAGCACACCAGATCAACCTCAAGAGACAACAAGATGTGAAATATTTGTTTGATAGGAGAGCTACTAAAAGGAAGTTTCAAATTAATGATCTGGTACTCATATGGGATGCAAAAAATTAGGACAAGGGTAAACATGGTAAGTTTGAACCCTTATAGATGGGCCCATATCAGATTTGCAGCACTCATGGGGAGGACTCTTATTTCCTCCAGGGCCTAGATGGTGAAGTTCTGGAATTGCCTGTGCATGGCCAATTCCTTAAGTTCTATTTTGCATAAATGACTTCTCTCTGTGCACATGTGTAAAAAATATGTATATATTGTAAATGCCTTGTACAATTCGTGCTTTTTGGTTTTTTGCCTGGTTTGCCCGGAGATCTGGTTCTCGCTGCAGGTTTTTCACCTGCACGTCCCCATTTGGAGCCAGTGTTGGCACTAATTTTGGTCTGGATCTGAGCGCAGATGCTGGAGGGTTTTTTCTTTTTTGAGCCCTAAGTTTCCTTGTTCATCGCTGTGACTTTGTCTGTCGGTGAAGCTTCTTCTTGAGTGCTCAGATCTTGGTTGAACCATCGCTTTGAACCACCGCATTGAACCCTTTTGGTTCATGGTTCAATGGTTCAACGGTTCGCGCGCTTTGGTTCCATTTTTCACTAAGTGAATCCTTTGCTCATCTTTTTGATCCAATCGGTATGGTTGAACCACCACTTTGAACCTCCCGTTTGAACCGGTTCAATGGTTCAAAGCTTCATGTTTTTGATATCAGAGTGAGATTGAGTATCGGCATAGGCATTTTGAGATTGGCCGACGGTATTGGTCTGGCTGACAGGGGATCGCGGTGGCTTCATCGGTGTAACTGATGAGATCGGCGAAGGTTTGGAAGGTCAGCCCGATGGTCTATCTCTGGCCGATGAAGGGGAGTGTAGTGTTGTATCGGCTAGACTATTGAGCTCGGTGAGAAATTTTTGGGGCCGATGGTATGTGTCATGGCGATGGGCTTTAGACGAAGGCATGTGTATCGAGCGCGGCAAAAGCACTCGACACTTAGTATGTTAGTGGCCATGTTTATAAACTACTGAAGGGGTCTCTGCACCTTGCATGTGGGACTATTCTTCCTGCACATTTGAAACTTCAGTAAAGTACATTTTAGCGGGAACTTCTTTTTGAACGCAGTGACGGTTTCCAGGTAAAACGCGGGTGGTTGAGCCATCAATGGTGACTGTGCTGAAGCGTGGGCGAGTTGTTGAACAGTCATGTACCTGATTTTTGGCATGACGACTTCCAGATGGTGGCACAGGGCTCGAGGCCACCCTTGTCTACTTTCTGTCTAATGTAGCAATAACTTCTGAGCGCCATTCCTTCTGAGGACTGTATCTGGTAGATTTTTGTCAAAGCCATGTAATTAATTGCTTGTGGTACACTTTTTGGCCGATATAGGCAGACTGTGTTACCATTTTTGTGGTTGAAAAAAGTTGAACATTTGGCTCTGTAATATAATACAGCTGATTTGGTTGCTCTGTGCAGCAAAACTTGTGAGTTTATGTATCTCCTGTTGTATGTTTTTGCATGAATCCATTGATTTTATGGTCAATTTTATATGAATAATGCTATGTTTGCATGTGTTATGCTAATTCTGTCTCCAGTATTGCATATATCTTTCTTCTGAGTCTAGGTATTCAAGGAATGTCTAAGATTCTAGAACATAGAATTCCTGTGTCGAATGTTTAATCTTTTAACTTCTGCTCAAGGGGTAGATTAAACTGTTTTCAGATTGAATATTGGGAAGGGTATATTGTAGTAGGGATGCCATAAGTATAGACAGCTTAACACTCTATATTGGGAGATATCTGTAAGGCAGGTATCATGTGTATCCCCCTTAAATCTAGTTTTAGTTGTTCATGCTGATCATTCACAGGTGTATGTCTACTAACTCCAGGCCCTGGATAGGCACCAATCTTGCTTTGTGTTTGTGTTATAACCATGTCTAGCTTTGCATCCAAACATAAAATCAAAATTGAAACTCTAAAACAACCATTAGGATAGTAGAATTAGTTTTAGGATCCTCAGTCCTCTGTCTACAACTGCAAATAGGTCCAAAGCTAGTCCCTTTGCTCTTATCTTTCAGTTTTGGTCTACTTACAGGAGGACTTATCTGCTTTCTATCAGCATCCTAGCCTTTGTATGCATATCCTCATGGATGTTGAGTAGGGAATACCCCCCTAGGTTTTGCAGAGCCTGAAGAAGAAGAGGAGATAAAATATAGAGTCTATCTCCTACACTGTTGGCCCCTGGCCCAGAGATCCTGTTGATCATTGATGGCTACCTTGTAGGGAAATCTGGGAATAAGCATCCAGTTTGGGAAAAAACCAATAGGTTGCACCAGCAGAGGAGGTATAATAAGGGATGAACATGGTGATCTTGTTGCGGCTTATGCCAGAGGTCTTGGAAAGCATTCTAACAACATTGCTAAGGCAATGGCCCTCCTCTGGGGTCTCAAAGTGGCGATCTCTTTGGGGATTAGCCATCTCCACATACAAGGTGATTCTAAAATCATTCTGGATGCGGTTACCAGTCTCTCTACTTGTGGGTGGAAGCTGAGTGACATTATATCTAATATACAAACCATTCTCCATGGCATCCCGAATGTCTCTTTCTCCCATACTTATAGGGAAGGCAACTCGGTTGTTGATGGTCTTGCCAACTTTGGTCAGGAATTTCAATTCTGGCGGGTTTGGCACCAAATTAGCAGCATTCCTGGTCACATTGGAATGCTCATTCATAAGGAGAAGAATTCTATTATTACATGATGTCTAATCAAATGTCGAGTGATGAGGTGGCGTGTTTTTCCACCCTATCTAGGCTTATGCATGATCCCTGTGTGAATTAGCAGTGGTGTTTGTACTCCCTTCATGCAAAATTAATACTCATTATTTGGGTTGTGTTTTGGAACTTAAAGTATCATGATTGGCATCGGCTGGTTTTTATTCACATGAATACTGCTTGGTGGATTCCTCAGAAGGGTATTCTATAATTTATTTGTCTTCTCCTACTGGGTATTGCGGCGTGGGCTATCATTATGGGTGGTGAAAGAATTCGCACTGAACCAAACACTTGCAATGAATTCAAAGATAATGCCATTGTCTGGCATTACTACAAGGAGGGGGGCATAATTCCGTTCCTGGAATGCCTTTACGGGCATGATGAGTCATTATCCATCTAGTGTGCTTCTTCATGGGTTGACAGACGGGTCACCATTGGCAGTGTCAGCTTTGAGATCTAAGAGAAAAGTATAGCTGAGGCGATGGGCTTATCCCTTAAAGGCATTAAGTTACCGAGGAAGTTGAGGGTTTTCGACGTGCAGAACCAAAAGCTTTTCTTGGGTGACGGCGAAGAGCTGGTACCCTACCAGGGAGGGTTCGAAAGGGCGAAGCTTCCTCAGCCATGGGTGGACATGTGCTTTTTAATCATGAAGTACTTCACCTTGGAAGGCCGTTATGCCAGGTTCTATTACTACCATCTTCTCCTACTCAATCATTTTCGCAGAAACTTGGCTATTTGTTTCCCTTACTACCTGCTTTCTTCTTTACAACACTCGGTTAAAATGGTTCATAAGAATTTAACCTCTAGGCCTTTGGAGAAGCCCATGCCCCTTCACCAAGGCCTCATACATAGACTTTACTAGTTTCACTTGGCTCTGATGCCCCCTGCCACTCTCCATCTCCTAGCTGTGGAACCCTCCCCCAATACTTCGTCGGGTTCTATCAAATGTGATTCCCTCCACACTCCTGTGAAAAATAGTCATGATGGCCCAACTTCGGCCTCTGTGGAAACTAATACCCCCACTCCTGGGTCTACCTCTATCTCTAAGATGGACTCTGTTAAGTCTAGGAAGCGACTTCATCACCTCTCTGAGCTGGCTGAGGAAGTGGCTATTCTTAGCTCCCTCAAAGATAGTCATGAGACCCCTAAAGGTAAAAACATGTCTATTGAGAATCCTGCTAAAAAGGCTAGAAAGGGCAAAGGGAAAAGCACATCCCCTTATATTAGACGCTCTACCAGAATTGTTGGGAAGCCAGCCCCCAAGGTTAAACTTATAGACTACCCAGAAAGTAACTCTGAGGCTTCTTCTCATGGTGAGGAGGCTGATAGTGATGATTTGAAGGAAATTTGCATGGAAAATCCTGTTTCTGGGGAGCAGTTTGATGGCCATGACTCTCTGTAGAATGATTACAGGGACAACCCCGAGAATGTGATTGGTACTGGTAGTGATAAAGATGAGTTTGACCATCAGAGCCCTGTGGAGACCCAATATGATACTGGTGAAGGAGAGGGGAACATGAATGAGCAAAATCCTACCGGTGCTGAAGAGGTGGAAGCGAATAGTCAGTCTGTCCCCGAAGAGATTCAAGATGATGATGTCAGGGCTACTACTGAGGATGGCAATGTGGATGAGGGCAGGGACAACAACTCTCTTTTTGCTGAAGTGACTCAGTTAAAGGACAAGATGGTGGCTCTACAGCTAAAGTTGTCTACTCTTTATAAGTTCATTACCCGCATGTTGTGCAAGTCTTCCATGATCAACTTAACCCTTTTGTAGGATATTCAACTTTTCTCCAAGGGTGATGACAATGACAGAACTCAGGAGCTGGACAAAGTTTTTGAAGTTCTTGCTAAAGCTTATGAGGACTCTATGTCCTAGTGTGCCTTCTGCTGTCTGTTTGCTAGTTTTTTGCTGTCGCTTACTTTCTGCCATTTGTAAGCTGGGTTTTCTTGGGTTTTGGTTCTAGGCTCTTTTTGTTTCCTGAGCCTATGCTTTTTCTTATGTAATCTCTATTAAGGGTTCGGCCCCTTGTTTTTGCCACCTATTGTAATCAAAAACATTTATCACTAGTTGTATTTTATATAAATCACATGTGATAGATCAACAACATTAAAAACATCAATAGAGAAACATCATATATATAAACATCAGTTTGAATATACATTAGAATTGAATATCCCATACAACAAAATGGGATGCTGTAGTATACAAGATACATCACATAGTGGAACCTCAATCACTAGTTCTCCCAGGTCCTGGTGGTGTGCGTGTGATGGAGGGATGTACATGTGTGGCTACAGACCGTGAGTGACTCTTAGAGGTACTTCATGATCATAGACCCCTGAGCTCACCTCTTAAACCCAACACCTCACCCTGTAAATCAACACATGTCTGATGATACTAATCTTGCTCTGCCTGAGCCCTGTCTCTATCAGCTCTTGCCTAATGTAACTCAGGAAGTAAGACCTCAGTTATGACAAGGTCTCTCTCAGGTGGAGGTACTACTGCAGCCTGATCTCATAGTGCCTGGAGCTCTGCCTCTGCACGCTTGGCTCTTTGGATAGCTTGATCTAAATTGGACTCCATAGCCACTCTATATCTCATAAATGACATAAATATCTCTACATGCCACCCTGCAGATGGCTGTGGTGAATATCCCATCTGCACCCACTGCTTAGCTGCATTGATAGGAACTATCTCTGCTATGATGTGATTGACAAAATCATGCCATGTGTTTATCCCAACTATAAAAAGGAAAACAAAATTGATATCAATATCTCATATAGGCATCATAAGTAATCATCAAAATAATACATCAATATAGTAATAATGTCTCACTTGGATCTCCATCTCACCAAGATGGATCTCGAACTACTGCTGGTATGATAAGCTCTGTAGCCAGAGGCACATGACTACTAGTCTCCCCTCGCTCATGCCGACTTGATCTCCTAGCACCAGTGGAGGATGGACCATGAGCTCTCGACTGTGGCCTTGACTTGGTCTCCTTGTCACTATTTACCTCCTTCTGATCTTGCTGTGGTCTTACTCTAAAGACGTACTGTATCGGGATCTCCTCCTCCTCATCATCGTTGTCATCATCGTCATCCTCATCAAGCTCATAATACCCAACAAAATCACTAATATCATCCTCTACTCTTGTGTCACTCGCGTGACTCTCCCATGGTTGAGGATCGCCTATGGGGTGACTAGGAGGAAATATAGGAGCGGTCCATGTTGTCTGCCACCAAGTCTAATATGCTCGGTTGACACCGATGTCGTCTGCATTAGATAGCGACTCTGCATCCTCTGTACCATCATCATCACTCACTGCTATATTGGCTACCATCAATTGTGGGGCAGAATTCACCCTAACTATGCTGCGTACTGAGCGAGTGTAGCTTAGACACATCCTAGGAACATCCTGTTTGCATCCAAATTGTCACGCTACTCTATCAAAGTAAAATTAGATGACTATGTGATTGAGGCGACCGACCATCAACTGATCCCTCTACATCCTGGCTAGTTGTCTGCATTGACCCATCCATGGTTTGTGGCTACGATATGGTCTCTAAACAATGTTAGTGGGTTGTAACCTATCAAATATCACTCTCCAATACAAAAGATCACCATGTCTCCAACATCTGATGTGCGGATAAGCATCTACTTGTGGATAGGTCCACGCTGGCTCTATAGGGAAACCTATAGGCCATGTGCACCTGATATGCTCAAACACCTATACCTATAGCAAGGTGTACACCATCAGGCTTCATGACTTATAATGAACATACTATCCCAAACCGTGGTAGAGGTCCACAAGCATGTTGTACCCCCACGCGTACACTATCCTATGCTCCTCCATCGATCTGATAGTATGAATGAGGCCCCCATGAAGGTGAGTACCCTGTCCATCCTGTGCGACTGCCAAGGCAACATTAGTGATCATGATCCTTCAAACTAAGGGAATGTCAGCGCATCCCTGCTCTGATAGTCAGAGCTAAACATGTCCTCACCCTGCCTAAGTGACTGTATGACCTAAGAAATACAATTGGCTCTCTCAAGTGTACTTTGTTGAATGATGCTCTAGGATCCTCAGTGCTGTCTCTCCTTAGATAGGCAATCGTAGGATGCTGTAGACATCTTTTAGTGTAACTATCATCTCACCTATGAGTAGATGGAATGTCAACATGTTTGCATCCCACCTCTCGATAAGTGCCATCAACATGCTACAATGAAATCTCATTGTGGGCATTATGAACACCCACCAAAGACCCATCTCCTGTAAGAATCCCCTCTCCTCATCTGACATAGTGCCGGCATGGTCTCAAAGCATCATCATCAGGGGACCGCCTGTATGCTCTCGTGTCCTGGGGATGTCTTGCAGGTTAAACATCCAAAATTGAATTAGGTCACATCATCAAATAATCAAGAAGCATCTAAGACATCAATCTATACCTTGTACCTGAGGCCCTTATCCTCCCTAGACTTGGGCGCCCCAGGAGGACCTAGGCACCCAGAGAGGACATTGGTGCCCTGAGTGGACTTGGGTACCCTGGTTGGGAACCCCTAGTCTAAATGGGGTTATTTGGCATGTAGAACAAGAAAATAAAAATAAATAGGAAAGCATGTTGATAGAAGCAAAGTTTAGGACCCTACCTTGGGCTTGATCTGTCTCTCTACCACTCAGGTTCGGAGCATTTCCAGCCTTGGAAGCTGGTATGGACGTTGACTTGGCATGGTTGGTCTCTTTCTCCTTCTATCCTCTACACAATGACAACAAGAATGAATGGTGAAAAGTGAAAACTCCCTTTACATATAGTAAATGGATGAGAATTCCTATCACTATCTAGGTGCAAAATTGAATAGTTTTACTCATGAGCCTCTATCTTGGGCTGCCAAACTTAGATTTTTGCGTCGTTTGTTGCATTGGAATCTTGGTTCTACCCTCCATCCAACCCAATGTGTTGTGCTTCAGTGTTGTTTGCAAAAATGACCCCCGCAACGCATTTTTCATCAAATTTTCTTAAAATCTGTGCACATAGATAACCACCTTGTTTTTCCTTTTCAGACTAAGAAAGCAAAAACAAGGGGGGCATATATCTCCCTCAATTTCCTTCCTCTTTATGTCTTATCACTCAACCCCTTAGTGCTTATGACTAACCTATTTGTCTGTTGGTTGCAGGTTGATTTAATTTTGATTATCTGACAAGTGTTCCTTTGCAGGATGTGGTTCCTAACTTTGTGATCTTGCAGGATTACAGACTGTGGGCTTCTTCTCTTGCGTGACACCACTTCAACTTCCTCTATAGTATCCTTTTGGGTATCCTTTTCATGATTGATGTATTTACTTTCCTTTAGTTGTATATACATGTATTGTCATTTGGCCACTAAAGTGGGGGCTAAATGCTATGTCAAAAGTTGTCCTCCTGCATGGAATGACACAATTTGTCATAGTTTAGCTCCTCTCCTTTGGTGTCCTTTCAACCTGTTTATTTCTGATCTCCCTAAACCTTGATTGACCTATAGCTAACTGAATAAATGTCGCATTCTGAAGCAACTGATGAATGAACCTGAAAACAAACTTTAGATTTTGGACATCCTAGACCTCCTTAATGCAGACCTAATGGAAAAATTAGGGCTTGGACACGAGTGCCCATGTCCTTGTCCTACCCTATTTTTCTAGGCCTTGAATTTTGGCAGGGTGTCAGCTCCTACCATGCACCTCAGGATTCTGATTTCAAATTTCAGTTTTCACACAATGTCAACACATTATTTTGAATAATTAAATTTATAAGGTTAGGTATTTAAATACAATTGAAAATCATTTTATCACATACAATCTATATGCAAGCTTTCTATGCCAAAACTTTGCCATTTTTTCTATTGAAGGTCAACAACTTGTCGAAGCTCTTTGAAGATATTGAAGATTGCTATCATGGAGATATTCAATGGAGATTAGGAATCAAGATCTTGAGACTATATTGCTCTTCCTAGGGTTTGTAAAACTTTTTGTATGATCGGGAGAAGAGTTGAAACCTCCAACTTGAGCTTGGGAATCCTCTGTGGATATGGCTATCTCACCTTATTATTCTACAAGTCTTCATTGGTCATCTCCTTGAGGTGATGTTGTTGTTGTTTCCTTGAGTAAAACAAGGTGTTGATCTTTCCTTGATGCTTGAGTCATCTAGGGTTTTACATTTCTGCATACACATATGATAGATGAGCACACACATCTGCAGATATTTATCATTGGCTATTGTTTAGGTAGGAATACCGAAAATGGAGCTTGACTAAAGCAAGCTCCTATATAGCCACAACCATCTTTCTCCTCCTTTTGTATGTGTAGGTCATATTTGAAAAGATTCGATGAAAAGGAGATACAGAAAGGTAGACATTATGGATATAGTCATCACAGAACTTTGAATTTTGGCATCATGAAATATTTAGTATGAAAGAGGGATTGCCCTTGTCCAACTGGGCATTTATTTCAAGATTTGGGAATCTTTGAAGACCCTGTATCACCTAGTATAGAAGATTTCAGACTACGAAAACTTTTGTGACAAAAGAGGCATCGCCCTTGTCCATCATGCCCTCATTTTCTGGGTACAAACTCTCTGTGATCCCTATTATGTGTTCCTGTAATTTTTTGATCAGTAACTGTGTCAAAAATTAATCTACTACAACACGAAGTGATAATTAGTGTTTCATGCTTTGTGAGTTTCATAGGCTTGTGAAAAACCTAATAAAAGGAATCTATTCAATAACAACTAGCATAATAAGGACTTAGGAAATATGTAGCTTGATCCTTCATAGTGAGCAAGCTCAGTTCCTACTTCCTTAATGTTTAGTGAGTGAAAGAAGGACTTGATATGGTATAGATAAACTATCATAATCCCACTTTTTCCTCTAAATAGATCTGTCTCCTAAATCAAATGATGATTTTGAGGATATGTCTAACGTGCCTTATGCTAGTGTTGTTGGCAGCCTAATGTATGCAATGGTTTTCACTAGACTAGATATTGTCGAAGCAGTGGGAATTCTTAGTAGCTTTATGTCTAACCCTAATAAGGAACACTAGACTTATGTTAGAAGTGTGTTTAGATATTTGTGAGGAACTTCTAATTATTTCTTATGTTATCATGGTACTAATGATGTGGGAAATACATTGGATATTCAAGGCTTTGTTGATGCCAAATGGGCAAGTGATTTGGATAGTCAAAGGTCCACTAATGGCTATATGTGCTCTTTGTTTGGTAGTGTAGTCAGTTGAATGATTAAGAGGCATCCCACATTTGCTTTGTCTACCATTGAAGTAGAGTATATGGTTACTACACATGCTTCTAAGGAGGCAGTATCATTACAAATATTATGTTTAGGTATTAGGTTTGATTGTAGGGTGGTTAAAATCAAATGTGATAGTCAAATTGATATTTTTCTAGCCAAGAATCCTATGTGCCATACTCATACTAAGCATGTTGACATACAATATCATTTTGTTCATGAGATGGTAGAGAATAGTAAGGTCAAATTACAAAAGCTTGACACTCAGGACAGTGTTGTAGATTCTCTCATGAAGATAGTGAGCACTAAGTTCTCTTAGTACAGGAAGGCCACGGGCCTTGGATCTTGTACTTGATTATTTTATGGTTTCCCTTATGTCATTGTAATGTATAATATTAAGTGGGAGAATGTTAGGAGAGTGTGATATGTAATTGTAATCATAATGACTAATGTCAAATCTTTCAACATCTTGGAATGGGTACTGGGACACCCATGTAGGTGATTTAGGGATTATATTTTTTAATTATGCTCCTTGTAACTAAAAAATATTGTTTGTAATGGCATTGAAGAGGGAAGGAGCATGATGGTGATAGTTATAATTTGACTTGACTTCATTTACACCACTTCCCAATCCTAGGCACACTAGGAGGAGTGGAGGATCTTTGCATGTCATGTGGGGTCCACAAAGATAATAGAGAGTATAATGGAGCACTACTTTTGGAGATTTGTATCCACTCTTCACATGGGTCAAAGATGCTTGTTGATGTTTTGTTTTCTATTCATGGATGTTGTTGAGACTCATATTTTTCTTGCCTAAAAATTTGCCTAAGGGAAGGGTGTTAAAAAATTTTGATAGTTCCAATTGGAATTATGCCCAAGTAAAGGGAACAACTTGTTAAGGAGCCAAAAGAGTATCTGCATTTCAAATTTGGTAAAAATCTGATGATTTTTGGCTAAGTGGTGATCATCGCTCCATCTAGATGTCTGGACACCCGGTTGCCCATCTTTGTATTCTTATCGAGTTGTTTTCACTATCCAAATTCAGTTGTGTTCCTTTGTATTTCTGACTGGATGTCTGGTCATGTCTCATGTTCGGATCGAATTGCCTTTCTTTATATTTCCATCAAAATATTCGGTTGCACTAATATGTCTGGTTTGACCAAGTCATGTTTGGCCAGGATAGATATATCGGGCAGGATATGTTAGGTTGGAATGTGACGCCATAATGATTCATTTGCTTTCTATTGGATGTGGAAGTCCAATCAGATATGGAACAGGGGACCTACCAAAATTCCATTGCGATAAGGTTTGAGTTAGTATATAATTTCATTGAGAAAATTTCTAGATGTAAATTTCTTTATAAGCTAACTAGATGTGGATCTTCCAAGTAAACCGGATGTTACAATTGCAAATATCATGTTGGTTGGAAGATCAAGTTAAGTGTTGCTTTGTTTCGTGAAATTAAACCACATTTTAGACCTAGGATGGGTTCAAATCTTTTCTAAGTTATTACAACTGTTTAGAGGATCGCTCCCAAGTGGAACTTTTTCAACATGCTATGTTGCGATATCTTCATCTAGATGTGGATTGTTAAGCCTACCAATCTCATGGCTAGTTGGATGTCTAGTTAGGACATCCAATTGGAATAACTTATTCATTTCAATTTTTTTTAGAAAATTCCAAAGGTGACCCCAGCTAAAATTTGATGCTCTTTCTATCTATGCCTTTACTTTGAACTTTTGGGATTCATTATTGCTGCTCTTGGTAATTTCAAAATAAGGAATGACTAATAGATGACACGATAGCTTTGCTCATTTGAGATTTTAGTGTAGACATGATTTTCCACCATTTGAGCAGGATGTATAATTAGTACCAATTGAATCTCTCATTTGCATGAAAAGGTATTTGTTGGTCATGATGTTAGTCATAAACAAGCATAGAATAAAAGTACACATTAACCTTTATTCATCTTGAAAGATATGATGAATTCAGAGAATTCATGATCCCAAGTCTCTGGTGATTAGGTCTTAATCTTCTGACGTTACTCAGAGGTTGATGTGCGTTGCTGTTTCCATTTTGGGGCCTTACATAGAGTTCATCATCATGACGCTATTTCTGCAAAGATTCTTCATAAAGAAGTCATTTTACACAGTTATTTGATTCAATGATACAATTATACTCATATATTTGCATGATATTTATCAGTAATGCATGCTTTAGCTTCAAATATGCTAAATATTTCCACTTATCTACGAGATGTCCACATATTTGTATTGTTTGCTTTAGATGTTTAGTTATTTGCAATTATGATAGTGAAATGTTCTAAAATTTAAAGAAACTGAAAGAAATGCTTCAAATGAAAGATGAATCTTCAGCTATTGAACCACATGTATATCAGATACAGTCATTAGGAGAAGAAAACCAAACCATATGTTCACCAGGACATTCCACAGCTAGATACAGTAGGTGCTAACTTCAAAGGAATTGTATGAAAACCATGTATGTAAGTAGACATGCACTCCAAAGGATGCAGCAAATCACCACATAAATCCATAATTCACACACTGATTACTCAAGATTTACTATGAATTGTAACCAAAATAGTCTTCTCATTCACTAAGTATGCAAAGATATAAATGTATACAAAAAGCTTTGAAATGAGCCCTGAATATTTCAGCAGACAAATTTTAATTAAGTTTCGAATATTCAAAATGAAGCATTCCTGCACCTTTTATAGAATAAGGTGAGGAATCCGTTACAAAAGATCAGCAATCCTGATTCATCTATGCGTATCCACGGTCAATATTTCCTTTGACTACGTCAACCTTTACAAAATGGCACAAGTTGCCAGCTGGCAACTATCTAAAAAAAACCTATTTTCACTAAGTATCCAATGCTGATATTCACTCTATGATGCATCATCATCTACTTTATCAGAGTCATGTGCTTCATCACCAGGTGCATCACTTCCTGAACTTTCATTATCATGATGATGATGAACCCGCATATGAGGTTGCATGATGCTCCGGACCTGTTCATATAATTGCACAATTTTATCTATTTCCCCGCCATCTTGAGTCTTTGCTTTGATCATGGCGTGCTTGTGTGCCTCGTATTTGTGTCTGCTGCTATCCAGCGTGTTCTTCCTATCTTGCAGCGTTTCATTGTAATTATCCATCTTGACTTTGATTCTCATTATTTTATCTATGACTTCTTCTGTCAAGTGAACAAGTGGATCATCTGCTATTGATTGGAAGTTTCCATGTAAAGCTTTGATGGCAAACTCTTCATCTTGATTTTCAACTTTCCCTTCCACTTTTCCTTCTAGTGTTTCCAATATTTCTGCCTCAATAGACATTAAATCATGCAACTTCATGCTGATATCTCTCAGTTTATTATTGCATCTTCTGAGTACTCCACATTCAAATTAAATGTCCCTATACCATATGTCAACCAACAAGGTAGTATTACTGTTTAGTACCTGTTTATTGATGAGCAGTTGAGGATTTATCCTCCTTATTTCTCCCAGGATATTTAATACTTTTTCAGTTGGTAAGACCTTTTTCCTGTCTGCATTTGCAATTTGTCTACTTTGGTCCTGGAGTCACTGAGAGTATTACACCTTTTTAAAGAAGCCTTTACTATTTCCTCCGCATCACCCAATGTGGATGACATCCATCTCCTTAGTACAGATGCCTCATGTTTCATGAGGTCTAATTTATTCACCTCCTCTTGAGAAATAGCAGTCAATGGGACTGCATGTTTAGTTGAAGTATCTTCAGTATTGGTCAGCCTTCCTATGTAGGCATGCAACTGAGCAATGTGCTCTTTGTGTTTCTTATTTTTCTCCTTCTCTCTTTTCACCTTCTGAATTAAAGAATCAATAATATCCTTGCCCTCTTGACCCTCTTGGTCTTCATTGGCAAATCCTAAGTCCACTGTGCTGGTCTGGAACTCATCTAAGGTAATTTTACCTTTTTCTTTCTCCACAGTAGGTACTGCAATCTGTGCAGTCCTCCTCCCAGTTGTTGGATCTCTTTTGATGGCCGAAGTCATTCTGGCCTTCCTCTTAGGTTTTATTATATTCTTAGAGAATAAGGTGGAGACATCAAATTCTTCTTCTGCATTTACCTCTTTCTCCAACCACAGAGGTACATGATCATGTTTCTCTGCATCATCATGATGTTCACCTATGTCTCCTATTTTTGTTAGTAGATGTGATGGAGAAGGTGATTTCCTTAATTCTTCGTCATGATGCTTGCTTTGACGTTGATCTTGTGGCACGTCCTCCTGTTGAGGAACTTCTTTCTCTGGAGGAGCATCTTCCTGAGGTGGAGGATCTTGTGATGTATCTATATGCTAATCATGATGATCATGCTCCTTTTCTGTTATTACCTCATCCTCCTTTGACTTTTCCTCCTGCTGAAGAACATTCTTAGTTGTGGATAATTGAGAAGTCTCCTTAAGTGCTGGTGCTGGTTCTGTAATCACAATTTGTTCTGCACGTGTGCTACTTATTTCTTGAACCTTAGTAGTAGGATCTTCTACCACATCTTTCTCATCAGCTTTCCTTTCCCAAACCTCTACTACAACAGGTTCCGCTGATGCATCTTGTGCGCTTGGTTGGCTTATTTCTGAAGCATGGCCCTCTGGTTCTGCCATCTTCACTTCTTCTATAGGTTGACCTTTGTCAGGTGATCCTATTGGATGTTTAGGATTTACATCCTGTTTCTCTATTATGTCTATCACCGCAAGATTTGTCACCTCTGTAATTAGTGTATCTAGTCCCATTTCTTGGGCTATTTGCTCTGGGCTCTTTTCTTTCTCAGTTTCTACTTGATTCATCTCCTCTAGTATAGTTTGAACTGGTGGAGTCTTGTGAGGGGTCATGTGCGTACCTGCAGCAAGGGTTTTCATCTTCTGTGAAGCCACTTCCTGCACAACCTCATCAACAGACAAATTTATTGTCTCGTCTAGCGAGATGTGACCTTCTGCTTGTGTCTGGGAGGTTTCTTTCATCTGCTCTTCTGTGAGCTCGGTCTTAAACTTGACTATGGTAGGAAGTGGAACATTGTGCTGAAGTTCCCTATGCACTTCACTACCTGCCCCTTGTAACAATGTAGGGGATTGTTTTATTTCACCCCTCATGGAGGTTCTCAGTTTCTTAGGTGGGGTAGACACTACCACTTGTGGAACTCTTCTTTTTCTTTTTATTATCAAAGGAGCCTCTTCTTCTTCAAGCTCTTCCTCCATGAGGATATCCTCTTCATCATGTTTTCTTGAGGATTGACCCTCTTCTAGGGTCTCAGTAATTCCAGCCTCTGCTGTCTTACTCTTCTTGGACTTTCCTTTCCTTGTCCTTGGAGGGGATGCTGATCTTGATCCAGATCCTGATCCTGATGCTGCTGCCTCCTCAGCTACAAATACTGCCCTTTCAATAATAACCCCTTTGGGTTCATTATCTACTTTCTTGCCCCTTGGGGGTCTTTTGCTTTGTTGTTGTGGTGGAGGGAGTCTATCTCCCTTAGACTTTCTCTTCTCATTCAGGAAGTCATCATATTCCCCATCGAGAATATCCTGCCCCTTCTTCTTGTTGTCCACCGTAATGGCAACACCCTTCTTCTTCAATGCCCCTATCTGTTCATCAACCCAGGCTTGGGTTAGTTGTATGGTCCTGGCAATGAAGGGGTCCAAGGATATATCCTCCTGTATGGTGAGGTCAGGTGCAGAGATGGTATCATTATATATTTTCTTCTGCTCATACTCATCTGCAATTATCCTGCCATCATCTTTCTTCAATTGTTGGGGGATGGGGATGCAATCAAAGGTTTTGATTTGATTCAAAGTTAGCCTTTGATATCTTCTTCTTCTTGCTTCTGCTTCATCTTCAATGTCAACCCAGAAGTCTTCTAGGTGCCTTTGATGAATAGGCTTTCCTATTATTTTCTACATCCTACCATAAGGATCATATGGTCTTATTAATGGAAAAGGCTGCAAGTTCATTTTATTCAGGGTGACCATCACCTTCTTTATGTTCTCTGAATCGGGGCACATGTACCAGCCAATGGTGACTGGAAACAAGATTGGTGGCAACTTCTTTGCATCTTTGTATGTTTTTATCATTATGGAGCTTTGCCTTATGAACTCCATCAGTATCACTGCATCAGTGGGATACCTTGGCAGCATGAGGGGATTTCCTTCAAAACCCTCAATCCTCATGTAGGAAAAGGTGGCAAACTGAATATACCAGGCTCCATGCCTATAAATTATCTCTTGAGCCTCCATGCTCAATCTCTTTGTTCTGTCCTCCTCCATGGTCCTCACCAGATGCATAGAAAATGCATCATTTACCAGTTTGTAATCTTGGAGGTAATTGGCTCTTTGCAGCTGGGGATGATGATCCCAAATATGCACAACATTGACTGTTCCTGTGACTTTCCCATCTGTAACCAGTGCATCAAATGTGCCTTTATAAGCATAGGAGTAGACGATGTATGAGGTCATATAGAAAGCACAATTTGAACCTCCTAGGTTCATCAGCTGCTCATGCAGAGCATCACTTATTAGCTTGCCCCACAGTGGCTTGATATCTGAATACAAACACATCATTATTACACCATACATCCAGTCTCTAAAACTACCAGCATCAGGCTAGCTTGTTACTCTGTTCAGTAGTGCAATCATGTATCAGGAGTAGACGATGTATGAGGTCATATAGAAAGCACAATTTGAACCTCCTAGGTTCATCAGCTGCTCATGCAGAGCATCACTTATTAGCTTGCCCCACAGTGGCTTGATATATGAATACAAACACATCATTATTACACCATACATCCAGTCTCTAAAACTACAAGCATCAGGCTGGCCTGTTACTCTGTTCAGTAGTGCAATCATGTATTGATATTCATCAGCAAAATCATATTTGAATAGATACACAGGAAGTTTGGCTGCTGCAGGATATGTACTATTTTCAGCCCTCCATTGATACATATTCTTCCTGGCTTGTTTCTTGTTGTTTTCATATTCTTTCTCTGACTTCTTCAGGTCCACACTTTTAACCTTGCTGCCCAATGGCAATCCAAATGTCTTGGAAAGACCCTTGATGGATAGGTCAGCATATATCCTCCCATGTTTCATCACCTGCCTGGTCTCTGGATTATAGTTCTTGGCACACTCGATAACCAGTTCCAGAGACTCCATGGAGTACAGAAAACCGGTGGCATTCCACATCTTGGATACGAAAACTGCATCCAGCACAGGACTCTTGTTATTCTCATCGTTCAACCTGGTTGACCATGCTTCCAAATTAGTACTCCCCTGATGGGTATCTATAATTGTGCCATATTTGAACATGACGCCCCTCTGGGAGGAGAACATAGGCCTATCGAATTTTGCTTGACAGTTAACTAACCTCTTGTCAGCCCTGGGTGCCTGCAATTAACAAAATCCTGTCTTACAATGGGTATACACATGCGTGCATATTACAATTAACTTTACTAATCATCATGCCTATTGTATCTGTTCAACATTACTTAATCATATGGATGCATAAACCAGAACTTCAGATTAACCACCCATACCTGACTATTACAGAAACAATAGGACGAGGGTTTCATTTACTTACTTGGATATGCAAATTTCCTTTTATACTAGTGGACTTCTGACAATGCTCTTAATTTAGCTGATGATCATGCACTCCCTTCTGTCTGTGAGCTCAATTCGTGCAACTATCATCTGTATGAGGATATGGAAGCTGGTGCTCTGTAAAAACAAATTTATCGCAAGGTAAATTCGAAATGACGATGAATTTACCCTTTTAACGATGCACTTAGGGTAAAATTAGGGCAACCCTGACAGATTGGATTTTACTCATTGATTATCCGTGCGAAAACGCAGGATCTCGCCAGGTGTTTCATCAGGTTTCGTGGTCGGCAGGAACCACCTACCATGTCTGCGCGCATTAAATGTTAATGGTGGTAACGGGAGCGGGGGAATATCCCTATGACAAGATATCACGAAAGCAGGATGAAATTCGCAAATATCAGGTCGAGTTTAATGTCATCCTCCTTTCTCAGATTGGAATAACTATCGCGACAAGATCAGGTGACGAACGCACCCTTTGGTTATGTTTAGCACATCAGGAGGATATCTTGATATATCGAGTGATGTTTCAAAGATGATGATGACTGGACAAACTTACATATCTCTCTTTCGAAATATCGGGATGACGTCATCCTGATATTCGCTCAGTGCATCGGCAAGGCATCATGACGTCATCGTCATGATATATAAGTAGGATCATGCTCAAGACATATACCGCGAGAGGTAAAATGATGATGATGATGATGTCATCGTCATGTTTGTTTCTTCATTTATCGGACTTGGATGACGTCAGCAGGATATTGGCTTAGGGGCATATTTCATAGCAGGAGGATATTATGAAATATTAGGTTACTTTGAAAAATATGATCCTTGCGAAATGCATAAGGCTATTGACGGGTAAAGGTTACTATCACCTAAAATTGACGTCTGGAAATTCGGACCGCATGATTTTATCGGGTGATATACTATATCGGGGTGACCTTTTATAATATGACTAATGTTACGGAATATGACCCTCCCCCTGGGAATATCGGGTTTGACTCAAACTTTGACCACTCATAACTTTCACATCCTGATGAATATCAAGGTGATGTAAAAGACAAACCTGCATGGAATTTAATGCTCTTTCTAAATATGAGGTTTCTAGAATAAAATATGAAATTTGACGAATTGACCTCATGATGATCACTTACCCAACCTTTCAATGCATGATGATCTGCATGACTTACTCTTACCAGACCGCCAGAAAGCACAAAACACAAGCCAAAAAGTTGGGTCCCTATTTTGTCAAGTTAGAATGGGGCATGTTGTGTAACCACACAATAGTATTGAGAAGGAGGAAATCACTAGAGCTATTGAAGGAATTTTGAGGAGGTATGACTTGCAGAGAGTACTCCTTATCACCAATTCATAACAATGATGGGATTGAAATGACACTATTGGAATGGAAAAGGGAATTGTCCAATGTTATCCCTTATTCTATCAAATCAATCATGTTCAATAGTAGGATTGAGCAGGTCAGATGTAATGTTGAGATGGATAAGCTACTAAATTTGGACTCTGGCCTAAGCAACTTTATGAGGGAAACTAAGGTACTGTCAAACACTAGATATTTTGCTCATGTTAGCTGAGTTGAAAGTGTTCTAAACCATAGTTGGCCATCAAAAGAAGGATTCAATAGGTGGGTACAGAAATGTGTGATATGATAACATGTCTGAAACATAATGATATTTTTGCTATCCCTTTCAAGGATTGATAAGTTGATCAGGTGGTCTAGCACTGATATTTCTTTTGGTTGCATGTTTCTTAGGATAAGGATCATTTATAGAAATGCATGTGAGTTAGTTTTTGTGCCTTCAGTGATGTTTCACACCTTTTGGTTATAAAAGGAACAATGTATCTTATATCATGGCAGTTATCATTTTTAGTATGTTGGCTTTTGTTTTTCTCAACATTCCTAAGGTGTTGTCTCTATTTAGAAGAATAATGTCAAAATACTCTTGCTGCAATTATGTGCATTTAAGAACAATAAAATAGAGACTGTCTCCTTTTAGAATGGGGGGTTCAAGAAAATGAAGGGGATTATCTTTGTGCCAACCATTCTGCTTCATTAATTTCACCTTCTGCTGGTTGGAACCTGATGGGAAATGGGCATGCTGCCTAACTGCTCCAACTGCATGCAACTGCTCATTGGATGGTACAGAGGAATCCTAAGTTCCAATAGCCAAATTTGATTGGAAAAATCAAATGTGTGGGTAGGGATGCTCCTTTCCAGTTCCTTCTCCCCTCCACATTGATGCGTCACAGAGGGAAAATATCACATTTGGGTGGTCCAGAAGTAGGTAACTATTTGGGATTCTATTCGTAAGGTCAAGGGAATAAGTGACACACACCTAACATCTTCTTCATCCCCACATTCACAATGAGCAGGTGCTACCAGTTCAGCTTTGGCAGGTGAAGATTAATTCATGAGCTCTTCCCATGACTACCTAATTGCCCATGTCCGATCATCATGTTATTTCAATCAAGATACAATTGTCTCAATTGTTTAAAGGGATAAATATAACTGCTCACATGCTCTGCCACTTACCAATGAATTTTGGTTTAGTATACATGTCATTCACCTAAGAATTGTAAGAGGCTCCCTTATTATATAAAAGGGATGCACTCATTGTTGCAAAAGGTTGGTGGGAAAATACCTGGGATGTAACTTCTATTGTCTGTAGTCTGTATTTAGGAGATAGGGGATTTCGGTCAGTAAATGTCTTTGTGGTGTACTTTCATTAGTTTATTTAAGTGACAGAATGCAAACTATTGTGAGTTTCATATCCATTTGTGTTAAGTAATTGACAATTGAGAATTAATAAAATCAAGGATTTGTTGTTTCTCCCGTAATACATTTGCTATTATGAATTATTGTGTGTGTTAGTTTCTGTTTCAAGTAGGTAGAGTAATTCTTTCATGATAATTATTATTATCATTTACAATGCAAAAGGATATTAAAGAATGATCTGGATAGTGTTTGCCATCATTGAAAAATCAATATCAGCATTGAGACATTGGTATCTTTAACAAGATAAATTGATTTTTAATTTGTGGAAGTCTCATTTGCAAATCCCTACATATCACATTGACTTTGTTTTCCTAGAATAGGCATTGGTCTTGAAGCTATGTGAACTTCCCAACCACTCATACACATTCAAAATGATAAATCATGCTCATCATGTAATTTATTTCTAATTATTCACCACTTTCATAGTATTTTTTAAAGGCTAGAAGATAGTTTTATTCATGAGCCTATATATCTTAATCTCTTCATATTCCCTATGAAAGAAATTTTCTATCCAACATTGTGATTATAAACTAAGTCAAATTTCCATAACTAGTGTTTAAAAAGGGAAACCCACCTAAGTTTTGTAGAGCCTAAAGTGCAGAGGTGATTTTCTTTTAGACAATATCTCTTGTTCATTGGCCATTTGCCACCGATTTGCCTAAACTTGAAATAGTTTAAGAATTGGTGGGGTAGAATTTGGAACACCAAAAGATTGGAAACTCTACCAGGTAACTAATAGCAGTCCTTGGGATAACATTTTTGATCATTTGAAGTTGCCAGTTAGCATAAATATTTTTGATCTTTCACATTTTAGATCCCTTGTGTAAGTCATTATGTAATTGTAATTTTCCTTGTCCATATCCCTGAGGTGGGTGGCGACTCTGCAAATCAAGAACTAAGAATATTTCATCATATAGAAGAAGATGGACGGGAGAAGATCACTGCATCAAATTAACCTGGACAAGAAGATGCTCAAAGATGCAAAGGGAAAAGATCATACAACCTAGAAGCCTAAATACATTGGTAAGTCAGCTAATCCTCCTATTAATACCAAACGTCCAGGTAGTAAAGATAAGTTGGTAGGATATGAAAGTGATGTTTCGACAAGTAGAATAATTATGTCTAAGGATGAGGAAAGTTGGCATGTTGTAAAGTGTCAGGAACTAGCTGAAAATGAGAAGCAAGAAACCCTGAGTAGGTTTGGTGAGGATGTAAGAGCTAGATCTTCTCCTTTAGGCTCTAATGTAGTGAATATAAGTTCTTGTGAAGAACCTAAGAATTAGACCCAGGGTGGCAATAATGTTGCAAATTGGTATAATAATTGGATGAATGGCTGTTATGATGAAGATCATAATGTTTTGATGAAGAAGATGAAGTATTTGATGAGCCAAGACCTAAAGGAGGAAATGCTCCAAGAAGTCAAGATCCATTAAGGGAAATTGATTTCCTTAGGTCAGAAATAGCTAGGTTGGAAGTTGAGAGGGAATTAAATGAATTAAGGAGGAGAATTGACCTTGCTAATAATGCTGGCCAAATGAATCACCCTATTGGAGGAATGAATGCAAATGCAAGGACCCAGAATAATCTTGGTAGGAGACCTGGATGATAGAATAATGTAAGACCACCTCTAAACCTAGCTAGGTATAGAAAACTAAACTTTGTAGGGATCCCTATGTTGCAAGTATGAGGTGAACCGGTGTTGTCATTGATGTCAACATACTCATATTGCATTGACAAGAAGGATTGGATGAGCTGTGTGCTGAGGATATTGAGAAAATTAGTCTCAATCAGGAATAATGAAGAACAATGATGAGAAGAAGGGAAAAGTACTCAATAGGTTGAGATTTAGAGGATGCGGATTAAAGGGTTTGTAGATATGAGTCTTGAGATGATCCAGTTAAGATTTCAAAGGTTCACATGAAGATGTGAAGAAGTTGTGATCGATCAAGTAGAACCAGTTCTGGGAGATGCTCTGGAGTGACAGAATGTTACAAAAAGGTCTGGTGAGATCCAGAAGTGCTTTGTCCTATTCTATAGATTGGATAGAGTGTTTGGGATGTCCTTGTGATGTGTCATCTCGATTGGTACATGGTTTGGAGGTCCGGAAGCACCTCTTGTAGTATGACAGTGGCGATAGACTGTGTTCTTGAAGTTTCGGATGAGGAAGAGAAGAGATTCCAGTGAGTAGAGGAAGTGTGGATGTACCTGGTCATTCAGGTAAGCCTGTGAAGGTTCTTGGATCATGTTGAGGTTGTGTTGTTGGTCTGCATTGGTGGTAGAGCCCAGAATTGAAGATATTCTTCCGGATGAAGTTCTTGTTCAGACTAGCCAACCGGATGAGTTGTTCATCTTGCGAATGTTCTTGTGGTGGCCAACTGGATGTGTTATTCATCTTGTGAATGTTCCTATGGTTGATTTCTGACTTAGATGATTGTTCCTAAGTCGATGTCTTATATAAATAAAGGTTTGTGAGTTCATTTCGAAGTGTGTCGTGGAGCGGATGAGTGTGGTGTAGCGAAAGAGTGAAAGGTAGAGCAGAAGTGACTTAGGCTTAAATGGAACTGATCCAGACATGGTGAAGATGTCATTCTCTAGTTCAAGTTGGTGATACTTATGATCTTGTAGATAGTGTGTCTCTTGTAGGCAGGGTGCCTCCTTGTAAGCAGTGTGCTCGGGCAGTGAGCCCTAATTGGCATGTGCCATTCATTTTTCTTATTCTTCTAATAGAGAATAATCCTTGGGTTAATCACCCCGTGGTTTTTCCCTTAACTGGGTTTTCCACGTCAAAAATCTTGGTGTCTAATGTGTTGATGTTTATCTGCTCCGGTGTTCATGTTTATGCTTTGATGAATGGTTAATTGATTTGCTATTAACTAACAAAGAAGAATCAAGTGTTTGAAGTAGAAGAAAGTTTTATACAACTGATTCACCCCCCCTCTCAGTTGTGTGCCCTAGATCTAACAATTGGTATTAGAGCCAAGTTCCTCTAAAAGGAGCTTAACTGCTTGAGGAGATCCAGGATGTCATCATACAAGAAGGATAGTCTGAAGTTCGATGGAACCAATTTCTCGCTCTGGAAAGGTTGCATGAAATGTCACTTGGAGTGCATGGGAAAAGCATACTTGTCGATGGTCACAAAACCATATGTACCTCCACAGGGTGGTCTGACAACTTTGAATGAAATCACAGATGCTGAAAACAATCTGCGGCCCAAAGAAGCTCTTCTAAGCACATTGAATGATTCAGAGCTCTCAAATGTTATTGACCTACCAACTGCATATGAGATCTAGGTTAAACTGGAACTTCTACATGAAGGAGATGAGTTTGTTAAGAATGCAAGGTTGTAAAGTCTAAAAGGGAAATTTGAAAGATTGAAGATGAGAGATGATGAAAATATCACTACCTTTATGCCAAGGGTAAATGAGCTAGTGTGTGGAATCAGGAATGCTGGTGGAGTTCTAGATGAAAATAAAATTGTTTGCAAAATTCTTAGATCCCTTCCTGCTACCTACAAAATCAAGGTTGCTGCCATTGATGAATTTAGAGCCCATACAACTATCACAAGAGAGCAATTGGCTGGTAAACTGGCTACATTTGAAATGACTAATTTTGGAGATGATCACCCCAAGACTGAATCTGCATTCAAAGCCAGTGCCTATGTGAAAGGCAAACAAATATTTGATCCGGGAGAGAATTCTTCAAGGAAGCTGTCATGGTATGATCAAGCAAGGAAAGACATGGAAGAGGAAGAAGTAGAAATAGCTCAACTTGAAGCCCTCATTGCAAAGAGACTACCAAGAGGATCTGGTAAGTATGAAGGAAAACTACCCTTTAAGTGCTTCAATTGCAATAAGATTGGTCATTTTGCTTCAAGATGTCCGGAAAGATCTACAAGGTCAAATGCTAACAGACAAAGGTTTCAAAAGAACTGTTATTATGTTCATGAAGAAGATGATAATGAAGGAGTAACAAATGATGAATCAGAAATAGGAAGCAAATCCAGAAATGAATGGGTGTTTATTGCCATCAAGAAAGAAGATTCAATATCCTCTGAATCTGTCAATCATAAGGTTGTAGAAAGAGCTTTGGCTGCCCAAGTTGAAGAAAAGGATGATTGGGTTATTGACAGTGGATGTTCTCACCATATGACAGGTGACAAGAACAAGTTCTTAGATTTGGAAAGGTATGAAGGAGGAATGGTAAAGTTTGGTGATAATTCTGTTGGCAAAATCAAAGGTAAAGGAACTATTTCTTTTGATGGAAAGAGCAAAACTGGTAATGTACTTTATGTTGAAGGATTGAAACACAATCTTCTCAGTGTTGGTCAGTTGGTGGACAAAGGCTATGATCTTCGGTTCAAGAATGGAAGAAATAGGATCTTTGAAAGCTCCAGAACTGAGATTGCATCCTGTACTCAAACAAAAGGTAATATCTTTCATCTAGTTGGTTCCAATAAAAGTTGTCTGTTTGTTCAAGTTGATCAGAGTTGGTTATGGCATAGAAGGATGTGTCATGTGAATTTTGATAACATCATCAAGATAAGCAATACTCAGGCTGTAAGAGATCTTCCTAAATTGGTGAAACTTGCAAATAGTTTGTGCAAAGAATGTCAGCTAGGTAAACAGAGCAAAGTCTCTTTCAAAAGCAAGGATCAGTCCATTACTAGATTACTGGAATTAGTCCATACTGATCTATGTGGTCTGACAAGAATCAAGAGTATGTAAGGTGATAGATATTTCATGTTACTAATTGATGATCATTTTCAGATGATGTGGGTTACCTTCCTAAAAGAGAAATCAAAAGCCCTTGAGAAGTTCAAAATCTTCAAAGCTATGGTAGAGAATCAAACCGGATTGAAACTGAAATGCCTGAGGTCTGATAGAGGTGGTGAATTCACATCTGGTGAATTCATAGACTTTTGTGAGAAGCATGGCATAAGGAGATAGTTGTCTGTTCCTAGGACTCCACAGTAGAATGGAGTAGTTGAGAGAAAGAACTGGACCATCCAGGAAGCATCCAGGACAATGATGATAGAAGCAAATGTTCCTCAGATGTTTTGGAGAGAAGCTGTCAGCACTGCAGTCTACACTCTTAATCGAGTTCAAATTAGAAGCAATACCGGTAAGACTCCTTATGAACTTTGGTTTGGTGTAACTCCTACTGTGAGATATTTCAGAGTATTTGGTAGCAAATGTTACATCAAAAGAGATGAAGATCTAGGAAAGTTTGATGCTAGAAGTGATGAAGGAATTTTCTTGGGTTACTCCACTCAAAGCAAAGCATACCGGTGTTACAATAAGAGATTAAGAAATATGATAGAAAGTACAAATGTGAAAGTTGATGAAGGAATTGAGAAGCCCTCAAGGTTTTATGAATATGATGAAGATGATCAGAATGATTCTCCAGTGCAAGGAGCTCAATCCTCCTCTGAATTTTAGATACAAACTGATCCGGTAAATCAAGAAGAAGAGGTTTGTCTGAATGAGCCTAATCAAGAAACAGTAGTGCAAGAAACTCCCAAAGTTCCAAGGTATGTAACTCTAAATCATTCTGAAGATCAGATCATAGGTGACAAAAGCAAAGGGGTACAAAAAAGGAGAAGAATTGCTCAAGATTCAAATGAATGTTGTCTGATTTCAAAGATTGAACCTAAGACAATTAATAAAGCTTACAATGATGAAAACTGGACCAAAGCAATGGAGGAAGAGTTGATGCAAATTGAGAAAAATCATACTTGGGATCCTGTTTCTAGACCTAGAAACAAGAATGTAATTGGAACCAAATGGGTCTTCCGGAACAAACTAAATGAAGTTGGTGAAGTAATCAGAAACAAAGCTAGATTGGTCTGCAAAGGCTACTCTCAAATAGAAGGAATTGACTTTGAAGAAACCTTTGCTCTGGTGGCAAGAATTGAAGCAGTCAGATTATTTCTTGCATTTGCTGCTTTCAAAGACTTCAAGGAATATCAGATGGAAGTCAAGTCTGCCTTCCTAAATGGTGATTTGGAAGAAGAAGTTTACATTGAACAACCAGATGGATTTCAATTGTTTGATCATGATGATATGGTCTACAAGTTGAAGAAAGCACTGTATGGTTTAAAGTAAGCCCCAAGAGCATGGTATGAAAGGTTGGATAAGCATCTTGTGCAGATTGGATTCAACAAAGGTACTGTTGACTGTAACTTATATTTCAAAATTGATCATGAAAACATTTTGATTGTTGAAGTGTTTGTGGATGATATCATTTTTGGAGGAAGAGATAGTATGTGTAAAACTTTTGCAAATCAGATGAAAAGTGAGTTTGAGATGTCTATGCTTGGTGACATGAATTTCTTCTTGGGTTTGCAAATTACTCAAACAAAGAAAGGGATCTTCATTTCTCAGACCAAATATGTGAAAGAATTGTTGAGGAAATTTGGGATGGAAGATTCAAAGCCAATGAATACTCCCATGGCAACCAAATGCAAGTTGAGCAAAGATGATGACTCCCCTAAGGCAGACCAGACAAAGTATAGATCAATGATTGGTGGATTGTTGTATCTCACTCAAACTAGATCAAATATTATGCAAGCTATTGGTCTTGTTACTAGATTCCAGGCTGATCCCAGAGAATCTCATGTCATGGCAATCAAGAGAATCTTTAGATATCTAAAAGGGACAGTGGAGTATGGTTTGTGGTATCCTAGAGATCATGATTTCTCTCTTCATGCTTACACAGATGCATATTGGGCAGGAGATGTGGATGACCGGAAGGGCACCAGTGGTGGAGCATTCTTTTTAGGAAAAAGGTTGGTTTCTTGGCTAAGCAAGAAACAAGAGGCAATATCTCTGTCTACAACTGAAGTAGAATACATTGCAGCAACAGGTAGTTACACTCAAATCTTATGGATGAAGCAGATGTTAAGAGACATTAAAGTAGAATATGAGGAGCCTATCACAATTTTCTGTGATAATTCAAGTGCAATAAATATTTCTAAGAATCCGATGTTGCATTCTAAGACCAAGCACATATCTATCAAGTTCCACTTTCTGAGAGAGCAAGTGAACAAGGATGAAGTCAGATTGGAGTATGTACCCTCCAAGGATCAGATTGCAGATATTTTTACCAAACCTCTTCCCAAGGACTCTTTTGAGTATCTCCAGGAGAAGTTAGGGGTCATGGCCCCTCCGGTGATGAACTAGGATGCACTGATGTGCATCAATCTGGTGGATATCATAGTCATATCTTGTGATCCAGATTGATGATGGGGAGCTGCTACTAAGGGGGAGCAGTTGGTATGATTCTGATGTGTTAGAATTGCAAGTATGAGCCCTTTTCCATTGATGTCAAAGGAGGAGAGAAGACATGTGAAAAAAAAGTGGTTGATGATCAAAGGGGGAGCAGTAAAGGAAGAGAAGACATGTGAAGAGTTGTTGTTAATAGGGGGAGCTGTAACAGAAAGGAGAAGTTCTTGTCTTGATGGTTTTTCACATCATATGTTGCCATCAATGATAAAGGGGGAGATTGTTGCAAGTATGAGGTGAATCGGTGTTGTCATTGATGTCAACATACTCATATTGCATTGACAAGAAGGATTGGATGAGCTATGTGGTGAGGATATTGAGAAAATTAGTCTCAATCAGGAATAATGAAGAACAATGATGAGAAGAAGGGAAAAGTACTCAATAGGTTGAGATTCAGAGGATGCAGATTAAAGGGTTTGTAGATATGAGTCTTGAGATGATCGAGTTAAGATTTTAGAGGTCCGCATGAAGATGTGAAGAAGTTGTGATCGATCAAGTAGAACCAGTTCCGGGAGATGCTCCGGAGTGACAGAATGTTACAAAAAGGTCCGGTGAGATCTGGAAGTGCTTTGTCCTATTCTGCGGATTGGACAGAGTGTTTGGGATGTCCTTGTGATGTGTCATCTTGATTGGTACGTGGTTTGGAGGTCCGGAAGCACTTCTTGTAGTATGATAGTGGCAATAGACTGTGTTCTTGAAGTTTCAGATGAGGAAGAGAAGAGATTCCAGTGAGTAGAGGAAGTGCGGATGTACTTGGTCATTCAGGCAAGCCCGTGAAGGTTCTTGGATCATGTTGAGGTTGTGTTGTTGGTCCGCATTGGTGGTAGAGCCAGGAATTGAAGATATTCCTCCGGATGAAGTTCTTGTTCAGACTAGCCGACCAAATGAGGAAGAGAAGAGATTCCAGTGAGTAGAGGAAGTGCAGATGTACTTGGTCATTCAGGCAAGCCTGTGAAGGTTCTTGGATCATGTTGAGGTTGTGTTGTTGGTCCGCATTGGTGGTAGAGCCAGGAATTGAAGATATTCCTCTGGATGAAGTTCTTATTCAGACTAGCCGACCGGATAAGTTGTTCATCTTGTGAATGTTCTTGTGGTGGCCGACTGGATGTGTTATTCATCTTGCAAATGTTCTTATGGTTGATTGCCGACTTAGATGATTGTTCCTAAGTCGATGTCTTGTATAAATAAAGGTTTGTGAGTTCATTTTGAAGTGTGTCATGGAGCGGATGAGTTTGGTGTAGCAAAAGAGCGAAAGGCAGAGCAGAAGTGACTCGGGCTTAAATGGAACTGATCCAGACATGATGAAGATGTCATTCTCCAGTTCAAGTTGGTGATACTTATGATCTTGTAGACAGTGTGTCTCTTGTAGGCAGTGTGCCTCCTTGTGAGCAGTGTGCTCGGGCAGTGAGCCCTAATTGGCATGTGCCATTCATTTTTCTTATTCTTCTAACAGAGAATAATCCTTGGGTTAATCACCCCATGGTTTTTCCCTTAACTGGGTTTTCCACGTCAAAAATCTTGGTGTCTAATGTGTAGATGTTTATCTACTCCAGTTTTCATGCTTTATGCTTTGATGAATGGTTAATTGATTTGCTGTTAACTAACAAAGAAGAATCAAGTGTTTGAAGTAGAAGAAAGTTTTATACAATTGATTCACCCCCCCTCTTAGTTGTGTGCCCTAGATCTAACACCCTAGATACCCTAACCTTGTTCCTAATGAGGTTAGGTCAAAACTTATCAAATTCCTAGGAAATAATGTTGTATCAGGAGATGACCATCTCAGGTACTTTGACAACCTGACCCATGACTTTGAGATTGAAGATGAGGATGTCCTCATGAAAATGTTTGTATAATTTTTGAATGAATTTGCTAGAGAATGGTATAAAGGCCTACCAATAGCTAGTCTTAATTCCTGGGATAATTCTAAACCATTTTCAGAGAGCACTATGGAGATAAGACTAATGCTAGGTTCACTATTAACAAGTTCACAAGTATTTTGAAAGGACAAAATGAATTAGTCAGAATTCAATAATAGGTTTTCCAAGGTAATGGCCAAGATCCCACCTCATATGAGACCAAATGAATCAATGTGTTTGGTTTTATATTGCAACGCTTATGACAGTAAGATGGGGTTCCTATTAAGAGACAAGGATCCTCAGACATTAAGAGATGCCTACAAGGTGGCTTCTAATTTAGAAAGGAACTGCAAGGCATCTGGAAAGGTCCCTAAAAGGAGTAATCAGAGGATGATACTTTAGGATAGAGGATAGGCTAGTAGGATTTCTACTAATGATGATAAGTATGAGAAGTTGCTTCAGTCTTTCAAGGAAATTAAACTCTCTATGGTCAAGAATGATAAATCGTTTGCAAATGGCAAGCCTGCTTTTGCCAAGCAAGAGAGAATGCCTAGGATTTCTGACCAGCCTTATAATACCAACTAGCACAATTAAGTCAATGCAGTCAAATAATAGAGGAAATCCTAGCAGAGAAACTCCTGACCCTCTTAAGAGAGGTGTGCGTATGGTGGATGATGACCTTGTTTAGTATGCCAGGAACCTCATTCACCTTCTAAATGTGTAGTAGCTTTATCAATTGTTGATTTAGAAGGACCATGTGATGAATGTAGTGACATGGATGACAAAGAAGACCAAAATATAAACTTGGTTTTTGACCACAATTTTATTGGTGATGACTATTGTTCTTTTGAAGAAGAGGGTGTCTTGAATGAGGATGTTGGAGCTAGAAGACAGTTGGCAATGTCTCAACACCAATAGATTTTTTCTAATGATGAGGAAGATGACCAACATGTTTTCCAGTTGGAATCTAGGGCCCACAAAGTTAGATTAAGAATGTCGACAGATGAAGAAATTAGAGCCCGCACTGCTGCCAAGATTGGTCAGGTCAAAAGAAATTACAACATGAGAAACAAAAGGGCTCAAGGAGAAAGTAGTACTGTAGGAAATGCAGGCAACATCTTCATCAAATAAAAATAAGAAACCCAAGGTCCTAAAGAAAATCCTACTGTTAGGGCCAAATCAAAAGATGAGGTGATCAAACCCGATTCATACTGAAAGACTAAGGATATGTAAAGGGAAATGGTGTTGATAAAGGCAAGGCCAAAATACCTAGGGGTAAATTGGATAAAGAAAAAGGAGATGTCACCCAGACCCCTATCCTCCAAACAAGTCAACCTCCAAACAATTCTTTGCTGAAATATGTTCCACTGGACATGGCTCATATCCTTAGCTAGATTAGGATAATTATCCCTCTTTTGGAAATGATGAGGATACCTGAGCACAAGGATAGAGCATTGGCTTCCATTGATGAGGCAGTACCAAATCAATAAGAGGTCAAAGCCGAGGGCAATGTACATCTTGATAAAAAGGAAACAATACCAAAAAGTAGAAAAAGATGGAGTTCTAAGATACCTAAGGTGTATTTAGGGACCACTATGCATAAATGACCCTCTCAAGTAGATCCTTTTTGATGTCACCTTAGTCATAAAAGAGACATTTGTAAATAATTGTATGATTGACTCTAGAGCATCTACAAAAATCATGCCATTGAAGGTGATGAATGAATTAGGTCTGAAAGTGACAAAGGCATATGGAAAATGCTTTTCCATGGACTCTAGGGAGGTTCCTATAATTGGGGTGATCAAGGACATTAGTTTTAAGTTGGAATCCTATCCATAGAAGGAGTATATGATGAATATTATAGTGGTAGACATCCCCCCTTAGTATGGAATGTAGCTTTCCAGAAAGTGGGCTTCCACAGTCAGGGGAAGTATTCAAATGGATTCATCATATGCCATGATCCCAATGGATGGGAAGGAGGTTAGGCTAGAGAGAGAAAAGAGAGCCCCATACATCATTGATGATCTTGAATAATGAAATGATCAAGCCTATTTTCTGGATATTGACATGGACAATTTCATAGTAGAGGCAATAAAAGATAATCAGAGAGAATAAGCAGTTGTTAATGAAGAAATTCAGATAGTTGTTGATGGTGATGATTTGTGGTCAATGCAATTTGATGGGGCTTGCTCAAAAGAAGGATCCAAAGAAGGGATTGTACTTATCTCTCCAAATGAAAAGACATTTAGATCATCTTTCAAATTGGGTTTTGAGTGCACAAACAATGTTGATGAATATGAAGCACTGCTCCTAGGATTAAAGGTTGCAATTAAATATCGAATTAAGAAGCTCAAGGTTCTTGGAGATTTAGAACTTGTAGTCTCACAAATCAGATCCAAGTATGCTTCTAAGAATGAAAGGCTTAAGCAGTACAAGAATGCAATTTGGGATGCCATTGAAGCTTTCGATGCATTCTCCATTGACTAGGTAGAAAGAAGTAAAAATGTTATGGCTAATTTCTTGGCCAACATAGAAATTAGATCTGAAGACTTAACCCTTTCTAGAATTTCAAAGGTAGAGGTGCTAACTAGGCTGTCTATCCCTGATAACATATGCCATTGGCAATTTTTTAATGATGATCAAGATTTATAAAAGTTTATGAATTGTGTTTGATGAATACCATGGTCAAGAAATAGATTTCTAGAACTTTGTTGAAACTATTAACAGAAAGGATATTATTTTTGGGATTAAAGTTATTCTATTAAAGACAATTAAAATTCCAAGGGAGCTAGTTGCCCTGGAAAGAGTATTTGATGGAATTGATGGCCATGTTGCCAAGTCTACTCCTGTTAATGAGAATGACTTGGATGAGGTTAATCTAGGAACTAAAGCACAATCAAGAAGAGTCTATATAGGTAAGAAGTTAAATCCCAAGATCATAACTATGCTCATCTCCTTGCTAAGAAGATATAAGAAAGTTTTTGCCTAGTCTTATGATGATCTTAAAGCTTATAGAGAAGACTTGTTTTAGCACAAGATTCCTTTGAAGCCTGATGCTAAACCATTCTGGCAAAAGCAAAGGCCTATAAATCATACTTTGGACCAAAAATGCAATAGGAATTAGCTAAGCTCAGTGAGGGAGGAATTATCAAACCAATTCAACATTCCACATGGGTATTCAACCTGTGCTTGTTAGGAAGAAAAATGGTGATATAAGGTTATGCGTTGATTTTAGAAATCTTAACATTTCTTCATTAAAGGACAATTATCTCCTGCCAAACATGAAATCTATGCTGCATAAATTAATAGGTTTGAGTTATTGTCTATGATGGATGGTTTCTCAAGATATAACTAGGTAATGGTAAAGGAGTCCGAGTAGTACAAGACTACTTTCACTACTCCTTGGGGCACTTATGTTTACATCAGAATGCCATTCAGATTAACTAATGTAGGGGCTACTTTTTAGAGGGCCATGGATGTTGTTTTCTTTGGTCTAATCAATATCATTATGGTCATGTATCAGGATGATTTGACAACTTTCTCCAAGAAAGAAGATCATTGTAATCACTTAGAGTAGATATTCAAAAGAATCTTGGAGTATGGAATTTCACTTGACCCAAAGAAATGCATGTTTGGGGTGACTGAAGGAAAGCTGTTAGGGCGTATAGTTTCTAAGTATAGGGTTAGAATTTATCCAGAGAGAGTAGCAACGATAGACAAGATACCTCAGCTGAAGACAATCAAAGGGATTCAATCTTTCTTTGGTCAGATAAATTTTGTGAGAAGGTTTGTGGAAAATTTTGCTAAGAAAACTAAAGCCATCTCTAAAATGCTTAAGAAAGGGGAGAATATAAAGTGGGGTGATGAGCCTACTAGGTCATTCACAGATAAAAAAGAGGCAATCAAACAAGCCCCAATGCTTGCATCTCCAAACTTCTCCTGACCATTCCAATTATTTTCCTTTTCTTCATTCCATACAATTGTTGCTGTCCTATTGCAGAAAAATGAAGATTGGTATGAACAACCTATCTCCTTCTTTAGAAAATATCTCCAAGTAACAAAGTTGAAGTATGACACCATGGAGAAGCAAGATTATGCACTGGTAAAGGCAGTAAATAATTTCAGACCATACCTGGTTGGAGAAAAAATTGTGGCCTATGTCCCACATGCTGCCATAAAGGATATTTTTGTGCAGCAGGAAGTCACTGGCAGAAGATGTAGATGGATGAAAAAAATCTAGGAATTCAACATTGACATCTAGATTACCAAGCTGGTTAGAGGCCAGGGATTATCTAGACTCATGGCTGAGTCTAACCTAGTAGCAATTCAGGTGAATTGCTTGATCGATGTACCCCTATTAAAGAAATGCAATCTTGAGGATTCAAACTGGTACAAAGATATTGTGTTCTACTTACACCACTTGAAGTGTTTGGACAATTTAGATGATAACCAGAAGAGGAAATTAAAGCTATAGACATTAAGGTATGTCATCACTAAACAAGAATTATATTGGAGGAATAAAGATGGTATCCTTTTAAAATGTCTAAAGGAGATTGAAGCTCTTAAGGTTATGAATGAGATGCATAGTGGAGATTGTGGGAGGACATTTCATGGCTAAGAAAGCTACTCACAGAATCCTTAGAGCAGGGTATTGGCGGCCCACATTGTTTACTGATTCCCACAAGTTGGTGAGAGGTTCTGACTCATGAAAGAGATTTTCTGGCAAGTTGAAGGGACCATGAGATTTACCTTTAAATCCATAGACTGTTGAGGCACTATTTCAGCAATGGGGAATTGATATCATCGGTGAAATTGTAGAAAAATCTAGTGTAGGTTTCAAGTGGATATTAGTTGCCACTGACTGAAGCAATCCCTACAAAATAGGCAACTAGCAAAGTGGTAATAAATTTAGTTATGGAACACATAATTACAAGGTTTGGTGTACCTAACAAGTTGATTATTGATAATGCTATGTGTTTTAGATATGCAAATTTTTTGGATCTTTGCACTAACTATAGAATAAAGTTATCTCATTCTTCACCATACCATCCTCAAGGAAATGGTTAGGCAGAGTCCAATAACAAGAGTTTAATGAAGATTGTGAAGAAAATGTTGGGGAAGAATAAGAAGTCTTGGGATTCAAAACTTAGGCTGACCTTATGGAAAGATAGAGTGACCATCAAGAAATCCACTGGAAGTTCCCCTTATGAACTTTTGTATGGAATGAATGCAAACATGCCTATAAACAACTTGATGCCAATATACAAGTTCATTCAAGAATATTCTAAGGATGTCAGTGATGCAATGGTATGTAGGATGAATCAATTAATAGAACTGGATGAAAATAGGAGGAAAGCTCGAATTGTTAATACAAAGATGCAACAAAACATCAAGTATCTATCTGACAAAAGGACAACAAATAGAAATTTTGAATGTGGGGATCTAGTACTAGTGTGGAATGCAAGATCTCAGGATAAAGGGAAACATGGGAAATTTGACTTATGGTTAGATCCCTTTACAATATTAAGTACCCATGGGGAAAATTCTTATTTCCTCGAAAGTTTAATAGGAGAGTATCAATAATTTCCCATGCATGGAAAATTCCTAAAACACCATTTCTCTTAAGCTTCAACTCACTTTTCCATGCTCAGCAGTTAGGTTTCCCTTTTCTCTATGTTATTGTTTTGTGCAACTATGTTTGCCTATGGCCCATGGTGAAGTGTTTCATTTTGTATTGTTGTTTTCTATGTGTGTTGGTTTGCATCCCAAAGGTTTTCTATATCCTTGCCACATTCTCCTAGAATGTGCATCCCCAACTAGAGCCATTGTTGAGACTCATATTTTTCATGCCTAAAAAATTGCTAAGTCTTGTCAAAATTCCTAAAAATTTGCCTAAGGGAAGGGTGTTAAAAAATCTGATAGTTCCAATTGGAATTATGCCCAAGTAAAGGGAACATCTTGTTAAGGAGCCAAATGGGTATCTGCATTTCAAATTTGGTGAAAATCTGATGATTTTTGGCTAAGTGGTGATCATCGCTCCATCTAGATGTTTAAAAACCTGATTGCCCATCTTTGTATTCCTATCGAGTTGTTTTCGGTATCTAGATCCAATTGTGTTCCTTTGTATTTCTAACTGGATGTCTGGTTATGTCTCATGTCTAAATCCAAATGCCTTTATTTATATTTCCATAAGGATATCTGGTTGCACTAATATGTTTGGTTTGACCAAGTCATATTTGACTAGGATAGGTATATCAGGCAGGATATGTTAGGTTGGAATGTGAAGTTATAATGATTCATCTACTTTCTATTAGATGTGGAAGTCCAACTGGATGTGGAACACGGGACCTGCCAAAAGTCCATTGTGCAAGATCAGGTTCGAGTTAGTATATAATTTCATTGAGAAAATTTCTAGATGCAAATTTCTTTATAAGCTAAATGGATATGGATCTTCCAAGTGAACTAGATGTTATGATTGTAAATATCATGTCCGGTTGGAAGATCAAGTTAAGTGCTACTCTATTTCATGGAATTAAACCATATTTTAGACCTAGGTCAGGTTCAGAGCCTTTCTAAGTTATTTCAAGTGTTTAAAGGACAACTTTCGACTAGAACTTTTTCAACATGCTATGTTGAGATAAATTCATCCAGATGTGGATTGTTAAGCCTGCCAATGTTATGTCCAGTTGGATGTCTGGTGGACATCTGGTTGGAATAACTTACTCATTTCAACAAATTTTTAGAAAATTCCAAAGGTGACCCCAACTAAAATTTGATGCTATTTCTATCTATACCTTCACTTTGATTTTTTGGGATTCAAAATTGTTACTCTTAGTAATTTCAAAACAAGGAAGGACTAATAGATGGCATGATGGCTTTGCTCATTCAAGCTTTTAGTGCAAACATGATGATTTTCCACCATTTGAGCAAGGCATATAATTAGTACCAGTTGAATCTCTCATTAGCATGAAAACATATCAATAAGGAGGAAATAACTAGAGCTATTGAAGGAATTTTAAGGAGGTACAACTTGCAGAGAGTACTCCTTGCCGCTAATTCATAGTAATGATGGGACTGAAGGACACTGTCATAATAGAAAAGGGAATTGGGGAATGTTGTCCCTAATTCTATCAAATCAATCATGTCTGATAGCAGGATTGAGCAGGTCAAATGTAATGTTGAGATGGATAAGTTACTAAATTTGGACTCTGGCCTGTAAGCACCAAAATCACGCACAGCCTCCACGAGGACCCCTATGATGAGTCATAATCCTTGTCATGTACATGTAAGCATGAAATAACATCCTATAAGAAGAAATTCTCTTGGTGACATGTCTTTTCTTCCTCCTTGTGTTGTTTCCCCTTTGTCAATTTCTCTCTCTCTTCACTTTTGACACTTTTTTGACATTTGTTGATTTGCATTTCCTATGCTTGCAACATTGTTCCTAAGCCTTGTATGCATCTTGTAGGTGAGTTTTCACCTTTCCCTAGTATGTTTCATCCATTCCACCCCCTAGAGGCCTTCTAGAGGTCCTCCCTAGCATCTCCCGCTTTTGGTTTTTAGTTTCACTCAACCAATCCAAATCTCCCCCTATTATTTCCATATCTCCCTCGAGAGATCTTACTTTTACAAGTGGAGATTTGGATTTTCACACATGATTGACATGTTGCATAGGCAAATCTCCCCTAGGTGATCCTGACTGGTGAAAGGGGTGACCCATGGGTGACCCTGTCATGTTTTTAGCCGTGAAAAAACTTGAGTTTCTAACTTGAAAAAGCTCTATTTTCATGCATTTTCCTTCCTATTTGCATGGATTTTAGTGCCAAATATAGAGTTAACTATTTCATGCACCTACACATGCATAATTAGCTCTATTTTATCTTTAATTTACAACTCATGCATTCTCGTGCATTCCCATGCACTCCTTCTTCTTCACTTCTTCTTGAATAATAATCTTTTACTGGGTAGATCACTCCAATTTTAGCCTAGATCACTCTTGAATCCTCTATGTTAACTCTCCAATCAAATTGAGTTAACTCTTCTTCTTGTTCACCTCTCATTCCTTCTTCCAACCTATAAATATCCCCTCCCTCAAGCACAAAGGGAGGCAATTTCATTTGTGCATATAGCTCTTGCAAGTTATTGCTCTCCAAATCAATCATTCTCATGCTCATATAGGACATAGGAGCCTTTTGCTTTCATTTGTTATCTTTCTTAGCTTTTCTAAAAGCTCATTTGCATCCATATGATGCTCATATCAAACCACAGTGCTCATCAAAGCTCTCATTGAGCTCTCTTTGTAAAGCTTCAAAGATTCTTTTGCTTCCATTTCGTCTTGTCGCCAAGAGGATCACCCTGCTTCTACAAGAGGATTTGAGGTTGCCATTACAAGGATTTTTGAGGGTAGTGGAGGCTCACGCATCTTTGGGTTCCTTTATGCTTTCTTTTCATTTCATAGTAATTAGATAATCAAAACTTTGCTCTTGGAATAGTAAAAGTTTGCTTTTTCCTTGATAGGCTACGTAGATTTGCATGGTTAAATTAGTTTCCCTTTCCAAGTTCATAGATTAAAAGAAATTTCCTTTTATTAGATTAATTGATCCATCTATTTAGAAAACAAAAAAAAACATAGGTTACATTGCATTAGATAACTTCATTATAGCTTGCATATATTTTTCTAATTCTTAGATTAAGAAAAAATGATTTTGATTTCCAAAAACATAAAAAGCACAAAAAGAAGTTTTGCATTCATATAGGCTTGCATTCATAAAAACCCAAAAAGAACAAAAACATTAGAAACATAGAAGGTTTGCAAATCCTTGGTCCTGTCACAAGGTCAACTACAATCAAACATTGGTCAAAACCCTTAATTACATCACAAGGTCAAACAAAGTCAATGCAAAGTCAAATCTTAGGTCACACAAACCCTAAGTCAAAACCCTAGGTCAAGTCAGGGTTAGCTTAAACCTCCTATCTCTTGTCTCAGCTCATGAATGTGCCCTGGATTGAGAGGTGAGTGGGTGAGGGAAATCCTCAACGAGATAGAGGAAATCCACCCAAGACCACAACAAGACCCACTAGTCATTCAACAACAAGAAGCATTTAGACAACTCTTAGTACAAAAAGCATTCATCCAATAGTTTGACAGACAACAAAGCATTAATGAGAACAATATCCTACCTACACAACGGTGGAATATCAGAAACCCCAACAGGAGAACAGTGACTAGTGACCCTTCGAGTCACATAGTTATCTTTACAACCATGGTCACAGAACATTGTATCTATACAAGTGCATAGCAACACATGCCCCAGGATGTGCCGACCCCTCTCTACAAAGTCCAGCTCTCCAACTAGCTAGACCATCCCCATGTGTCACCTCTTGTTGACTGACTACTTCCACAAGAGTGAGAGTGACGTGGCAATTTGCCCCATGGCAAGGAGGGAAAGGTCCATGTGCACACCAAAACTGACTCGATAGCCCTAGGCCACTGATGTCATGATTTTTAGTGTACATGGCCTAAGCAACTTTATGAGGGAAACAAAGGTACTGTCAGATGCTAGATATGTTGCTCATGCCAGTTTGAGTTGAAAGTGTTCTATGCCATAGTTGGCCATCGAAAGAAGAATTCAATAGGTGTATGCAGAAACGTGTGATATGAAAATGTGTTTGAAACATAATGAGATTTTTTCTATCCCTTTCAAGGATTGATAAGTTGATCAAGTGGTCTATCATAGAATTTTTTTTGGTGGCACATTTCTTAGGATAAGGATCATTTATATAAATGCATGTAAGTTGGTTTATGTGCCTTCAACAATGGTTCACGCCTTTTGGTTATAAAAGGAACAATGTATCTTGTGTCGTGGCAGTTATCATTTTCAGTATGTTGGCTATGGTTTTTCTCAACATTCCTAAGGTGTTGTCTCTATTTAGAAGAATGATGTCAAATACTCTTGGATGCAATTATGTGCTTTCAAGAGCAAGAAAACAAAGATTGTCTCCTTTTGGAATGGGGGGTTTAGGCAAATGAAGGGGATTATCTTTGTGCCGTCCATTTTGCTTCATCAATTTCACCTTCCATTGGTTGGAACCTGATGGGAAATGTGCATTGTTGCTTAATCACTCCAACTGCATTCAACTTCTCATTAGATAGTACAGAGGAATCCTAAGTTCCAATAACCAATTTTGATTGGAAAAATCAAATGTGTGGGTAGGGCTGCTCCTTTCCAATTCCTTCTCTCCTCCACATTGATGCATCACAAAGGGAGAATATCACATTTGGGTGGTCCAGAAGTAAGTTACTATTTGGGATTCTATTCACAAGGTCAAGGGAATGAGTGACAGACACCTAACATCTTCTTCATCCCCACCATAGCGAGCAGGTGCTGTCAGCTCATCTTTGGTGGGTGAAGATTAATTCATGAACTCTCCCCATGACTAACTAACTACCCATGTTTGTTCATCATGTTAGTTCAAATAAGATACAGTTGTCTCAACTGTTTAAAGGGATAAATATAACTACTCGCGTGCTCTGCCCCTTACCAACAAATTATGGTTTAGTGTACGCACCATTCACCTAACGAATTGTAAGAGGCTCCCTTAATCTATAAAAGGGATGTGCTCATTGTTGTAAAAGGTTGGTGAGGAAATACCTAGGATGTAAATTTTATTGTCTGTAATATGTATTTAGGAGATATGGGATTTTGGTCAGTAAATGTCTTTGTGGAATATTTTCATTAGTTGATTTAAGTGACAAATGCAAATTGTATTCATTTCATCTCCATTTGTGTTCTGTAAGTGACAACTGAGAATTAATAAAATCAAGGATTTGTTGTTTCTCCTGTAATACGTTTGCTATTATGAATTATTGTGTATGTTATTTTTTGTTTTGAGCAAGAAGAGTAATTCTTTCATGCTAAATAATATTGTCATTTACAGTGTAAAAGGATATTTAAGAATGATTAGGATAGTGTTTTCCATAATTGAAAAATCAATATCAACGTTAAGGAATTGATATCTTTAACAAGATAAATTAATTTTCAATTTGTGGAAGTTTCATTTGCAAAGCCCTACAAATCACATTAACTTTGTTTTCCCAGAATAGGCATTGATATTGAAGCCATGCCAACTTCCCAACCACCCATACACATTGAAAATGATAAATCATGCTTGTCATGTAATTTATTTCTTATTATTCACCGCTTTCACAATAGTTTTTAAAGGCTAGAAGAGTGTTTTATTCATGAGCCTAGATATCTTAATCTCTTCGTATTCCCTGTAAAAGAAATCTGCTATCCAACACTGTGATTATTAACTATTGGGATAAGTTGCCATTAACTTGCAATCCTAACCAATTTATGTGTCTCCAAAGTTCTTGGAATGTGTTCTGAAACACATAAGGACTTTGAGAGAATAATTATTTATTAATTATATCACTTTGACTTATTTCAATCAATTCCTAATTGATAGGTCAAACTTGGGTGTCCACTTTTGGAGTGGGGCCTATGAAGCCTTTGTTGACTTCTCCTAAGTCTATTTTGAGAGTTTGATAACTCCTAATAAGTGGGAGTTAAAGTTGGGCATCCACTTTTGATGGGGAATTATATTTAAAGTTGGAGTTGTGCTTTTTTATGCACATGAGTGGATAATGTTGAGACACCTTGCATGGATATAATGTTGGAGTTAACTAAAGTGTTAGAGATGCATGAATTGGATATTGCTTGCATGAGTTCATAAAAGCTTGCATGGATTTGCATATTTTTGCATGTCACTTGCATGTTGTTGTATGCTACTTGCATGTACTTGCATGTTGTTGCATGTACTTGCATGTTGTTGCATGTTACTTGCATGTGCTTACATGTTGTTGCATGTCACTTGCATGTTGTTGCATGTCACTCCTATGGAATTGCATGTCAATTATATGATCTTGCATGTTGTTGCATGTTAGTTTTGAGAGATTACTTGCAGAACACTCTAACTCCAGAAACTTGCAAGATGGTACATCTTAATGTTTCAGATAATGGGTATTAGTTGCATGTTGAATCAGGTGTTTGCATGTACAGAACAAGGTAATTTAGAATAACTTTGGGGACATCAATCTTGCATGTTGTTTGCATGAGATTGGTGTGTGTTGACCACTTTAGTTAACAGAAACAAATTGGACAAACTTGGACACCTAATTTGAGGACTTTATGTTGTTTCTTTTATTTGGAAATGTATTTGATTCTCGAAAAGTTTACTTGAGTAAAATTAGGCACCCACATCTAGGACAAGAAGTTAATAGAAGGCTTGACTTTGTTTGACTTCAATAATCTCTATTTGGAGCACTTGGTTTTTGCATGAGGATTTGTTCCTATGTTATCAATTATAGTTTATTGTAATTTGAGTTTCAAGATTTCTAATTAAGAAAATTTTGTATTAATTAAAAAAGCCCCATACATTTTCTAGAGAGTTGATTGTAAAAAGACTTAGAGAAAAAAGCAAGAAGCCTTTTGAAGTTTTTATAGGTTTGAAGATTTTGAAGTGCATCAAGGAACCAAAGGATTTTAGTATTGAATGTAATTTTCACAAGAGATTTAATACAAGCATAAACACCTTTGGTGTAGAGTTTTTTCCCTTAGGGGTTTCTCCACGTAAATACTTGTTTTTTTCTTGCAAGCTATTTTCTTCTACTACATTGTTTAAATTGGAGAAATATTCTAACATATAAATTGAAAGTAATTTTCAGATTTACGCATGCTATTGATTTCATATTTGAAAACATTTAAAAGCTACATAGCTGCAACTTTACCTTGTTCTCTCTCCCTTTTTCCAATATTAACTAAGTTAGATTTCCATAACTAGTGTTTAAGAAGGGAAACCTACCTAGGTTTTGCAGAGCCGGAAGTGTAGAGGAGATTGTCTTTCAAACAATATCTCATGTTCATTGGCCATTTGCCACTTATTTGCCTAAACTTGAAATAGTTTAAGAATTGGTGGGGTACAATTTGGAACACCAACAAATGCTTTGACTAGTCACATACGAGCATTAGGTTTTTTACTATACCATGGTTTTGGGTGGTCATGGTTTTAAGAGTCCACTTGTGGTTTCCTCTCAATTCTTCTGTATAAATTGTATGCATTGAATAGAGGTTTCAGGGATTATTACAAGTACACAAGTGCTACCAAAATGTTGTCAGATTGAAGGGAGAAGTGTGTTATTTATGTAATCTTGTCTCAAAAGATTAATGCATACTTGATTCTCTCTTTTATGGTGGAGTTTTTTCCTTAAAGTGTTTCTCCATGTACATCTAGTGTTATGTTTTGAATTATTATGGTTTGATAATGTAATGCTACTTTTCTCCATAGTAAGTTAACTACTTGTAGAGGATTTATTATAGTCAATATTTAGAGTTGAGATAATTTAGAATATACAAAGATATTAAAAGTGATATAAATAGAAAATGTGAATTACAATATACATGATAATTTAATAAGAAATCCAAAGAAAACAATTAACAAAGCAAGTTGAATAACATGATCTCTTAATCATATTAACATCAAAACCCATATATAATTCCAATATCTTTTATTAACAATAAGTTCAGTACTTATCTGAATCAGAGTATCTTGATCAACCAGTCTCACCCTAGAAATATTTTAGTGGTCTTAGCACTCATAACTATGACACACTCTAGGAGGAACCCGTTCTTATTCATAACCAACACACTTTCTTCCCAAACAACAACGCTTTCTAGGACAATATTGGGTGTACCCCGTACCTCGAGTTGGACACACCCCGTGTGCCACTTCTCCAATGCCCATAGCCCACCAAAACCACCTTCTTCTTCCTTGAGTGATCTCCATGCCCTTTCCAAGTCTCACATAAATGCCTTATATAACCTTTTATGGGGTGGTTTCTAAAACATCACACCCTTTCACAAAGGTTGTCATTAATAATTGTTTAATAAACATAATAATTCATCCCTTTTAAAAGGGTTTTTATAAATATTCTTTATTTATCTCCTTTTAATTATAAAGAGAAATAAACTTTATCCTCTTATAATTTTAAAGGGTTATTCTTAAAATATCTTTCTTTTTCATTTTAGGGAAACAATCACATAACATTTCTCCTCTTGTAAATTAGTTGCTGTCCTCAGTAGCTCAAGTTAAATCTGCAACATAATTCACCAAAAATAATTAGTCAAGTAAGTGTGGATGTAACACTATCAATATCAAAATGAATCTATTTCATTTTAACTTCATCTATAATTATATTTCTCAAATTTTAGATCTTTTCAATAACCTTCTAGTTTAATTGAAACCACAATTAGATTCCATAAAAATACTTTGTTAATAACATGATTAGAACTATAGGTACATTTTCACATGAAATAGATCATGAATTTATACTTAAGGAGCTCATACAAGTGTATACACTAAATCTTCTATCAAATAATCCTTTAAATTTTGTCATTCATGTGTAACCTTATCTTCAATACAAATATTTTAATCTTTTAGGTGTCACTTCAACATAAAATATAGAAAAGTATTATCATGTGATCACATATCACTTACCTAGTGAATGACATGCATATCCCATACTATGTAGTCACTCATCATTGAGTACCATATACTCAAAATATATTAAAAAATGATAGTCATGCATTCTATACTACATGAATATCCTCTTTTCATATACCAAATACAATTAAATAGCAACAAATATATCGATGTTTAAATAATTTCTTAGTCATTCAAATAAAGTTTTGGGACAAGTCTAAATCTAAAAAGGATGCAATGTAAATTAACTTAATGCTATCAATAGGGTGTTTGTAACAACTAAGTTTGTCATATTAAGAACTCCAACGTACTTCACCTTGTTATAGACTCACAAATAATGTTTCATAAAATGTATGTACAAGGTTATTGGGTTGATCAAGTCCAATAACAAAGTACAATGAAAAAAGTTGGTACAAGTATAAATGATATAGATTCATATCTAATTCCTATAGAACTTCCATATTAGGGAAAACTAAAGAGAAGTTTTACTTTTTTAGAGTTTGTCTCTCCCCTCGTAATGTTCAACATGCCCCCATGTCCTAGCCTAAAAGAACCAATTTGGTTTATATGTTATAAAATATCTATTGTTTTAACTAACACAATACTATATTTGACCAATTTTGAGATATAAAAAAAGTTCTTAGGACATGTGGGTTAACTTACGTTAAAGAAATCTAGGTATTAATTTTTAATTTTCAACTATGTATATATAACCCTAGGTTTATTATTTCTTTCATGATTATTGTAGGATCCCTTATTGTTATAATACTTTTTATAATGTTACTTGTATAAGGTCATCTCAACTATAAAGTTTGTTGACAATAAGCATTAATATTGATACATTGAGAGATAATGAACTAACAAATTGAGGAGCCAATAAAAGTCGACAACGAGGAAAGATAGGAGAAGTTAACCAAGGAATTTACAAATTTCTTTGGGATATATCAATATGAGAATGCATAGAATATAGGAGTGTGAGCAAATTCAAGTGTTTAGAGAGACCATCTAGTTAAAAATTGATCAGCTAAAGTGCCATCTACCTAATCTCTTGTCAAGGCATTTTAACTTTATTCAAGATCTCTATGGCATAAGAGATCAAGAATTAGAATGATAAGTAATTTTCATACATCCAAGGAGAGACATCATTGAGAAGAAGACAAATGATTAGAGGATTGATGTCATCAAAGGAGTTAATGAACTTACATCCAAATAAAAGAAGTAACTATCAAAGTAAAGAATCAATAAAATTGATGGAGCAAAGAAAGAAAAATGAAAGTGATGGGAGGAAACCAATAATCTAACACCAAATCATCAACCTCAATCCTAAATTGAAAACTTAAAATGGAGGGAGCTAAATCTAGGATTCTTGATGAAGAAGATATAGACTTTTCTCATCAATCTATTTTAAAAAGCCTTGCAAAGGAATCAAGGATTAATACTAATCCCCCTTGACAAAAAGGAAGTCCCCATCTCAATATAGAACTCAACAGTTTCATCATGGGAAAGAAGAGATATGCATATATGGATAGCATGAGGCATACTAACTAATCAATGATAAAAATGGAGTTTGAGAAAATTTAGAGGTCAAGTTTCTTGATAGAAGAAAAAATTAAAGGTCAAGGCCTATTGGAAAGTGCTAAGAGAGAATATGAATGTTCATGACACACACATAGGAAAAACAAAGTCTAGTGACCCATACAAAGGAACAAAAACGTCTAAAAGCGATGGCTGATCCTTTGAGTCCTAGCTAGAAGAGGCAGATGTTGTTCATATTTATTAGTGATGAGACAAAATAGCCTATTAGAAACTATAGAATGTGCATACAAATTTAGATGCCCATTAGATAGACAAATGCATATCATTAGTTGTAGTAATATCCAACTATTCTTATGAGGAATGACAATTCATTGGTATAAGAACACATCATCAGATAAATGTAACACCTTAGAAAACTACAAAATGATTTCAAGAAAGAATTTAAATTGATTAGAGACAACATGATTGTAACATGATTGCCACTAAAATTACACCTTCCAACAAAGGAAATGTGAGTCTATTAGGGTCTTCAAGAAAAGATTCAAGGAGTTACTAAGATAGCTTAAAAAAGAATCAAACGTTGGACTTAAGAAATGATAGGTCATTGAGGAATTAATACCCATTCTAAGGAAAAAAAATGAAGGTTTTATTATCATCTTATGAGAGTGCATTCAATAGAGCAATGGGTATTAAATGTGAGAATATGATGTCTATGCAATCAAGAATGTAAAGTGTTGAACATAACATCTATAGAAGCTTTAAAAGAAAGATATAATGTGATTGATGTGCAAGATTAAAGATAACACAATGAAGGATATACTTTTTTTTTATCGGTAAGGAGGGATTATTTAGGTTGGCCCCACACTAGAGGAGGTCACAAGGGGGACCTCCTCTCCATCCACATATTCAACTTAGATCTCTTATTCAACATAGAAACCACAATGGAAGTCTAAGAGCCACAACTTGGAATTCCAACTGTAGATGTTACTTAGGGATTCAAACTTGGATCTCCATCTTGATAACCTTATGGCCTTGCCATTTAAGCACAACCCATTTGACCCAATGAAGGAATACTTTATTCATGTGAATAATAATTAATAGCCACCACCTTGTAGCTTGTAATCAAACATATTTGTAGAACTCTTCAATATAGATGAACTACATTCCACGAATTATGAATACATCCACTTTGAGTGATAATCTTTTGCATGTCCCACCAACAAGTCCACAAGTGAATAATGCTAAATTATCTTAGACGTATGATATCTCATTTGTAATATAAAAATATATAAAAAATAATAATATCCACTAAATTGCTTGTGATTGCAACATTACACAAGATGTTGCTTAATGAAATCCACCTTGGTAATAAGCTATAGACCTTTCCATAACTAATTCCATAGGAGGTAGTGTGTAGCGTAACCCAACAAAAGTCTAATTATTTTACTTTTATTTATCATTTGGTTCCACACAAAAGTGGAATTACTTTGAAATACTAAATTATCATTTGTATAGATATTAACATTCATTTCCATATGGTGAGCTTGGGAAGAGGCAACGTACCCATATTTTAATTTAGTTATTTTATTGAGAGTTTACTCTTACGAAACCGAATAACATCCTTTAAAATAGGATGCAACTTAGTCAAATGGGCCTATATGGTGTAGGAAGGCATGAATCGATAGAAAAAAGAACAAGACAATTTTTTTAATGAAAAAAGTACATGGGGCTAACAAAGGATAAGGAAAGAGAATTAAAAGAGAAGAGATATATAGGAAAAAAATATTATTTGTATAGTATAATAAATAGATATAAGGTAGTGTTTTTTTTTAATTTCAATTAAAAAATATACTTATAAAATTGTAAAGTTTGGTTATAGGTTTTGAATTTATTTTAATTAATTATTTTTTTTTTTATCATAAATTGGTAAAAATGCTAGCAATTAATCTCATAATGATAAGTTATAAGAAGGAAGGCAAATAATTAGAAAATTAGTCATAGTCCTTAATAGAATTGAAGGAAAGATGCCAACAAGGCGATCTCATAACCACATGTCTCAAAGGAACACTCTTGTAAGCACAAGATTGTTTAGGTTCATATAGCCTTATCAAAAAAATGATTGAAAACTTCTTATAATTCAACCCATATGTCTAGGAAACTAAAATGTAATGCTAACTATGGACAAGGCTTTAAACATGGACATGCATACATAAATATGATCCAAGATTTTCAATAATGCCAATGAACAAATGAAGAACCAAAATTAGTATATGGATGAAGGTTATAAGTTAAAACTTGTAAAATTGGGTTTGATGTCTTAGAGGTTAGGATGAATGTATAATGTTGGATATACACAAGGAGTATATTTAAGATCGGTCAATATGAAATTTAAAAGCATATAACATATTTTATAGAGGAAGGCCTGATTATTAGGCTCTGATACCAAAATGTAATGCTACTTTTCACCATAGTTAGTTAACTACTTGCAACGAATTTATTATAGTTAATATTTAGAGTTGAGATAATTTAGAATATGCAAATATATTAAAAGAGATATAAATAGCAAATGTAAATTACAACATGTGATAATTGAATGAGAAATCTAAAGAAAATAATTAACAAAGCAAGTTGAATAACATGATCTCTTAATCATATAAACATCAAAACCCATATATATAATAATTCCAATATTTTTTATCTGAATCAGAGTACTTGGATTAGCCACTCTCACCCTAGGAAGATTTCAGTGGTCTTGGCTATCATAGCTATGGCACACTCCAAGAGGAACTAGTTCTTATTTAGAACCAACACACTTGCTTCCCAAGCAACAACCCTGGCCAAGACAATCCTGGGTGTACCTGTACCCTGAGTTGGACACACCTCATGTGTCCCTTCTCCAATGCCCATAGCCCACCAATACCACCTTCTTCTTCCTTGAGTGATCTCCATGCCCTTTCTAAGTCTCACATAATGCCTTATATAACCTTTTATGGGGTGGTTTCTAAACCATCACACCCTTTCACAAATGTTATCATTAATAATTATTTAATAAACATAATAATTCCTCCCTTTTAAAAGGGTTTTTATAAATATTCTTTATTTATCTCCATTTTAACCAAAGGATCATAATATCCTTTATTTTTTCATCTCCTTTTACTTATAAAGGGTTAAATAAACTTTATGCTCTTATAATTTTAAAGGGTTATTCATAAAATAGCTTTCTTTTCCATTTTGGGGAAAAAGTCCCATAATAGATAATTTTATATGCTTTCTAGATTTCCATTTCATTGGATAATACATGAACACATTAAAATTTGTACACTTAGTTTGATGTTATTGTTGCAATCCTTTAGTTTGTATTTCAACAACTTGGAAGGAATATTAAGATTCTTTAGTTGGAACTTTGCTATGTGTTATATAAGTTATGATGGTTGTAAGAATTCATTGAATAGGGGTTTATTATGTGGACTATGACTAGCATCTTTAATTGTATATTTTAGCCAGCTATGAGTGGTGTATAAGATCAATTATTGCACCTAGGTGAGTTACTTGGACCCTTCTTGGTCGTAGGGGTCAAATGGTCAAATAAGGAGTCATATTTTATTCTGGGATGAGTTACTTTTGGAGGAGAGCACATAGGTCCAACTTGAACTAGTTAAACCATAGTTTTAGATCTTAGTTTTAGCTCATGGTTTTGGTAAACTATTGATGGTTTCCTATGTCTACTTGTCTTGGGCTTATAATAGAGATTGTAATTCCCAAAATCTAACATGGACAAAACACATCCAAATAGAACCAAATAATTTTTAAATAAAAGAACTACATGACAATAAGGCAACATGCACACACATGTGTCATTACTACATGCAATGTCACATGAAGCTAAACACGTGTGGAAGATACGTATTGGTGACATATAAAGGAAAGGAAGAAGGAATAAAATGCAAGGATGGGTGGCATGCATCCCTATGTGTTACACCCTACATTATGGAAGCTAAGAGGTGAGAGGCATCAATGCACATGATGCCTAAGGGAGGTGAAATCCTTATGATGTCCACTCCTCTAGATGCTCTATATGCAGATGGTAGGAACACACTCTCCAAGGCAATAAACCAAGGAAAATACTGCAAATAGTTACTTAACATAACCAATTAAATATCAACACAATCAAACTAACTTACTAAGTATTCCAGGTAATAAATCAAACAATTTATCATTTCCTTTCCTTTAAAATGCATAAACAAATGCTAAATAACAAAAACCTACACTTCCTTCTCTTTTCAATTTTCTAGAGGTAGTGGTAGAGATTATAAAATGAACAAACACATCAATCCCCCCCATTATCTGTGTGAAGGATCTTGATCAATTTCCTAGACTGCTTCTCTACATGGGCTTTGAAAATCTTGAGATTCTCAAACATCTCAGACTTGAATTTGAGAAAATACACCCATGTGTATCTTGTGCAATCATCAATGAATGTTAGCGCATATTTGGCTTTGCTCATGGAAGGTTTAGGAAATGGACCCATAAGATCACTGTGAACAAGCTCTAAAGGAGAAGAGGCTCTCCATGCATTCCCCTTCAAAAACTTTTCTTGTGGATGCTTTCCAAGAGCACAACCTTCACAAATTCCATCAGAAAATTCTATGGTTGGTAAGCCTTTCACCATTCCCTATTTGCTAAGTTACCACATGTATCTAAAGTTTAAATGTCCAAATATTTCATGCCAAATTTTACTTTCATCATTTGCATGTGTTAATAGTAAAGTAGAATTTGATTTAGCAACAAAATCAGAAAAAGTGTACAGATGAGATTGATGATTTGCCTTACCAACAACGATTTTGGAGTTGTCTTGCATGTCAAATATGGTCACTAAATCTGGGGTGAATTCAACTCTCCTTCTAGTGCCAGTATGTGTCATTTGATATATAGAGAGAAGATTGACATAAAGTTTTGGAATGTGCAAGACATTCTCGAAACTTCCATTTCCAAGCTCTACCCTCCCTACTCCAATTGCTTCTACTGGAGAGTCATCTCCCATGAGAATAGAAGGACCAGCATATGGTTTTAAAGATGAGAGAGCATAGTTTGTGGCTGCCATGTGATATGAAGCTCCAAAGTCTATGATCCATGCATTTGGAGAAGAATGAATAGCAATTAATGCATGTGCATTACCTCTTGTTTCTAGTGCTTTTTCTTCCTGCATCTTCTTGGCACTTTCTGGAATATAGTTACCAAGGTTATTCTATTGAAGTGTCTGTGCCATGAGGTCAATGGTCTTCTTCATGCATGATGATTCTGGATGATAACCATGGTTGCATTAGCTGCACTTTGATTTCCCTTTTTTTGTCCTTCTTTTCCTTCGAGTTGGTAGATTCATCTGGAGATTTGAGATTGCCTCCCTTTCTTGGATCTAGTTCCTTCTTCCCTTTGCCTTTAGATTGTTGATTGAATTTCAATCTGTTGTTGCCACTTGCATGCACAACAAGTGCATGGGCTTTGGAATTTTTTAATGTACCCATCTTTATGAGCTTATCCTGCTCATGTATTAGGGACGCAATAAAAGCGTCGAGTGTGGGCATCTTCCAAGTTGCTCCCATTGTAAGCCTAACTGTGTGAAAAGTGGAGAAAAATACAACACACTTTGGACCCAATTTTGATAGAATAGCAAGAATTAACTTGTTTTCTTGCTCAGATTTGTCAATTCTGCATCCTTTCAACTAGAGTAATAAAGCCTTGAACTTTGTGAAGAAGTCTTGAATGTTTTCAAAATTGCTTGGATCTAATGAGCCATGATGAGGATTCGTAGGGTATAGGTTAGAGCATAGGATTTAAATTATTATTTTAATATTTGTGAGTTTTTTTTATCCTATGTAATAAGTCAAAACTAAAAAGTAAAATGTTAGTTTCCTAGTTGTTAAGATGATAGGATAAGTTAGTATATGATGATTATATTTGTTAATTTGTTATTATTCTCCATCTCACGTTGAGATTTGGAAAATATATCTAGATTCTTTATTTTAGGCATATTCATGCCTATATATTTGTATTTTCTCCTCAAGTTGGAGACATATTGGAAATGCAAGTTTGAAGTATTATTATTATTATTTTGCAGAGATTAATGTCCTTTTGTAAATCTAGTCTTTGTATTTGCTACTTCTTTTTGCTTGCTCTTTCCATATTAGTTGGTATCAGAGCAGTTTTTGATTTATGGGTTTGAATTTATTTTTCTAATCCATTTGAATTTTAGCTCTCTCAATATCAGCTGGTTTTTGAAGCTCTCTACACTCACATCAAGGGATTCTTCATCAAAATTATTTTTGAAGTTTCTTCTTCAACAATTATCATTCTTTCTTGAAAAATTTTCTAGTATTTTCTTTCAAAAACCGTCATATTGTTTCATTAGCAGCATTTTACACACTTAAGATATTGGAAAAAGATTTCTGGGTTATGAGCATCTCTGTCTAAGCTTTCCAGAACATCTAACAGTTCAAAATTTTGTTCATAATATTGTTGTTCTAGCTGATCAAATTAAAGCAAAATAGGCGGTTTTGATGGTTGTTTTGAGTCCAAAAATGTGGTTTTATGTCAAAAAACGTGGTATTGAGTCATTTTGGCATGGTTTTGCTTTAAAAAATAAAGAATTTATATTTTTTATTTTGTAAAAGTTTATTTTGTTAAGTTCTCTCAAAAGTTTTCAAAGTATTTATCTTAAATTTACTTGTGAGAGCTTTAATTCCATATCTTGCAAACCGTAAGGCGTTTGATATTGAAAATTTGTCAAATTGTGTCTAGTGGAGTTTCAAACATCCCTCTAAAGCAGTTTCATTTCATCTATAAAGGATCTCTTGATTTAATTGTTTTTGTCAAACCCGAGTCTAGTAGAGTGTTGAACCTCATTGTCTATACATTTTTATTGTTGGGAGGTGTAAGAAATTTCACTGGCTCTAACCCGCAATAACATGGCCGCTAATTTGGTTAAGAGAGTTGCTGAACTCACTGGTGTGATAATCGCATTGACTGATAAAGTCAATGATATTGTAGTTCAATGACTTCCTGGTCTTGAAGGCCACCGACCTACAGCCAAATGTGAGGTCAAGATTTATGATAGATCCTGAGATCCTGATGTGCTCTACACTTGGATTCTTGACATGGAGACATGGTTTGCCTACAATGAGATCCCTGATGATGACAAGGTTCCTTTTGCAAAATTGAAGCTCTATGGTGTTGCTAAGGTTTTGGTCACTGAACGACAAAATGCTCATAATCCTATCAACACATGGGATCAACTTGTAACAGTTTTGAAGGATAAATTCTATCCTTCAAACTATGATCAAGATTTGCATATCAAATGGCTTCACCTATGACAAAGATGACGAATGTCTATGCAAGCTTACATCTACCAGTTCAACTGCTTAAGGATACTACTCCGAGTACAAGATCCAACTGCTTCTCTCATCCTAAAATTCAAGAGTGGATTACAAGAACACTTGTTTAGGGAGTTGAAATATACTGCCCTAGAAACACTTGATGCTGCATTCAACCAAGAACAATTGGCAGAAGAAAAACTTATTTCTCAATCTCGAGCATTGAAGCCTTCCTTTTTTGCAGGTCCTCCAAAAGCTTCGAGTTCTCAGCCACAACAAAATCTTTCTAAAGAGAAAAATTCTTCTCCTTCCTCTTCTTTTCATTCTCCTTCTTCTGATACTAAGAAATCTAAATTTTGTACTTATTGTAAAAAGAAGGGACATGAAAAGTCTAAATGTTTTAAGTTGAAGAAGAAGAATTTGATTGTAGAGTCTCATGATGAGGAAAAGAAAAATATTCCCATCGAGACTTCTGGTGATGATAGGACATATGATGAGTTGAAAGGTAGAATCAATAAGGTCACCTTGATGAATCACCATTCTATTTCAGGGGGACGTGACAATTTGTTTGTCACTCATGCTCACCTAACACATGATTTCTCTGTGGATTGCATCATCGATAATGGCTCGTAGAAAAACTTGATTGCAAAGTCCATTGTCGACAAACTTCATTTGCTGATGGATCCACATCCTCATCCATATTCACTTGTATGGAAGGATAATGGTTCATCCTCTCAGATCACACACACATGCACTGTGTCTTTTGCGTTTGGTCCCAAATTCATTGATAAGGTCACATGTGATGTGACCCACTATGGATTGTTGTGGTTTACTACTAGGAAAACCCTATCAGTATGATAGGAAAGCTCATTATGATGCCTTTAATAACACATATACATTGCAGCAAGATAATAAGACATACTTAATCAAATGTACTAAGAGCACCACAAAGCTAGTACTTAGTTACAGACAGACATGCAAAGCTATCAATTAGGCACAAGAGCTTGCATTAATCTTCATAAGGCAATAATCTGGTGATTCTAAAGCAAAAGTCACTATATCAAAAGCACATGCTACTCTTGAAAAATTGTTGCAGTCCCATTCACATGTGTTTCAAGAGCCTAAGACACTTCCCCCAGAACAAGCAATCAATCACACTATTGACATTGTTCCTGCTGCTTCTCTTCCTAATGCCCCATTGTATCGACAATCCATTCTTCAGAATAATGAAATCAAAAATCAAATTCAAGATTTATTATCCAAAGGTTTCATTAAACCAAGTACATCCCCTTGTGCTTCACCAATTTTGTCAGTGCTAAAAAAGGATGGAACTTGGTGTCTTTGCATCAATATCCGGGCATTAAACTAGATCACCATAAAAAAATGATATCCACTTCCATGCATTGATGACCTTTTGGATCAACTTCAAGGTGCCAAATTCTTCTCCAAGATTGATCTAAAAAGTGGGTATCATCAGGTCAGAGTTCAAGTAGAGAGGTTAGAGTTCAGGCAAAGGACACATGGAAGACATCTTTCAAGACCAAAATGGGTCTTTTTGAGTGGCTTGTAATGCCATTTGGTCTCACTAATGCTCTTGCCACTTTCATACGATTGATGCATGAGGTATTTCGTGATTGTTTGGAAAAATTTGTTATCATCTACTTAGATGATATCCTTGTCTTTTCTCACACTTGGAAAGTCCATCTCGAACATTTGGAACATGTTCTTCATACTCTTCAGTAGAACAGTTTGTATGCCAACTTTCCTAAGTGTTCTTTTGGTCAGACATCTATTTCATATCTTAGATTTGTCATTGATGCACGTGGAATTTAGGTAGACCTTGCTAAAGTAGAAGTTCTTCTCAAGTGGCCTACTCCTTCAAATCTCACTGAATTGAGGAGTTTTCTTGGTCTTGCCAACTTCTATCGCAAGTTCATCGTACATTACGTAGACATTGTTGCACCTTTGCACCAATTGACAAAGACCAATGTTGCATTCAAGTGGATAAAAATCCATTCTCATGCTTTCAACACATTGAAAGAAAAATTGTGTTCTGCACTTGTTCTTGTCCTACCGAATCTCTCACAGCCTTTTGAGATCAAGACAGATGCTTCACAATATGCACTTGGAGCTGTTCTAAAGAAAAATGGTCATCCTGTGGCCTATCATTCAGAAACATTTTCTACTGCTAAAAGGAACCACTCCACATATGATAAGGAATTATATGCATTGGTCCAAGCCATCAAGTATTGGAGACATTATCTTTTGGGAAAAGAAATAGTTGTTCACACTGATCACTTGCCTCTATAGTTTCTTCAGTCCCAGAACAAAATTGAAGAAGCTCGACATATGAAGTGGGCTTCTTATCTACAACAGTTTCACTTGGTCATCAAATATAAGAAGGGGAACACCAACAATGTTGTAGATTGTTTGAGTCATCCTCCTACAGTACATGCTTTAACTATTGTGACCACTTCTCATTTGGGATTTCAGACATGGTCTTCTCAGTATGCTCAAGATCCTAATTTTGGTACTGCCTACACAAGTCTTCAGAATCCTTTAGCTTCCAACTTAATAGCTTTTCAAGATTTTCATATCAAGGAAGGGTTGCTCTATAAGTTGGATAAACTTTGTGTACCTCGAGATCATCGGACTTCTCTTCTCAAGGAGGCACATTCTACTCTTTATGGTGGTCATTTTGGCAAGTAGAAAACACTTCATCCTTTGCAGCGGTTCTTCTGTTGGCCTCATATGTAGCGAGATGTTCTCCATTTTCTCAAGCGATGTGCAGTATGTTGTCACTCCAAACCAACCAACAAAAAGATGAGCTTGAGTATTCCTTTGCCTATTCCTTCTCATCCTTGGGAGAGCATTTCCATGGATTTGGTTAGTGGATTTCCATTGACTATTTGCCACCATGATTGTGTTTTTGTGGTTGATAGATTCAACAAAATGGCTAAGTTCATCCCATGTCGCAAGACAAGTTCTACACATGACTTAGTACAACTCTTCTTCAAATCACATTTTGTGGGCCATTTTTGGAGATCTTTGTGGAAGATTTTGGGAGTTTCTATTAACTTCTCCATTGCTTTTCATCCTTAGTCAGATGGTCAGACTGAAGTTGTGAATCACACTCTTATACAGAGTTTGAGAATTTATCATCATAGTTCTCCTACCAAGTGGGATTTGAGCCTAACCCATATAGAGCATGCATACAACCGGGTAGTACACTCATCTACAGGTCACTCACCTTTTGAGGTATGTCTTGGTTTTCAACCTTTGGCTCCATATGAGTTGCCCTTATTTTTGCCCTCTCCAGCCACTATGCATATTCAGAAAGAGCAAGATAAGGCCCAAGCCTTCATCCAACATTTGTAGAATCTTCAGTCCAAAGTAATTCAGATTCTTCAGAAGACTCAAGAGAAGCAGAAACAACTTATGGACCATCATCGTATCCCTCATTCCTTTCAAGTTGGGGATAGAGTTTGGTTATACTTGGATAAACGTCATTTCTAGGGGAAAGCACACAGTAAGGCAAGCCACTTCACTATAGGCCTTACACTATTCTTCAGAAGGTGTTTGAAAATGCTTTTCGACTTGATCTTCTAGCTCAGTTGGGCATCCATGATGTTGTCAATATTGCTCTTCTCAAACACTACCATGAGTCTACACTAGAGACTAAACTTCCTGTTAGTCATCCTGTAGATGTTGTTTCTGATATTCAGCTTCTGCTTGATTCTGATAGAGTTTTTGATACAAAGACTCATCAGACTCGACATGGTTCTACCACTTCCTACCTTGTTGCCAAGCAAGGCCAGCTTCCGCATCAGGCCCGTTGGATCTCTCACCATCAGCTATCTCACGATTTTCCTTCTCTTTTGAAAGCATTGGAGTCTAATGCTAATATTGTTGGGAGGAATGATGAGGATTCTTAGGGTATAGATTAGAGCATAGGATTTAAATTATTATTTTAATACTTGTTAGTTTTTTTTAATCCTATGTAATAAGTCAAAACTAAAAAGTAAAATGTTAGTTTCCTAGTTGATAGGATGATAGGATAAGTTAGTAAATGATGATTATATTTGTTAATTTTTTATTATTCTCCATCTCACGTTGAGATTTGGAAAATATTTCTAGATTCTTTATTTTAGGCATATTCATGCCTATATATTTGTATTTTCTCCTCACATTGGAGACATATTGGAAATGCAAGTTTGAAGTATTATTATTATTATTTTGCAGAGATTAATGTCCTTTTGTGAATCTAGTCTCCGTATTTACTACTTCTTTTTGCTTGCTCTTTCCATACCAGCTGAGCTCATTTTCAAGGATGTGACCTCGCATCTCATCTTGCTTCCCAAAAAGAGTCTCCAATGTAGTCCAAACCTAGTTTGGAGTTGTGCATGCTTCTACATTAAACAACAATTCTAGAGACATGGATAAGCATAGGAGACCGAAGGCCTCATCCATGTAGTTGAAATATTTGGATTTTTCAACTGCAAAATTTGGTTCAACCTCAGTTGCCATGACTATCCAATACAACCTTTGCAATTCTGACACCATAGAACTATTTCTAATGGAAGCCAAAGATTTTGCTTCAGCTCAGAAGTAGAGATGCAATAAGAAGGAACAACACACTAAATTTCCTCTAATAAAATAGAGATGTCTGTAGACACCCTAAAATGACCGTGTCGTCGAATCACTTGCATTTCGTCATTTCTTCATAATCACCTGCATTTCAACATTAATTAAATAATCTAATTATTTAATTAATTTCATCAAATTCTTCTAAATCTCCAAAATTGCGACATTAATTAAATAAATCCTCTTTATTTAATTAATTAAATTAAATTCCTCTATTATTCTTCCACAATTAAATAATTTTTAATTATTTAATTAAATCATTATCCTCTTTCCAAAAATCAAATCTACATTAATTAAATCCCATTATTTAATTAATTCAACAAATTCCCTCTTATCTAAAATTAAATAATTCCTAAATTATTTAATTAAATCAAAATTATTCTTCCAAAATCATGCACAACAATTAAATAAATTTATTTATTTAATTTGCTTTTAAATCTTCTAAATTAAATAATTCCAATTATTTAATTATTTCTTCCAAAATATCTTCTCTAAATTTAAATAAATCAATTATTTATTTAAATTGCTTTTTCTTCTAATTTGAGTTATCTCTAATATATCTCAAGCTTTTTTGCTCATCAATTAAATATTTCTATATTTAATAAAGCAAAATATCTTCTTTTCTCATGCAAATCTCTTCTTCTTGTTTTAAATCACTTAACTGATTGCTTTATTCTTTTAATTGATTTATCTCTTCAGTTAACTCATTCTTCTATTCTTGATAACTCCTCTCATGCAAAAGCAAGCAAGACACATGTCTTCTCCTCATTCGTTGCACGTTCCTCAACTGTTCTCCTCCATTGATTCTTCTAAATTATCTGGACCGTTGATCGATCTTCCTTGAAACCTATATAAACCCCCCTCATCTCCTTCATTACCTATCTCTCTTCGATCGTATTCTCAGGCATACTTAACAGAGCTTCGAGCATACACAACGCGTCGATTGAGCACTATAACGATCTTTTGACATTGATCTCTTGAGCACATACTTGCTTGTTGCGACCATGGCTTTGCAACTACATTGAGCAATCCACATATCTCCAAAAGGGAACAATACAGGTTTTGGTAAGAGCTTTCATTTGTCTTTGATTTGTGATTTATGGCTTTTATTTAGATTCATTTCCTTTATGTTATTGGGTTCTTTGGTTTTATTTAGTTTAGATTTAATCAATTTTTCCATATACACATTCTGGCACGCCCGGTGGGACCCACTAATCCCTTTGTTTCTTTGAGAAATTTGTTTTTTGAAGTCATAGTACGGCACAGCGCGGACGATATTGCACAGCGCGTCTGGTAGTATCTCTAAGCGCTCTTGCAGGAACAGTTCAGCGCTACTGGCGGCACGACCGCGCTTTTGGCCGCACAGAGCGGTGCTTTTGGTGACACAGAGAAGCGCTATTGGAGGCTTTTTTAAGCGCTTCTGGTTAAATTAGCTTTTGACTTTATTCACGGTACTTTTGCAGGGTTTCTCTCATTTTTAGATCTGTGATTTTGGTTGCACAAGTTGTTGTATTTGTCTTCCAAACCTGATTTTTGATATCTCCTAAGCTGATTTATTTAGGAGCATCCTTCAGTTCTGCTAATCTATTACGTTGACCCACTTTCTGAGTTTTCCAGATTTCACGACCCAGATCCATCAGATATCATTGTCCAGACAGTAGATCCACCATGAAAAGTCATTTTTGCCTCATTTTTTTTTGATAAAAACTAATATTTTCTGTATCTGAGATAGCACAGCGCTTTTGGCTACACAGTATCGTGCTTTCGGTTACACAGTGACGCGCTTCTGGTTATTTTACAACGCTTTTGTTATTATCGTTGCACGCTTTTGGTATTTATTGCAGCGCCTTCAAAAACACAGTGAAGCGCTTCCAGTTATTGTGCTGCGCCTCTGGTAATATTTTACAGCGCTTCCGTTCTGCAGTACAGCGCTCTTGGTTTACAGTGAATCGCTTCTGGTAAGACAGTAACACGCTTTTGGTTCAAGTTGATTTATTTTTTGGCTAACTTGTGAAATTTTTGGTGGAACTAACTCACTTGTTGCAGCTTCTTATTACTCACACAGAGCCAATAGGTGTTTTCTTAACATGTTCATGCAGGACGAGCATTGAAGACCTCTTTGATTTATCTCACTAAGTCTTAGAAACACATTGCATGCTTAAAAGGAGTAATTGAACAAATTTTTCTTGTAATCTAAGTCTTAGGAACATACTGATTTTCTTAAGGGACAATGGACATGTATGGACAAACACCTCAATTTTCTAAAGGACAATGGACATGAATGCCAAACACTTCATTTCATAAGGGACAATTTACAACTACAATCGTGTGTGTGCATAGCTTAGTTGCACCTTATTTTTCTTATAACGGGACAATTGAACCTTTGTTTGACGTGATTGCTTTTACTTTTTTGTACTTCCTTTAGAAGGGCCTGCTTTTGGATTGCGATTCATCCAAAAGGGATGACCCTAAGCGGAGTTTTCCTTTGAACCGCTATATAAGAGGGATAAGGCGAAAGCCAAGTCCTAACTGACGTCAGCCTTACCTTGTGGTGCCAAACTGAAAAGAGGTGTACTAGCTCTTTGTGGAAACGATTTTCACATTGAGCGAAGTGTTTGAAACTCTTAGTAGGATTGGTTAAAGCTTTTAGTAGCTTGTCGCATTGCTCGTAAGGCGTTGGTCCCTCAAAGTCACTAAGAACCAATTTAGATAGAGACTGCCCGACTTACCTCCGAACATTGCGGTAATCATCAGTGCAAGGGAAATCGATTTAAACCCTTAAGATACTCACCATTGGCTCCCTTGAGAAGAGATAGTATTCCCTTGGACATAAAGCTCTTGTGACCTACTTGAGCTTTCCAAGGGGAGGGTGAGATATCCCTACCTATTGTCTCTCGCAAAGATACTAAATATCTGACACCTTTATGGAATGATATTTTTATCGACGGAGTATTAAGCTGTGAGCTGATCTACTGCAATGAAACCTTGTCTCTAGGGATAAAAAGTGCTTGTTATTGATTGCAATTGTATTAGACCTGTGAAAACATTGGGCTTGTTTGGAGCCTTGAACATACACTATCTGTTGTGTCAGTCCTTGTGCCTTTTTTGACCACTTGTTTGTTGTGTTTTCTCTTGCCAAACCAATCCAATCAGAAAGCAGAAAAATCTTGCCTTTGAAAAACATTAGACACTACTTCAGCACCCCTGGTATTACAGCAGCTCGCCTTTGGTAGTACAGTAGATCACCTTTGGTACAGCAGTAACCTGCCTCTGGCAAAACTCTACTTTAGCGCCCTTGGTATAACAGTAGCTCGCTTTTGGTCACTGTGGCTCACCTTTGGTATAGCAGTAACTTGCTATTGGCAGCTCAGTCCATCGCCTCTGGCCCACAATAGCATGCTTTTTGTGGCACAGTCCTGTGCCTCTGGTCAAACAATATAGCGCCTTTGGTCCAGTACTTTGTGCATCAGAGTTTGTCTGTTTCTTCAAAGCATATCACAGATTCCCAGCATTACATTGTGTCCTCAGTATTTCCCATGGTCACCACTAGGCTACAACAAACTATGAAGTCTAGGCAAGTTGTCCCTAAGAAGCACAAGTCACCCCCTCGCACACCACAATCAGGTCGTCTCAACATTACTCCCAAGGTGACTCCTAGTACACCCGCGGCAAAACTAATCAGCTTTCCAAACATGCCACACATAGATGAACCAAGCAATCCTCATGAGGATAGAACCCCTTTGATAAATGCACCTCAGTATACCACAGGTTTGCCTCCGGATTTTGTCCCACAAGGTTATATCGTAGATCAAACCCCATCTCAAGAAGAGCGACACTTTGAAATAGGTCAATCCTCTCAAGAAGATGGGCAAGATCTTGATGAATTTATACAAGATCCTAGAGCTATAGCTGCCTTTGATAAAATCCTTAGTGAGAACTAGGATCATTTCTTTCACTTGCTTGCAAAGCAAGGTGCCAAGTTACCTCAAGATTTTGATGTGTCCACTCTCAAGGAGAGCACCAACACCCAAGAAACCATACAAGCAGTGCAAACCATGTCCACGGTGACTACGCCCTTACCTACTCAAGGCTTGCAGTATAGGAATCCCCTTTTCCAAAATCCAACAGAGGAAAGGCCCATATCACCGCTTTTGACTCCTATGGAGATCTATCAAAACCAACAAGAAACTCTCCAACGTCAAGCAGAGTTAGCTAAGCAAGCCACCTTAGCTCGATCGAATGTGCAACCACCTCCTAAAGTGTCCACCCCAAGTGCAAGCGGAATCTTGGTTACCCCATCATGCGTAGGTTTCCCACCTAATTACAATCCGGGGAACACATATGTAGCCATGCAACAAGGGTCTCAACATATGCCACCTCCTATATCATCACACCTGCATGTCTCTCAACCAATTAGAGTCACACAGCCCCAACCACAACATTCTTCTACTCTCATCCTCAAGCAACCCCAACCATCTCAAATCACTTCTACCTATGTTCCTCCACCACAACAGTCTTCTACTCTCATCTTCAATCAACCCCCACCGTCGCAAATCACTTCTACCTATGTTCCTCCTCCACAACATTCATCCACACTCAACTTCTTTCATACATTGCCTAGCCACTCTCAACATTCCCAACATCAGGTTTCCCAAAGCTATGTGCCACCATCACAACCTAATCAAACGCACTTTAGGTTTCCCCCCCCCCCAATACGTTTCTTCAACCATCGCAAAGCCAACATTCTTACCTCATGCCACCTCCACCTCTGCCTAATCAAGGCCTCCAATTCCAACCCAATCTGAACCAATCATACAATCCATACAATCCCAATCAATCTTACGACCCTTACAATACCAGTACGCATGGCTCACATTATAATCTTCCATATGGGCAACACCAACCGCTTTTTGGACAACAGGAGATGTTACCAACCCCTCCCACGACTATGGAACTAAAGATTGCGGAGGTGCAACAACAGCTATCTGATCTTACGTTTGGCCACACCAAAAAGACCTTCTCTTTAGAGGAAGTGTGTCCTTATCCTTTTGATCGGTCATTACCAATGATCCCTTTTCCTCAAAATTTTACTATTCCCAAGTTCGATAAGTACAAAGGAAAAGGTGACCCAAAAGACCATCTTAGGGAATTCTATCTTGCTTGCTTCAAGGTCTCTCATAACGACACATATCTTATGCGTCTCTTTCCACGCAGTCTTGGAGGTCAAGCAATAGAATGGTTCTCACACTTACCTACGGGTATCAAGTCTTTCAACGAACTAGCAGAGAAGTTTGCCACCCATTTTTCTTACAATGCAGAGCATGAGATTTCCATGACGGACCTATGCAACAATAAACAGAAAAATGGTGAAACTTTCATTTCTTTCCTCCAACGATGGAGACAAATGGCTAGTAAATTCCCTTTCAAGATTCCAGAGAAACAGCTTGTTAGCATATTTGTGCAAAACCTCAACCAAGAGTTAGGTTTCTATTTGCAAATTCTTAGTGCTACAACCTTCGATGAAATCACATACAAGGGTATCAACATTGAGAAGGCCCTCATTGCAAAGGGTGTGGTCAAAATCTTTAAGGAGATGAAAGATAGTACTTCGCATCAACAACCGAACGATAAACCCAAATATTGGAACAAGAACAAAAACGTGGTCAACGATGGGGTGGTCGATACTAAGCATGTCCAAACATTGCAAACACCGCTGCAACTCTCCAAACCAAGTCAAGCTCCACCTCAACAACAGCAGCAACAAAGGCAGCCTTATCCCAACCAACAACAACCACAACAAGAGCGGCCCCAACAAGATTACCCTCCGCGACGTCAATTCACTCCCTTAGGAGTGCCCATCGAATCAGTCTTATAGCAAGCTTTGCAGAAAAGGCTCATCACCTTACCTGATGCTCCTCCTTATGGAGAACCTGTCTACAAAACTGCACGTTACAGAGACAATGAGTATTGTGAGTTCCATAGGAGCAAAGGTCATCGAACTGCATCTTGCATGAAGCTTAAGCACCTCATCCAAAACCTCATCGACGGTAATCAAATCACTTTTGAGAATGAATCACCAGCGCAACACACGAACAAGGATCTCGATATGTACAAGGAACCATTCCCTCATCATGGTCCACCTCCCCCTCAGGATAGAGGTAAAGGTATTAATCACGCGTCCACATCTTTCGATTCCATTGTAGGTCGTTTTGAAGAAAGTCGAGTGTCTACCCTCAACATCAAAGGCAAATCCACGGATTGTGCTGTTACTACTCGTCGAGGTCATGTCACCATCCGTGCACCTACACCTAGACTTTTGGTTCAGTCTGATTATAATCTTGTCGAACATCTAGGGAGAACACCAGCACAGATCTCTATTTTGGACCTCCTACGGTCATCACCTGCACATAGAGTGGTGCTAGAAAAAGCCCTCCAAGAGTCGTACGTTCCTAACAACATAGCAATTGCTGATTTCCAAGCTATAGTGGGTAATATTGCTTCGCCTTACAACGTGGTCTTCTCTAAGAAGGACCTCCCATCCCATGATCCTTGTCATAATGATGCCCTTCATATTGAGGTTCTCATCCATAAGCGCAAAATCAAACGCATCCTCATAGATGGTGGTGCTGGTCTCAACATATGTTCTTTAAGGTTACTAAAGCAATTGGGATACTCTGAGGATCATGTCAACATTGATCATAGTATTACAATCAAGGGGTATGATGATGCAGAACGCCGTTCAGAAGGTGTTATTCACTTGCCAATACAACTGGGCCTGGTCATGCTTGAAACTAGGTGCCAAGTTCTTGATATTGAGCTGCCTTACAACATTATTCTTGGCCACCCATGGATCCATGCAATGAAAGCTGTTCCCTCCATGTACCATCAGTCTCTCAAGTTCCCATACAATGGTACGGAGATCACCATCCCAGGAGATCCTAATCCTTTTGAATTTTGCCGTGTCTTGCAAGGAAGCTATAAGAATTGCAACCAAGTGCCTAAAAATGAAAAAGCCCTTGAATCCCCTCTCTATGTTGACCCTACAACTCTCACGCAAGCCTCTACAAGTGAGCCTACACCCCTCCCCAAAATCACAGCTCGTATCCGAGATATCGGCTTTGGCACTTATGATATCTCCGAATCTTGTTGTGTAGGGCGGATGCCTTTATCTCCAAAATCTTACGGCAAACCACCCATTGCCAAAGTTACCAAAAAAGCAGCCATTCCTCCCCCAACATTCCTAACCCAATTCCAACATGGACGGTTATTGGAAGAGGAAACTATTGAGGACATCTCTTCTTGGCTCTACAAGGAGAAAGAACCAGTCACGATACAAGTCAAGCAATATGGCAATGGCTTAAGGATAGTGAAAAATATGGGCTATAAAGGCAAAGGTGGCCTTGGGAAACAGAATCAAGGCACTATGGAGCCTATTGTGGTAACAAAGAAGCTAGACAAGAAAGGATTAGGATTTGGTAAGAAGGTACCATGCGCCTCGGACATCGAGTATATCCTCGACGAGGTAGCTGACACTTTTCCCGCCGATACGACGTCTACAGAGGATATCACCGATGACTCTTCCCTCCACATGACCAATCTATTCGCAGAATCCTCCATTTTTACACTATCCTCTGTATCCTTAACTTCCACCACCAGCACCCAGAATGTCACGCTTGTCTACCCTGAACTTATCGATTGGGACCAACAAGGGGCCCCCGTTATAGATGTATTTCAGAATGACGAAGCTCTAGCTGAGTTCATGGGACTTTGGGAAGGTATCCCTCTTGGCGATCACAAGGCAGGTTTTGTAATGGAACTAGAGCCCACGGCTTATTTTGGTGAGATTGCCAAATCCTCTAGTCACAAAAGTGCAAATAAAGAAAGATCTCTAGGTGAAAACCACACTGTGGCACCTCCTGATCATAAAATAGTAAAAATAAAGGACGTATCCAAAGGTGAAAACCCAACTGCGGCATCGAAGGATGGAGGATTTGACCTTCCCTTACCATCTAAGTATCAGGAGAAATCAGCTCTACTAGTGGAAGATTCTACAGAGATCAACCTAGGTACAGAACAGAATCCAAAGACCACATTCCTAGCGGCATCATTATCTGACACAGAGCACAGAAATCTTAACAACTTCTTCTTGCAATGAACCATCAACTTTGCATGGACTTATGCAGATATGCCAGGGCTAGACCCAAAGCTGGTAGTTCATTACCTCACAGTTGATCCCAAGGTGAAACTAGTCAAGCAGAAGTTGAGAAAAATGCATCCACAGATAGCTCTCTTGGTGAAAGTGGAAGTACAAAAGCTATTAGACGCAAAGTTCATACGACCTATTGACTATTCAGATTGGGTCTCAAACATTGTACCTGTCTCTAAACCTAATGGGCGCATCCGCATGTGTAATGATTTCAGAGACCTCAATAAGGCATGTCCTAAAGATGACTTTCCACTACCAAACATTGACATTATAGTGGACTTGATAGCAGGTCACGAGATGATTTCTCTCATGGATGGATTCTCGGGTTATAATCAGATCAGGATAGCTGAAGAAGACCAACATAAAACAACCTTTACTTGTCCTTGGGGCAATTATTGTTGGTGTGTCATGTCGTTTGGTCTGAAGAATGCAGGAGCAACCTATCAGAGAGCAATGACAGTGATATTTCATGACCTCTTTCATCACATCATGGAAGACTATGTTGATGATATATTGGCTAAATCTTCTAGAGCGGATCACATACAGGTCCTAGGACAGATTTTTGACAGGCTTGAAAAATACCAAGTAAGACTCAATCCAAAGAAGTGTGTATTCGGTGTAACATCAGGGAAGCTATTGGGATATATTATATCTCGTCGAGGCATCAAAGTGGATCCAGCGAAAGTAAAGGCTATAGTGGAGATGCCTCCACCAAAGAACCTAAAAGCATTAAGGAGCCTCCAAGGAAGGTTGCAGTCCATTCGACGTTTCATCTCACAGCTAGCAGATAAATGTCAACCCTTTCAACACTTGCTCTGAAAGGATGTCTCATTTTGATGGGACAACAAGTGTCAGGCATCGTTTGATCAACTTAAAGAGTATCTAGCTACACCACCTGTATTGGTTCCACCAGTTGCAGACAAACCCTTGATATTGTACATCTCCACTACAAACTCAGCCCTAGGGGCTCTACTAGCACAGAATGATGACACAGGAAAGGAGCATGCAATTTATTACATCAGTAGAACCTTGGTGGGATACGAGCTCAATTATTCACCAATGGAAAGGGCTTGTTTAGCAGTAGTGTTTGCCTCCCAAAAGTTGTGGCATTACATGCTGAACCAACACACAAATATGATAGCCAAGATTGATCCCTTGAAGTATCTACTAGCAAAAGCAGCTCTCACAGGCAGACTAGCTAAATGGGTTATGATCCTTAGTGAGTTTGATATTGAGTACATGGATCGTTAGGCAATTAAAGGACAAGCCCTCACAGATCAACTGGCAGAAGCACCTATGAAAGATACACATCCTATGGTAGCAGACTTTCCTGATGAGAATCTCTTCACTCTTGCTACCTCCATAATGTGGAAGTTATACTTTGATGGTTCTTACACACAGCATAGATCAGGAGCTGGCATCTTATTTGTTACACCTCAGAATGACTACATTCCAAAGTCATATCAGCTCACATTCCCTTGCACCAACAACATAGCCGAGTATGAAGCACTCCTTATAGGTCTCAACACAGCAGTTCAATGGGACATTATAGAATTACAAGTATATGGAGACTCACAGCTAGTCATCCGCCAAGTCACAGATGAGTACCAAACAAAGGATGAAAAGTTGGTCCCCTACAAGCAACTAGTGGATGCCTACAAACCACATTTTTCTACCATCACATTTGAGCAAATTCCAAGAGAGCATAATAAAGCTGCAGATTCTATGGCTTCTGTAGGGTCACTGATTGACATGCCTGCAAATACACAGAAATGTGAATTCTTGATCGAGCAATTGTTGATACCAGCCGTCGATGTTCCTGTTACTGAAATCATCTGCGAACTTGTTGGTCCCAATTCCCCTTGGTATGAAAATATCTATGAATACCTTAAACACAATACCTTTCCTCCTGACCTATCATCCACTCAACGCAAAACCTTTGTCCGTCAATCCTCTCGTTACATCATTCTGGGTGATACACTATATCGCCGGAGTCTCGATGGTATCCTCTTACGATGTCTTAACGCGGAAGAAGCCGAAGCTACCTTACGAGACATACACGAAGGTGTCTGTGGTGCACATTCTACCGGTCCTAATCTTGCTAAGAAGATACTCAGAACAGGTTATTACTGGCCTACAATAGAGCAAGATGCTGCACAGTTTGCTAAGAAGTGTCTACAATGTCAGCAGCATGGAGATTTGATTCACGCACCAGCTCATCAGCTACAACCTGTGACAACTCCATGGCCTTTTTCTCAATGGGGTCTTGACCTCGTAGGACAAATCCACCCTTCCTCCTCAAATGGCCACAAGTTCATCATTACCGCCACTGAGTACTTCACGAAGTGGGTGGAAGCCATTCCTATGACCTATATCACCGGTAAGCAAATAGCCAAGTTTATTCTAAACTACCTCATATGCCGGTATGGTATTCCCCAAGCCATTGTCACTGATAATGGGAGACCATTCAAGAACCAAGATGTTCGTGCCTTATGCATACAATACAATATCCAACATCGCTTCTCAACTCCCTACTATCCGCAGAGTAATGGCCAAGCTGAGGCTTCCAATAAAACCATTCTCAAGATCCTAAAGAAAACGGTCAATGAAGCTGGTCGTGATTGGCACTTGCAACTCAATCCTGCCCTATGGGCCTACCGCACTAGTATCAGAACACCAACTGGTGCCACACCATATGCCTTGGTCTTTGGCTCTGAAGCCATCCTACCTATAGAGGTCGAGATCCCATCCCTCAGAGTATCCATGCAGGACCTGATCGGCAGAGATGAGTATTGTACTTCCAGATTAGCTAAGCTTGAACTACTAGATGAGAGGCGTCTTGCCGCACTTAATCATCTCCATGTCTATCAAAACTGCCTCCGGCGTAATTACAACAAAAAGATGAAAGAACGACGGTTTCAAGTTGGTGATCTTGTACTTAAGGAAAATCAGAGAAATCAAGCAGATTGAGAGAAGAAGGGTAAGTTTGAGCCTAACTGGTTAGGTCCCTTCATTGTCACAGCAGCATATGGATCGGGAGCTTATACTTTAGCTACACCTGACGGCATTCCTCTAGATGAGCCACTTAACAGTGTCCATCTCAAGAAGTTCTATGCCTGATCCTCAGAGTATTCCCACAAAAAAAAAAAATAAAAATAAAAAAAATCAAAAAATCAAAAAAAAAAAAAAATCAAAAAAAAAAAAAATCCAAAAAAATCCATCCTCTGGTAAAAACTTGGCAAACAGGCACCTTGGATAAGTACCATAGTGAAAACCTGGCAAACAGGCGCTATGCGTAGAGTTAGCATCCATCATCTATCGAGTCCTGTCCGCTCCTTGCCCAGTTCGCAACGCGCTTCATCCATCCATCCATAATAAAACCATTGACTTTGTTTGCATTTCCATCTCCCTACCTAGTATAGCTTGGAAATTTGTCAGTGTCCCTCATCGTCATCCCACGTCTTGATCTGTGTCTACAGTTAACACTGTCTTGTCCTAGGTCAAGTCTTTCTGTGTCTTCTTCAGCAGTCACCCCTACAGTTTCCTCTACCAGAATGGGGGCAACTCTTTCCTTAGCTTCGGTCTAGGATTAGTTCCTTGTTCGTGGTTCGCAGCGCTTACTTCAATCTTGTCTCATTTCCACAGGTAACACCCTTTAACGGACACAGAGTTCCTACGATAAGGCTGTTATCTTCTCAACACTTTTTCTATATCATCACACTAATCAGAACTACATATCATCTTTTCAATCTTAAGGTACCTTGATCCCATGGATATGGGTATGTAGGCAGTCTGGAATACGAAGGACGTTTCCAATACTCAGGTACATAAGATCTCCCCCTTTCACCTAGCCCCATTCATCACTCTATCCAGAACTACATATTTATCACGTTCATCTTCCATCGTAAGTGTGCCTTGATCCCGTGGATACAGGGTATGTAGGCAGTCTGGAATACGAAGGATGTATCCAGTACTCAGGCACACACGATCCATCATTCTCCACCCGTCCCAATCCACTAGCATTCCATCCTTCTAGTCTTCCGTTTGTCACAATCCATTCGCCTCGACTTGACTAACTCAAGCAGCAAGCTAGCACATCTTTTCAAAGCAATAGTCCTTCGCAAACTTGAAGCAAAGAGGCCTTCTTCCAGAGTCATCTATTGTCCTGCATACCGATTGCCAACATCAGCTAAGTACCGCTTAACCAAGCCCTAGATCCACAAGCTTGTCTTCTGCGAAGTGTTCCATTGTCGAGACCAACACACGCGTCTCCTGCGACATGGGGCATTTCCTGCAGCAAGACATTATTTTTTTTAGGTAGATAGCACCCTTTAATGGACACAGAGCTCCTACGATAAGGCTATTATCTTTCCTATCCAATCTATCCGGAGCAACCTCTTTGGCAAGAGAATATGTTGGCTGTATGTTTACTTTGTAAGTCAGTCAATTTGTGTTATGGTTTATCTTTTGTTCCTTTTCTAATGCCTATTCAAGACTACCTTGATTTATCTATAATCTTGGTATGTTGCGATGCAGTACGGATTGGGGGCATAGTCATTGCTTTCTGTGTGCCGTGTTTGAGGAATGATCTCTAGCATCTTTCTTAGCATTCTATTTATCTTGTGTGTGTTACGCCCTAGCATCTTACATATTAATATTTCTTCTTGCATTTACATGTATTGAAGTTTATTTTATGTTCAAGACTATGGCTTATTCGCATATTCCAACAAGGTTATATTATGTCTAAGAGGATCTAGGTTCAAACCGTTTGCTTGCAGAGTCAACGTCCACGCACTCGGATATTACTGCACCTTGGTCTTTTATACCCTGGTGGCGAACTATCCACGTGCTCTATCAAACTAAGGATTGCTCTTTATATACAAATGCGAAGCCATTGCAACAAGCTCATTCATCCATTTCCACATCCTTTATATCGCTTTCATTACAGTAATCGGTCAACAGTCTCCATCTCCTCCTGTTCTCCTCTCTGGTGCATATCTGCAAAACCCATATGTCAGATATCACTAGTCATCACATCTATATCATCATATATCTCTATCATCATACATCTATAAACATCATATAAACAGCATATGTCATCGCATGAATCCATAATCATACATATATATCATCACATCCATAACATCAAGGAATGCATACACAAAAGCATGAACAACAGTGAATCGAACAGATCATCATATATATATCATGTAATGGTCATCATAATACAAAGTGTCTGTGTCTACATCAATAATACAAAATGTGTATACATCCAAATATACACCAATATAGTACATCAAGGCTATCAAGAGCCCTCAAAATATACATCAGAATGCACGCAGGCATCTATCCAAAATAATACAATATGATACAATATACATGAATATGCCCTAGTGGATAGAGCTGCCCTCCTGCTGTGGCCCCTGGCCTCCCCCTGTGCTCGGTGGAGGTCCCCCTGATGGTCCTCCTCCTCCCCCTGGCGGCAAAAGTGGCCCTCTAACCGAGGACGCTGACTGCCCTGTCTTCCGAGATCCTGATGCTCCCGACCTGCTCCTGTCTCTATAGCTTGGTGCCTACTGAGCTGCCAGTACCGCACCCACGTACAACCCCCTGTAATACTCTGCCTCCCAGCCGGCTGATACCAGCTCACCCTGCACTCGGACGAGCTCACTGTATAGGGTCCTCTGGTCTGCACCCAGTGCATGGCGTGCCTCCTCTCTCTCCCGCCTCACTCTAAATAGTGTGGCCTCTGCTGTCAGCCGTAGCTGTACCTCTGTATCTCTCTCTCTCCTGGCCTGTGCTACCGCCTCGGTGTCTGCTGCTGGTGCGGCCGGCGGCTGCATCTGTCCCTGTGCCTGTGCATGTACCTGGGCCTGTAGCTGCCTGTATGCCTGCACCTGCGCTAGGGCTGTCTGTGCTGCTGTGGCTGCCTGTGTCTGTGCCTGGGCTGTGGCCTCTGCCTGTCTCGCCTCTGCCCGCGCTGTATCCCTGTCTCTCCTTAGTCTAACCATCCAGAGCTCTAGTCGAGTCCTCCGGGCTATCTCCTCCTGCAGCAGTCGCTCGGCCCTCTGCAGATCAGTCTCTACGACTGGGCCCAATGCCTCTGCCATCTCAGCATCCTCCTGTTGGCCACCTGCCTGCTGTCCACCTGCCTGCTGTCCGGCTGCCCTGGCCTGCCGCCTCATCCTGGCCTCTCTGCCAAGGACTAATACCTCTCCCACTGCCCCTACTACACCTGGTGTAGTCAATCTCATCAGCCTGTGTGTCTGCCAGTACTGATCATAGTCTGGCAGTGTCCCTGGGTCTGCTAGCCCAGAGTCCCAATCCCATCTCACGGGGATAAGTCCCCGCACCTCTGCTAATGCTGTCGCCACTGGGATCACTGCGTCCCAGTCTCCCGTCTCTCTCCGCGTCCTGGCGTGTGTGGCCTCCCCCACTAGTAGCCCCTGTGGTAGGCCAAACTGTCTAAGTACCCACTTAGGAAGATATCTCTCTATCATATCTGTCTGTCTACCGAATAGATAGCGAGCCTGTCTACAGTACATGAGCTGCTCGTGCTCATCCGGCCACTCCTCGCACAGTAACCATGGCCTCCATATGAAGATGTCCATCTCATCTATCTGCCGCCTCCAATAACTGACAGATCCCATCCTCCGGTGTGTCATCACCCTGTCGTACAAAAATGCATATGGCTCCCCCTGTCTCGGTGGCGCTGCGCCATGGGTCAGATGACTGGAATATGCTCCCATGCCCACACCTGTAATAGAGTCACCCCTACTGAGAGGCTCCTCCCTCTCCTATATACGCAGTAATGCATATCGTGATACAGCTGGCCTAACACGCAGGGTCCCCATGCGTACTGTCTGCCATGGGTGAACATCCTGGATAGAACTGTCCCCCAGCCAACTGATAGCCCTCTCGATCTCCTATCCGGGCACAGGAAGCCGCCAATCAACGATGCCACGATCCATCTGATCCTGTCACAGAGTCTCGGGACGTCTGCCCATCTGATCTTCCCATCATCTATGCACAGGTCGTCTGTGCAGAAGACCTCCTCCAAGCCTGCCTCGCCCCGTGCCGGGTCAAAGTTAACAATCTCCCCGTCTATCCGAATCCGTAGGATGCGATATACATCCTCCAAAGTCACTATAGCCTCCCCTGTCGGGAAGTGAAACGACGAAGTCTCACTGTGGTATCTCTCCACGACTGCTGTCACTAGGGAGAGATTCGCCCTAATGTGTGTCAGGTGTGCCACATGCCATAGCCCTGCATGCTCCAAGAATGCATCCTCCTCCCATGTCAACTGAACTACCTCGTGCGCTATCGCGTGGTGTCGCTCCCGCGACATCAGTGGCGGCAAAATCCTCTGCATCCATAACAAACCACGTGTCAGTTCTTCCATATACAAATCCTCATCATCCTAGCTACCCTTGGACTCTGCTATGCAACCCACAACTTGCCCTTTCCTCTTTGGCAGCCTCACTCTTCTACTTGCATCCTAGCTTTTTCTTCTATTCAAACCAACAGCGCTTAGTTTTCTACAAACGCGCTGTCCCTCTCCCCCAACCGCACCTTCCTGTTCAACCAGCCGCGCTTTGATTTTTGAACCAAATGCGCCTTGTTTTCCAACTGCGCCATTCTGCCATACCAACCGCGCCACTCTGTCCTACCAGACGCGACGCGTTTTCTTCTCCTTCCCCCCACTTGCGCTGCACTGCCTAGCCAAACGCGCTACACTGCCTAGCCAAGCGCGCTGCGGGATTTCCCAACTGCGCTGCGACGCGGACACATAATGCCATAAGCGACGCGATTTTACCACATGCGCTGAAGGCGACTACCAGCCGCGATACAGCGCGCCAAAAGCGCTGCAACCCTATACCAGACGCGCTGCAGAAACCTAAAGCGCTTTTGGCTAAAATGCTAAACCCTACCTAAACCTAGCCCTAATCTACCCCTAATTGAGAAATTCAAAGGGGGTTTTCGATCACTTACCGCTGCCGGAGCTCCTGCTGGCCTCCCGTAGGTCCGCACCAGCTCCGCCCGATGTCTATGCACTGGAATCGGCATCTCTCTGCGCTGTCTACTCACCTCTCTCTCAACTAAGTTTAGAAGCTCCTCTCTCTAAAATTAGAATCTCAATGGGTGCAAATGAGGATTGTGGTCCCCATGGGACCTATTTATAGTGTCCCCACCCTTAGTTTTCTTTCCCACCCTGTTTTCTGCTTTTCTTCCCACCTGGTCGCGCAATCTTCTAGTCGAGCGTCAACACCTTTCCTCTGTCGCTTCCCTGTATTCCTGCTTGAGGGGGCATACGCTGGGGCAACTAGCTACACTGGGGCATCAAAAAATTGTATTACATCTTCAACAATCATTTTCTTTGACGCAACGCTACATGCTGCATTGCATCAAAGAGGGGCAAAATGTAGACACCCTAAAATGACCATGTCGTCGAATCACTTGCATTTCATCATTTCTTCATAATCACCTGCATTTCAACATTAATTAAATAATCTAATTATTTAATTAATTTCATCAAATTCTTCTAAATCTCCAAAATTGTGACATTAATTAAATAAATCCTCTTTATTTAATTAATTAAATTAAATTCCTCTATTATTCTTCCACAATTAAATAATTTTTAATTATTTAATTAAATCATTATCCTCTTTCCAAAAATCAAATCTACATTAATTAAATCCCATTATTTAATTAATTCAACAAATTCCCTCTTATCTAAAATTAAATAATTCCTAAATTATTTAATTAAATCAAAATTATTCTTCCAAAATCATGCACAACAATTAAATAAATTTATTTATTTAATTTGCTTTTAAATCTTCTAAATTAAATAATTCCAATTATTTAATTATTTCTTCCAAAATATCTTCTCTAAATTTAAATAAATCAATTATTTATTTAAATTGCTTTTTCTTCTAATTTGAGTTATCTCTAATATAACTCAAGCTTTTTTGCTCATCAATTAAATATTTCTATATTTAATAAAGCAAAATATCTTCTTTTCTCATGCAAATCTCTTCTTCTTGTTTTAAATCACTTAATTGATTTCTTTATTCTTTTAATTGATTTATCTCTTCAGTTAACTCATTCTTCTATTCTTGATAACTCCTCTCATGCAAAAGCAAGCAAGACACATGTCTTCTCCTCATTCGTTGCACGTTCCTCAACTGTTCTCCTCCATTGATTCTTCTAAATTATCTGGACCGTTGATCGATCTTCCTTGAAACCTATATAAACCCCCCTCATCTCCTTCATTACCTCTTTCTCTTCGATCGTATTCTCAGGCATACTTAACAGAGCTTCGAGCATACACAACGTGTCGATTGAGCACTATAACGATCTTTTGACATTGATCTCTTGAGCACATACTTGCTTGTTGCGACCATGGCTTTGCAACTACATTGAGCAATCCACATATCTCCAAAAGAGAACAATACAGGTTTTGGTAAGAGCTTTCATTTGTCTTTGATTTGTGATTTATGGCTTTTATTTAGATTCGTTTCCTTTATGTTATTGGGTTCTTTGGTTTTATTTAGTTTAGATTTAATCAATTTTTCCATATACACAATGTCATTCCACTTTTATCCATGTGCATACTACTTAGGAGAGAGAGAGAGAGAGAGAGAGAGAGAGAGAGAGAGAGAGAGAGATTGCTTTCTATTTTATAATTTCTTATTTATTATATATTGATCATATTGAACTTTGATCAAGGATTAAGTATTAACTCCATAATATAATATGTTATATCACAATAAAATTATTTAATTAATATATTCTCATTCAAGGGTTAATAGATGCTTCTAGTAAGAGAAGGGATGGTAAATGGATGGCACCATCTAGAGGAGTTAAACTTAATTTTGACAAGGCTTCCAAAGGGAACCCAAGCATAACTAGAATATGTTATCTTGTAAGAGATCCAAAAGGATAATCTATATTAGGGGGCATAAAGCATTTAGGTCAAAATATTAGCAATGAAGTGGAATGGGAAGCCCTAAGAGTAGGTATCTAAGTTGTTGGGATAAGTTACCATTAACTTGCAATCCTAACCAATTCATGCATCTCTAAAGTTCTTGGAATGTGTTCCCCAACACATAAGGACTTTGAGAGATTAATTATTTATTAATTTTATCACTTTTGAGTTTTGCAATCAATTCCTAATTGGATAAGGTCAAACTTGAGCACCCACTTTGAGGTGGGAGCCATGAAGACTTTGTCGACTTCTCCTAAGTCTATTTTGAGAGTTTGATAACTTCTAGTAAGTGGGAGTTAAACTTGGACGTCCCATTTTGATGGGGACTTATTTTTAGACTTGGAGTTGTGCTTTTTATGTACATGAGTGGATAATGTTGAGACACCTTGCATGGATATAATGTTGGAGTTAACTAAAGTATTAGAGATGCATGAATTAGATATTTCTTGCATGAGGTTAGAAAAGCTTACATGGACTTGCATGTTTTTGCATGTTACTTGCATGTACTTGCATGTTGTTGCATGTTACTTGCATGTACTTGCATGTTACTTGCATGTGCTTGCATGTTGTTGCGTATCACTTGCATGTGCTTGCATGTCAATTTTGTGAGATTGCTTGTAGAACACTCCAAATCCAGAAACTTGCAGGATGGTACATCTCTGTGTTTTAGGTAATGGGTATCAGTTGCATGTTGTTGCATGTGTTTGCATGTTAGTTGCATGTCAGGTTTAAGATATTACTTGTAAAACACTCCAACTCTAAAAACTTGCAAGATGGTACATCTCAGTGTTTCAAATAATGGGTATCAGTTGCATGTTGAATCTAGTGTTTGCGTGTCACTTGCATGCACAAAACAAGATAATTTAGAATAACCTTAGGTTCATCAATCTTGCATGTTGTTTACATGAAATTGATGTGTGTTGATCACTTCAATCAATAGAAAGTGATTGGGCAAATATGGACGCCCAATTGGAGGACTTTCTATTGTTGCTTTTATTTGGAAATATGTTTGATGTTGGCAAAGTTAACTTGGGCAAACTTGGGCGCCCACATCAAGGACAGACAGTTAACTGAAGGCTTGACTTTGTTTGACTTCAATCTTCTCTATTTGGAGCACTTGGTTTTTGCATGAGCATTAGTTGCTATGTGATCAATTACAATTTATTGTATTTTGAGTTTCAAGTTTTCAAATTAAGAAGCTCTTGAATTAAAGAAGCTTTTGAATTAATTAAGAGCCTCATACATTTTCCAAAGAGTTGAATTGTGAAAAAGACTCAGAAGAAAAAAGCAGGAAGATTTTTTTGTAAAAGACTTAGAAGAAAAAAGCAAGAAGCTTTTTTGATTTAGAAGAAAAAAACAAGAATCTTTTTTGACTTAGAAGAAAAAAGCAAGAAGCTTTTTGATGTTTTTTCTACAGGTTTGAAGATTGAAGAAGCTTTTGAAGTGCATCAAGGAATCAAAGGATTTCAATATTGAATGTAATCCTTCACAAGAGATTTAATACAAGCATAAACACCTTTTGTGTGGAGTTTTTTCTCTTAGCAGTTTCTCCACGTAAATACTAGTCTTCTTCTTGCAAGCTATTTTCTTCTACTAAATTGATTAAATTGGAGAAATACTATAACATCTAAATTGAAAGTAATTTTCAGATTTACACATGCTATTAATTTCATATTTAAAAACATTTTAAAGCTACATAGCTGCAACTTTACCTTGTCCTCTCTCCCATTTTTTAACATAAGCAACATACTTGGTAGATCACAACATGGTAAAAATAGAAGGGGGCTCTCAAATAGTGGCGACTGTGGTAAAGAAAGCATATTGCCTCAACTAAAAACATAAACTAATATTAGAGGAAATCTTGTCTTGGTTAAAAATGATAATGTGCAAGTGTTCCATTGTTATAGAGAGCAAAATGGCATAATTGATTTCATGGAAAATCAAGATATAAAACTAATAGAATATTCTTCAATGGAAAGCTTTGATATATTAGATTGGACAAGTTTGTTAAAATTTATTAATGATGAATGCCCTCCATGAGTAAAGAATATGTCATGTATATAATGACATGAGGGTACTAGGGAGATCATGCATACCTTTTGCACACATAGTAAGAGGTTACAAACTAATGAATGTTATAATTTTTCATATACAACAAATCTACCTAGGACCTAATTCTTATAAGTTAATGACAGAACAAGAAAATAGAATAAATGTATTTCAATATTCAATATTGAAGTAAATTTAGAATGAGTAACATACAAATATATAGGCCTCTTGGATCCATGAATAAGGAGATGACATATCAAAGAGGTAAGAGTTTAACTCCCAATCACTCCCAATTAGGAGGGGAGTTAACTCACTCTAACTAGCATGATAGATGGAGTGTAACTTAATCTAGTTCAAATCAAGTGTATAAATCAAGGCACATGACTGATTGACACAACTAATTAAGTGTACTTAAATAGAGTGAATAAATAAAATATAAATTTGGTAATTATTCTAGCCTAATGCACTAACATGAACCTAGCTTAGTGATAATATTTTATTACTCTAATACTCCCCCTATGTAAAACTTAGGGAGAAAGAAAAAGAATGAGGTAAATCCTTAAAGATGGGTCTTGACAATTGGGCCTAATTAGGTACCCATGTACAATGTGTTCCACCCTAGAAGAAGAGGAGAATACCTAAAGGAAAAAACTCCCTCCCAAGGAGAGTAAAGACATAATAGTGTCATGAAATCCCTACAAGATAAGGTGCATGTGTGCCTCCGCATAAAAGAGAGATAGAGAATGTCGATGCAGAATGTCACATGGTGAATGTTGTAGAAGATCCCTCTACAATGAGCAATGGATCTTCCTATTAGAAGAACAAAACCCCAAGCTTTAAACTATTAAATTCCCACTCAAATGGTGGAGTGTAGGAAGGAATAAGGATGTATGGATCTAGAAGATACTCATGTGTCTCGATGTTGATATTGAACTTTGACTAAAATTGATCAATGTGATCAAGTACCATGCAAGAGTTAGGAACATTAACCATAGATGTATGGATCTTAATGTGAGATTTGAATTTATATAAATTAGGATGTGTCAATATAGAAACAAAATGTGGAGGAGATAAAATAGGAGGGTCAAAATGCACCCTCATATCATCCAAAATAGAAGATGCAACTCCATAGGGGTTGTCATAGAAAAGAAGACATATGTCCTCAATGGCATCGTCAAGATCCTAAATGTGTGATTATACAAACAACACATGCATGTTGGATAAGTAGACATCCTAATGACCGAGATGATAAGTATGATCATGCTAGAGAGTGTCTCTAGTAGTTTGTGGAGAAGCCAAGATCTCTATCAATGTAGTAGGTAAAGAATACTGTGCAACAAAATTTGGTAGACTAGTGTGATGTTCCCAAAGAAGTTGCTTCAGATTATCAAATTGCCTATAAAAGCAATCCTATTCATTATGATTTTTCTTTTGACAACAAGCACATTTGATCCTATATGATTTCAAATGATTTAGAGGATAATCCTACTAAAGACTAACAACCCTACATGACAACATTCGTCCATATTTGACATGGGAAGTCTTTGAAGATGTTATGTCCTTTGTAGAGACAACATGAGAAGTCTCCTATAGGATAATAAATGAACAAGTAAGGAAGTGAGAGATATTTTAAATCCCTCAATATGGAACTCTATATCAATTCATTTGATTACAAAATGCTCATGTGAAAGCCCCCAAGACAAGTGCTTGATGTGGCACATTCTAATTGAGTGCATTTGCAAGTTAACCCCCCCCTAAAAAGCTTAATTATGACACCCTTAGCAAGTTACAACGTTTATAACTTTATAAATTAGTGTGATTATAAAGTTGTAGCTGATTTTTTAGAGTTTTATAATGTCTAATGTGGTTCAAAAAGTTGCAAGTACAATCAAATGACAATATAAGAATAAATACCTAGCACCATTATGTAGTGCTAAAAAAAAATTCACTTCAAGAAAAAAATCTAAAATCCAAGTCCATTTGTGAAAGTTATGGGGCCTAAAAGTTTAACAAATTGAGATTGTATAGAAAAATTTGAGAGAAAACCAATTTTTTGAAAAATCTAGGAGTCATAAATAAAAATGTAGATTACATAAATGTGAAGTACTAAAAAAATAGCCCATTTCAAAATAAATTGCACCAAAGATACCTCTATATGGCTAAGATATTGACCTCTAAAGTTTTTCTCCCAAATTGAAAACTATATTGAGAGGGGGGGTCTCTACCTAGGTGGTGGTTTCTACTTGGGTGGTGGTTGGCTGGGCAAGATGTGACACTACCAATGGAGGTGGTGGCCAATGGTTGGATGTTGGTACTACTAGTGGAGGTGGTGGCTAGGTGATGAACAAGGCTGGGCCACTCAAGTAGTAAGAGAGTGGTGTGATAATGACACAACAATGATGGGTTGACCTAGTGATAACAAAGGTGGTGAACTAGAGTGGTTTTTGGAATGTTTGGACTTCTAGCTAAAAGTTTTAATTAATGTTGATGAAAGGCGTGGCAAGGGCCAACACCCTTGTATTCCTACTATTATAGGGGTACTACAATCCCCTATGATAGCAAGGGTATGGGGTTCAAGTACCCCCTCCCACATAAATAAACACCACTTTTTTTTAAATATATTTTTTATTTTTTTAATTTTATAAAAAAATTAAATTAAAAAAATTTATAAAGTGCTAGAATGATTTTTTTTAATACCTACTATACGATACTATTCAAGTAGGTTTTATGGCCAATTGGGCTTTATTTTTTTTTTATTTTTCCAAACTACTCAAATTTAGATGAATTTTATGTCAATTTGTAGTTTTTGGCCACTTTCAATGTAATAGTGCACTTTGTTTTATGCCATAATGCTTCTAAAATCAAGTTGTACATAGAAGAAAAATAATAAGCCCTATAAGAAAATCACAAAAAAATGATAGATCTAGACAAAATGATAGTGAATCCTAGCTAATTTGGCTATTATAGATGTAATTTTAAGCTCAAAATGGCTCCACCATTCACTAGATATACCGGATACTAAGATCTACTTACCCCCATTACCTAGAAAAGGACTAACCCTATGAAATCATGGCCCTAGTACCATGTTAGAATTTTTCATAGACAACAAATCTACCTAGGAGCTAATGCTTATAAGCTAATCACAAAACTAGGAAATAGAATAAAGATATTTGATATTTAATATTGGAGCAAATTTACAAAGAGTGACATACAAATATATAGAACTCTTAGATCCATGAATCAAGGAGATAACATGCATAAGAGGTAAGAGTTTAACTCTCAATCACTCCTAATAAGGAGGGGAGTTAACTCATTCTAACTAGCATGATAGTTGGAGTGTAACTCAACCTAAATTAGATAGATGTTAATCAAGTGCATAAATTAAGGCATATGACCGATTAACACAATTACCTAAGTGTACTGAAATAGAGTGAATAAATAAAATATAAATGACAATTATTCTAGCCTAGTGAACTAACATGAACCTAGCCTAGTGACAATATTTTATTACTTTAACAAAACAAGTATGATTATATGACAATAGTTATCAAGGCAAGTTAAGTATAATAGGATATTCATTCTAAATGGTAGTGTTGATGCTTGGTTGTGGTTTTATCTATCTAGGATCTTTAGAAATTGGTGTAATTCAACTACTATTAGTGATGTTAGTTGAGGTGGTGTTAATTGCATCAGGTAAAACATATCCTATGTACTATGGCCTCATTATTGATTATCATTTAAGACAAAATTTCAAATAGTTCAATACCAATAAATTAAAGGTGTTAAAAATCTATTTTGGGTGTAGATGGTATTGAGGATGGTAAGGTTTGTACTTTTGCAATGATATTTGAATATTTTAATAGGAAGCTTTAGGTTGCAATTCCAAATAAGGGTAATCGAGAGATCATTAAAGATATATTCATATGTTTACAAGTGAAGAAGGTCTATGGGGATGAAGATATATTAGAGGTAAAATAGGAGATGTCCATAAGGGATGGAAAAGGCAAACAAAAAATAGAGATTTTAGATGTGAAACTTAGGGTGATGCAAGAGGAGGTACCAACTCTTATCACAAATGTACCTACCCTTGAAGGCTTCTATCAAGGCCTTAGGAATATGGAAATAACCCATCACAAGTGAATTCAAAGATTTCTAGTGGCTATACCCTGCCACTATTTAAAAATGATATTCTCACCAAGGTGGCTAGGTAGGTGGAAATAATCAACAACATTAGTTTGTTAGGCTAAAGAAGGCATTAGGGCAATTTACATCAATGGTGGAGCTTGTGGATATCTCAAGAAATGGATTTTACAATAAAGCCTATGATCACTAGCACTTGGCTCTAGCTAGTCATGGATTGACAAGTTGGTGAGTGGCTAAACTTTGATTAAAAAGTGGTGTTTGTTTATGATCGTGACTAGGATAGGGTTTCTTAAAGTTTTTTTGTTGGTATATATGTTTGTATTGTTGGGTAGTTTGGCTCTATTAGGTCTTTTGGTAATGCCCATGTAGTTCATGATTTTGGTCTTTTTATTCAATGGATTTTAATACTTAAGCTTTCTTATCCTTGCTACACCTATGTACAAGGTTGTTCATGCAAGTTATGTTCTATATATGGTTTTATCAGATGTTGGCTACTAGGATGTGACCTCATTTATAAAACCCCATTATTTATCTAAAACATATTTAATTAATATAAATTTATATTTTCCACACTTTAATTATACTTATAAATAATATGATTTAAATATTATATCGAATATACTAATACTATTTCTACAATTAAATTAATGTAGTGTTTATTATACCTTTTTTATATAACACATTATAACAATGCACCTAGCTTTATTAATATGGTATGTCACTTATTTTACAACATTATAATATAACCATGATATAATATATACTAATATAATGAATGTATTAACACCAGTTTTGTCTTTATAAAAGAAGTTCAACAAAATATAATATTAACAAATAAAAACATCAAAACCACTCCTATATGTTTCATACGAGCTCTGTAACTCCATGCTTTAAAAACTTGGTTTGAATTTTGAGTAGGAATGGGATTTGATAGCCCAGGGGGTCCTCTATTCTCCCCTTCTCTGACCTAGGGTACAATGGGTACAACCTCAGGCAACACCCATAAGACCTTGAATAAATCTTTGGAGGGAGGGACCAAAGTTTGGAAGGATGCTCTCTTGGGAAGTGACCACAAGGAACAAGTGTTTGGGAATGCTGACCCAGTGTTGTTGGTGTCAGATAAAGGAACAACCATTAAGCTATCAGATTCGATAGTCAATAGAATTATATCCTCAATAGAGAACACTTTGGTGGAGAAGTTCTCCTTATGCCCTAATATTGACTTGGTTAGAAGATGATCCATGATCAAATGATAGCCTAAGGGGAGTGTGACTATCAGTGCAATAGCAAGAGGAATGTTCTTCTTCAAGTTTACTTCACAGGAAGATCTTCTTAAAGTTATAGATGGAGGGCCATGGTTATATGGGAAGAGTTCTCTCTCCCTTTGTAGATGGAAGTTGAGGTTCGACCCTAAGGCATACCTAAACAAATCTGCTCCAGTCTAGGTTAGACTATGAGGTCTCCTATTGGAGTTTTGGGATGAGGAAATCTTTGCTTGGATAACTAACTCTTTCAGGTATTTCTATGGACAAAGTGACAAAGGTAAAATCAAGGTTAGTCTATGCTAGATTTGTGTTAATGTAGATGTTCTTAAAACCATCATGACCTCTATTATCCTTGATTCCAAGTTTGAGAAATGGACTCAACATATTTTATATGAAAACTCAAGAGTTTTCTATTAAAATTGCTTGAAGCCTAGACATGTTTTCACTCAATGTTCGGCCCCTAAAAAAGAGGCCCAAAAGTTCATGGATCCTATAGAGAATCCAAAAAAGGTTGATGATTCAAAGGGTTACCCTTTCAAAGAGGACCTTATAAATATTATCAACTCACCTAATAGGGATAAACATAACAAGTGGTGGGAGAATGCACTTGAAACTGCTATTGGTAGGGATCCTATTGTTGAAGGAACTAAAATGTAGGATAAACAACAGATGGAAAACTAGAAAAAAGGGTCCTGGGAGACTACTTTTGAGTCTACTATTGATAAGGATCTCCCCCTAGATGGCATTGGTCTATAGGATAAACAATAAATGGACAACCATACAATTAAGTTTTTGGATCAGTAGACTAACATTCTGGAGTATAAAGCACTTAGTATTCCCCTAAGGAACTTGTCTCTAGAAGAGGAGGGGGATATTCCTCAAGATATTCAAGAAGTAGTAGCAGCTGACACCTCCCTTAAAAGTAATCCTAGGAAGGTAGAGTTTTAGTCCTTAATTGGGACATAGGATACTATTCAATAGGTCATAACTTACAATCCCCTCAAAAAGATGAATGGGGTTGGAGAGAGGGGAGGAGTTACCTCTCCTACAAACCAGAAATATGTGTCCACAATGTCTAAGGCTAGGACTAGCACACTTAGTAGCTGACATAGTAATATCAACAGTGACCTGTATGGTTGGTCCACCCCTAAAAGAAAGGGCAAATGTCTTGCTAAGAAAGTTGCTAATGTGGGAGTGGACAATAAGATTGGTAGACCTTCCCATAGGGAGACCAGGCGGAGGAAGATGGAAAGGGAGATAGAAAATGGGAGGCAAAGAACCCTAGAGGTCTCATCCAGGAAAAAATGTAAATGAAGATTCTATCTTGGAATATTAGAGGACTCAACAATCCTCATAAGCATTTTAGTTAAAATCTGCATTTATGAGTATAAGGTTGGCATCATTCTTTTGCAAGAAATCAAAATGACCGAATCTAACTTCAAAGTTATAGCTAAGAGTATCTAGCCTAATGTTGATTTTTGTATAAGTGAGGCTCAAGAGGCATTTGGTGGGATTGTTATGATGTGGAATCAAAATAATCTGAGAGGAACTTATACTAATCATTTTAAGAATAGTTTGGAAGTGAGATTCCTCTCTTCTAATAAGGATTGGATCAACACTAATATTTATGCCCTAAATACCAGAATTGCTAGAAGAGAAGTTTGGGAAACCATCTCTTCTCATATAATTGCTAATAAGGAGACCTAATGGATGGTGGTGGGAGACTTTAATACTCTCTTCTATTCTTCTAGAAATCTTGGGGTAGTTATGGACTACTCAGATAGTATGACATATTTTGTAGAGTTCTTAAATGCTGCTGGATTGATGGATATAGATCTTATTGGTCAACTCTTTATATGGACCAATAGGAGAATGGGAGAACATCTTATCTAGGTAAAAATTTATAGATTTATTATTTCTTATAACTAGGATATTATAAATTACACTAATTTGGTTTCTCTCCCTAGAATTGGATCTGACCACAATCCCCTCCTTAACTAGCTAGAGAGAACTCACAAAGGTGGCCCCTACCCATTCAGGTTTGAGATTATGTGGACCACTTTCCTGGATTTCTGGGAATACATTGTTACTTGGTGGAACATCTCCATTCAAGGGTTAGCTATGCTCAGATTGGTTCAAAAGCTGCATAATATCAAAAATAAGGTTAAAGGTTGGAATAAATTCTTTTTTTGGCAATGTGCTGGAGAAAAAGAAGACTATTTCTAACAAGCTTCTTAAGGTCTAGAATAAAATGTCAGGAGGGGATACTTCTAAGGGCACCTTTCTCCTAAAAAATTCTTTGATCCATGAGTGGAACAATATCATGAGAAAGGAAGAGATTTTTTGGAAACCAAAATCTAGAATTCAGTGGTTAACAGAAGGGGATAGGAATATTGCTTTCTTCCATCAATAGCCACTTCATCATAGGAAGAGGAATAACATCTCCAAGTTGATAAATGAGAGAGTCTTTGAAGATACTTCTGATGAGAGAATTGGTTAGCTTGCTTCTAGGTATTTTGAATCTTTTCTTTCGGAACAATGGAACAACTACTACACTAGAGTTGTTGATAAACTATTGGACAACATACCTACTTTACTCTCTGATGAAGATAATTCCATCCTCACTAAACTTGTCACTGAAGATGAAGTCAAAGATATTGTATTCTCAATGGGAGCTCAAGGCTCTTGGACTAGATAGATTCCATCCTGGTTTTTTCCAGGATTATTGGGAAATTGTTGGGAAAAATGTTACTGATGCAACTAGAGATTTTGTTTGAATTGAGAAATTGCTAAAACAACTTAACAACACTTTTATTGCTCTAATACCTAAGAAAAATGATCTTGTCTCTATGGTGAATTTTAGACCCATCAACCTCTGTAACATCATCTATGAGGTCTTTTCTAAGATTTTGGACTTTAAAATTTAGCCTTTGCTAGATAAGTTGATTTCACACAGTCAAAAAGGTTTCACCCAAGAAGACAAATTCTTGATTCCACCATACCACCCATGAAATTATCCACTCTCTGGATAGGAACCACATGAAAGGTATGGTCTTCAAGTTGGACATATCCAAAGCTTATGACAGGGTCTCGTGGGAGTTCTTATTTATTGTTCTTAAGAAGTTTAGTTTCCAAGATAAGATAATTAGTTTGTTAGGAGAGTGTGTCACTATGGCTAAATTCTCAATGCTGGTCAATGGGATTCCTAGAGGTTTCTTCAAATTTGGTAGGGGGCTCCAATAGGGTGATACCCTATCCCCTTGTTCATTCTGATGGTGAAGATTATTGGGAGGAACATAAAGAGTATGGTTAGGACTAGTATTTTGAAGGGTATAAAAGCTGCCACCTCTATCCAACCTTCTGCCATACGATAATTTATGGATGACAATGTTCTTTTTGGATATACTTTGGTGGTTGAGGCAAGAAAATGGAAGAAGTTATTGGAGGAGTATGCCAATGTTTTAGGTTAAAGCATCAATTATGAGAAGAGACACATTTACTTCTTTAATGCTACCAATGAATTATAGTGGAAAATTATGGCCATTTTGGGATGTACGGGCACCCAACTCCTAGCCACCTATCTTGGAATCCCTTTGACAGTGAAAGAAGTAATACCAACCTTTTGGAATTTAGTGCTGTAAAGAATCCAAGATAAATTTGCAGGATGGAAAGGTAAACTTTTAAGCCAAGTGGCTAAACTTCAGCTGTTGAAAGCTTCTCTGCAAGGTATACCTATCTACTTTCTCTCCTTGTTTAAGATGCCCAAGTATTTCGTAGAGAAATTTGAGAAAATTCAAAGAAATTTTCTATGGACTAGAGTTGAGGAAAAGAAAAGAATTGCCTTGGTTAGCTAGGACAAGGTTTCCCTCCCAAAGCTATAGGGAGGTCTAGGAATTAGGAAAAACCATCTTACTAATGAGGCCTTATTAGCCAAAGTGGGATGGGATTTAATCAAGGACAATATAGACTGGGGGATGCTAATGAAATCTAAGTATTTAAGCAATATCTCAGAGAGTAAATTCCTTTCTGAAGAGGGAATTCTAAAAGGCTCGGTGATCTAGAATAATATCCTCAAAACTAGGAGTCTCTTACAAAAATGTATTAGCTAGAAGTTGGGGAATGACAGATTGATTATATTTTGGGAAGATAATTGGATGGGTCATCAACCCCTAAATATGCATCAAACCTATAACATATTGGTTGTACTTGCTATAAACTTCTTTGGTACTATGGTTGGAGACTATGTCTTAGAGAATGGGGTTATCAACCAATGGAAGAACTTGTTTGCATGCTGCATCAATCAAAATGACATGGTTAGCTCCAGGAGTTTAGAATCCCCATATTCCCTAAAGATGGTGATTTCATTTGGGACCAAAATAATAGTGGCATCTTCTCCATCAAATCTGCTTATGATTTGCTGTTAGACCCATAGATTAGAGACCAATTTTGGAAACAAATTTGGAATCATAAATTAATTGCCAAGGTTGACTTTTTTTGGTGGATGGTGGCCCACAATAAAATTCTCATGCAAGATAAATTACAAAAGAGGGATTTTCAACTCTCTAGTAGGTGTATCTTATGCCAAAAGAGGAAGAATCTTTTCCCCATATTTTTCTCCATTGTGAGTTTTCTAGAGCTACTTGGGAAAGGGTCATGCAAAAGCTTGAAATTACTTGGTGATGAATGAAAACATGACCTGTTTTGTGGAAGGATGGTACTCCCCCTTCTCTCATTTTGTTATTAAAGAACTCTAGAATCAGATTCCTCCACATGTGGGGTGGAGTCTTTGGAAAGAGAGAAATAATTGCATCATTCAGAATTTAGCTAAAAACATTGATGAGATCTTCTTTATCCTCTCTAATCTCCTTATGGAAAATATCTCCAATTGGAACTTGAAGATTCTAGAAGTTCCTCCCAGCCCCACAGAGGTTGGCATTGCTAAGAATTGGGGTATCTCTAGAGATATGAACAAGGTGGATAGGACAAAAAATGTTACTTATGAGAACACCTTTTGGAGACCCCTGCCTGAGGAATGGAGTAAATTAAACTTTGATGGGGTAGCTAAAGGGAATCCTGGGCCTTCTAGTGGTGGGGGAGTTATTAGGTCTCACAAGGGTGAGTTCATTGTTGTTTTCATAAGGGGGTTAGGTGTGAAATCTAACAATGAGGCAGAGGCAATGGCTATGTTGTGGGGAGTTAAGTTGGCACTCTCTTTGGGTATCCATTACTTGCAAGTGGAGGGGGACTCCAAGCTCATAATTGATACCACCTTAGGCAAAGCAAGTCCAGGCTAGAGTATTGCTGATATTATTAGTGATATTCAAGGCTTGCTGAAGAGATTTATGGAGTATGAAGTGCTCCATATTTATAGAGAGGGAAACCAAGTGGTTGATGTTGTGGCCAATTTAGGTACTAGTTTGACCTCATGGCAGTGTTGGATAGAAATTGAGAACATCCCTAGTTCCATTCACCCAGCTCTCCTTCATAAGGATTTATTGCAAATGAATGAATCCTCCTATGGTGGTTTGGAGTTTAGTTTATTACCTTGGTTTATTTACTCATGACTTATTTAATTGATAAGTTGAATAAGTTTTTTTACATCCTCACTAGAATGATTTGTATGAGGATGTGGCATTTTGGTGATGATGTCAACATGAGAATGAGTCAGCATGATGACTAGAAGGATGGTTAGATGAGGTGGATCTTGAAGTATGCTTCAATGATAGAGTTATGTAGTAATGATTACTTCTTCAGAATGAACACTCATTTGAGCAAGAGGAACTTGAAAAATAATCTTCAAAATCACACATTTGAGATGAGGGAGTGTGAAGTTACCACAAATTAATATAATGGCATCCAAAACTTTGGGAACCGGCGGCATTATACTTGGAAATGGAATTTCTAGGTTGATTAGCATAAACAGGAAGCATTAAACAATGAAATTTCATTGTATCACTATTATTCCCTCTTGCACTCTATCTGCTACAAACTTCTTGCAATGGAGGGGACAGGGTTCACATAGAGCTTGGGTCCTATGAGGAAGTGAGAAAGGACAATACTGTTTGGTATATCTACAATAAAGGGGGTATTGCATCATTCTTAGAATGCCTGAACAACTATGATGAAAACCTCTCAATCCAATTTGCTGATTCTTGGAATTAGAGACATGTCCATATGGGAGGTGTGGGATTTGAAGTGAATGAAGAGGTTATTGTCCAAGCTACTGGTATGAGTTACAAGGAGAAGAAAGTGAGAAGGTAGAGTAAGGTCCCAGACATAAAGAGTATGGCCATTTTCTTCAAAGAGGGAGAAGAACCTGTTAAATACCAAAATGGGTTTGAGTGTGAAAAGATTCTGAGGCCATGGGATAAGGTATGATGGGTTTTGATGAAGTATTTTACCCTTGAAGTCTGTTTCAAGTACTATTTTCATTACCATTTTACTTTGATGAATCATTTTCGCCACAACATTCTATTAAGTTTCTCTTTCTTTTTGTTGTTCTCTCTTGAGAATTCCATTAGGGAAGCTAGATAGTATCACTCCAAGAACCCTATTAAGTTTGTCATTCCTCTCTATCAGGGCTTAATTTTGTGCCTTTATCACTTACACCTTGCTTTATGTCCTCCCAAATCCATCAAAGTCAGCATTGTGGAGAATTCCCCACCTTGTAACCCTATGGATAAGGGTAAAAAACCCCTCACTCTAGCTAGGACCTTTGCTTCCTAGACTAAAGATAAAACAAAGGTGATTGTGAGCCAACAAGAGGCTATTGAGATGGAACCCTTGGAGAAACCTGTGGACAGAGCTAAGAAAGATGAAACTTGTCAGCTTAAGAAAAATGTGCTAAAATCTAAGCCTTCCCTAAAACTTGTTATGTCTACCCCCAACATTCTTGTTAAGGTTTCTAAGACTCATGAGGAGGCTATGGTGGGTTTGTGTTCTTTGAAACATAGCTCCTCAAATAAACATGGTGATAACAAGGTGATTGTTAAGAGAAATCTTGAAGGGGACATAAAAAAAGTGGGTAAAAAAGATAAGGGTAGTCATAATGTGGCTGAGGAAGGTATGAGCTAGTTTGTTGATATAGCCTTATTTTCTCACAAAGATAAGACTAATTCCCAAATGGAGGAGTAGGATGAAGTTGGGGCTACTCTTAAGCAGGAGAAGAAATATAAGAGAATTAAAAGATTTACTAGGTTGGCTCAGATGCAGTCCCCCAACTTAAAAGATATAGAAATGTCCAGTGATTCACATCAGGAGGAGGGTAACACTGATGGAGAGAAGAATGATGTCACTCCTGGGACTTCTCATCTTTTGGGTGAAGGAAATAGTTTGTTTGAAGAGATGAATGATCCTTATTATGGTACTTAAGAGCCAGGTTCCCCACATGGCACTCAAGCCCCTTCTATTGTTTAGTAGGGTTGTGAGTTATGTGTTCAGACCTCTAAGGATTTGGCTATGTTGAAGTCCAATGTTGAAGAGATGGAGGAAAACATGAAGACCATGACTGGGTTCAGCACCAAAATCATGCACAGGTTTGCAACGACTCTCTCTTTAGGATTTGGAGTTGAAGAGGCATGACATTGCTATTGAGAAGGTGGTTAATTATGATGAAATGTATGGATTCCTCACTGAGGAATGGGGAAAGTTGCTCCATTAGTATTTGTTTTTTATGTTTCTGTTGCTGGTTATGTTGTTTTTTATTATGTTGGTTCTAGACTTATCATTGTTTATGAATTGTTATTGTATTGTTTAAGTGTTGTTTTTGGGAAGTTGAGGGCTTATTTTTTTAGCCCAAATCAAAACACACCCACACACACATGAGGTAAAAAAATGATTAATTTATGATCTCCACCTTACATTTTTGCACTCATTTTGGTATTCATCCTTGTAGCATGTTTTAGGTCTCATTTCACTTATATCTTGGCCTAAATTAGTGTGATTACCCAATTGTACCTTTTTTTGAGAGTTTACAATGTCTAATGTGGACCAAAAAGCTAAAAGTACAATCAAATGATAACATAAGATTAAATAACCAATACCATTATGTAGCACTTAGAAAATAATCTATTTTCAAAAAATAGAACTCAAATTTGAGTCCATTTGTGAAAGTTTTGAGTCCTAGAAGTTCAAAAAGTGAGATCATGCATCAAAATTTATAATAAATCTATTTTTTTAAAATCTAGGAGTCGTGAGTGAAAATTGATTACATCATTATGAAGTACTTGAAAAAATGACCCATTTAAAAAATATATATACAAAAAAAAACCTCTATATGGCTGAGATATTGCCCTCTTGGGTGGTGGCTAGGCAAAGGAGAAGTGGTGTCACTAGTAGAGGTGGTAGCTAGTGGCTAGAGGGTAATGCCACCAAGGGAGGTGGAGGTTAGGCGATGAATAGGCCTAGGTTGCTTAGGCAATGAGGGAGTAGTGTGATAGCAATGCAATTATGATGGGTCATATTGTGGCCTCCACAACATGCCCCTATTCTTCTAAGAATTGGGGACCCTATTTTTTTATTTCTCTTTCAATTTTGTCCTTAAATATTGTATTTTATGTTTTAGGAGGGTAAAGTTTGAATTTCATCATCTTTTAGGTCATTTAGTTTTTAATGTCAAAGTTACTTGTTTAAAGTCTAAGTATAAGTGGATGTTTGTCAAGATGGTCATGATGAAGTGTTTCTATTCGTTGGCTTGTTAGAAAATGCTAATTTAGGATCTGTCAAAATTTTGTGTCAAGGGGTCAAATTCTTCCTTTGGTAGGGTTTCAAACTTTTCTTGTAGTCCTACAAGTTGCAAACTTACAAAATACCTTTGAAACTCCAAAAGCCTAACACTAGCAAACTTTTTGGTCAGACTTGCATGTATGCAAACCTCTAAGAAATCTCTAGAACCTTGATAGGCCATACTATCAAGATTTTTATGCAAGTTTGTATGTATGGAAATCTGAATGAAATACCTACAACCTTAATGTATCTTACCTTGTTAGACTTTTGAGTCTAACTTGCATATGTGCAACCATGTAAATAATCTCTGAAATCTTGACACATTTTGTCTATTGAGCTTTTCCACCTCATTTGTAGTGTAACACCCGCCTTGAACGCCTTAAAGAATACACACTTTTGCAATATGAAACAGGAATTTTTTTTTTTTTTAAAATGATTAAGCAATGTTAACACAACTAATTACAACATATTCTCTAAGGGTCCAAGGCTGCATCACTTAACAAATCAACTAACATAATTTAACATACATCAACAACTGATCCAATCCAAAGCATAATTGAACAACTGATTCATATTCATTGCATGTCGACAAATAATGTAATACCATCTACATAATTAAGTACACAACAGATATGCTTTCCTTACACATGAGTACATCATGATATCACCATTTGTAGACTACATCAGAATCACATACATTATGATTGATCTGTTACACAAATCTGGTACAAGGTTATACACATATATCTTCTCCAACTGGGACAAGTACAACTGGAACAAATCTTTTTCTGCATAAGATCCTGACAAGAGAACCAATGGATAAAATAGCTCTTCCACCCGACCATGTGGAACCCAAAGGTCCACCCCCCGAGCTAGGAGTTAACATGAGGTCCCAAACACTGACAGTCCGGTAGACGAAGGACAAACAAGAACAAAGGACGACCAACGCCAATACAACACATGGCAATAATAATACAACACAACATAACTTAACTTAACTTTCACTTCCAGAGGCGACACAAAACAAACGAGGAGAGACCGAACAAGGAATGCTAGGTTGTAGTAGGGAGAGTGTCATCGCATGGTCCTAACATGGGTTATCCTGACAGCCTCTCACTAGGCGCCGGCCCCCATCTATGGTTATCCTGACAGCCTCTCACTAGGCGCCGGCCCCATAGGGTGACACATGCGGAATCGACCTTCCTTTCATGAGGACAAGGAAGACAATCATGCCAACCAGGCCTTCTCTACCCATCCTTAGTCTATACAAGCACTACAGGCCATGGGAGAGGAATCCATTAATCTTGTTTAGTGTGAAATCTACCCTTAACCCCCTAGTTAATTTTAGGTTATCACTTGATTAATCTACTTCCAACGGGTTATCCTGACTGCCACTTTGGCGCCGGCCCCACGTTGAAAGCCACTCTCCTTCCTAACACCTAATAATCCTCAAAACATCATGCAAGACTTATAACAATACACGTAAATGAACACTGCAAGGCATAAACCCTCTTGCATCAAAATAGAATCATAACATCAATTGTTATCCAACACTTTTAACATTGCAAGACTTTATTCTTTTACAGATTTCAGATCTCTCCTTACGACAAAACAATACAATAAGATCACATGAGGTTTGATATCTCATCCTGAGATTATTACTTTACAAGACACAACATTCAACCTTGACAGAACCTCATTATACTTCATACTTTATTTGATACACATAAACGCTATTACATCGTAATTACAACATCAACAATACACAAGCTGCAAATACTCAACATTGACGACTTAGCCTCTGGAATTCGGGTTTGAACAACCTCAAATCGACTCATTACCACACTCAATCAATTCAATTCAAAATTCAGGAGATAAAATACTATCATTCATTCTCAGTTCAATGCAAACAGCTTCTGAAATAAAATCAACATTATATTACAACAATTAAATTAATACCTTGCAACAAAATCTCTAACTAATCTTTATTTTGTTTCAAAAGATAGATAAATTGTTTAACTAAAACATTACAATAATAATAAAAGAACCACTTAATTTCTGTTTACCATTCGACACTTTCATAACGATACGATCTTTATATACTTTCCTTCAATCTTGTCCAATTAACTTTATTCTATAAAGGATAATAACGCTAGGAGTGATATCTTACGACTGAACGATAACTACACGAGGAGAGTTCAATCATGAAAAGTTTGTTAACCTTCATTCGGTCTTGCAGATGTTCTAGCGAGCTCAACCAAATAGATTCTTTTATGATGATCTGAAACTGATCTTATCCATAGTGATTTAATTCCTTAGGGAGAATGGTCGTAAAAGTGCCCTATGCGAATAGTTTGAGATACTTTACTGCTGAGATGTAAAATTGCTATTGACTGTTTTTCCATAGAAATGGATAGCATCAGACCTTAACCAGTCATTTCTGGCAGACATTGACCTCACCACACTTTGTAGGTTTCAACAGTTGAACGCTGTATGAGCTCCGTCAAATTTCTTCACTGCACTGGCCTTCGGAGGAGCGCCAATCTACATCTTCGAGATATCTTGCTAGGTTTGTGTTGGTAGAGTAAATTGTTTGCTTGAAATCCAGTGACGAGCAAGAATGCGAACTGAGGTGGGACGTTCACATGAAAAGCTCCAACCAGATATATTACAAGGGATAATAAATATAATTAGACTAATGTAATTTGTCAAGCGCTGGACCACCACCTATATTTCATCCCTTTCTAAGGCTAGTGTTCGCTTATAATCCAAATGTCCTTTAAAACTTTCCAGATCCACAGAAACAAAGGTCTAAAAAGAATGCCACTGCTCAAGCCATAGTTCAAACTGTTAACTATTGTAGTGTCATTTAGAAGATTGGTAGAACCATTTATTAACAGAAGGGACAAGACAAATACCGAGGCTGCATTATTCATCTCCTCGAGTTAAATGTATACCTTAAACTTTAATATTGAAATCACAGTTAAATCTGCAGCGATTGGAAGGGTTATGATTGCAGTGGCTGCAAATATACCCAAGGTGGCGATTGGCTGGTAACAGCGATCTAGAAAATACATAACATAATGCATTTCAGGCAACACTCCTCCAGATTCGCTGTGAGAGCAGTAGTAATCGATGCAAGACAAAATAGACAACACTTAGCCAATGAATTCGTTCAAGGCAAGGGCGATCTTTCCCGGATGATTATAATTCGCTCAAACTGATAGTAATCAGCTGTTTGCAGGCCAGCATGACTTCAATCACCCTAGCTATGGAGTGGACTGGTCAGATATAACAACTTTTCCAGTTTTGCAATGCAGGAAACCTAATTTATTAAAACAAGCAAATTATAAGGACGGCAGTTTGATAAGTTCTCAAATGAAATTGTTAAAACAGATTATAATACGGCTAGAACCAATTATTAGATAACAGTTACAGGTGAGAGCAACTTTGACAATTTTTACAGCAGGTTGGTTGAGTGACGCAGATTTAATGATCTTAGTGGTGGTGGTAATTGTATATCTGATGACACATCTTAAGTAGATATTCATTTCGCTCTCCGATCTTTGCGAAATTTAATTCTATAAATGCAAGTGTGTAAATGCTATGAAGCATTGATTCTATTTAAGTGACAGCTGTTCAGTGGTGGAGAAGAATCCATTTAGGTGTCAAGTAAGCTGCACGTTATAAGTTATTAACAATTTTCTGAATGAATCTCTGCATTGAATATGTTGACATGGAACATCTAGTGTCCACATAATCACATGTCACCTATTGTGTTTTTAATACCATTTTCCTGTGGTGCTTGTTTACATTGGCCTTCCTAGTTGTTGCATAACTTTATCCATCGAGTAAGATGTATTCTGGAGAATGGCGTTATGGAAGCATTATCACTATTAGTAGTAGTTGATAGAATACAGTATCATGGATCAGAAGGGTGGACTTAGAGATAGCACTAGAGGACAACCATTCTAAAACCACCGAATATCATATTATTGATATTTAACTTTATTTAAATGGATCATTGTCTGTGTGCTAAGAACAGAGTTCATTCCTTCCTATAGCACATCTCCAAAAGCCGTCAGCTGGATACTGCATGACCAAATAATTAAATTATTTGTGACAAGCCCACAGAATCTCAGATAATCATTCTACCCAAGCAAATATAGTTTGACAATGGCAAATCAAATTAACAGAGCATCGTCATTATATTCCTATCATCAGTATTAAGGCTAAACCCCTCTATCCTACTCACCGGGCATGTTCCAGAGCAATGAACGAAAACAGGTGCAAGCTTTCAGCCTTTTTAATGGCAAACCTTTATTATAAAGCTATAGAACATCTAGAATCCGTTGCATATTCTTGGCACGAGTTATCATTGACATGGTCTTTTTGTCTTGTAATAACAGTCTACAGATGTAAAACAGTCACCAAGAGTGCTGTTCAAAATGGGGAATCATCGTATTGATCTTATGTAGGAAAGGTGAATGGAACACCACCGATTGCTTCTTACAAGACATTCGTCAGGGAAGCTAGCGGCCACAGGATTTGGTGGACGATTCAAGGGCAGCATTGTCTGGAGGAATAGGCGAATGAAAAGACATTAGAACTTTCACTCCAGACAAAATAAGGCAGCGAACTCTCTTAATCGCCACCTCCCTTTCACGCCATAGCATAAACTCACAGTATAATCTGATATTACCGATCCACTACAGAATAAATCGAGTCTACTTTTATTTGAGATGAAATAAGGTAGCGAGCTAACTACAACATTACCTCCCTTTCACACCCTGGCGTTGCCATTTGTTCAATGCCCCAGCAGAGCTCCCCATGTAGCGAATTTGCTCCCATCTGCCCATTTTAGCAGAGAAAGTAGAGGAAATGGAACACACGAGATCAAACCCAAAGGCGTCAGAAATGCTGGTATCTGAGAGACATATTCTGCGTGAATGTAATGATAGTAGGCGTCCTACCATTGCAAATTATCAGCTCTATACTCTGCGAAAGAACCAGATTGTCTTTGTCTGCCAACTTGGCCAGAGGTTGAGCCTGAGGTTTAGGGTTTTAGTAATCTTCAAATCCAAAAGTGCCCGCCAAGATATTTTACAAAGTTGGACAGTTTCAGGGATTTTCAGAACGACGTTGGGGCTAATAGATGATTATTTTTCAGTCAACTAGTAACTAATACCAAAAGAACACACAAGAGTTAATAGGTTCCTAGGCAACATCGCGACGAGATCTCTGAACAAATAAGACATCAATCACAGATGATTGAACATACATTCCGTGCGTGGCCCTTGGCGTAACCCTAACTTTAACATAAGATACCCGTTAAATCTGTGTTGAAATGTATAGATGTGTTTTCTGATACAGCCGATGCTTTAGGTATTAAATATACCCAACGCCTATGCTTTAGATATAAATGGCCTGGAAAAGGATGAAAGACAGAGAATCTTAAAATGACTCCTGGTATAATTAGGCTCACAGTCCTAAAATTTGCACATGGGACAGAGATGAAACAAATCTGGTATAGCTACGGTTTTTTTTTTTTAATTCAATGGCTCCACTGTTATGAGTTACAGTGCCGATCTGTTTGCTTGACAGAATAGTTTAGTGGGTGAGAGGATAACGAAATGGCAAAAGACAATTCATGGTTGAAACCACGCAAGAAGTTTAGACTGAGAGATCTTACGGAAAGGTCGTCTAACATCTTCATACCCTACCTATTTTATGCCGGTCTGAGAGCGCACACAGACGGTATTACTGAAATACATCCTCCATGATAAGAAGTAACCATAAAAAATGAATGATTGTGGGGACGACAGAATAATTCGGCAAAGCAGTGAATGGAGGACAATTGAACAACGAATTCCTTGGGCAGAAAAGATGTATTTAAACCCTAAGAGAAGATGCTGATTACACACAGAGAAGACAGTCTACAGAACTATTTGGAATCCAATAAACTATAACAACATTTGCAGATTCGAAATGAAGTTCAGAGATAAGACATTCGACGGAACCTGGTTTCACAATCGCCTCGACGAATCTGCTCCAATCGTTGCAGTTCCAAGCTGCTTCTTCCCTTTCACCTGTCATGATCTCCTTGAAGCCCCTACAGCTCTTTTATAACTCAACCTCTCCCCTCTCCAAGGGCTTGGCACGCGATCCCGTGCACAACTCATTTAAAGAATATGTATTTTTTTTTTATTTAATTTAAAGATCCCAATTATTAGATATTTTATTTTATTAATATATCTTTTCATAGCCGACCCAATTTATTGTTATAAATAGAATAGTACTATATCGACAATTATATATTTTTGTACTATACTTTAATTTATCTTATTAATCAAGTTGTAAATCACAATTTACAACATGATTACATCTATTTATTTATTTAAATATTTATTATAATTAATATTATATTGAATAATAGAAACTTCTTACAACTTTATTTATCAACAACACTTGTATTAAAATAGTAATTTATTTATAGCTAAAATTGACAACTAACGGCATTATGCCCATTTAACAACACTTATACTCTTCCGTAGAATAATTCTAATTAAAGCACAACATTGCCACACATACTTAGACACCTGCAGAACTCATTAGACTCCAAGATACGGCATTACCTGACCGTAAGACATGGGCGAATAACCACCACTAACCACAAGGGTAAACTGACGATGAAGGAACACTGACTAGGGACCTCACGTTAACTCCAACAACTAATCCATTGGCGAAGGCACGCTCAGACCTGTAATCAGGTGGAGTCGATGCCTAGTACCTGCATCCTGCAGCAACGCATAGTTAACCATAACAAGATATACATATACATCACAAGCAGTCCTATCGTGAGTGGAAATCGCAGTGAGGTAGGGTACTCGAGAACGAGTAATACAACACTGTTCCATTCACGTTTATAAATAACAATCAACTATATTGAACAGAGTATCAGATTACTAATCTACGACATAAAATGATCAACTAACTTTCAATCCATATAATGAATAACATCAAAGCATCTAAAACATCAGTTCATTTATCAAATTGTAAAGCATAAAATGGCATAATCCAACATCAACATCTGTTATCTTAACAATTAAGTTCACAATGAAGTAACAAGATAGCAAGAGGTCCATCTTCTACGGTCTAGGACACTGTAAAGTTTAAGCAAACATCAATCTGATGGACGATGAGACGAGGGGCACTACATGTAGGACTACAATGCTGCATGTAATCTCTAAAACCCTGATACATCCTACCCTGATGAAATTTTGGGTTCAATTTGCAAAGTTGCAAACTTATAGTAGAAAATATCTAAAACCCTAACATATTTTCTTAATAAGACTTTTTCACCCCATTTGCATAAATGCAAGGTTACACTTAAATCTCAAAACCTTGACACGCTTAATATCGCTAGAGTTTTGGGTTTGATTTTCAAGATTGTCGAGTTGCACCTAAACTTCAAAACCCTAACAAGTTTTATATTGTCAGACTTTTTCCTCCCACTTGCAAGACTACAATGCTATACACAAACTTTGAAACCTCACAAATACTACAAAAGACACTCAAAACCCCACAAATTACAAAAGAGTGGACTTTTTCTCATGATCTTACACATATGTAGAACTACACCTAAACCCCATAACCTTGTCAGTATTCTAAAATAGTTAAATATTTCAAATTTAGTAGGCATGAGTTTTCCATAGTCCATTAGATTAGTGCAAAAGTTCTTCTAGATTTAATTGTGTGTGTTTTTGTATTGATGTTTCAGATCACACTTAGTGATCCATCATAAAAATTTGCAAAGTTACCCTATGCTTTCAATGTTGATTTTATCTTTTTTATGGAAGATCAATGATATGTATTATGTCTTCTCTTGTGAAGATGAAGTATAAGTTTTAGGGCATGGTTCCTCCCTTGAAATTCATTTTAGAACTTTCTACCATTTTATAAATGGACCTAGGCCATTTAAGCCTAGGGGAGTTCCCATAGAGAATTGTGGAGACTAGTTGTAGAAATCCCATGACAAGAAACTTGGCATAGAGTCCTATCAGATGTTAAATTTTTATTGTCAAACAACCTAGATCCAGATCATTTTTGAGCAATTGTTAGATAATTTTACATCATATTTATAGAATGGTTAAAAGTGTAAGAAAGACATGAAGGATAGTCAAGAGAAGTTGTACAATAGACCATGACGTGCATTGGCACTTCAAGTTTTAGATCAAATGTAACGTAAAATTAGAAGTCAAAAGTATAAGTCATGTGACATTTGGAATTCCCTTGTAATTTTGTTTTATATGGTTCTGGGAGAGAAATCTTTTCATATTCCTCTACCTATTAAACCTATAAATATGTAATGGTAACTCATTTTAAGGGGTTGGAAACTTGATTTTAGATTAATACAAGATAATTTTGCTCCTCTATTCCATCTCTTTTCTATAATTTTTTGGGTTTTCCAATTTATAACTTTGGGATCTTGCACTTTATACATTCAATCATGAAATTGGATGAATTTGAAATGTGCTTCACAACATTGGTGTCTTGCTGATGGTGAGATGCTTTTCATGACCAAAATGAACACATTCTTGTAGTTTATAATTAAATATTTATCATGCACATAGGTTGTGGGAGTCATCTCTTCAACATGTGCTTGGAATAGAATGGTTGTTGATGCAACTTTAATAGTTGGTTTTATTCCTTTGAAGATTACACCTTCTTGTGTGTTGGTTGCAAATTTTTGAGCCAAGTTAAGAATGGTTTACATAAGATTTGATTATTCATCAAATGGTGTATGAAATTCAAGATTGGTAGGCTTAATCTCTTTCTCACCTTTCTTTTACAGTTTTTTAATCTAGTGGTTAGGTTAGTTTAGTTAGTTACAATTTTGGTTTTAATTTTGTGATTTTAGTGTTAGGGTTTTATGAACAAATAAAATGATGAATGTATTCACATATGAGGCAAAACATTAACTGATTCACTCAATTTTCATGTGTTGCAATCATGGTTTAAACTTAATGTGTTGTAAAATTTAAAAACACAATCTCATTTAAAGTGGTACTGAAATTAATTGTGTTGGGGTTTAGATTTGCAATTCAAATTTGGTATACACTCATGGTCATGAAATTAAATATGATTAAATGTATGATTGGGCTATACATAATCAATTTTACAATCTTATGCTATTAGATTTTATTAACGACCTTTCATATTCCATTAGAGCCTCTTGAACAAAACAATCAAAACACTCACCTACTTTGCTATTTTAGGCATCTTTTCAACTTGCAAATTTAGAAGACTCTCTAGGTTGAAAAACCTTTCAAGTAGGGGAAGTATTATTGTACCAACTTGTTGGTGTGTCAAAAAACACATCAACAGGTCAACCTAGCAACAACGAAGGAGGTGAGCTAGAATGACCACCAAAATGTTTGGATTGCCAGATAGAAGTTTTAATTAACATTGATGAAGGGCATGACAGGGGCCAAAACCCTTATACTCCTACTGTTGCAAGGTACTACATTCCCTACAATAATAGTGGTATAGGGGGTCAGGTACTCTCATGTGGAAATAAACAACACAACACTTTTTTTTAAATATTTTTTTTTTGGTTTTTGTGATTTTTTGAATTTTAAAAACTTTTAAATTAAAAAAATTTACAAAGCATAGGAATAATTTTTTAACACCTACTATATAGTACTATGCAGGCAAGTTGTATGGTTGTCTAAGCTTAAAAAAAATGTGTTTTGTCAAATTGCTCCCATTTGGATGAATTCTATGTTGATCCATAAGTTTTTGGTTGCTCCAGATGCAATGGTGCTCTTTGTTTTGTGTCAAAATGGTCCAAAAATTGAGTTGTCCATAAAAGATAAAAATATGAGCCCTATAAGAAAATCATAATAAATTGACATATTTGGACATAATAATAGTGGACCTTAGCTAATTTAACTATTCTAAACATAATGATGAGCTCAAAATAGCTCCACTATTCACCAGATATGCCAAATACTAAGATCTACTTGCCCCCATTACCTATAAAAGGACTAACCCTATGATATCATAACTCTAATACCATGTTAGAATTTTTTATATACAACAAATATATCTAGAACATAATGTCTATAAGCTAATCAAAAAATTAGGAAATAGAATAAATATATTCAATATTCAATCTTAGAGAAAATTTATAGGTAACCTACAAATATATAGACCTCTTGGATTAATGAATCAAAGATATGACATGTCCAAGAGGTAAAAGTTTAACTCCCAATTAGGAGGGGACTTAACACACTCTAATAGGTGGAATGTATCTCAACAGAGACTAGATAAGTGTCACTTAGGTACATAAATCAAGGAATGTGATTGATTGGCACAACTACCAAAGTTTGCTTAAATAAAGTGAATAATAAAATATAAATGGTAATTATCTGAGCCTGACATGGACCTTGCTTAGTGATACTATTTTATTACTCTAATAAAACATGTATGATAATATGATAGTAGCTATTGAGGCAAGTGAAGTATAATGGGCTATTCATTCTTAATGGTAGTGACAGTGTTTGGTTGCAATGTTATCTATCTAGGATCTTTGTAAATTGGTGTGTTTTGGCTAATGTTAGTCGTGCTAGTTGGGGTGATGTTAATAGTATTGAGTAAAATAGATCCTATGCACTATGAGCCCATTACTAATCATCGTTTAAGGAAAATCTTCAAAACCTCCAATGTTGGTAGCTTAATAATGTTAAATGCTATTTGGATGTAGATGTTATCAAGGATGGCAATGTGCATACTCATGCAATGATATTTGAAGATTTTCATAAGAAGCTTTAAATGGCGATTCCAACTAAGGGTATTCAAGAGAGCATTCAAACTCAATTGGTACATTCATAGGCATAGGAGGTCTATGGGGATGATTATATGTTGGAGGTAAAAGAGGAGATGCCCATAAGGGATGGAAAAGGAAAATAAAAAATAGAGATTGTAGATGTGGAGATTAGGTTGATGTAAGAGGAGGTAAGAGCTCTTATGGAAGATGTTCATGCCCTTGAAGGATTCTATGAAGACCTTATAATGGTCATAAAATATGGTAATAACCCATCATAAGGGAATTCTAAAGATTTCTTGTGGCTATACTTTATGACTATTTGAAAATGATATTCTCACTTGGGTGGCTAGATGGGTGGAAATAATCATTTATATTTGATTTGTTAGGATGAAGAAGGCAATTTAGGGCAATTTGTGCCAATAATGGAGCTCATGGATATCTAGAGTAATGGAGTTTAAAACAAAGCCTATAATCACTAGTGCTTGGCTTGAGCTAGTGGTGGATTGGTAAGTTGGGGAGTGGCTAAAATTCCATAAAAAGGTGGTGTTTATTTATGATGGTGACTAGAATAGGGTTTCTTATTGTATATATGTTTCTATTATCAGGTAGTTTGGCTCTATTAGGTCTTTTGGTAATGCCCATGTATTTAGTGATTTTATTTCTATCATTGTGCCCATTCTTTTTGTTTAATGTATTGTAATACTTAAGCTTTCTTATTATTACTACACCTATGTATATGAATCTTTATGAAAGTCATATTCTATGTATAGTTTTATCAGATGTTGGTAGCTAGGATGGGGATTTGTTTATAAAACCCTAGTATTATATCTAAAAAATATTTAATTAATAAACATTTATATTTTCCATACTTTTATTATACTTATATTTAATATGCTCTGAATGTCAATACTATTTCCATAATTAATCAATGTAGTGTTTATTATACCTTTGTTGTATAACACATTATAACAATGCATCTACTTTTATTAATATAGTATGACACTTATTTTATAACATTTTAGTATAAAATACAATTGTGCTATTATATAATAATATAATGAATGTATTAACATCTAATTTTTTCTTTATAAAAGAAGTTCAACAAAATCCAATTTTAGAATTAATATTAAGAAATCAAAACACACACACACACAAGGTCATAAATTACCTACTTTGTGATCTACACCTTACATTTTGACACTCATTTTCATATCCATTATTATAGCACGTTTTAGCACTTTAGTGTGATTAGAAAGTTGTTGATTTTTTAGAGTTTTGTAATGTCTAATATGGACTAGAAAGTTGGAAGCATAATCAAATGATAGTATAGGAATAAAAAGCCAACACCATTCTGTAGTTATTAAAAAATAATCCACTTTTAAATAACAAAACTCAAATTCAAGTTTGTTTGTAATGCCCCGTCATGCAACCCTAGAGTGCAAGGCTAAAAGTACAAAATTACAGAACTAATTTTTTTTTGAAGCAAGTAAATGCAATAAGAGTAACCAAAGATGTCATAATACACGACATGAAGAAAAGTGCACTTCTAACTCCTCTAGGGAAACATAACGGCATTAGAGAATATAAAGTATAAACCACACAAGTGATAACCATTTTACTACTGCTATAAATCAAATCAACTTTTACATTAGCAAGATAGTTAATTTATCAAGGTCTTAGTACAAGATTACAAGATTACAAGATTACAAGACCGATCTTGTCGGTTTACAAAAGAATGCATAAGAAAGTATACAACACCACCGAAGGTAGGAAGCAAACTGGAACTAGAACACCTCTGCACAAAACTTGAACGGCATCTCCAAAAAAGACCAATGGATAGCTCTTACCACCCAACCATGTGGAACCCTAAGGTCCACCCCTCCGAGCTAGGAGATAAAGATGAGGATTCCACTAAGCCAAGAAACAACATCCAAAAATAAAAGAACGAAACTGACTTGACACAACCGACCATATCATCAAAGCTGCACAAGACAAGACATCACTCCAGAGGTACTACCAAGAAACAACAGAACTGCATAAGGAGAGTGTCATCGCATGGTCCTAACATGGGTTACCCAGGCTATCTATCCCCAGAAGCCGGCCCCCATCTATGGTTACCCTGGCAGCCTCTCTCTAGGTGCCAGCCCCATAGGGTGACACATGCGGAGCCGACAGGTCCTCTCATGGAGACAAGGAGGTCGGCCTTGCCAACCAGGCCTTCTCATCCCATCCTTAGCCTGTGAGAGCACTCAAGGCATGGGTGAGGTCTCTTACTTATCTTGTAAAGTGTTTTAATACCCCAACCCTCTTGATTAAGTTATTAAGTTTTCCACATGCTTACAACTTCCATGGGGTTACCCAGGTGACCTCTCACTGGGCACCGGCCCCACCATGAAAGCCACTCCCTTAGTGTTCTCTGATCAAACATACATACCACACATGCATGTAATAATCACCAATCAGATCCGAGCCATAACTTACACCATTCACTAGGCCACAATAATAAGACCATAGAAACCCATCAAAATTTGATGCAATACCATCAAGAAACCAAGAACTATATTCAAGAGACCATTCTCATTCATTACAAGATATGAAAATCCAGATATCCCATTACATTGACATGCCACTATTTGGACCAACAATCAAGACACCTCACCTCTGGAGTTAGGTCCAACCAAAGATAAAGAAACCATAATCAGACAAGGTCAACCTTCCACATTGACAACAAGCGGCCATGACATCACACAAGATTCCTACTTCACAACAAACCAACATAGACCAAGTTCCACCCCAAGGTATCATAATACTCCAATACAAACATAAGCTACGACCAAGGAGGAGATCGAGTAAGAGTTTCAAAGGACTCCAGATTCAATCATGAAATCAACTTACATCAAGTTATCACAAATAGCAAAACTTCAAAACTTTAGGAGTTAATAGGGCAAGAATGGTGAACCATAAACTGAACATCCTTACTTAAACAAAGGTCAAAGAAAGCTCATAAAATAATTCCATTGATAAATCAATCCCAAGCCAAAGACACTCTAATTACCCTTAATATAACAAAACACAATTCCTTGATTTCCAAAATAAAAGTATCTAAAATGAAGAAACTACACATACGATGATATCCTCTGTACACGAAGCACGAAATAGAATATTACAAGCCTGACCAAAAGATTAATATTTAACAAGGTAATTAATACCCGAAGCACAATATTGTTACCTCATGAATCAGGAACATTAATACAAATTACTTCTACAATTTCCAAAGACAACTAAAAGTAAATACATTTCCTTAAGTCCATTTCCTAACAATTACCAATTGTAGAACCACAACAATACTCGTAATTCCCTTTACATGCCATCTACTAACTGCCCTACTACAATTTTTAAATCATTACAACCCTAATTAATTTAACTTACCATTTAAGATCTGCCACTTATCATTTCTAAATAAACATCTATAAGTACTTTATTTACAATAAGCAAAATCTTTCTCTGACGTTAAAACAATTACAAACAAAATCAAAACAACTATAACATAAATATTTCTCCAATAAGCACCTTCCAATCTACTAACTCTATGAGCACATTCATGAAAATAGGATAAATATCTTTAAAAGCATAATTTACTATCGCAATAGACTATTTACCACAATCTACTAATTTAAACTTTTATATATACCCTTACAGGCTTAAACTACAAGCTCTACAACATCATTCATAAATAGATTTTCTTAAGATTACATTCCTATTTCACAAGAACGATCACGTGCCAAAACTATTATACGAATCACAACTTCAATTACAAACATTATAAAACAACCATTATAAACCTATACAATTTCCTATAGGCATAGATGCCCAACTAACCTTTTTACCAAATATCATTTCAAATCAAAAACACTATAAATGATTATAAATTTCACACTATCCATATGTAACAGATTCGCTAAGAAAACCAACTTCCAATTTAATTTCCTATCTAATAATATATCATCTACCATTTCCTATTGAAATACATATCTTTTTTACCAAGAGCAAAAACTTCCATTCATATATAACCAACTATGACCTCATGAATCTACGACTTCCCTAAAGGCACAACTTCCATTACCTTTTCCAACTGCCACAAATTCACTAAATAAATAAACTCCCATTGACATAAAACACCTACAACAAATATACTTATATCCCAAGCATAACTTTTATCTAATAATTAACCATATCTAGCAAAACACACCATTAGGTTGTATACCCAAATGAACAATGTAATTTCAAGAACTTAGCAATACTTGAGTACCAAGGATAATACTACTATGCATCACTTAAGAGATTTTAACTTATTTCAGATAACATAAATAACTATGAAATAAATAAAACACAATATCGAATTCATTTCTATATTGTACTTTGGATAAAATAAATAAATAAAATTAAATACAATACCTAATGAATAATAAATAGTTACATTACTCAATTAAATAATAAAAGAAATTAAATTTTAAGAATAAAATATCTCCAAATTCTTTTATCTAATAAGAAGTTTAACCAAATTTCTAAAAACATCTTCCCTAAGTATTCTTCATAATTTCCACAACTCTCTCTCTCTAACAACTTACTAAATTAAAACCTTATTTTATTAATTTACTAAACAAATTAACATTCCATAATAATGAGAGAAATCTTAAAAGATAAGGATATATATATATATATATATATATATATATATATATATATATATATAAAGATAACATACTATATTTCTATTTTCTCTCTAACTAGTTTCCACTCCCTCATAAGAAAGTAAGGAAAATATAATAGAATGTTACCTTTCCTAATTCTATGTAGGTTCAGAGAAAAGGCAACTTTTCTTAAGTAATCAAGCATTTAAGCTAAAATGGAGATGCCTCAAATAATGATTTTAAAACATAACTGAATATTCACAAAGGCATCTGCCATTAGACAAATCTAATTATTGCTTGGCAAGAAGAAATATTTTTCTATCTACAAGTTTATGTTCGTAGAATGATATTAAGATTATATACAGAGATTCACACCCAGCAAGTGTATAGAGATTATGGTATAATACCATTGACAAGCAGAGGAAATAAAAGAATGGATTGTCATGCAGAGGCAAATTTAATGAGTGGATGGCACAAAGATTTGATAATATTGCTAACATGCAGGTTTAAACTGAGACTGGATGCCTCCATAGCATGATCAAAATGTAGATTTAAAATTGAGGTTCAATGCTTCGACCAAAATGCAGATTTAAATATGAGGTTCAATGCTTCTATGGAATGATCAAAATACAGATTTAAAGTTGAGGTTCAATGCTTCTATGGAATGGTCAAAATGCAGATTTAACACAGATATAGTCAAACCCATTTTTTTCCAATAGTTTCTAGGCAGGCAACTTCTGTCTCAAACTGCGCGCAAATGAAAATGAATCTCAAAATTCTGGGACATGGGTTTTGTGCAAAATGGCCCATATTGAGTAGTAACGCGGGAAGTTTTCTCCAATTCAAAAAGGTTTAGGAGTTACGGTCAAAGCATTAAACTTAGGCGAGCATGGAAAAATGTCTTCCATAAAATGGCCCTGAGTCCTCATATCAAACTTCACAAAAATAAAGGAAAGAGAACAAGTGGAAAGAATTAAAGGAATGAGATGGCAGAATGAGAGTAAGGGTTGATGCTTGAGCCAAGATAAATTTTATCATCAAGGTATTTATAGACTCATCATGGATGATAAAGAATGTGCTTTGTTACACTTAGCAGGAAGAAATTGTTGAGGTGCAGTTCTAAAAAGATCAAAAGAGTTGCTACAGACCAATGACTAAAGAGTGAGGGAGATACACATTTGAATACATAACTATCACAAACAATATCTAATCCATTGATTCGATTGACATACCTGGAATTTTATCCTTGAGTCTCTGAATCCTCTACCCTTTTGCTTTCCTTCCTTCTTCCTGTTCCTCTTCTGCCAAAAACCCCCAAATCTTGTCTCCCCCCTAAAATTTTCCATGATCCCTTCAAATATTCCTACTATCATAAAAATAGCCAAAACCATAATTTCCATCCCATAACTCTCCTGTTACTAGAATCCACTTCCTCAAAAATTAAATACATTAAATTTCATTAAATTTTCCACCACCAAAAAGATTCTTCCAATCTTATAATTTATAACCACTCATACGACAACTCACTATTAATAAAATTAAACTTATAAATACAATATAAAATAGTATCTAACAAAGGATATTTACTCATTTAATATGATAGTAAATATTTATAATTTATCTATTATTACTATAAAAATTATTAATTAAATTTCTATCAAATATTTAATATTTCACAAAATTAATATTGTTTATTTACAAAATAGATTAATAATCTCTATTAAATGAAACAATTAAACCAACAATAAGCAACTCAAAATTACATACCAAACATTTCCAATGATAACACTCTACAGAACAAAGAGACTCATATACGACAACTCAAGGCATTTATTTCCCATATCAAAATTATTCTGAGCCAATATAAATTGATAATCCATAATTCCAAATTAATGACATAAATGCTCTTGAACAACAGATAATCAACTCTAGTCTATTTTAAAATCCAACCAAGGAATCAATCCAAGTTCTAAACCAACCAAATATTATGTAATAATCATAATAGAAGCATTATTAGTTAATAATAGATCATAAAAGTATTTTTCCAACCACAAATAAACATTATTAACATGACTTGACTATACATCACAACACGAGATACCCAACATAACAAGGCAAGACCACGACTCGAGACAACAACAGAAAACAAGGACCGACCTAGTGGAATAGACCTCGCATTATCTCCCATCATTAATACCCATTGGTGTAAGAACCCGCTCGAACCTGCTATATCAGGTGGAGTCGAGGTTTGGTACCTGCAGCCTGCATCCGAGCAATTGGTTGTATAAAATCAAACACATATATGCCAACACACATAGAGAGTCAAAGAATCGCGGCGTAGTAGGGTACTCGAAGCGAGTAGTACTACACCGTCTCTGCTCTTGAAACAATATCATAACAACTTTTATCTGAATTCAACCACCACAATTCAAATAACACATGATGATATTAATTCGCATCATAACTAAAATAACAGTAGTGCCATCATAAACTCATAATACCTATCTAATTATACCAGTCAAACATAGTTCATCAAAATAAACATAAATCATGACCTACTAATCAACGGCCTCAGACTGAATCAATGCAATGAACGACTAACAACTGTCACCAATTTGATAGAGAGCAATGCAAAACCACTGCTATCACAAACCAATGAGGAGGGGGCACTACATCCTCCCTCCCTAAAACTTGACTTACTCCTGGAAGTCACAAATCAGGGTAGAACATAATATATTAACATTGTCATATTCCATCGCCAACATTCTCATCCATAATAACCAATTGTTCATATATCAAGCACAAATGTTCAACAAGAGAAATATCAATTCTTTACCTTTATGGCGCATCTTGTGATCTACTCATAACTAATTACACTTTTTGGCAATCTCATACAATCCAAAGAATTGCAGTCACATATAACCAAGGAAAGGAATATATCTCATTTCTTATTTTCACTAATTTACAAGTCATGCAGAGTACAATTCTCCGCGGAGTCCTCCCTTGAACATACTATCAGAGGTTCAAAATGAATATGATAGAACAACACTTACAACAACTGGGGCCAACAACATCCAACATTTGGAATAGCCACCATAGAGATTGTAAAAATAATTGCAAACCCAAGTGGGAAAATAATCAAATCCAACTTTACGTCACAGAGTGCCAGCAATTTTCAACAATAAATCAAGTAAAAAGAAAAGAGTTTTGGTGACCACTCCTATCATAAGAAAGCTCAAAGAAATAAAATTCATTGCTAACCCCCAACAACACATGAAACAACCGTTAAAAAATTTCAAAACAACCAAATTATACAACAAATTCACATCACGATGTGACTAATTTTAGTCACATAAAGGGAGTATCCGCTACACAACACTCGAGGACACAAGGTCCAGAATTTGTTAGAGAATGTACACCAACACTCAAATGATTTAGTTAACTACATCCTTTTATCTAAGAAACTTTTATACAAGGATTTAAGGCAACATAGTCGCTACTTATATACAAACAACTTCTATCTTTAATACAGTACAATTTCTTTTTTTTTACTAAGCTATGAACATACACAAGTACTTCCTTATGCAAGAAAATATAAAGGGAATGTATGATGTCACACAGGAATAATTTAAAGCTATAATTGACTTACAGTATCACATTCATGATCTTATGGGTCCAATGCAAGCTCCAATTTGATCCCTGCACATGGTTCTCACACAGGCATACAAAATGATAATTTTCATAAATCACAACAATTCTTCCATACGAAGTCATGACCAGCCAGGTGATAAATGTTAGGTTATCAACAACCATGTTAAGATACCCCACACATGACATCACATAACCACATGACTCACCAAATGATTAAATCATTCCAATACTTAATTACATGCACTATCATTCTATTGGCAAATATATCATCACATTTTCATAAATGAAGAAGAAAGAATGCATCATAGACAAAAAAGTAAACATGACATAAAGAATTCATTTCTTAAAGAGCAAGTCTGTAAACTTATCAACCTTCATACTAATACATACAGGTGAGAGATACTATTACCAACTCACTACAACGAGAAAATCGTTTAACCTAGGGCAACAACAACAATCGAGAGGTCTTAGTGTTACAACCTGGGATATAGTTAATCTACAGAGTTTAAGCACTAGGTCACATAATGGGCTCAATTGTAACCAGAGTACCCAGTGTTTAAACTTGGCTCTGATACCAAATGTAATGCCCCGTCATGCAACCCTAGAGTGCAAGGCTAAAAGTACAAAATTACAGAACTAATTTTTTTTTTGAAGCAAGTAAATGCAATAAGAGTAACCAAAGATGTCATAATACACGACATGAAGAAAAGTGCACTTCTAACTCCTCTAGGGAAACATAACGGCATTAGAGAATATAAAGTATAAACTACACAAGTGATAACCATTTTACTACTGCTATAAATCAAATCAACTTTTACATTAGCAAGATAGTTAATTTATCAAGGTCTTAGTACAAGATTACAAGATTACAAGATTACAAGACCGATCTTGTCGGTTTACAAAAGAATGCATAAGAAAGTATACAACACCACCGAAGGTAGGAAGCAAACTGGAACTAGAACACCTCTGCGCAGAACTTGAACTACATCTCCAAAAATAACCAATGGATAGCTCTTACCACCCAACCATGTGGAACCCTGAGGTCCACCCCTCCGAGCTAGGAGATAAAGACGAGGATTCCACTAAGCCAAGAAACAACATCCAAAAATAAAAGAACGAAACTGACTTGACACAACCGACCATATCATCAAAGCTGCACAAGACAAGACATCACTCCAGAGGTACTACCAAGAAACAACAGAACTGCGTAAGGAGAGTGTCATCGCATGGTCCTAACATGGGTTACCCAGGCTATCTATCCCCAGAAGCCGGCCCCCATCTATGGTTACCTTGGCAGCCTCTCTCTAGGTGCCAGCCCCATAGGGTGACACATGCGGAGCTGACAGGTCCTCTCATGGAGACAAGGAGGTCGGCCTTGCCAACCAGGCCTTCTCATCCCATCCTTAGCCTGTGAGAGCACTCAAGGCATGGGTGAGGTCTCTTACTTATCTTGTTAAGTGTTTTAATACCCCAACCCTCTTGATTAAGTTATTAAGTTTTCCACATGCTTACAACTTCCATGGGGTTACCCAGGGGACCTCTCACTAGGCACCGGCCCCACCATGAAAGCCACTCCCTTAGCGTTCTCTGATCAAACATACATACCACACATATAGGTAATAATCACCAATCAGATCCGAGCCATAACTTACACCATTCACTAGGCCACAACAATAAGACCAAAGAAACCCATCAAAATTTGACGCAATACCATCAAGAAACCAAGAACTATATTCAAAAGACCATTCTCATTCATTACAAGATATGAAAATCCAGATATCCCATTACATTGACATGCCACTATCTGGACCAACAATCAAGACACCTCACCTCTGGAGTTAGGTCCAACCAAAGATAAAGAAACCATAATCAGACAAGGTCAACCTTCCACATTGACAACAAGCGGCCATGACATCACACAAGATTCCTACTTCACAACAAACCAACATAGACCAAGCTCCACCCCAAGGTATCATAATACTCCAATACAAACATAAGCTATGACCAAGGAGGAGATTGAATAAGAGTTTCAAAGGACTCCAGATTCAATCAAGAAATCAACTTACATCAAGTTATCACAAATAGCAAAACTTCAAAACTTTAGGAGTTAATAGGGCAAGAATGGTGAACCATAAATTGAACATCCTTACTTAAACAAAGGTCAAAGAAAGCTCATAAAATAATTCCATTAATAAATCAATCCCAAGTCAAAGACACTCTAATTACCCTTAATATAACAAAACACAATTCCTTGATTTCCAAAATAAAAGTATCTAAAATGAAGAAACTACATATACGATGATATCCTCTGTTCACGAAGCACGAAATAGAATATTACAAGCTTGACCAAAAGATTAATATTTAACAAGGTAATTAATACCCGAAGCATAATATTGTTACCTCATGAATCAGGAACATTAATACAAATTACTTCTACAATTTCCAAAGACAACTAAAAGTAAATACATTCCCTTAAGTCCATTTCCTAACAATTACCAATTGTAGAACCACAACAATACTCATAATTCCCTTTACATGCCATCTACTAACTGCCCTACTATAATTTTCAAATCATTACAACCCTAATTAATTTAACTTACCATTTAAGATCTGCCACTTATCATTTCTAAATAAACATCTATAAGTACTTTATTTACAATAAGCAAAATCTTTCTCTGACGTTAAAACAATTACAAACAAAATCAAAACAACTATAACATAAATATTTCTCCAATAAGCACCTTCCAATCTACTAACTCTACGAGCACATTTATGAAAATAGGATAAATATCTTTAAAAGCATAATTTACTATCGCAATAGACTATTTACCACAATCTACTAATTTAAACTTTTATATATACCCTTACAGGCTTAAACTACAAGCTCTACAACATCATTCATAAATAGATTTTCTTAAGATTACATTCCTATTTCACAAGAACGATCACGTGCCAAAACCATTATACGAATCACAACCTCAATTACAAACATTATAAAACAACCATTATAAACCTATACAATTTCCTATAGGCATAGATGCCCAACTAACCTTTTTACCAAATATCATTTCAAATCAAAAACACTATAAATGATTATAAATTTCACACTATCCATATGTAACCAATTCGCTAAGAAAGCCAACTTCCAATTTAATTTCCTATCTAATAATATATCATCTACCATTTCCTACTGAAATACATATCTTTGTTACCAAGAGCAAAAACTTCCATTCATATATAACCAACTATGACCTCATGAATCTACGACTTCCCTAAACGCACAACTTCCATTACCTTTTCCAACTGCCACAAATTCACTAAATAAATAAACTCCCATTGACATAAAACACCTACAACAAATATACTTATATCCCAAGCATAACTTTTATCTAATAATTAACCATATCTAGCAAAACACACCATTAGGTTGTATACCCAAATGAACAATGTAATTTCAAGAACTTAGCAATACTTGAGTACTAAGGATAATACTACTATGCATCACTTAAGAGATTTTAACTTATTTCAGATAACATAAATAACTATGAAATAAATAAAACACAATATCGAATTCATTTCTATATTGTACTTTAGATAAAATAAATAAATAAAATTAAATACAATACCTAATGAATAATAAATAGTTACATTACTCAATTAAATAATAAAAGAAATTAAATTTAAAGAATAAAATATCTCCAAATTCTTTTATCTAATAAGAAGTTTAACCAAATTTCTAAAAACATCTTCCCTAAGTATTCTTCATAATTTCCACAACTCTCTCTCTCTAACAACTTACTAAATTAAAGCCTTATTTTATTAATTTACTAAACAAATTAACATTCCATAATAATGAGAGAAATCTCTTAAAAGATAAGGATATATATATATATATATATATATATATTAAGATAACATACTATATTTCTATTTTCTCTCTAACTAGTTTCCACTCCCTCATAAGAAAGTAAGGAAAATATAATAGAATGTTACCTTTCCTAATTCTATGTAGGTTAAGAGAAAAGGCAACTTTTCTTAAGTAATCAAGCTTTTAAGCTAAAATGGAGATGCCTCAAATGATGATTTTAAAACATAACTGAATATTCACAAAGGCATTTGCCATTATACAAATCTAATTATTGCTTGGCAAGAAGAAATATTTTTCTATCTACAAGTTTATGTTCGTAGAATGATATTAAGATTATATACAGAGATTTACACCCAGCAAGTGTATAGAGATTATGGTATAATACCATTGACAAGCAGAGGAAATAAAAGAATGGATTGTCATGCAGAGGCAAATTTAATGAGTGGATGGCACAAAGATTTGATAATATTGCTAACATGCAGGTTTAAACTGAGACTGGATGCCTCCATAGCATGATCAAAATGCAGATTTAAAATTGAGGTTCAATGCTTCGACCAAAATGCAGATTTAAATATGAGGTTCTATGTTTCTATGGAATGATCAAAATGCAGATTTAAAGTTGAGGTTCAATGCTTCTATGGAATGGTCAAAATACAGATTTAAAACATATATAGTCAAACCCATTTTTTTTCAGTAGTTTCTAGGCAGCCAACTTCTGTCTCAAACTGCGCGCAAATGAAGACGAATCTCAAAATTCTGGGACATGGGTTTTGTGCAGAATGACCCATATTGAGTAGTGGCGTGAGCAGTTTTCTCCAATTCAAAAAGGTTTAGGAGTTACGGTCAAAGCATTAAACTTAGGCGAGCATGGAAAAATGTCTTCCATAAAATGGCCCTGAGTCCTCATATCAAACTTCACAAAAATAAAAGAAAGAGAACAAGTGTAAAGAATTAAAGGAATGATATGGTAGAATGAGAGTAAGGGTTGATGCTTGAGCCAAGATAAATTTTATCATCAAGGTATTTATAGACTCATCATGGATGATAAAGAATGTGCTTTGTTACACTCAGCAGGGAGAAATTGTTGAGGTGCAGTTCTAAAAAGATCAAAAGAGTTGCTACAGACCAATGACTAAAGAGTGAGGGAGATACACATTTGAATACATAACTATCACAAACAATATCTAATCCATTGATTCGATTGACATACCTGGAATTTTATCCTTGAGTCTCTAAATCCTCTACCCTTTTGCTTTCCTTCCTTCTTCCCGTTCCTCTTCTGCCAAAAACCCCCAAATCTTGTCTCCCCCCTAAAATTTTCCATGATCCCTTCAAATATTCCTACTATCATAAAAATAGCCAAAACCATAATTTCCATCCCATAACTCTCCCGTTACTAGAATCCACTTCCTCAAAAATTAAATACATTAAATTTCATTAAATTTTCCACCACCAGAAAGATTCTTCCAATCTTATAATTTATAACCACTCATACGACAACTCACTATTAATAAAATTAAACTTATAAATACAATATAAAATAGTATCTAACAAAGGATATTTACTCATTTAATATGATAGTAAATATTTATAATTTATCTATTATTACTATAAAAATTATTAATTAAATTTCTATCAAATATTTAATATTTCACAAAATTAATATTGTTTATTTACAAAATAGATTAATAATCTCTATTAAATGAAACAATTAAACCAACAATAAGCAACTCAAAATTACATACCAAACATTTCCAATGATAACACTCTACAGAACAAAGAGACTCATATACGACAACTCAAGGCATTTATTTCCCATATCAAAATTATTCTGAGCCAATATAAATTGATAATCCATAATTCCAAATTAATGACATAAATGCTCTTGAACAACAGATAATCACCTCTAGTCTATTTTAAAATCCAACCAAGGAATCAATCCAAGTTCTAAACCAACCAAATATTATGTAATAATCATAATAGAAGCATTATTAGTTAATAATAGATCATAAAAGTATTTTTCCAACCACAAATAAACATTATTAACATGACTTGACTATACATCACAACACGAGATACCCAACATAACAAGGCAAGACCACGACTCGAGACAACAACAGAAAACAAGGACCGACCTAGTGGAATAGACCTCGCATTATCTCCCATCATTAATACCCATTGGTGTAAGAACCCGCTCGAACCTGCTATATCAGGTGGAGTCGAGGTTTGGTACTTGCAGCCTGCATCTGAGCAATTGGTTGTATAAAATCAAACACATATATGCCAACACACACAGAGAGTCAGAGAATCGCGGCGTAGTAGGGTACTCGAAGCGAGTAGTACTACACCGTCTCTGCTCTTGAAACAATATCATAACAACTTTTATCTGAATTCAACCACCACAATTCAAATAACACATGATGATATTAATTCGCATCATAACTAAAATAACAGTAGTGCCATCATAAACTCATAATACCTATCTAATTATACCAGTCAAACATAGTTCATCAAAATAAACATAAATCATGACCTACTAATCAACTGCCTTAGACTGAATCAATGCAATGAACGACTAGCAACTGTCACCAATTTGACAGAGAGCAATGCAAAACCACCGCTATCACAAGCCAATGAGGAGGGGGCACTACATTGTTTATGAAATTTATGAGGCCTAGAAGTTCAAAAAATTGAGATTATGCAAAAAAAATTGAGAGAAAAATAATTTATTGTAAGACTCAAGAGTCATGAGTAGAAAATGATCACATCATTGTGACGTACTAAATAAATGGCCAATTTAAAAAAAAATACACCAAAAAATACCTCTTTTAGGCTGAGATGTTGCCCTCCAAAGTTTACCTCCCAAACTAAAAATTTATTGAGAGGGGGTCTTTGCTTGGGTGGAAGAGATGTGGCACCACTAGTGGAGGTTGCAATTAGTGGTTGGAGGGTGCTACCACCAATGAAGATGGTGGCTAGTTAGTGAATAGGGTTAGGCCACTCAAATGATAAGGGAGTGGTATGATGGTGGTGCAAGAGTAAAGGGCTAGCGTAGTGGTAGTGGATGTGGCAAATTGGAGCGGTCATTGGGATGTTTGGGCTACTAGCCAAAAGTTTTAACCAATGCTGAAGAAGGGGGTGGTGGGAGGCAACACCCCTATACTCTTAATGTTGTAGGGGTACTAGAATACCCTTTGATAATAGGGGTACATGATTTAGGTACCCCTCCCATGGAAATAAATAGTGCATAACACTTTATTAAAAAACCTTTGTTTTTTATTTATTTAAAATTTAAAATTAAAACATTAAAAAGCATAGAAATGAATTTTTTTAACACCTGTATAATGCTGGTGTTACCTAACTGTGTACTTCATCCCAATAAGGTTAGGCTAGGACAACACTGATTATTTTTTGCTTTGAAGAGGGAGACAAGTCCAGTAAAAACATAGGTAAGGTGTCTAAGTTAGGAGGAAAGAAAGAAGAGTAAGGAAGGATGAAGGCTCACAACCAGATTTAGAAGGCTTACTACTCAAGTAGAAGGCCATTCCAGTCATCACTTTTACCAGAATCATGTAGCAACTTAGTAAGAGTTGCTACAGGAGCCATATAAAAGTGGGAAGGGCATCCCACAAGAGCAGGAGGCATCCCAAAATAGGTAGGAGGAAGGGAACTAAGCTACATGACTTTCAGATTGTTTCATGTCTATTCATTATAGTTTGTTCAAGTATCAAATGATAAAGGTACACAAATTTTTTAAATCTACTTATGATATAAACAACTATATCATGCAATAAGTTTTAGATGTATTTTCCTTATGCAATTGATAGTTTACAAATGAAGAACACTATACAAATCGTTGCATAAAACAATTGCTTATATTCACAAGGAGAATATGTTCAAAGTTCCCACACAAGCCGTGGGAATTGATTGTAAAGGATGAAATGAAAGAACACATGTACATATGAAGTAATAAGAAACATAGAAGAGGAAAAAGGTGATCCATCATTGCTTGAACAATGAATCCCCACTAGTGGCTGTACCATCTTCAGATTCTCCATTGCTATCTTTAGAGGTACCTGCATGAGAGAGAAAGAAACATGTTAGTGTAGACACCCTAAAATGACCGTGTTGTCAAATCACTTGCATTTCATAATCTGTCTAATCATCTGCATTTCCCACATTAATTAAATAATCTAATTATTTAATTAATTATCATCAAATTCTTCTAAATCTCCTAATTTCAACATTAATTAAATAAATTCTCTTTATTTAATTAATTAAATTAAATTCCTCTATATTCTTCCACAATTAAATAATTTTAATTATTTAATTAAATCATTATCCTCTTTCCAAAATTCAATTCCACATTAATTAAATAAATCCCATTATTTAATTAATTCAACAAATTCCCTCTTATCTAAAATTAAATAATTCTTAATTATTTAATTAAATCAAAATCATTCTTTCAAAAATCATACACCAATTAAATAAATTTATTTGTTTAATTTGCTTTCCAAATCTTCTAAATTAAATAATTCCAATTATTTAATTATTTCTTCCAAAATATCTCCTCTAAATTTAAATAAATCAATTATTTATTTAAGTTGCTTTTTCTTCTAAATTTGAGTTATCTCTAATATAACTCAAGCTTTCTATATTTAATAAAGCAAAATATCTTCTTTTCTCATGCAAATCCCTTCTTCTTGTTTTAAATCACTTAACTGATTGCTTTATTCTTTTAATTGATTTATCTCTTCAGTTAACTCATTCTTCTATTCTTGATAAACTCCTCTCATGCAAAAGCAAGCAAGACACATGTCTTCTTCTCATTCGTTGCACGTTCCTCAACTATTCTCCTCTGTTGATTCTTCTGAATTATCTGGACCGTTGATCGATCTTCCTTGAAATCTATATAAACCCCCCTCATCTCCTTCATACCTCTCTCTCTTCGATCGTATTCTCAGGCACACTTAACAGAGCTTTGAGCATACAAAACGCGTCGATTGAGCACTCTCACGATCTTTTGACATTGATCTCTTGAGCACACTACTTGCTTGTTGCAGCTATGGTTTCACAACTTCATTGAGCAATCCACATTCAATCCAAAGGAAACAATATAGATTTCAGTAAAAGTCTTTATTTCATTGATTATTGGTCATGGCTTTTATTTAAATTCGTCTTCTTTATGTTATTGGGTTCTTTGATTTTATTAGTTTAGATTTAATTGATTTTTCCTCATACACATTCTGGCACGCCCGGTGGGACCCACTAATCCCTTTGTTTCTTTGAGAAATTGTTTTTTTCGAAGTCACAGTACGGCACAGCACAAACAACACCGCACAACGCTTCTGGCAGGATCTTTGAGTGCTTCTGGAGGCACAGTTAGGAGGCACAGTTAGGCGCTCTTGAAGGCACTACGGTGCTTCTGGCAGTGCAGAGCCGAGCTTTTGGCATAACAGACCGGCAGTATTCTACAACGCTTTTGGCTAAATTAGGTTTTTGACTTTGTTCACTGTCTTGCAGGACTTTCACGCTATCTATCTTATTAATTTGTCTGACAAGCTATCGTATTTGTCTAACAAACCTGCTTTTTGGACATCTTAAGCTGATTTATTTAGGAGTACCTTCAATTTTTGTGTTAATCCTTGGTGTTGTTACAGCTTCTAAGTTTTTTTAGATTGCAGAACACATATCTCTCAGTACCACTTCTCAGAACAGTCAATCACTCATGGAATTTTATTTTAGATCTGGTTATTGTGGAAAAGTTAACCTTTTTATGATCTGAGACAGTGCAACACGTTTGGCCATATTGTATCACGCTTTTGGTAACACAGCTCTCTGCTTTCGGTTATTTTTTAGCGCTTCTGGTATTATTCTGCATCGCTTCTGGTCTGCATTACGGTGCCTTTGAAAACACAGTGAAGCGCGTCTGGTTATTTTGCTGCGCATTTGGTAATATTCTGCATTGCTTCTGGTCTCTGTTATAGCGCTTTTGGAATACAGTAGGTCGCTTCTGGTAAGATTGTGCGGCGCTTTTGGTCAAAGTTGATTTGTTTTTTGCTAACTTGTGAATTTTTGGTGGAACTGACGGACTTGTTGCAGCTTCTTATTACTCACACAGAGCCAATAGGTGTTTTCTTAACATGTTCATGTAGGACGAGCATTGAAGACCTCTTTGATTTATCTCACTAAGTCTTAGAAACACATTGCATGCTTAAAAGGATAATTGAACAAATCTTTTCTTGCAATCTAAGTCTTAGGAACATACTGATTTTCTTAAGGGACAATGGACATGTATGAACAAACACCTCAATTTTCTAAAGGACAATGGACATGAATGCCAAACACTTCTTTTCATAAGGGACAATTTACAAACTACAAACATGTGTGTGCCTAGTTTAGTTGCACCTTATTTTTCTTATAACGGGACAATTGAACCTTTGTTTGACGTGCTTGCTCTTACTTTTCTGTACTTCCTTTAGAAGGGCCTGCTTTTGGATTGCACTTCATCCAAAAGGGACAACCCTAAGCGGAGTTTTCCTTTGAACCACTATATAAGAGGGATAAGGCGAAAGCCAAGTCCTAACCGACGTCAGCCTTACCTTGTGGTGCCAAACTGAAAAGAGGTGTACTAGCTCTTTGTGGAAACGATTTTCACATTGAGCGAAGTGTTTGAAACTCTTAGTAGGATTGGTTAAAGCTTTTAGTAGCTTGTCGCATTGCTCGTAAGGCCTTGGTCCCTCAAAGTCACTAAGAACCATTTTAGATAGAGACTACCCGACCTACCTCCGAACATTGCGGTAATCATCAGTGCAAGGGAAATCGATTTAAACCCTTAAGATACTCACCATTGGCTCCCTTGAGAAGAGATAGTATTCCCTTGGACATAAAGCTCTTGTGACCTACTTGAGCTTTCCAAGGGGAGGATGAGATATCCCTACCTATCGTCTCTCGCAAAGATACTAAATATCTGACACCTTTATCGAATGATATTTTTATCGACAGAGTATTAAGCTGTGAGCTGATCTACTGCAATGAAACCTTGTCTCTAGGGATAAAAAGTGCTTGTTATTGATTGCAATTGTCTTATACCAGTGGAAACATTGGGCTTGTTTGGAGCCTTGAACATACACTATCTGTTGTGTCAGTCCCTTGTTTTTTTGACCACTTGTTTGCTGTGTTTTCTCTTGCCAAACCAATCCAATCAGAAACAGAAACAATCTACCCAAATTTTGCCTTTTTGAAACATCAGACACTACTTCAGCGCCCCTGGTATTATAGCAGCTCGCCTTTGGTAGTACAGTAGATCGCCTTTGGTACAGCAGTAACCCGCCTCTGGCAAAACTCTACTTTAGCGCCCTTGGTATAATAGTAGCTCACTTTTGGTCACTGTAGCTCACCTTTGGTATAGTAGTAACTCGCTATTGGTAGCTCAGTCCGTCACCTCTGGTCCACAGTAGCACGCTTTTGGTAGCACAGTCCTGTGCCTCTGGTCAAACAGTATAGCGCCTTTGGTCCAGTACTTTGTGCATCAGAGTTTGTCTGTTTCCCAAAGCATCTCATAGATTCCCAGCATTACATTTTGTCCTAGTGTATCCCATGGTAACCACTAGGCTACAACAAACTATGAAATCCAAGCAAGTTGTCCCTAAGAAGCGCAAGTCACCTCCTCGTACACCACAATCAGGTCGTCTCAACATTACTCCCAAGGTGACTCCTAGTACACCCACGGCAAAACCAATCAGCTCTCCGAACATGCCGCACATTGAACAACTAAGCAATCCTCAGGAGGATAGAACCCTGTGCTAAATGCGCCTTAGTATACCACAGGCTTGCCTCCGGATTTTGTCCCACAAGGTTATATCGTAGATCAAACCCCACCTCAAGAAGAGCGACACTTTGAAATAGGTCAATCCTCTCAAGAAGATGGGCAGGATCTTGATGAATTCATACAAGATCCTAGAGCTATAGCCGCCTTTGATAAAATCCTTAGTGAGAACCAGGATCATTTCTTTCGCTTGCTTGCAAAGCAAGGCGCCAAGTTACCTCAAGATTTTGATTTATCCACTCTCAAGGAGAGCAACAATGCCCAAGATGCCATACAAGCGGTGCAAACCATGTCAACAGTGACTACACCCTTGCCTACACAAGGCTCGCAGTATAGGAATACCCTTTTTCAAAACCCAACAGGGGAGAGGCCCATATCACCGCTTTTGACTCCTATGGAGATCTATCAAAACCAACAAGAAACTCTCCAACGTCATGCAGAGTTAGCTAAGCAAGCCACCTTAGCTCGATCGAATGTGCAACCACCTCCTAAAGTGTCCAACCCAATCGCAAGTGGAATCTTGGTTACCCCATCATGCATAGGTTTCCCACCCAATTACAATCTAGGGAACAATTATGTAGCCATGCAACAAGGGTCTCAACAAATGCCACCTCCTATATCATCACACCTGCATGTCTCTCAACCAATTAGAGTCACACAACCCCAACCACAACATTCTTCTACTCTCATCCTCGAGCAGCCCCAACCACAACATTCTTCTACTCTCATCCTCAATCAACCCCAACCGTTGCAAATCACTTCTACCTATGTCCCTCCTCCACAACGTTCATCCTCGCTCAACTTCTTTCACACATTGCCTAGCCACTCTCAACATTCCCAACATCAGGTTTCCCAAAGCTATGTGCTGCCACCACAACCTAATCAAACGCACTTTAGCTTTCCTCCCCCCAATACTTTTCTTCAACCATTGCAAAGCCAACATTCTTACCTAGCGCCACCTCCACCTTTGCCTAATTAAGGCCTCCAATTCCAACCCAATCTGAACCAATCGTACAACCCATATGATCCCAATCAATCTTACGACCCTTATAATACCAGTGCACATGGCTTACACTATAATCTTCCATATGGGCAACACCAACCACTTTTTGGACAATAGGAGATGTTACCAACCCCTCCCACGACTATGGAGCTAAAGATTGTAGAAGTTCAACATCAGCTATCTAATCTTACGTTTGGCCACACCAAAAAGACCTTCTCTTTAGAGGAAGTGTGTCCTTATCCTTTTGATCGGTCATTACCAATGATCCCTTTTCCTCAAAATTTCACTATTCCCAAGTTCGATAAATACAAAGGAAAAGGTGACCCAAAAGACCATCTTAGGGAATTCTATCTTGCTTGCTTCGAGGTCTCACATAACGACACATATCTTATGCGTCTCTTTCCTCGCAGTCTTGGAGGTCAAGCAATAAAATGGTTCTCACACTTACCTACGGGTATCAAGTCTTTCAACGAGCTAGTAGAGAAGTTTGCCACCCATTTTTCTTACAATGCAGAGCATGAGATTTCCATGACAGATCTATGCAACAATAAATAGAAAAATGGTGAAACTTTCATTTCTTTCCTTCAACGATGGAGACAAATGGCTAGTAAATTCCCTTTCAAGATTCTGGAGAAGCAGCTTGTTAGCATATTTGTGCAGAACCTCAACCAAGAGTTAGGTTTCCATTTACAAATTCTTAGTGCTACAACCTTCAATGAAATACAACCTTCAATGAAATCACATACAAGGGTATCAACATTGAGAAGGCCCTCATTGCTAAGGGTGTGGTCAAAATCTTTAAGGAAATGAAAGATAGCACTTCTCATCAACAGTCGAACGATAAACCCAAATATTGGAACAAGAACAAAAACGTGGTCAATGATGGGGTGGTCGATGCTAAGCATGTCCAAACGTTGCAAACACTGCTGCAGCTCTCCAAACCAAGTCAAGCTCCACCTCAACAACAGCAACAACAAAGGCAGCCTTATCCAAACCAAAAACAATGACAACAAGAGCGGCCCCAACAAGATTACCCTCCGCGACGTCAATTCACTCCCTTGGGAGTGCCCATCGAATCGGTCTTACAGCAAGCTTTACAGAAAGGGCTCATCACCTTACCTAATGCTCCCCCATATGGAGAACCTATCTACAAAATGGCACGTTACAGAGACAATGAGTATTGTGAGTTCCATAGGAGAAAAGGTCATCAAACTGCGTCTTGCATGAAGCTTAAGCACCTCATCCAAAACCTCATCGACAGTAATCAAATCACTTTTGAGGATGAATCACCAGTGCAACACACGAACAAGGATCTCGATATGTACAAAGAGCCATTCCCTCATCATGGTCCACCTCCTCCTCAAGATAGAGGTAAAGGTATCAATCACGCTTCCATGTCTTTCGATTCCATTGTAGGTTGTTTTGAAGAGAGTTGAGTCTCTACCCTCACCATCAAAGGCAAATCTACAGATTGTGCTGTTACTACTCGTCGAGGTCATGTCACCATCCGTGCACCTACACCTAGGCTTCCGGTTCAATCTGATTATAATCTTGTCGAACATCTAGGGAGAACACCAGCACAGATCTCTATTTTGGACCTTCTACGGTCATCACCTGCACATAGAGTGGTGCTAGAAAAAGCCCTCCAAGAGTCTTCCGTTCCTAACAACATAGCAGTCGTAGATTTCCAAGCTATAGTGGGTAATATTGCTTCGCCTTACAATGTGGTCTTCTCTGAGAAAGACCGCTCCTCCCACGATCCTTGTCACAACGATGCCCTTCATATTGAAGTTCTCATCCATAAGTGCAAAATCAAACGTATACTCATAGATGGTGGTGCTGGTCTCAACATCTATTCTTTAAAGTTACTAAAACAATTGGGATACGCTGAGGATCACATCAACACTGATCATAGTATTACAATCAAGGGGTATGATGATGCAGAACGCCATTCAAAAGGTGTTATTCACTTGCCTATACAACTGGGCCCTGTCATGCTTGAAACTAGGTGCCAAGTCCTTGATATTGAGCTGCCTTACAACATTATCCTAGGCCGCCCATGGCTCCATGCAATGAAAGCTATTCCCTCCACATACCATCAGTCCCTAAAGTTCCCATACAATGGTACGGAGATCACCATCCCAGGAGACCCTAATCCTTTTGAATTTTGCCGTGTCTTGCAAGGAAGCTATAAGAATTGCAACCAAGTGCCTAAAAATGACAAAGCTCTTGAATCCCCTCTCTATGTTGACCCTGAAACTCTCACGCAATCCTCTACAAGTGAATCTACACCCCTCCCCAAAATCACAGCTCGCGTCTGAGATATAGGCTTTGGCACTTATGATATCTTAGAATCTTGTTGTGTAGGGCGGATGCCTCTCTCTCCAAAATCTTACGGCCAACCACCCATTGCCAAAGTTATAAAAAAAGCAGTTATTCCTCCCCCAACATTCCTAACCCAATTCCAACATGGATGGTTACTGGAAGAGGAAACTATTGAGGACATCTCTTCTTGGCTCTACAAGGAGAAAGAACCAGTCACAATACCAGTCAAGCAATATGGCAATGGGTTAAGGATAGTGAAAAACATGGGCTATAAAGGCAAAGGTGGCCTTGGGAAACAGAATCAAGGAACTATGGAGCCCATTGTGGTAACAAAGAAGCTAGACAAGAAGGGATTAGGGTTTGGTAAGAGGGTACCACGCACCTTGGACATCGAGTTTACCTCGACGAGGCAGCCGACACTTTTCCTGCTGATTCAACGTCTACAGAGGATATCATCGATGACTCTTCCCTCCACATGACCAATCTATTCGCAAAATCCTCCATTTTTACACTATCCTCCATATCCTTAACTTCCACCACCAGCACCCAGAATGTCACACTTGTCTACCCTGAACTTATCGATTGGGACCAACAAGGGACCCCCGTTATAGATGTCTTTCAGAATGACGAGGCTTTAGCCGAGTTCATGGGACTTCAGGAAGGTATCCCTCTTGGCGATCACAAAGCAGGTTTTGTAATGGAACTAGAGCCCACGGCTTATTTTGGTGAGAATGCCAAATCCTCCAGTCGCAAAAGTGCAAATAAAGAAAGATCTCTAGGTGAAAACCACACTGTGGCACCTCCTGATCACAAAATAGTAAAAACAAAGGACGTATCCAAAGGTGAAAACGTAACTATGGCACCTGAGGATGGATGATTTAACCTTCCCTTACCATCTAAGTATCAAGAGAAATCAGCTCTCTTAGTGGAAGATTCTACAGAAATAAATCTTGGCACAGAACAAAATCCAAAGACAACATTCCTAGCAGCATCATTATCTGACACAGAGCACAGAAATCTTAACGACTTCTTTTTGCAACGAACCATCAACTTTGCATGGACCTATGCAGATATGCCAGGGCTAGACCCTAAGCTAGTAGTTCATTATCTCACAGTTGATCCCAAGGTGAAACCAGTCAAACAGAAGTTGAGAAAGATGCACCCATAGATAGCTCTCTTGGTGAAGGTGGAAATACAAAAGCTGTTAGACGCAAAGTTCATACGACCCATTGACTATTTAGATTAGGTCTCAAACATTATACCTATGTCTAAACCTAATGGGCGCATCTGCATGTGTAATGATTTCAGAGATCTCAATAAGGCATGTCCTAAAGATGACTTTCCACTACCAAACATTGACATTATAGTGGACTTGACAGCAGGTCACGAGATGCTTTCTCTCATGGACGGATTCTCAGGTTACAATCAGATAAGGATAGCTGAAGAAGACCAACATAAAACAACCTTTGCTTGTCCTTGGGGCAATTATTGTTGGTGTGTCATGCCGTTTGGTCTGAAGAATGTAGGAGCAACCTATCAGAGAGCAATGATAGTGATATTTCATGACCTCTTTCATCACATCATGGAAGACTATGTTGATGATATATTGGCTAAATCTTCTAGGGCGGATCACATACAGGTTCTAGGACAGATCTTTGACAGGCTTGAAAAATACCAAGTAAGACTCAATCCAAAGAAGTGTGTATTCAGTGTAACATCAGGGAAGCTGTTGGGATACATTGTATCTTGTAGAGGCATCGAAGTAGATCCAGCGAAAGTAAAGGCTATAGTGGAGATGCCTCCACCAAAGAACCTTAAAGCACTAAGGAGCCTTCAGGGAAGGTTGTAGTCCATTCGGCGTTTCATCTCACAGCTAGCAGATAAATGTCAACCCTTTCAACACTTGCTCTGAAAGGATGTCTCATTTCGATGGGACAACAAGTGTCAGGCAGCGTTTGATCAACTTAAAGAGTATCTAGCTACACCTCCTGTATTGGTTCCACCAGTTGTAGACAAACCTTTGATATTGTACATCTCCACTACAAACTCGGCCTTGGGGGCCCTGCTAGCACAAAATGATGACACAGGAAAGGAACATGCAATTTATTACATGAGTAGAACCTTGGTGGGATACGAGCTTAATTATTCACCAATGGAAAGGGCATGTTTAGCAGTAGTGTTCACCTCCCAGAAGTTGCGCATTACATGTTGAACCAACACACAAATCTGATAGCCAAGATTGATCCCTTGAAGTATCTACTAGCAAAAGCATCTCTCACAGGCAGACTAGCTAAGTGGGTCATAATCCTTAGTGAGTTTGACATTGAGTACACGGATCGTAAAGCAATCAAAGGGCAAGCCCTCGCTAATCAACTAGTAGAAGCACCTATGAAAGATACACATCCTATGGTTGCAGACTTTCCTGATGAGAATCTCTTCACTCTTTCCAACTCCATAATGTGGAAGTTATACTTTGATGGTTCTTACACATAGCATGGATCAGGAGCCGGCATCTTATTTGTTACACCTCAGAATGACTATATTCCTAAGTCATATCGGCTTGCATTTCCTTGCACCAACAACATAGCCGAGTATGAAGCACTCCTTATAGGTCTCAATACAGCAGTCCAATGGGACATCACAGAATTACAAGTATATGGAGACTCACAGCTAGTCATTCGCCAAGTCACGGATGAATACCAAACAAAGGATGAAAAGTTGGTCCCCTACAAGCAACTAGTGGATCCTACAAACCACACTTTTCTACCATCACATTTGAGCAAATTCCAAGAGAGCATAACAAAGCTACAGATTCTATGGCTTTGGTAAGGTCACTAATTGACATGCCTGCTAATACACAGAAATGTGAATTCTTGATTGAGCAATTATTGATACCAGCTGTCGATGTCCCTGTTACTGAAATCATCTGCGAACTTGTTGGTCCTAATTCCCCATGGTCTGAAGATATCTATGAATATCTCAAACACAATACCTTTTCATTTGACCTATCATCCACCCAACGCAAAACCTTTATCTATCGATCCTCTCGTTACATCATTCTGGGTGATACACTATATCGCCGGAGTCTCAATGGTATCCTCTTACGATGTCTTAACGCAGAAGAAGCCGAAGCTACCTTACGCGACATACACGAAGGTGTCTGTGGCGCACATTCTACCGGTCCTAATCTTGCTAAGAAGATACTTAGAACAGGTTATTACTGGCCTACAATAGAGCAAGATGCTGCATAGTTTGCTAAGAAGTGTCTACAATGTCAGCAGCATGGAGATTTGATTCACTCACCAGCTCATGAGTTACAACCTGTGACTACTCCATGGCCTTTTTCTCAATGGGGTCTCGACCTCGTAGGACAAATCCACCCTTCCTCCTCCAATGGCCACAAGTTTATCATTACAGCCACTGAGTACTTCATGAAGTGGGTGGAAGCCATTCCTATGACCTATATCACTGGTAAACAAATAGCCAAGTTTATTCTAAACTACCTCATATGCCGGTATGGTATTCCCCAAGCCATTGTCACTGATAATGGGAGACCATTCAAGAACCAAGATGTCCGTGCCTTATGCATACAATACAACATCCAACATCACTTTTCAACTCCCTACTATCCGCAGAGTAACGACCAAGCTGAGGCTTCCAATAAGACCATTCTCAAAATCCTCAAGAAAACAGTCACTGAAGCTGGTCGTGATTGGTACTTGCAACTCAATCCCGCCCTATGGGCCTACCGCACTAGTATCAGAACACCAACTGGTGCCACACCATATGCCTTGGTCTTTGGCTCTGAAGCCATCCTACCTATAGAGGTCGAGATCCCATCCCTCAGAGTATCCATGCAGGACCTGATTGGCAGAGACGAGTATTGCACTTCTAGATTAGCTGAGCTTGAACTACTGGATGAGAGGCGCCTTGCCGCACTTAATCATCTCCATGTCTATCAAAACTGCCTCCGGCGTAATTACAACAAAAAGATCAAAGAAAGACGGTTTCAAGTTGGTGATCTTGTACTTAAGGAGAATCAGAGAAATCAAGCGGATCAAGAAAAGAAGGGCAAGTTTGAGCCTAACCGGTTAGGTCCCTTCATTGTCACAGTAGCATATGGATCAGGAGCTTATACTTTAGCTACACTTGACGGCATTCCTCTAGATGAGCCAATTAACAGTGTCCATCTCAAGAAGTTCTATGCCTGATCCTCAGAGTATTCCAAAAAAAAAAAAAAAGAAAAAAAAAAACAAAAAATCCGTCCTCTGGTGAAAACTTGGCAAACAGGCGCCTTGGATAAGTACCATAGTGAAAACCTGGCAAACAGGCATTATGTGTAGAGTTAGCATCCATCGTCTATCGAGTCCTATCCCCTCCTTGTCCAGTTCGCAGCGCACTTTCCATCCATCCATAATAAAACCATTGACCTTGTTTGCATTTCCATCTTCCTATCTAGTATAGCTTGGAAATTTGTCAATGTCCCTCGTCGTCATCCCATGTCTTGATCTATGTCTACAGTTAACACTGTCTTGTCCTAGGTCAAGTCTTTCCGTGTCTTCTTCGGTAGTCACCCCTATCGTTTCCTCTACCAGAATGGGGGCAACTCTTTCCTTAGCGTCGGTCTAAGATTGGTTCCTTGTTCGTGGTTCGCAGCGCATACTTCAGTCTTTTCTCATTTCCACAGGTAACACCCTTTAACAGACACAGCGTTCCTACGATAAGGCTGTTATCTTCTCAACACCTTTTCTACATCATCACACCAACCAGAACTACATATTATCATCTTCTCAATCTTAAGGTACCTTGATCCCATGGATATGGGTATGTAGGCAGTCTGGCATACAAAGGAAGTATCCAGTACTCAGGTACATAAGATCCCCTCTTCTCCACACTTTTCCCACATCATCACATCAACCAGAACTACATATTATCTCTTCTCAATCTTAAGGTACCTTGATCCCATGGATATGGGTATGTAGGCAGTCTGGCATACAAAGGAAGTATCCAGTACTCAGGTACATAAGATCTCCCCCTTCCACCTCGATCCATCTCATCGCTCTATCCAGAACTACATATTTATCATTTCTCATCTTTCATCGTCGTGTGCCTTGATCCCATGGATACAGGGTATGTAGGCAGTCTGGAATACGAAGGATGTATCCAGTACTCAGGCACACACAATCCATCATTCTCCACCCACCCCAATCCATTAGCATTGTCATCCTTCTAGTCTTCCATTTGTCAAAATCCATTTCACCTCGACTTGACTAACTCAAGCATCAAGCTAGCGCATCCTTTCAAAGCAAAAGTCCTTAACAAACCTGAAGCAAAGAAGCTTACTTCCAAAGTCATCTACTGTCCTGCATACCGATTGCCAACATCAGCTAGTTACCGCTTAACCAAAGCCCTAGATCAACAGACTTGTCTTCTGCGAAGTGTTTCATGATCGAGACCAACACACGTGTCTCCTGCGACATGTGGCATTTCCTGCAGCAAGACATTGTCTTTTTAGGTAGATAACCCCCTTTAACGGACACCGAGCTCCTACGATAAGGCTGTTATCTTTCCTATCCAATCTATCTTGAGCAACCTCTTTGGCAAGAGAATATGTTGGCTGTATGTTTACTTTGTAAGTCAGTCAATTTGTGTTATGGTTTATCTTTTGTTCCTTTTCCAATACCTATTCAAGGCTACCTTGATTTATCTATAATCTTGGTATGTTGCGATGCAGTACGGAGTGGGGGCATAGTCATTGCTTTCTGTGTGCCGTGTTTGAGGAATGATCTTTAGTATCTTTCTTAGCATTCTAGTTATCTTGTGTGTGTTGAGACCTAGCATCTTACATATTTAATACTCTTCTTACTTTTGCATGTATTGAAGTTTATTTTATGTTCAAGACTATGGCTTATTCACATGTTCCAACAAGGTCATATTATGTCTAAGCGGATCTAAGTTCAAACCGCTTGCTTGCAGAGTCAATATCCACGCACTTGAATATTACTACACCTTGGTCTTTTATTCCTTGGTGGCGAACTATCCACGTGCTATATCAAACATAAGGATTGCTCTTTATAAACAAATGTGAAACCATTGCAACAAGCTCATACATTTACACCATCCATTTTTCCATGGCCTTATCTAGTTTTCCAGCAAAGATCAATCAACAGTCTTTCTCTTATGTTCTTTTCTATCTCCACTTTCTTCTATTCGAAACCTCGCCTATCTCCAACAAATCTTCTAGTCGAGCGTCAACACCGTTCCTCTGTCGCTTCCCTATCTTCCTGCTCGAGGGGGCATATGCTGGGGCAACTACCTACACTAGGGCATCAAAAAATTGTATTACGTCTTCAACAATCATTTTCTTTGACGCAACGCTACATGCTGCATTGCATCAAAGAGGGGCAAAATGTAGACACCCTAAAATGACCGTGTCGTCAAATCACTTGCATTTCGTAATCTATCTAATCATCTGCATTTCCCACATTAATTAAATAATCTAATTATTTAATTTATTATCATCAAATTCTTCTAAATCTCCTAATTTCAACATTAATTAAATAAATCCTCTTTATTTAATTAATTAAATTAAATTCCTCTATATTCTTCCACAATTAAATAATTTTAATTATTTAATTAAATCATTATCCTCTTTCCAAAATTCAATTCCACATTAATTAAATAAATCCCATTATTTAATTAATTCAACAAATTCCCTCTTATCTAAAATTAAATAATTCTTAATTATTTAATTAAATCAAAATCATTCTTTCAAAAATCATACAACAATTAAATAAATTTATTTGTTTAATTTGCTTTCCAAATCTTCTAAATTAAATAATTCCAATTATTTAATTATTTCTTCCAAAATATCTCCTCTAAATTTAAATAAATCAATTATTTATTTAAGTTGCTTTTTCTTCTAAATTTGAGTTATCTCTAATATAACTCAAGCTTTCTATATTTAATAAAGCAAAATATCTTCTTTTCTCATGCAAATCCCTTCTTCTTGTTTTAAATCACTTAACTGATTGCTTTATTCTTTTAATTGATTTATCTCTTCAGTTAACTCATTCTTCTATTCTTGATAAACTCCTCTCATGCAAAAGCAAGCAAGACACATGTCTTCTTCTCATTCGTTGCACGTTCCTCAACTATTCTCCTCTGTTGATTCTTCTGAATTATCTGGACCGTTGATCGATCTTCCTTGAAATCTATATAAACCCCCCTCATCTCCTTCATACCTCTCTCTCTTCGATCGTATTCTCAGGCACACTTAAAAGAGCTTTGAGCATACAAAACGCGTCGATTAAGCATTCTCACGATCTTTTGACATTGATCTCTTGAGCACACTACTTGCTTGTTGCAGCTATGGTTTCGCAACTTCATTGAGCAATCCACATTCAATCCAAAGGAAACAATATAGATTTCGGTAAAAGTCTTTATTTCATTGATTATTTGTCATGGCTTTTATTTAAATTCGTCTTCTTTATGTTATTGGGTTCTTTGATTTTATTAGTTTAGATTTAATCGATTTTTCCTCATACACAGTTAGAGCTTAGGATGCCTTTTCTCTACTATATGTGATAACATTAAATGTACATGCCATCTTTTCATAAGCATCTAAGCAAGAAAATGAAAGAGATAAATAGCTCCTAGATGTAGATATACAACCATAAGAAGATTCAAGAGATGAAGATGAGATAATCAAGAGACAGGCTCTTAGCCTCTATGTTTTTCTCTAACTAGTTTTCTAATGCAGATACATGTGTATTAAGAATGTTGTCATGAAGTAGCAGTATGAGATAAGTGAATCAGTCAATCATTGATTGTCATTAAAACAATAGCATACATAAGCAATGAATGCACTTAAACAGTGTAGTATACAGGTGCAGAGGACAAGAAAAAACCATTAGAGGTATAGGACAGTCACAAAAGCATTAGGTGACATTCATATAATTCATAAGATAGTCATTCAAAGATTGTCATATAGAGATGAGGACATTATAAGAAGACACAAAATTGGAAGAGGAAAATACAATGATAAGGAGCAGTCTTCAATAATAGAGATTGACTATTTGATAGTGACCACAATGCATAAAGGCAAAGCATAAGGGTAGAATTATCACTGTCGAAAGTCTATAAGTCATTGATTATGTTTTATATAAAGAAAGGACACCTTAATGGACAATAAATCAAGGTGATAAAGATATGTCATATGTCCAAGTTGTAGGTAGTCAATAAAGACTATAACATCTTTTTTAGGCCTTTTAGATCATAATAACTCATCTAGTGTTAGAAGCTCTTATATTCTTCCAGAGGCTCACATTTTAGCTACAAAGAAATCCCATCAAGAGAAACATGAATCTAATACATGGAAATCTTGCAATAATGAAGGATAAATCATCATAGGCAGTCACTAAAAGTAGAATCAAAAGACAGTCAAATAGCCCTGAGGAACAATCAATCCAAAGCATCAGCTATAGTCATAATAGACAGTCAACATAGTAGGTAAAGGACATGGTCTGCTACAAAAAAAAATGACAATGACAAATGGAGTCAAGGAATGGCATGCACAACAAAAAGAGAGAGTACAATCATATGCAGACAAAGGACAATCCACATTGGCAACACAGTGAAGACAAGAGATTTTAGTTTTCAAGGTATTAAGAGGTATACATAGACCTCATGATAGTTAAGAGACTATTAGAGAGCAATATAACTCATACAACCCTTTGAAGTCACATAGGTATGAGTTTTCTACAGGGGTAAGGTCTAAGAGGACTTTCATTTTTAAAAGCTATGGTATACAGATAAAATCCATGACAACAGGTTCCATGTGGTTGACCTCGTGCGAGGATCATAAGATACAATAGCATCCATTAGAAAGTATGTCTGTGGTTCATAACACTTGAGTGCAGATTAGTAGAAGACTAATATGACTGATGTCACTATAGAACATTCAGGGAGATGAGTTGTGAGATAGTCATGAGGTCTTAAGAAGGAGAAGACAACAAACAAGAGGGTAGGCATAGAGATAACTTGTTTCTGGCAGATGTTAATGCTGAGAAGCAAAATACAGAGAGGAGGTTTGAAAATAAAGCTTGGAAACCTTGAGCATACAAGAAGGAATAGTCATAACTATCAAAGAAAATAGTCCATAGTCATTAAAAAGTAGCCAAGGGAAATGAAGGCATGGAAAACAGTTATAGAAGACAGTCAAAGAAGACTTTGCCAAGCCTTAACAAGGAAGGTCATATAGAGAAAAAATCATGAAATAACTGTTATTTAATGAAGGAACAACCTTAGATGACTGTTATATAGTCTTATAACAAGTCCTAAAAGACTGTCATAAGGAGAAATAATCCAGTGTAGAGGATGACTATACCAGCATAAAAGAAATAGTCAAAATGATTGTTAAATAATGGTTTTAAAATAGTCCAAAAGGCAGTTTCAAATGACTATCAAAAGACCATGCATGATAGCAGATCTGACATATAGAGAAACCATAATGTTTGAGTATGAAGACACACTATTGAATGTTGTGCAAAGAAGAGAAATATGTAGAGAACTTGATACAGAGGGCTGCAAAAGATGCACATTTCAAGGACACCATAGTACTAATGAACAATGAGGAAAAAGGGAAATAATGTAGTGATATCTTCAAGAGATAAACATAGTGCCGTAGGAAAACTACATAGTAATGAAGACCTAAGAAGAGTAGCAGGTTTCTAAGGTAGAGATAAACAAGATTGAAGGTCAATAGACATCCATAGTGAAACAACTAGAGATCACAGAGTGTTAAGGTTGCAATGATACATAGATCTTGATAGATGTAGATAGAGACCATCATGCAAAAGGATCAAAGATAGTGGAGAAACAAGAGACCTAAGACTGAAACAAAACATCTACAAGTATAATGAGTGCCACTTAAGATAATAGAATGCATAAGTCTAATGGTAAGATCATACAAGACTGTATATCTTGCAAATATCTTGCCTTCAAAGTATTTAAGGCCTGCTAACAGGTGTGCAAATATATCATTCATACAGAGGTCATAAAGAGATGTTTCAAGGTGTTAGAACAACAAACCCTAGCAAGGGTCATCAAAGAGAGTGAGCTTTCCCACCTTTTTGTGTACACCATAAGAGCAAATAAAGCAGGAACAATATGCATAGAAACCCTAGTGTTTTTAAGCATATTGCAAATGTTTAGGGTAAAATATGAAGAGGGTTTTAGTTTTAATGGTTTATGTTGATCCTCCTTTCACCACTAAACATTCAAGGACATTCAGCTGAGTAGAAGAGTCTACTACAGGCTTCTTGCCACTTGGAACATAGGGGAAGATTGGAATTGTATGATTTTGTTTTTCAATTAAGTCCAATTATGCTCAAAACCCTAATTACATGAATTCATGAACAAACGGACAAATTCCAAAAAATGATCACACACAGAGATATCAAATGACAATCAAATGCATACTATATTTCAAAGTTTGAAAAATGGGAAAGTCGGGGACTAATGAGCAGGCACCCTAGTCCAGTGCCACAGTTTTTGTCGAGATATGGAAACCTTGTCTGTAACCTGTTCCTACTGTTCCAGAGATTTTCCTATTGTGGGATCCGGAGGACTAATGAGAGGGCTCCCGAGTCTAGGTCCCTATTTTCTTCTTTGATCTGTAATTTTAACAGTTTGCACTACTCTCCTGCAACTCCACTTTTTCTACTTTCGCAACCTGTAACTTGCAATCATGAAAAAATGGGTTGGGGGTTGTGGTGTGTAGAGGCTTTCCTCAGTCAAGCCTTAGAGAGACATTCAAGTCTTCTGAACATCGTTGTTAGATAAGAGTGCGCATCCTTGCAGGATAGAGGTAAAATCCAAATGATAAATGATAGAAAACACAATTGATATCACCTTGTAGTGAAGATCTCATGGGAGGAAGATGCTCTTCATGCCATGAGGAGATGGATGCCAAATCTACAAATACAAACACAAGAACAACAAAGTACTACTTTGGCACACAATGAATACCTTGAATCACTTTCACAAAATCACAATACTCATCAAATTTCCATCTAGTTTACAAATGATTTAACCTAATCATGCTTATCTATGTAACTATAAACATTCCCACTAAGAATTTTGTAATTCAAACTTACCATGTCAGCATAGGACCTAAATAACGGTCACAAACTGATACTTTGAAATTGGTCTTGACCTAAAATAGGGCAGGACTAGGGTGCAGGTGCCCAAGTCCTCTGCCTATTTCAGGCATGATTTATGTTAAGTGCATCCCTTGAGTCCCATTTGCCATGAAATTTCAAGGTTTTCTCATCGGGAGTCATCAAAATCATGCAAGATCCTCTAAATGTATTCTAAAGGACTCGAGAGCTAAACCTTAAGAGGAAAAAGCACCCAAGGTTACTTTTTCTAAATAACATTTAGCCCCCACTTTAATGTATGTATAAATGCAAGGTCGATACATGCAATAAAGTACGGTCAACAAGCACAACAAACATGCCAAGCACAGAGAAGACACGTCAATCACAGAGAAGACAGTAATAGGCATGCAAAACACATAGAAGATTGTTACAGTCACATAAAACATGGAGAAGACAACATTTAAGACACACAAAACACAATGAATGCAGTGAAGACAATGATGATTTTCTTTTTCTTTTTCATTTTCATATATATGAAATGTAGATGCAAATACAAGGAAAGTAAACACACCACCCATAATGCAGGAGGGACTCATTGCCACCGGTCTTTAAACTACATATGGGGCAATAGACACACAATACAAATCAAGCATGCCATACAAATCAAACACGCCATACAAATTCCAAAGCATAGGAGGGACTCATCGCTACCGGTCTTTAAACTATGCTTGGGAACAAACATGCAATACATACACACTTGGAAGACATGGATAAAACACAACAGACAAGCGATGGAGTGTTCCTATTTCTAGGTTCATCACCATCTCAGGCACATTACAAGAACACACCGATGATTGGGCTTCACCACAACAATTGTCGAAGACACGCTTAAGGGTTGAGTTAGTCACAGAACCACTCCCTGCCTCCACAAAGGACTTTTAAAAATGACAGGATGTGCACTCTCCACGAGAAATACACCATTCGTGCCTCCGTAGAGGGTTTAAGATAAAAAGGATATGCATGATATGATTGCAATAGATTTCAAACAAATCTCAGTGCAGGAGGGACTCATCACCACCAGTCTTTAAGACTGCACCTGGGAACAAACACTTTGCTAGCATCTAAAATAGATAGCTTACCTTATATATTCCCCCACCTTAAGGTGGTTGATATCAGGTACCGATATCAAGCATGTTAAGGTAGGAAGAAAACACACAAGGGAACACGAGCTCTTGCAAAGCCCATGCCCCCCAGAGGTGACATGTACTTTATGATCAAATGTTCCCACAAACACATCCCTACAAGAAAAGTGTTAACGTCCATATAATCATGATAAATAACAATGAATGTGATCATTCACATAGAGAACCGAGGTTATATTATAGATTCAGAGGCTGAGTATAACCGTTGGGCTATATCGCAGAGATCTCAAAACTGAGTGTAACCAAGGCAAGATTCAAAGATAAACAAAGTGCATGGAGCAACAATATTGTTATGGTTTGTAAGTGCGATAAGACAACATCAAGATCACATGGAGTGATTCTACTAGCCAAGCATCAAATAATATATATCAACCCCATCGTCATGTATGGACTTGGTCCATTTTTTGATTTCTCGCTGAAGGGACACTAGGTCCGTATTAGTATAATATGTTTTTCATCATCCGTTTGCTAGGTAGAAACACTAGAGGAAGGGAAAAAATAAATCAAGAGAGGAGAAACAAGTACCTTAGGGAAAATCACGTAGGAGGGTGCCCCCAAGTCATCGACCACAATGCTATGTCCGTAAGACACAACACACAATAGTGAAAATAGAGGGGAAGCAATAAAGAAGAATGATGATACAAATAGAAGAAGGTCGCAATAGAGGCGGTCTCTTGGTATCCTGGACCTTACAAGAGAATCAAGGGTCATCCCAGGAGGCCTAAACAACATATAACACATCACAGGGGAAACACAACATGAGAGGTAAAGGGTTAGAAATACTTACCTATAAGGAGAAGCTGGTCTAGACTTTAGAACTTTCATACATCTTGGAGAGATGCTCTATCAAGTTTTGTGTGAAGCTTGAGTGGTTCTTATGAGAGTCTTGTTTATTGTCAGAAAATCCATGTAATGCTTGTTTCTCAGATTCTTGTGTATGTGAGACCTTTTGTTGCTTTTGAGGAGGAGAACCACTATTATTTCCAACCGATGACAATCTTCAGACTCTTTTTCAATTTTTAGCTAGCTTTCTTTGTTGATGTCATCTACCATAGTGACAAGGACTATCTTGTACTATCTCAATCTTTTCTTTCATTATAGTCTCTTGTTTCATTTGTTTTTCTGATGCATTTTGGTTATCTCCTGATCTTTGTAAAGACAATAGGGGAGGAACCTCAGTATAAATGCCTTTTCCCCATGAATGAGGTGGGTTTCCTTATCCACTTCTATTATACCCATGATGTTATCATATTCCAAATAATCCTCATCGTCTACTTCCACTAAACCCTGTTCCATCATATTGTTATCAGTATGCTTAGGGAAAGGATTAGTAAATATTTGTAAATTCTAATTCAACAGAGCAACTAACTTATTTTCATTGTCATTCACACCTGATACCTATATAACATTCGAGTTGATGAGGTCTTGTATTTCATGTTTAAGATGCATACATCGTTTAGTATCATGTCCTTGTTGTCGATGGAAATGAAAAAAGGAATTAGCATTGAAATAAGGTCCTTGAGTTTTATTAGGATCCAAAGGCTTAATCAGGGGAAGCTTCATAAGATTATTACTCATAGCTTGATTCATGATAGAATGATAGGATTCAGATATTGGAGTAAACTTTCTTTTCTAATACGGTGCCTTCTTCAGATTAGTGATAGCAGACACTTGAGAAAAGTTATTCAAATTTGGTCCATTAATCTTGATGAAACTCCTATTATTCTTTTTAAAGTTGTTTTATGATGGTCCACCCATGGATTGACCAACTTGAGCCGATGAGTTTTGGTTTTCATACTGACTAGATGAAAGTCAATAATCATGAAGGGCGGTACAAAAATGTTGAAAGGAGTTATACTTCATCAATAGAATCTTATCACGGATGTTAGGTTGTAGATTTGTAATAAACACCTTCTGAATATCCTCATCCTTCATTTGATATTGAATTTGTGCATAGAGAGATTGATACTGACTAATAAACTTAGTTAACTTCTCTTTCGGACCTCGCTTGCAATGAACTAAATCAATCAAGGAAACTTGAGGTCCAATATTTGCTTGAAAATATTGTAAAAATTGATCAACTAATTGTGAAAAAGAGTGTATTGAATTTGGAGGTAAAGAGAAAAACCATTCTAAAGCTGTATCTTTGGGAGATCCTAGGAAAAGTTTTGCTAACAATTCTTCTTCAAAGTAGAAATCACTACACATAGCTATGAACGCTGCCACACGAGTATTAGGATCACCTTTTCCACCATATTTTTCAAAATGAGGGGTCTCAAATCTTTTAGGCATAGGAGTTCTCAAAATTGCATAAGATAGGGGATTACAAGCATGACAAGTTGGTATATGAGGTTGTGAAGAATTCGTCAAGTTTGTCACTTTTTGTTGTAAAGCAGTCATGCCTTGCAAAAGTTGGTTTAGGATGGCATCATTGGGAGATGTGGTTCGTTGCGATGAATTAGAACCAAAGTGAGGAGGTGATTGAGCTTGAGTAGTGATAAGTGAAGGATGTGAATAGCTCAATGGTGGTTTGACATAGTGATAAGTGGAAGGTGGTTGTGAATAGTTGTATGTAATAGGTGTTTGAGAATAAGTGGGATGGAGAGGTGGTTGAGAGTGATTATTCATAGAAGAGGTCCCCTTAGAAACCAAATTCTAATAATTAAATCCCACAACTTTGTAATTTTGTGAATTAGTTCCATTAGATACTCCAATACCATTGGTAGCATTACTACAAGCATTTGCATTAGTTGTTAAAATTGACGATGTGAATGTAGATATTCCAATAGTCGATATAGGTGCCGCTACTTGCGTATGAGATGGTGATAACATGTTTTTAATACCATTCACACATTCAGTCACTGTCATAACATTACTATGTACTATATGCATTAATCCTCAAACAACATTAATACCATCTTGTCCTTCTTTTATCAATTCTCTTTCGTGGTGAATCATAGGTGCAACTTCTTCCGCTATCCTTTCAGTTTCAACAAATGCTTGAAAATTGGTTAACTCTTTATCTAGTTTGTTTATTTGCTCATCAGGTATATGTATGAACACATCAATAGCGTCATCAACATTGTGAAATACTTGATCTTCCATAGTGATTGTAAGAGATACAATGTCTTGCAAGATTTGTGTCTCTCCTTTTTTAAAGAAGGCATTCAATGGATTTTCAAAGGTAGGAATATGGTTTTCTTCAAAAGCACTGGATCCCACAAGTCTTCTACTTATTCTTAAATTAATGTTTCTATTAGGGAAGTAGGTCATAAGAGTCATACACAAGCATGCAACAATCGATGCAAAAACTAATAGAACAAACCCATGGAGCAAGATATGTTTAAGATCTAAAAATGCTTGATTTTTTGACTTTTTTCAATACACATCACTAGGAGAAAAAGGTGTTGTGAAAATTATCAAGAGGGAAAGAAATTAATATGTCTGATATCAATCCAATAAAGCAATAATATCCTTCACAACACACTTTTTGATGCAACCCTAGAGTGATGACAAGTCAAAACCTAGTGAAAATACACTAAAATATGCAAATTTTCACAAATTTTCAATGCAGATACCCAATAAAAAGGATATTGTAAATAATTTTAGGAGGTGAAGAAGGTAATAATAGTAATATAAGTCACCTAAAACCATAAAATCCATCACAACACACTTGAAGTGCAAATCTAGGTCAAACCCTAGGGAACATATAGCTAAAATATGTAATTTTTCACCAAATTTTCAATGCAAGGGCCCAATAAAAAAGTGTTGTAAAGAATTTTAGGAGGGGAAATAGATAATAACCATGATAATAGCCAATTATTTCAGAAAAATCCTTTACAACATGCCTATAATGCAAATCTAGAGAGTTGATAAGGCCAAATCTAGTGAAAAATCAATGTTTTCAAAACCTACTCATGAAATTTTGCAAGCAAACCACTATGATGCAACACTAAAGTTAGAAATCAGTCCTAATTAGTGTTTTAAAATGGTAGCAAAATCTGAAACAAGATTTTGACTACAAACCCTAGCTAATGCAAAACTAGGTTATATGAAAAAATGCACAATTTCAAACAATTTTTAACAATTTAAGCGTGAAAATGCAATCTAAATGAATGATGAATGAAAATTTTCCATATTTTAAATCATATCTGATGATAATGATAAAAATTTATTGAAATTAAATGCAACTAATTCAAATTATTTGAAAATGCAAGCTAAAAATGCTAATTTTTTCAATTTTTTTTTGTAATTTTCCAAATGCAATAAGATGAACAATGATATGAATGAATGTAAATATAAAGCACAACACTCAAAAAGGTGGCAAAAATTCCAAAAACATGGGTTCACCAAAATGTTTAGGGTAAAATATGAAGAGGGTTTTAGTTTTAATGGTTTATGTTGATCCTCCTTTCACCACTAAACATTCAAGGACATTCAGCTGAGTAGAAGAGTCTACTACAGGCTTCTTGTCACTTGGAACATAGGGGAATATTGGAATTGTATGATTTTGTTGTTCAATTAAGTCCAATTATGCTCAAAACCCTAATTACATGAATTCGTAAACAAACAGACAAATTACGAAAAATGATCACACACAGAGATATCAAATGACAATCAAATGCATACCAAATTTCAAAGTTTGGAAAATGAGAAAGTCAGGGACTAATGAATGGGCACCCTAGTCCAGTGCCATAGTTTTTTTTGAGATCTAGAAACCTTGTCAATAACCTATTCCTGCTATTCCAGAGATTTTCCTATTGCGGGATCTAGAGGACTAATGAGCAGGCTCCCGAGTCTAGGTCCTTGTTTTCTTCTTTGATCTGCAATTCCGACAGTATGCACTACTCTCCTGCAACTCCACTTTTTCTACTTTTGCAACCTGTAACCTACAATCACAGAAAAATGGGTTCGGGGTTGTGGTGTTTAGAGGCTTGCCTCAGTCAAGCCTCGGAGAGACATTCAAGTCTTCCGAACACCGTTGTCAGATAAAGAGTGTGTATCCTTGCAAGATAGAGGCAAAATCCAAATGATAAATAGTAGAAAACACAATTGATATCACCTTGTAGTGAAGATCTCATGGGAGGAAGATGCTCTTCATGCCATGAGGAGATGGATGCCAAATTTGCAAATACAAACACAAGAACAACAAAGTACTGCTCTGGCACACAATGAATGCCTTGAGTCACTTTTACAAAATCATAATGCTCATCAAATTTCCATCCAGTTTACAAATGATTTAACCTAATCATGCTTATCTATGTAACTACAAATATTCCCACTAAGAATTTTGTAATTCAAACTTACTGTGTTGGTATAGGACCTAAATAACGGTCACAAACTGACACTTTGAAATTGGTCCTAACCTAAAATAGGGCAGGACTAGGGTGCAGATGCCCAAGTCCCCCCTATTTTAGGTAGGATTTATGTTAAGTGCATCCCCTGAGTCCCATTTTCCATGAAACTTTAGGGTTTTCTCATAAGGAGTCATCAAAATCATGCAAGATGCTCTAAATGCATTCTAAAAGACCCAAGAGCTAAACCTTAAGAGGAAAAAGCCCCCAAGGTTACTTTTTCCGACATAGCAACTAATGTAGGAGCATCTCTGGTTCAAGAGCAATCTTACATCAACCAAAAACATTTGCATTTCAGTTTGTTTGTAGTTCAATTTGTTTCCTTTTATTTTCTAGTTCAGTTCAGTCAGTTTAGTCAGAAGTAGTTTATGTATTTTGGTCTGCATTCTACCGAAGTTACATATCACATCTTGGGGAGCTAGACTTAGCATCTAGATTCATTCATCTACATCATATCCAGAATTTAGAGCATTTGGATCAAGTATTGGAAAGTTATCGCTATCAGAAGATCAAGTGTACTTTTCTCATAACAGAACATCCTGGCAGTCTCAGACAATCAGCTAAAGGAGAAGACTTGCGGAGCATTCCTTGACTTGTGGAGCTTAATTTCACATCATTCAATGATCTTTGGTTCATGGACAACCTTCCCCAAGATCCGTACTTCATTCCATTCATTTGCGGAGGTGTTCTATGCATTTAGGTCTGACCTACCCATGTACACACACTACAACTCTTCATGGGAGTTTGTGATCTTCCTTGGCCAATGTGGAGGAATCTTATGATCCAGAGTTGAGATATAATGATGTAATAGATCCATAGGAAAGTAGTGAGACATTGATTCACATAGTGATAGTTGATAGTTTAGATTTGTGTGACAGAGCTTCAAAGCCATATCTTGTGCATATTCTGATATTCTGCAATCAGGCCTTTGAGCCCTAATTGTAAGCCTGCATGTTGCCAGCCGATTTGTATTTGAATTTGCATTTGTTTCATATCTTTGATTTGTTTCCATTGTGTTTACTCTTGCTGCATGGTCTAGACAGTTCATTCTGTGAACCCTCCTACCGTGACTGCACCAAGTGGTATTAGAGCTAAGTTTGAATCGTTGGGAGCGAATTGAGTGAAGTTGGTGAAGGAATTCTATAAGATCTTGTTGTAAGCAGATAACCGATCTGAGGTAGGTTACTTGTGTTGCAACCGATCGTCGATTATGAGGTAGTTATCACCTTGTAGCCCGATCACCAAATTGAGGCAATTTGTACTTGATCCTAGAAAGAATGCCACTGAGGAGAATCCTTGCTATTGGAATAATGGCTGGAAGAATGGATGAAATGATGAAAACAATGCAAATTCGATTGGATGCTTTTGAGGAAGATAGGCGAAGAGGATTAACACCTAGACCTAATGTTAAAAGTGATGATGAAGAGGAATTTCAATCTGTGGAACAAATTGGTGAAACCCTAGGAGGTGATGAAGAAGAAGAAATTAGATCAAGTTAAGATGTTACGATCTATTTCAAAGATTAGAAAGAGACTCAAAGTTGATGTACCAAATTACACTAGCAATTTGAACCCTGAAGAATTGATTGACTGGATAAATGAAACGGAAGAATACTTTGAATATGAAGAAGTTAAAGATCCAGAGAAGGTGAAATTTGCAAAGACAAAGTTGAAAGGACATGCTGCTATATGGTGGAAAGAAGTTCAGTTGGATAGAAATAGAAGAGGAAAAGAGAAAATTACAAAATGGGATAGGATGGTGACAAAATTGAAGAATCAGTTTATACCTGCTGACTATGAGTTGGAGTTGTTGAGAAGATTGCAAAACCTGAGACAAAATGAGAAATCTGTGGAGTATACTGAATAATTTCATAATATGATCATAAGGATAGGACATAGTGAAGCAAGCAAGGAGAAATTGGCTAGATACATCAATTTAATAAGATTGAACATTCAAGAAGAATTAAGTTTGGTAAGAATGACATATCTGGAAGAAGCATATCAGTTTGCCCTAAAAGTTGAAGAGAAATTGAATAAGAGGTATGATCAGAGGTAGAGAGGAAGAGGAGGTAAATTTTAGAGAGGCAGAACATTTTCTGGAGGAGACAAATCATATCCAGAGAAGAACAAGTTTGACAACACATTTAAGGAGGATAGAGATAACAATGCATACCGGAGCAATGGCAGAAATTTTCATCATAGAGGTAATTACAATTCATACTGGAATGAAGGACACAGAAGACAGGGAAGAGGATTTGATAAGAGAACATTTAGAGGCACTTGTTTCAAGTGTGGAGGTGAAGGACTAGAGCATTCGAATGTAATTAGGGGAGTACAAGCAAGAGAACAGAGAATAGTGGAAGAGTAGCCTATGGGGAAGAAGAACCTATTGGATCACCTAGTTTAGTTGGTAAACCAAGAAAGGAGAATCACTTGTGATGAGGAGAGCACTATTTCAAGTATAGACAAATGAGGAACCATCACAGAGGAAGAGTTTGTTCAGAATAAGATGCAAATCAGGAGCTAAATGTTGTAAAGTTGTTATTAATAGTGGTAGTTCAGACAACCTAGTTTCAGAAGAGATGGTGACTAAGCTGAAGTTGGAAAGATTGAAACAACCTAAGCCCTATTAGATAGCATGGATTTAGGATGATCATAAGGTACTGGTGAGTGAGAAATGTTTGGTGAAATTTCATATTGGATTATATCATGATGAAGTCTTGTGTGATATTATGCCTATGGATGTATGTCATATCTTGTTGGGTAGACCTTGACAGTATGATAGGAATGCTATGCATGATGGGAGAAAGAATACATACACTATAACATCAAATGGGAAGAGAATTACTTTGATTCCTTTGGAAGATGATCCTAAGAGTGAAGTATGTGGAAATGCTAGAATCTGTTTGGTAGATGGAAGAATATTTCTAGATGGTTTGAGACATGAGAACATGTGTTATGCTTTGATCCCTAAGAAGCCTGAAACATTGAAGAAGACTGAAGAATCACAACCGGAGGACATAAAAGAGTTTCTGATAGAGTATGAAGACATCATATTAGATAATGTACCTAAAGGATTGCCACCTATAAGGGGTATTAGTCATCACATGGATCTTATACTAGGAACTAGTTTGCCTAACAAAGTAGCACATAGAATGACACTGGTAGAGAATGAGGAATTGAATAGACAGATACAAGAATTGTTGAGGAAAGGTTTGATCTGAGAAAGTTTGAGACCTTGTGCAGTACCTACAGTGTTAGCACCTAAGAAAGATGGAGAATGGAGAATGTGTACAGACTCTAGAGCAATAAATAAGATCACAGTTAAGTATAGATTTCCTTTACCTAGGATAGATGATATCATGGATTGTTTGAGTGGAGGAAAATATTTCACAAAGATAGATTTGAAGAGTGGATACCATTAGATCAGAATCAGAGAAGGAGATGAATGGAAGACTACTTTTAAGACAAATGAAGGATTCTATGAGTGGTTAGTGATGCCTTTTGGATTGACAAATGCACTGAGTACTTTCATGAGATTGATGAATGAAGTCTTGAAGAAATTCTTGGGCAAGTTTGTTATTGTATATTTGGATGACATTCTGATTTTTAGTAAGACAAAAGAGGAACATTTGTGGCATATTAGACAAGTTTTACAAAGGTTGAGAGAAGAGAAATTGTTGATAAACATCAATAAGTGTAGTTTCATGAAGGAAGAACTAGTGTATTTGGGGTTTGTGATTTCTGTGGAATGATTGAAGATGGACCCTGAGAAAGTAAGAGCAATTGTTGAATGGCCTACACCGGAGAGCATTGGAGAAGTAAGTCATTTCATGGATTAGCTAGTTTCTACTAGAAGTTCATTAGAAATTTTAGTTCAGTTTCTAGCCCTATGATAGAGACAATGAGAGGTGATAGAAAAGATTTCAAGTGGACATCAGAAGCAGATAAAAGTTTTGAATTATTGAAGCAGAAAGTAACAAAGCAACCTGTGTTGGCATTATCGGATTTCAATAAGGTATTTCAAGTAGATTGTGATGCAGGTGGAAATACAATTGGAGCAGTGTTGAGTCAAAAAGGTAGACCTGTAGCATATTTTAGTGAGAAGTTGAATGATGCAAGGAGAAGATATTCAATTTATGAACAAGAGTTCTATGCCATAATTCAAGCCTTGAAGAAGTGGAGACATTACTTGTTTCCTAAGGATTTTGTGTTGTATACAAATCATCAAGCTTTGCAATATTTGAACAGTCAAGGAAAGTTGAATCAGAGACACATGAGATGGGTAGAGTTCATGTAGAGTTATACATTTGTATTGAAGCATAGGAGTGGTAAATCAAACAAGGTTGCAGATGCCTTGAGTAGGAGGAGGAACTTGTTGATGGAGATGAGAGTTGAAGTGATAGGTTTTGATGAATTGAAGAACATGTATAAGGGAGACATTAACTTTGTAGAACTTTGGAAAGCATGCAAGGAACCTATTGTGACAGATAGGAGTAAGTGGTTGGACTATTTCATCCAAGAAGACATGTTGTTCAGAGGAAATTAGTTATGCATACCTCAAAGTTCAATGAGAGACAATTTGATCAAGGAGAAGCATAGTGGTGGATTGGTAGGAGATTTTGGCCTTAGATACATAAGGATATTAGGAAATTTGTGTAGAGTTGTGGAATTTTTCAAGTTACAAAAGGGAATAATCAGAATACGAGATTGTATACAACTTTGACAGTACTAGAGAGACCTTGGGAAGACATAAGCATGGATTTTGTAATGGGATTGCCTAAGACACAGAGAGGACATGATTCAATATTTGTAGTAGTGCACAAATTTTCAAAGATGGCTCATTTCATACCTTGCAAGAAGACAACTAATGCAATACATGTAGCTGACCTATTTTTCAAGGAGATTGTGAGATTGCATGGATTACCTAAGAGTATAACTTTAGACAGAGATACAAGATTTCTTGGCTATTTTTGGAAGACACTTTGGAAGAAGATGAAGACAAATTTGAAGTTTAGTTCAAATTTTCATCCACAGATTGATGGATAGACAGAGGTAGTGAATAGGATTTTGGGAAACTTGTTGAGATGTTTGGTTGGAGAGAAGGCAGGAAGTTGGGATTTCATTCTTTCACAAGCAGAGTTTGCATATAACAATTTAGTGAATAGGAGTACCGGAAGAACACCTTTTGAGATTGTTACCAGAGTAATCCCCAGAGGAGTAACAGAATTAAGAGACATGGGTATGGTAGAAAAGAGAAGTACAAAAGCAAAAGAATTTGTATAACATATGGAGGTAATGCATAATCAGGTGAAGAAGCATTTGGAGGACATGAACAACAAATATAAGGAGCAAGTAGATGAGAAGAGAAGACACAAAGAATTTGTAGTTGGAGATGAAGTGATGGTATACTTGAGAAAAGAATGATTTCCAGTTGACACTTATAACAAGTTGATGATGAAGAAGTTTGGACCTTGTAGGATACTCAAAAAGTTTGATTCAGGAAATGTATATGAAGTAGAGCTACTGGAGACATTGGGTATTTCACCTATTTTCAACATTACATACCTATACTAGTATCATGAAGCAGAGTTCAGTGACAGCCTTGAAGAAGTAGTTACCACAACAATCACTGGAGCAGATTGAAGGCATTTTGGATAGTAGAGTTGGACGCAACACTAGAGGAAGACAATACAAAGAATATTTTGTGAAGTGGAAAGGTAGACTGGAAGAAGATTCATCATGGATTTCTCAGGCTGAGGTGGACCATCTTGGTTTTCCTCTAGCCCCAACAAAGCGAGGGACTCACTTTTTTAATAACCCTAGTTTTCTGATGCAGGAGCATCCCTGGTTCAAGAGCAATCTTGCATTAACCAAAAATATTTGCATTTCAGTTTGTTTGCAGTTTAGTTTGTTTCCTTTTATTTTCCAGTCCAGTTCAATCAGTTCAGTCAGAAGTAGTTTTTGCATTTTGGTCCGCATTCTACCATAGTTATATATCACATCTTATGGAGCTGGACTTAGCATCTAGATTCATTCATATACATCATATCCAGAATTCAAAGCATTTGGATTAAGTACTAGAAATTTATTACTATTAGAAGATTGACTATTTTCTTAGAACAGAGCATACTGATAGTCTCAAACAATCAGCTAAAGGAGAAGACTTGCAGAGCATTCCTCAACTTGTGGAGCTTAATTGCACATCATTCAATGATCTTTGGTTTGTGGCCGACCTTCCCCAAGATCTGCACTTCATTCCATTCATTTGTAGAGGTGTTCTATGCATTTAGGTCTAACCTACCCGTGTACACATGTTATAGCTCTTCATGGGAGTTTGTGATCTTCCTTGGTAGACGCAGAGGAATCTTATGATCCAAAGTTGATATATAATGATGTAATAGATCCCTAGGAAAGTAGTGAGACAATGATTCACATAGTGATAGTTGATAGTTTAGATTTATGTGATGGATCTTCAAAGCCATATCTTGTGCATATTCTGATATTCTGTAATCAGGCCTTTGAGGCCTAATTGTAAGCCCGCATGTTGCCGACTGATTTGTATTTGAATTCTATGATATATTGAATGATTCAATCTATATTTATTTCATATCTTTGATTTGTTTCCATTGTGTTTACTCTTGCTGCACAGTCTGGACAGTTCATTTTGTGAACCCTCCTATTGTGACTGCACCAACAACACATTTTTTATTAGAGAAAGAAATACAACAGGGTTCACATTTTCTTCTTGAAAGAAAAAGCAACAGAATGTCATCATCATAGAAAATGAAACCCTAGAGGGTTTGTGAGAGAAGGAAACAAGAGCTCTTCACTGTACTATTCATAAACAAACCCTAGCAGAAATTGTTTGAAATGAAAGCCCCATTTTCATTATTTTGGGTTCATAGTCTTCATATAGAAGAAGTAGTATCAATAACAAAAGGTTTCATTATTTTGTTTCACAATAATCTCATAAAGGAGCATACATAGAAAAGTAGCCTTTTCTCTTGTTTGTCACAGTATGTTTGCATTAGAGAAAGTGAATCTTTCCATAGTGTTCATCAGAGAAAAGAGAAACAAGATACACATAAGGAAAAAACTTACCTTTGAACAAGAAATGAGCTAGTAAAATAGTGGAGGAGGCCCCTCAAAATAGCTGCAACCAGAAAACCCTTGGTGGCTCTTTCCCTTACCCAAACTAGTAAAACAACAAAATGGTGACAAAAGAAGAGAAACAAAATGACGCCCTTTAGGATTTGAGAAGTCTTTTGCTCCATGATACCCTAGCCTTTCATAAGTCTTTGGTAACTTCTTAAGAAAAGGAAATCATTTAAAAATCAAATGGAGGCTAATCAGACCGTGGGAAAACACTTTTTAAGTGTTGATGGCTAGATATTATCATGAGCCTGTGAGGGGTAAGTGGATATAAGGTAATGATGGAGATATTTGACCTTTTTCAAGGTCTTTTCAAAGGTTGAAGAATCAAAAGAAAACTATCATTGCCTTTTAAGTTTTTTTTCATATGACTTGGGTCAAAATTTTGTATTATGAGACCATGATTAGGAGCCTTTTTCATAGTCAAGTGTAAAAGACATTATCAAGAGCCTAGGAAACCTTGTAAGGTTTGAAGTAAAGGTTGGACGTCAAGTCAAATAGTCACGAGACCCCTTTCTCTTTCACATGATTAGTAATCAATATAATGTATTTTAACACTTATTAAAGGTAATATTCTACAAATTACCTTAATACTTGTTACATAAAATCAAAATAGATAGTTATAATTATGATAACACTTATTAAGGTAAATCATAAACCTTGATTACCTTTAATACTTGTTAAGATAAATTATAATTGCCTTCCAAACATGCAAAAGAGAGAAGAAGAGTCAAAAAGAAGTTAAAAAGTCACGCAAGAAGGGATTTTTTGCTTTTATTTTGACTTTTGGTCAAACAGGGCTATTTTTGGAAGTCCACTTGGTCAAGTACCTTGATAAGAGGAGTTCAAAGCTAACATAGCTCAAAATGGAGTGGGTTTGAACTCTCTAATCTAGGCTTTCTTTCCTTGTTCTCCCAACAACTGGGACTTCACTATTTTTGTGGTTGAGGGCTTCTTTCCAACCTATTCATGCATCAGATGAGAGTTCGGTTAGACTGGAGTTGACTTCCCCATGCTTTTTAGAGAGATTTTGTATTGTATAGGACAGAAAGTTGATGCTTTTTCCTCAGTTCTTTCTTTCTATTTTCCTTTGCACATTGCAAAGAGGGATTTCAATATTTTAACTTAGTAGTTTTTATTAATTTTGGTACAGCAGTAGCTTATTATTCAACATTTTACAATTATTGCAGAGGTATTCCTATTATTTTTAATATAATCAAGTAATTACCTTCTCAGATTAAGGTGTTGTGTTTTATTGAGTGATTTTGATAAGAAGTTTATTATCTTTTACATCAAATCTTGTAAGTTTCTGTCTCATTCCTTGAAGCATATATACAGAAAAGCAATTGTTTATCATAGGTTGTAGGTTGTGCAAGTTATTTTCTGACTTTTCCAAGTTGTGAAGACATCAATTTTCCTTCAAAGAAAGTAGAAGTTTTTTAGGGCTTTCTATGAAATATTTATGTGTTAAGATTTCCCAAGTTGAGTTGTGTGAATAGATCTATTGAGATAATTGTGAATCGGAGTAGCAAGTTAGAGTTAAAAACTTTGGTGAATCACCTCCTAGGATCAATTTTTAGTTTCATAAGTTATTTTCCTATCCTTTTTATTTGCAAGTACATCAAATCTAGGAGATTTTAAAGGGAACCAACTCTTTTGGAGGTTCACTTTCACCATAGACAACCTACAGTTTGAAATTGATCCAATGTTTCATGAGATTATTAGGCTTAGTGCTTGACAAGGGTACAATCCTTCATGACAACAATTTTTGGCATGCCTGGTGGGATGCTGAACTGAGTTTTAGGCCACTAAAATACCATTTTTCTTTTTTGTTTTGGTATGACCAATAAGGTTTTATCCTTTTTTAGGTGAAAAAAGCATGCCTGGTGACTCTATTCTTCTAATTTTTTGTAGATCCAGTGCAAACAACACATGAGAAGAATGCAAACAAGGGGAAGTTCAATTCCTTTTGAGTACCTATAGTTGTCACCACTGAGAAGAAGGGGTAGAACAACAAGAAGAGTTCCTAGTCCACCTAGAAGGACACATTCTATGCCTCCAAGCCATAGACCAGCAGGTTTCACTCAAAGAAATAAAGTACCAAACAATCAAGTACTAGCTCCTCCAATGGTAAGAAGGTTACCTTTTGTGTCATTTAATGGTGACAGCCCATTGCAACTTGCACAACATGATGATATTCCAATGACAACCCTTAGGAGCTTTCTTTTCTTCATTGGGGAAGATCAAACCACACCCATTGAACACATCAGAGACATGGATACATTTTGTTCAGTCCATCATATAATAGCGAAAATGTTGTAGTGAGACTTTTGGTTGTATCTCTAAAGGGGAAAGAACTTCAGTGGTTCAAGGGCTTGGTTGTAAATTCAATCACTTCATGGGACCTGTTGAGTGAAGCTTTAAATAAGAAATTTTAAGACAAGTCAGACAACCTATCATTAGTTGAACAACTGAACACAATCAAGAGAGCTCCACAAAAGCAGATGACATATTTCAACTTTCAGTTTTAAAAGACTTGGAACATAATTCTAGCCATGGTAAGGCCTTCTATTGAGTGTGCATTCTTATATTTTCTTAAGGCTTTAAATAGTGATATTGCAGTAATGGTTCAGTCAATGGGTGGTACGACACTACTAGATGCTTTTGATATTGCCATAAAGGCTGAAAACAACCTGATCCAAGATGGTAAAATAGCCCCAAGACCCCCAATGCCTATTTTCCTAGAGGTACAACCACTTGTCCCATTACAAATCCCATCTATAGCTATTGTACCTACTATATCAGCTTTAAATTATCAACTCCTCAAATTAAAGCTGTCCAAACCCCATCTTAGGAACTCCAAGAGATTAAAGGTCTATTACAGACTTTTGGTAACGATTTAGTGAACATACAAAAGTAGCAAAACCAAGTTTATAGAACTTACCAGGCTCCTTATCAAGCCTAGTAGTAGTCAAACCAGAAAAATAGGCCTCCATACCAAGCTGATAACCAAGGCCAAAGAAGAAATTTCAATACAAGACCCTATCAGCCTTATAACCAGCATGCTGCCAGCACTTCTAGAGAGTTAGTTCTAGTCCAAAATAATGTGACATAAGAGTACGAGTGGTGTTTCCCATGCAACCAGCCACATAACTAGTCAACTTGCTCAAATGGCATGATAAATTAGGCCCTTATGGTACAAAACAACATTACTATCTAGCAAAGTATAATATAAGAAAATCTAGAACAATAGATTTCTCATCCTGAATAGGATTAGCCTGATGTAGCATTTATGAATTGGCAAGGTGAGGAGTTCTGTGGGGTAAATCATACACATGAGCAAAACCAATCAGCTTAGTCTATAGCAGCCAATACAAGGGCCAAAAAGAGAGCTATTGATTTAGGACAACAAGTTGGTAGAGGGAAAAATCAGGCTCCTATAGGCTAACAAGGTGCTACTGGTCCTTCACATCCACCTAATGTTCAATTATTTCCTAGGGGACAACCTGTTCCAAATAGGGATCGGCCTAGAGGTCAGCCACAACTAGTACAATAGCAAGTGGATCTTGCTGCTTCAAGAGGACATCCTAAGGTTGGCACTTTTCCATTCAATATTTTAGAGCTATGAGAAAGCCAATATAAGCATTTCCATGTGGGATTCCCTATCTCTTCTAGGCCAAAGAGACTTGTTGCAAAATCCCTTATCTAATGTCTCCTTGTCTAATGAGCCTAATCAAGAGCAACCTAGAGTTGTACTTGCAAATACCCCTAGTCAAGAATGAACAACAAACTCATGATGTCAAACTAATCCCATTCTATGTATCTTTGATTATTGGTAAGCAACTGGTTCATAACTGCATGATTGACTCTAGTGCAAGTAGCTCTGTGATGCCTAAGAAGATAGTAGATAAGCTTGGTTTGACATATGAACCTCTATCCAAAGTAGTAGTACATCTGGATGGAACATTCATCAATACCATTGGAGTTATTAAGATCTTGGGTTTTACCTTGCATGCTTGCTCGAACGTTTCAATATCACAAGATATATATGTTATAGATCCACCCCCGTACTTTGCCATATGCCTTTCTAGGGACTTTACAACAAGGTTTGGTGGTTATTTGTTAGTTGATTGGTCACATATGTGTTTTAGGACAAGATATGTTACAAGAGTAACTGTCAAATCTGAACCTATTGCCTAGGATCATATTGAGCCTTATGTCCCTAGTGCTGTCAATGTCAATTTAACTTATCATGAAGAGGAACAACTTGTTGTCTAGGATAGTAATACCCCTATAGAGAACATATATGATCTATTTTTAGATGAATGGGCATCTTAAAACCATGAAGATGATCCTTACAAACACATGGAGGAAGAAGGGATAGGAATTTACATGATCCATGAGCATAATATGACTATTCCTAACCTCATGAAAGGAGAAAAACAACATGAACAATAAGCTAATGATTTATGGCAGGTTTATTTTGATGGTGCAAGAAGTAAGCTAGGCACCGGTGGAGGAGCTATATTTATTTCCTTTGAAGGTGAGAAATATTATGCAACCTTCAGATTTGCTTTCAGCTGTACTAACAATACAACGAAGTACGAGGTACTCATTCATGGTTTGGAATGGGCCAAAAAGAAAAATATCAAGTGCTTGCAGGTATTTGGAGATAATGAGTTGGTTGAAAATTAGGTAAGGAACATAAATGTAACTAAAAATGACTTTCTCAAGTCATACAAACATAGAGTTTGGAATAGAATTGAAGAATTTGATGCTTTCAATCTACTGTCCCTGCCAAGAAGCCACAATAAGCAGGCTAATAAACTGGCTGCAATGGGAGCTAAGTTTGACATTCCCAAGGAGATAATTTTTTTTAAAAAACAACAATATGTAAAGGTGGTTGTGAGGCCATTAGTTGTAGATAACAACACTCATTGGCATGTGTTTGATAGTGATGAGTAGATTGCCAATTTCCTCATTGAAGAGGTTGAATTTTCAGCTGGAAATTAGTAGAAGTTATAACAATAGTTTGGAGACCAAATACTTCAAATCAAGACAAATAGGTTTCCAAAGGGTTTTGTTACCTTGGAATCTATTTTCAATTCAGATGATTAGGTGAGAAGAGAAAAATCCAACATAATGGTAAAGGAAGAATATTATGAATCTGTTGAAATCTTCAAGGCCAAACTCCTCAAACTGGGAAAGGTATGTACCAAGGAAGAAAATCATGCATTCATTGTATTGTGTTAAGAATATGATGACAATTTTTCTTGGGAATATGAAGATCTGAAAAGTTTTAACCCAGAACTAGTACAACACACCATTGAGCTAGAACAAGATGCAAAGCCCATGAGACAGAAGCAAAGGCCTCTAAATCCTAAGCTGGAAATTCTCATGAAAACTGAACTCAGTAAGCTGATTCAAAGTAACATCATCTTTCCCATCAAGCACACATCCTGGGTGTCAAAGTTGGTGCCCGTGAGAAAGAAAAACACTAAAATTAGACTGTGTGTTGATTTCAGGGACTTAAATAGAGCCTCATTAAAGGACCATTATCCACTGCCCTCAATGAAGTAGATATTACAAGTTGTATATGGTTCAGAGAGATTTTCATTGTTGGATGGATTCTCAGGTTATAATCAGATTTTGGTGAAAGAAGAGGACCAGTTCAAAATAGCCTTCACAACAAAATGGGGAACCATGGCCTACAAGAAGATGCCCTTTGGACTATCCAATGCTGGGGCAACCTTCCAAAGAGCCATGGATATGGCTTTCTAGGGTATCATGAACAAATTTATTTTGGTTTATTTAGATGACATCACTATGTTTTCAAAAGATGCCAAAGATCATTTTTCTCATTTGAGGTAGGTTTTTAATAGATGCACAGACCATGGTGTTTCTCTCAATCTGAAAATATGCATCTCTGCTATTCATGAAGGTAAGCTCCTGGGTCATATTGTTTCCAAGCATGGGATCACAATTGATCCATAAAGAGTAAGTGCCATTTCATCCTTACCCTTACTAGCTCACAAAAAGGGGCTGCAAAGCTTTTTAGGCAGAATAAACTTTGTAAGAAGATTCATTCCAAACCTTGCCAGTCTTTTAAAACCTCTAACATCTATGCTAAAAAGGAATATGGGTTTTAGCTGGACCAAGGAAGGAAAAAGTAGTTTTGAGGACATAAAAGAGGCAATAGTAGCAACATCAACACTGATAAATCCAAACTTCTCTAAAGGTTTCATATCGTATGCCTATGGAGGCACATATACCATTTCTACTATGCTGACACAACAAAACAAAGACAATTTTGCTTTTTTCAGCCAAGGCTTAGAGGGCTATGAACAGAGATATTCTTTTGTAGAAAAACATGTGCTTGCTATTATTAGAAGCCTTAAAAAGTTTAGACATATGGTTTCTAATAATAAGATTCAACTGATGGTTGCCCATCCTAGTGTTAAAGAATTCTTGTTAAGCAAGGATTTAGGAGACAAAAGGGTTGGATGGATCACTAAGGTGATGGAATACGATGTGGATATCAAGGTTACGAAGCTGGTTAGAGGTAAGGGGCTATGTGACAACTTGTTGATGGTGCAGAAAAAGATAAAGAAATGCAAAAGAAAGTTGTACTAATGGCTGGTAACAAGTCACAAGCTATTGTCCTAGCAATAAGCACTAGCTAGACATATGAAATGATTCATTACTTACAGACTAGTGAGTGCCCAGTAGGGCTAAATGCTACCAAAAGGAGGTATTTTAGGCTTCAAGCCATCCCTTATGTCATTTTAAATCGTACCTTGTTTAGAAAAGACTATAGTGGTGTACTTTTAAGGTGCATAGAATCAGATCAGATTGACAGGGTGTTGCATGAATTTCATGACGGACCAGCTGGTGGTCATTTTGCACCCAACTAGAACAATAGCCTTAAAGATCATGAAGGTTAGGTATTATTAGCCTTCTCTTTTTAAAGATGTGCATGCATGGGTGAGAAAATGTGTAAAATTGTTGCATTTGTAGGCAAGCAGAAGTTGGTAGCCTTGTCTTTACAACCTATATCAGTGGATCAAACTTTTACTAAGTGGGGCCTTGACATTATTGGAGCCATTAACCCACCATCTAGTTTTGGCCATAAATGGGTGTTAACATCTACAAACTACTTCACCAAATGGACAAAAGTGCAGCCTTGAAAGAGGCAAATGAGAGTGTTGTCTTAAATTTTTATGAGGAATTAATAGCAAGGTTTAGTGTACCAGATTCTATTATTTCAAACAATGATTTAGCCTTTATTGGAATGAAACTAACTAACTGGGCCATTAAGCATGGTATCTATATAAGTGCCTCTTCTAACTACTACCCTCAAGGCAATGGACAAGCTGAGTCCATGAACAAGAACCTAATCAGGATTATCAAGAGGACTATAGAAGACAATCAGAGGACCTGACATTCAAAGCTAAAATCAGCCTTATGGGCTGATAGGATTACTCCTAAGAGGTCTATAGGTTAGTCCCCCTTCATGCTTGTGTATGGAAGAGAAACAAGGCTCCCCATTTCAACTGAGCTACCAACTTTAAGCCTCATGAAGGAACTTGAAATGATGGAGGAAGGTCCTATGGAAGTAAGACTGGCCGAATTATTAGAGCTAGAAGAAACTAGAAAGAAAGTAGTGTAATAGTTGGAAATGCATCAAACGCAAATGAAAAGAACATTTGACAAAGGGGCATCACCTAGGCAATTTAAAGAGGGAGACATTGTCCTCAAATGAGATGAGTTGAAGAGAAGACCTGGTAAGCATAACAAATTTGATGCCATGTGGGGTGGCCCATTCATTATTACTGAGTGTAAACAACATAATGCTTTTCAGCTAGCCAACATGGAAGGTGAGGTGTTGCCCATCCCAGTTAATGGGATACACCTCAAACATTGTTTTTGAGTAGAAGTTTTCACATGTACCATATTAGAGTAGGTGTTTAAGTTAATAATTGTCAATTGCACATTTGTTTCAGTTTTGTTTGTTCCAATAAGTGCCGATGCATGGTTTGTAGGCCTTGTCTAGGGTCAACCTTGTTTACTTTCAGTTGTTTTGCTATTGTTCAATGTTTCTAACAGCTAAATTTTTAAAAAAAATTTGAGTTGTAAGGGCCTAAAATACACTCTATTACCCAATGGATATACTAGGCAACTGGTCATAGGAATTTTAGCAAGCAAAATTGACATAGAGTTCACCAAAAATGTTACCTAATTGTGCACTTTAGCCCAATAAGGTCATGCTGGGAAAGCACTGATTGTTTTCTGCCTTGAAGAAGGAGATAGGTCCAGTAGAAACTTAGGACATGTGTCTAAGTCAGGAGGAAAGGAAGAAGATTAAGGAAGGATGAAGGCTTACAACTAGCTTTAGAAGGTGTACTACTCAGGTAGAAAGCCATTCTAGTCATCACTTTTACCAGAATCATGTATCAAATCAGTAAGAGTTGCTACATGATCCAGATAAAAATGGGAAGGGCATCCCACAGGAGCAGGAGACATCCCAAAATAGATAGGAGGAAGGGAACTAAGCTATGAGTTTTAGATTGTTTTAGGTCTATTCATTACAGTTTGTTCAAGTATTAAATGATAAAGGTACACAAATTTGTTAAATCTACTTATGGTTATAAACAATTGTATCATGCAATAGGTTTCAGATGTATTTTCCTTATGCAATTGATCGTTTACAAATGAAGAACAATATACAAATCATTGCATAAAACAATTGCTTATTTTCACAAGGATAATATGTTCAAAGTTCCCACACAAGCCATGGGAATTGACTATAAAGGATGAAATGATAGAACACATGTACATCTAAAGTGATAAGAAACACAGAAGAGGAAAAAGGGGATTTATCATTACCTAAACAATGAATCCCCATCGGTGGCTACACCATCTTCAAATTCTCCATTGCTATCTTCAGAGGTACCTGCATGAGAGAAAAAAACATGTTAGAGCTCGGGATGCCTTTTCTCTCCTGTATGTGATAACATCAAATGTACATGCCATCTTTTCATAAGCATCTAAGAAAGAAAATGAAAGAGATAAATAACTCCTAGATGCAGATATACAACCATAAGAAGATGCAAGAAATGAAGATTAGATAATCAAGAGAAAGGCTCTTAGCCTCTATGTTTTTCTCTAACTGGTTTTCTGAGTGTGTAGGTATAGGTGTATTAAGAATGCTATCATGAAGTAGTAGTATGAGATAAGTGAAGTAGTCAATCATTAATTGTCATTAAAACAATAGCATACATAAGTAGTGAATGCACTTAGACAGTACAGTATATACGTGTAGAGGATGAGAAACAACCATCAAAGGTATAAGACAGTCACAAAAGAATCAAGCGACAGTCATATAAGTCATAGGACATTCATTCAAAGACTATCATACAGAGATGAGGACAATATAAGAAGACATAGAATTAGAAGAGGAAAATACAATAACAAGGAGCAACCTTCATTAATAAAGAGATTGACTGTTTGATAGTGGCCACGATGCATGAAGGCAAATAATAAGGGTAGAATTATCAATGTCAAAAGTCTAAAGTCATTGATTATGTTTTATATAAAGCAAGGACACATTAACGGACAATATATCAAGGTGATAAAGATATGTCATATGTCCAAGTTGAAGGTAGTCAATAAGGACTATAGCATCTGTTTCAAGCCTCTTAGCTCATAATAACTCATCTAGTGTTAGAAGCTCTAACAGTCTTCCAGTGATTCACATTTTAGCTACAAAGAAAGCCCATCAAGAGAAATATGAATCTAATACATGGAAAGATTGCAATAATGAAGGACAAATCACCATAGGCAGTCACTAACAGTAGAATCAAAAGACAGTCAAATAGCCCTGAGGAACAATCAATCCAAAGAAGCAGCTATTGTCACAATAGACAATGAATATTTTAGGTAAAGGACATGGTCTGCTATAGAGAAAATAGTGTGATAGTGACAAATGGAGTCAAGGAATGGCATGCACAACAAAAAGAGAAAGAGTACAATCATATGCAACCAAAGGACAATCCACATTGGCAACACAATGAAGACAAGAGATTTTAGTTTTCAAGGTATTTAGAGGTATACAGAGACCTCATGACAGCTAAGGGACTGTTAGAGAGTGAATATAACTCATACAACCCTATGAAGTCATAGAGGTATGAGTTTTATACAAGTGTAAGGTCTAATAGGACTTTCATTTTTAAAAGTTATGGTATATAGATAAAAATCATGACAACAAGTTCCATGTGGTTGACCTGGTGCAAGGATCATAAGATACAATAATAACCATTAGAAAGTATGTCTGTGGTTCATACCACTTGAGTGCAGACTAGTAGAAGACTGATATGACTGATGGCACTATAGAACATTCAGGGAGATGAGTTGTGAGACAATCATGAGGTCTTAAGAAGAAGAAGACAATGAACAAGAGGGTAGGCATGGAGATAACTTGTTTCTAGTAGATGCTAATGCTAAGAAGCAAAATACAGAGGAAAGGTCTAAAAATAGAGCTTTGAAACCTTCAACATACAAGAAGGAATAGTCATAATTGTCAAAGGAAACAATACATAGTCATTAAAAAGTAGCCTAGGGAAATGAAGGCATGCAAAGCAGTTATAGAAGACAGTCAAAGAAGACTTTACCAGACCTTAACATGGAAGGTCATATAAAGAAAAAAATCATGAAATGCCTATTATTCAATGAAAGAATAGTCTTAGATGACTATTATACAGTCTTAGAACAAGTCCTAAAAGATTGTCATAAGGAGAAATAATCCAGTCTAGAGGATGACTGTCCCAACATAAAAGAAACAATCAAAATGATTGTTGAAGAATGGTTCTAAAACAATCCAAAAGGCAGTTTCAAATGACTATCAAAAGACCATGCATGATAGTAGATCCAACATATAGAGAAGCCATAATGTTTGTCTATGAAGACACTACTAAATGTTGTACAAAGAAGAGCAATATGCAAAGAACTTGATCCAGAGGGTTGCAAAAGATGCACATTTCAAGGACAACATAGTACCAATGAACAATGAGGAAAAAGGGGAAAGAATGTAGTGAAATATTCAAGAGACAAACATAGTGCCACATGAAAACTACATAGTAATGAAGACCTAAGAAGAGTGGTAGGTTTCTAAGGTAGAGATAAATAAGATAGAAGGTCAGTAGACATCCACAAAGTAGTAGCTAAAGATCACAGGGTGTTAAGATTGTAATGATATAGAGATCTTGATAAATGTAGATAGAGACCATCATGCAAAAGGATCAAAGATAGTTTAGAAACAAGATACCTAAGACTGAAACAAAACATCTACAAGTATAATGAGTGCCACTTAAGACAATAGAATGCAAAAGTTTGATGGTAAGAGCATACAAGACTATATATCTTGCAAATATCTTGCCTTCAAAGTATTTAAGGCCTGCTAACAGGTGTGCAAAGATATCATTCATACAAAGGTCATAAAGAGAGGTTTCAAGGTATTAGAACAACAAACCCTAGCAAGGGTCATCATAGAGAGTGAGCTTTCCCACCTTTTTGTGTACACCACAAGAGCAAATAAAGCAAGAACAGTATGCATAGAAACCCTAGTGTTTTTAAGCATATAGCACAATTTTTATCAGAGAAAGAAATACAATAGGGTTCACATTTTCTTCTTGAAAGAAAAAGCAACTTGGAGTTTCATCATCATAGAAAATGAAACCCTAGAGGGTTTCTGAGAGAAGGAAACAAGAGCACTTCACTGTGCTATTCATAAACAAACCCTAGCAGAAATTGTTTGAAACAAAAGCCCCATTTTCATTATTTTGGGTTCATAGTCTTCATATGAAAGAAGAAGTATTAGTAATAGAAGGTTTCATTACTTTGTTTCATAGTCATCTCATAAAGGAGCATACATAGAAAAGTAGCCTTTTCTCTTGTTTGTCACAATATGTTTGCATTAGAGAAAGCAAATATTTCCATAATGTTCATTAGAGAAAAGAGCAACAAGATACACATAAGGAAAAAACTTATCTTTGAACAAGAAATGAGCCAGTAAAATAGTGGAGAAGCCCCCTTAAAATAGTTGCAACTAGAAAACCCTTGGCGGCACTTTCCCTCATCCAAACTAGCAGAGCAACAAAATGGTGAAAAGTGAAGAGAAACAAAATGATACCCTTTAGGGTTTGAGAAGTCTTTTGTTCCATGATGCCCTAGCCTTTTGTAAGTCTTTGGTGACTTTTTATGAAAATCAAATCATTTAAAAAATCAAATGGAGCTAATCAGACCATGGACAAACACTTTTTAAGTGTTGATGGCTAGATATTATCATGAGCCTATGAGGGTAATGGGATATAACGTAATGATGGAGATATTTGACCTTTTTCAAGGTCTTTTCAAAGGTTGAAGAATCAAAAGAATACTATCATGGCCTTTTAAGGTTTTTTTCATATGACTTGGGTCAAAATTTTGTATTATGAGACCATGATTAGGAGCCTTTTTCATAGTCAAGTGTAAAAGACATTATCAAGAGCCTAGGAAACCTTGTAAGGTTTGAAGTAAAGGTTGGAAGTCAAGTCAAATAGTCATGAAACCCCTTTCTCTTTGGCATGATTAGTAATCAATATAATGTATTTTAACACTTATTAATGATAATATTCTACAAATTACCTTAATACTTGTTACATAAAATCAAAACAAATAGTTATAATTATGATAACACTTATTAAGGTATATCATAAATCTTGATTACCTTTAATACTTGTTAAGATAAATTATAATTGCCTTTGGTAATTTTTTTAGTGGTTAATATTCATGAATTGGCTAATAGTTGAAATTGGGGATTCAAAAATTGGCTAATAGTACAAGCTGTAATGCGACATGAATCTCCACATTTTTACAAAATTTTATTTTAGTCCTAGCTAAATCGCCAGAACATTTATTTTATTAAACTTTTAAACTCAAAGACTCACCACAATATTCAATACCTCATTAGATTTGATTCGCCTAAATTTTATAAGTTATAGTAGAAAATGAAATTAATTTGCCAATAAAATTATATAATTATTGGTTACTTTAGGGCCATATCACCAATTTTTAATCACCACCATTGATTTTATTTATTTAATCTAATGATGGGGTTGTATTCCATGGGTTAAAATATACCCACGGAGCTCCAATGCCCATTGAGCCCAAAATTGTATTTGGGTCGTTGATCTCAATTTATAATCTAATGGATGGGGTTAAATTCTACAGGCCAAAATGTACCCGCGGAGCTCCAATGCGCATGGGGCCCAAAATTGCATTTAGGCCATGGAGATCAATAGCCTAAATGCAATTTTGGGCCCCATAAGCATTAGAGCTCCGTGGGTATATTTTGGCCCACATAGTAGAACCCAAACCATTAGATTATAAATAAAATCAATGGTGGTGAAAAATAATTTAGGACTGATTTAAAATATTCAATATTTGATTTAAAATATAAAGAAATTAAGGAATTATACACATGAGCACTACATCTTAAACTAGTTAATCATTGCCACCCTTAGGCACTTACTTTTCCATAGGAATTAATTTTTTAAAAAGGATTTGCCATGGTAATCAATGCATTTGCCTATTTTTCATCAAGATTCGCTAGGATTTTCTACAAAGTTCTAGTGATTTAAATAATTCGCCAATAAAATTAATATTGTTTCAAAAAATAGGAAAGATTGGCCAATAGATATTAATATTTTTTTCCAAAAAATGAAAGATTCTCCAGGATTTTATCTTTTTTTAGGGGGGATTTCTTAAAGTTATCACTGATTGCCTTCCAAACATGCAAAAGAGAGAAGAGGAGTCAAACATAAATTGCAAAGTCATGCAAGGAGGGATTTTTTGCTTTTATTTTGACTTTTGGTCAAATAGGGCTATTTTTGGAAGGCCACTTGGTCAAGTATCTTGATAAGATTGGTTCAAAGCTAAAATAGCTCAAAATGGAGTAGTTTTGAACCCTTTAATCTAGGCCTTTTTCCCTTGCTCACCCAACAATTGGGACTTCACTATTTTTGGGTTGAGGGCTTCTTTCCAACCTATTCATGCATCAGATGAGAGTTTAGTTAGACTGGAGTTGACATCCCCATGCTTTTTGGAGAGATTTTGTATTGTATAGTTGAGAAAGATGATGCTTTTTTCTCAGTTCTTGCTTTCTATTTTCCTTTGCACATTGCAAAGAGGGCTTTTAGTATTGTAACTCAACAATTTTTATTGATTTTGGTACAGTAGCAACTTATTATTCAGCATTTATAGTTATTGCAGAGGTATTCGTATTATTTTCAATAAAATCAAGTGATTACCTTCTCAGATTCAGGTGTTGTATTTTATTAAGTGATTTTGATAAGAAGTTTATTGTTTTTTACATCAAATCCTTTAAGTTTCTGTCTCATTCCTTGAAGCATATATACAAAAAAGCAATTATTTATCATAGGTTGCAGTTTGTGCAAGTTATTTTTTGACTTTTCCAAGTTGTGAAGACATCAATTTTCCTTCAAAGAAAGTAGAAGTTTTTTAGGCCTTTCTATGAAATATTTATGTGTTAAGATTGCCCAAGCCGAGTTGTGTGAACAAATCTATTGAGATAATTGTGAATCAGAGTAGCAAGTTAGAGTTAAAAACTTTGGTGCATCACCTCTTAGGATCAATTTTTAGTTACATAAATTATCTTCCTATGATAGGAGAAAAATATCCAGATCAAGCAACAAAGATGAGATCTAACCCTAAACAATTCAAGAAATCTAACCTAGACAAAAGGAAATAGCATGCAATTGAAACAATTTCACCTGGGTATTATGATTTCTTGATTTTATTGTGGATTGCTTCCCCATGCAAACATATTTCAAAGGAGCTAGCATGATTATTCTTAGAAATGCAAAAACGATGACATGCATGCAAGGATGGAATGCAAAAAATGACTTGGATTCATGTTTTCAAAATGCCATTGACGTGAGAGCTTTCAAAATGTAAAATAGAAATGAGACTAGCCTCCAGATGAGAAAAATGAGGGTATGCAAATGAGTCTAGGGTTCTAAATGAGCAAAATGATGGCTTTTATACTTTGGAAGGTGAGTGATCAACATCGTAGGATGAAAGGAGAGATCGACGGTGGAGGAATTTTGAGAGACACGCATAGAGAAAAATGAGTAATAAATTAAACAAATATCCTCATTTAATTTATTATGTAAGGGATAAATGTTGGTAGGAAGAAATAATATAAATTAAATAAAATAAATTTATCTAATTTATATGTATAATGAGGGAATAAATAAAATATCAATTTTATTTATTTTTTAGAAGAAACATGGAATAACTAAATAATTTAAAATTATTTAATTATTGACAAAAAATAGAGGAATAAAGAAAATTAATTAATTAAATAAAATTTATTTAATTAATTATGAAGATGTGGAAGAAAATGAGATTTTTGATCATAAGTGTGCTAGACAAAATAATGCATGTAGTGCGAAAATGCAATAAATGCCTAAGTGGTGACGTGGGTCAATTTTGGGTGTTTACATTTTGCCCCTCTTTGAGACAATGCACGTTAGGTCATTGTTTCAAAGAAGACAGGATATGCTGGATAAACAGGCTATGCCCCAGTGAAATTGGCAGGTGATGCCCCCTCAAGAGGAAAACCAGGCTACCAAGAAAAGGCTAGGTTGACTCATGACAAGAGGATAGGACCGAGATAGACTAAGTTAACTTGACACAAAGAAATAGGGTTTAGTTCAAAAGAATGAGGGTTTGGGTCCTATAAACAGGATCCAAGGGTCAAATCCACCTCATTTGTGCCACTTGCCTTTAGAATTCCTTTGCTTTTTTGCTTTTGAGTGCTGTAGAGCTAGAGTGAGATTCCAAGATGCCGATTCCACATGGAGATCACCAGGTCGAGAGGGTGAGGACATACGGGCGACTGGCAGGAGCTCCCACACTGGTATGTGTCAAAAACCTTACCATTTGCATTTTTATTTTGGGTCAAATGCATAATTAATAGGTTCATGCCACCAAAGGTGCATAGGTTTAGGTGATGCGCCTTTGAGTGATAGCAAGTCACCTTTAACAAAATACATCACATTTGAGCACAGATTTGTCACATTTGGCATTAGCAATGCACATATGGTTGATTTTTAGGTTTTTTGTCATGCACATGCACCATTGGCGTAAAATGTCACTTTTGAAAAGTAGCCAGTGGCATTTAGTAAATCTAGTCGCCTTTGCATGCAGGTTCATCGCATGTGAAAAATGTGATGCACATATGGTGAAAACTAGGGTTTTTAGGTGTCCACATGTGCATTTGGTGAAAAAAGTTGCTTGTGAAAAGTAGCGGATCACATTTGGTAAATCTAGTTGAATTTGAGCGATAGTAAGTCGTAGATGGTGAATTAGGTCGTATATGGTAGGGGCTAAGTCGCCTATGGTAAAAACACATCACTTTTGGTCAAATTTAGGCAGTTTTAGGGTTTTTTGCTTAAAAAAGGTCATAAATACTAAGTTGGTTGGATGATTGCAGTTTGTTCTATGACCATTGCTATCACGTGAGGTACACCCATTAGATTTGGGATTGGTGCGACTATTAGACATAGAGGAGCACTTATTCATAGAGATTTGTGGCCTAGAGCATGTAGCACATATTACACTGGTTCATGCGCATACAACATTGATGACCGCTATGGTGGAGCATTGGTACAACGAGCACAGTTCCTTTCTATTCCTGACCGGCAAGGCCACTATCACATTAGAAGATGTTTGGCGCATTTTGCAGATCCCGATCTAGGGTGACCAGGTTGATTACGATCCATATCTTGGGCCTGCTACTTTTTGATGATTGTTTGGGACCCCAGACATAGGTGTTGATGACCATGAGATTCCTATGCGAAGGATGAGAGAGTTATGTGATCAGCTGCAGAGAGTCGTTGTTGCCATCATCAGATTTTTGGTTCCAGATCGGTGAGCACAAGGATTCCCGTAGGATGGGGCACTGTTATGGAGGGCATGTTCAAGTATGGAGTTAGATATGCATGAGGTCCTTGTGTATTGGGATAGCTCTATACTATCTTCATGATTGTACTTATATGTTTGGGTCTAGCATGTCAGTGGGAGTCACACTTTTACATGTTTGGGCTTTCAAGCACATAGCAGTGATGAGGTCGATCGGTTTGAGACAGAGGATGCTAGGACAGCCATATGCTACATTTATGGAGGGGTGACCACATATAGACAACTTCACAAACTGGTATACTAGAGGCGGACACTAGATGAGATAGATCAGTTTACTTGGTGGCCATGGAGGGATTGTGAGAGCTGGGACGATGATGTTCCAGAGCTATTATATGCACGGTAGTCCCGTTATCTTTTTGGACGTAGTATCTATGTCATCGAGAGATATTTGCTAGAGAGGGTATTGAGATAGTTCAATTTGCCCTAGGCCGAGCTAGTTGGGGAGGCCATTTTTGGATGCAAACAGTGGGAGATCCCGGATTGGGGGCCTGAGATTATTGTCGATGTAGCATTGGCCGAGGTGGAGACATTACATCTAATGGTATGGGATTGGATCACAGGGCCAACTAATCCAGGCACAACTATTGAGTATGATTCATATTGGTTGCTACGCAGGCCCATGAGGTTGACTATACCAAGAGAGATGGGTGAGGTGGCTATTTTTGCACCTCAACAGGGTGGAGTTAGAGGACAGAGGTGACCTCCATGAGTGTAGGCCATAGCAGCATCCCTAATGGTAGTAGAACTAGCAGGAGTGGCCCAGGGGTAGGGACAAGTACATGGACAGGTCTCGCGACATGTGGAGGTTCCACCACAGCCACAACAAATCATGGGAGGAGGGGGAGATGGGGATGCAATAGTGGGCTTCAGATGGCAGCTGTAGAGAGAGATGGGCAAGAGGATTTGGGTACAGGCCTGACTTAGACGTATAGAGATAGACAGAGGTAGGGCTATAGTGGCCATGAGGCATGCCAGAGGACAGGTGTAGGCCTATTAGGCACAAGTCGTATAGCTGTAGTCATAGATACAGATAGTGGCACAGGTCGCACAACTGCAGTCACAGATATAGATAGTGGCACAGGCCATACCCGATGATGGGACCATAGTGAGAGTGACAATAGATAGGAATGCAACATTACAGAGAGTGCAGGCTATCATCACCCAGAGAGACACATATATCCAGAGGGTGTAGCGGGTGACATCATTGAGGGATGCATCTATAGCTGCATTGGGTACAAACCAGATGTTTCTATTCTTGGTGACAAAGTTGACCAGATTATAGGGAGTGGTAGAGAGAGCCCACGATGAGGTAGAGTACTACTGTGGACTTTACTATGGAGTAGTTCTGGCTGATCAGAGGTAGTTGAGTTACCGGAGCAGGTCAGGTGCTTCGGCCTCCCAACAGACATGTGGGTCATATTAGTGGGCTCAGTGATGGGGCCGCCTCGACATAGGGGAACAAGAGGAGATAGAGGTAGAGATCAAGTGGAGGCTTCGTCGAGAAGTGCCACCCGACACTAGGGCTAGCTTATTTGTTTATATTGTATCATTTTGAGGCCCGCGAGCCTGATGTATAGATTATTTTGATGGCTTTTTATTAGCTAGATTTGTATATATGATTCATTTTGTACATGATAGGCACTTGTATATATTGATCCATGATGTTTATACATGATGATGGATTTAGATGCTTATATATGGTTCCTATTGTTATCGATGCATATGTGTTATGGATATTGATTATGTTTTTATGTGTTATGCTATGGATGATGATGAGATGCACATTGGTTATATGTATGGATGTTTATGATTATGATTTGATGTTGTGGTGATGACTTTGTTATGCAATTCTTATAATGGACATGAAAATATGCCTAGATGTGCAAATGATAGTTATATGGTAAATGCTTATAAATGATATGCATAGATGTATAAATGATGGTTATATGGTAAATGATTATAAATGATATGGATGACGATCAATTGTAAATGCAAATGTTATATGAGAATGTATGATATTGATATGTCTAACACACTTGTTTTGTAGGAAGAAGAAGAGGATGAGGATGAAGACCAAGATGATGATGATTAGAGAGAGGATGATGAAACGATTGATCAAATCAAATGAAAATGGATGGTGAAGACATCTTCAGATGGTTGCATATGAAATTAGAGATTTGTAATCCTTATGTTTGATATAGTACCAGATATTATGCACCAGGGTATAAAGACCAAGGTGTCAAGTATCCAATACATGACAGACTAATACAACCTTGTCAAGATACAAGATATGAATATTAGCCGTTGAGAGATGGACTTTGACTCTGCAAGCAAAGGTTTGAACTTATTTCCATTAAACATAATGAAACCTTGTTGGTTATTGTTAGACTTAGGGTACACAACTGAGAGGGGGGTGAATCAGTTGTGCAAAACTTTTCTTGCAATTACACACTTAACTCCTTTTAGCAATTCAGTAGTATAATAATAAGTTAACCATGGAAACATAATGCAACAAATCAAGAGCAAAAACACATCAACACATGAGACACCAAGATTTTGATGTGGAAAACCCAGTTAAGGGAAAAACCACGGGGTGATTAACCCAAGAATGTATTCTCTGTTAGAAGAATAGAAAGAACAAAATGGCACATGCCAATTAGGGCTCACTGCCTAAGCACACTGCCTACAAGAGGCTCACTGCCTACAAGAGACACACTGTCTACAAAGAAATAAATATCACATACATGAACTGGAGAATATCATCTTTACCATGCTTGAATTAGTTCCATTTAAGCCCAATACTTCTGCTTTGCCTTTCGCTCTCCTCCTTGCTACCACACACTCACCTCAATAAGGACACTTTGAAATGACTTTGTAATCCCTTATTTATACAAGACATCAACTTAGAAATGATCATCTAAGTCGACAAACATCAACAAGAAAATCCGTAGGATGTGTAACTCATCCGGTTGGCCAGTCTCAGAAAGAACACCATCATCTGGAAGTTGTTGTTCAATGCAAGCTCCAAATTCAATGCAAACCACCAACACAAACTGGACATGATCCAAAGATCTCCACAAGCTTTCCTGAATCACCAAGAACATCCATACTTCATCTACTTACTGAAATCCACCTCCCCTTCATCCAGAACCTCAAGAACACAGTTTGTCATTACTATCACAAAGGAATAGATGCTTGCGGACCTTCAAACCATGAACCAATCTAGTTGACACTCCATAAAGACTTCCTCAACACTCCCTCAAATATGTAGAACAGGACAATGCAATTATGGATCTCACCGGACCTATCTATAACACTCTGTCACCACTGAACATCTGCCGGAACTGATTTTACTTGAGCGGCCACAACTTCTTCAGATCTTCATGTGGACCTCTAAAATCTCTACTGGACCACCTTAAGACACATATCTACAAACCCTTTAAACTGCATACTTTGATACTCATCCTATCTTGGACTTTTACCTTACTGTTATCACTGATCTTCATTGTTCCTAATTGAGACTAGTTTTCTCAATATCCTCAGCACACAACTCATCCAATCCTTATCATTAATGCAATAAGAGTATGTTGACATCAATGACAACACTGATTAGGCCCATACTTGTAATAGTTATATGTATGGGAAATAGTCTTAGCATAGAATAGTCTTAGTGCATAAGAGATTGTTTAGCTTCTCAGATGCAAAAGGTATTGATATGCAAGATGCTAATCCCAACACGTACAAGATACCATTAGGTATAGTAGGAGAATAAGATCATCCCAAAAACATAGCATATGAAATCAAATGACCATGCCTCAGTCTATACTTCATCACAACATACCAAGATATGATAGATGAAGGTAGTCTTGACTAGGTATTAGAAAGGGACAAAAGATAAATCAAAAGAAAACAAAAGACATTACCATCATGTTCTCTTGCCAAATTTAAGGTGCTCTTGGGTGGATTGGATGGCACCTTGTTAAAAGGAAAGGAATATCCTGCTGAAGGCTAAGATGCTGGATTGATATAGTAAATGTTGGCTTAAGGCATGCAAACAAATGTCTTTATCTTACCCCTGATTTGATGAGCACTTGAGCTATCATGAGTTGCATAGTTTGGTTCTGCTTGAGGTAGTCAAAGAGAAGAAAACATAAGATAGGAGAGATGGATGGGGAATGGAAGAAAGAATCGTCGATGCTTGAGTACTAGATACTTCCTTCATATTCTAGACTGCCTACATACCCTGTATCCACGAGATCAAAGAACTGTACGAGAATGATGAGACATGATGATATGTAGTTCTAGGTGTTTATTGATGATGTGGGAGATAGATGATGGAAGAAGAAAGTGGGATGAAAGAAGATGATGATGATCAAAAGAAGGGTGGAAGATGAGAGAGGAGTATCACCTTGTGCCTAAATCTGGGTACTTCCTTCATATGCCAGACTGCCTACATACCCATGTCCATGGGATCAAGGTACTTAATGATAGAGATGATATGTAGTTCTGATTTATTATGAGAGAGTGATGAGGTGAATTGATGTGATTGTTTATTGGTGAGGTGTGGGCAATTATTGATGGGAATGATTCGAGTGATAGATGATAAGTGGTGCTGATGGTTATTTATTGATGAGATGTGTAGACGATGATGCTTGAATTATCTACCCCAAAGATTGAAGCACAAGCAAGTGCCCCCAGTATGTGAAGAATTTATTATGGGCAAGGTGATAGAAATTTATTATGGAATGGGATGGCCGTAGATGACCAGTGCATGTTGGACGATGGCAACAAATGATACATTTACTCCAACAATTTCCAAACCACAATAGAAGTAAATCACTGGGATGAACAAGGGAACAATTTGGCCAAGGATGGATGAGTTTCTTATGGGATGGATGGAGTGATATGATGAGATGGGTTCTAAATAGATAACTAAGTAGATGGTGAGAGATGTCTCTACACATAGCACCTGTTTACTAGGTTTTCATTATGGTACTTATCCAAGGCATCTGTTTACCAAGTTTTCACCACAGGACAATTTTTTATCTTTATTATTTTTTTGCTATCTAAAGCACCAAAGTGGTTTTCACTATTGGATTTTTTTTCAAGACTTTTTATGATTTTTTTGTAATTTTTTCAGGACTTTTAATGATTTTTTTAATAATTTTTTCAAAACTTTTTATGATTTTTTTTGTAATTTTTTCATATATGGGATGCAAAGATCAAGGATAAAAATTCTTAAGATGAACACTATTGAGTGGTTCATCTAGAGGGATGTCTTCAGGCGTGGAAAGCGTGTAAGCTCCAAATCCATATACTGATGTAATCACAAAGGGTCCCAACCAATTTGGTTCAAATTTTCCCTACTTTTCTTGATTCTATTGATTCCTTTGATTTTGTTTTAAAACAAGGTCACCCACTAGGAACCTTCTCTCTTTGATCTTCTTGTTGTAGCTATGACAAAGATGATTTTGATAGACCTGCATATGGTTAAGTGTTGTGATTCATCATTTGTCCAATAGCTCATGATCATGAAACCTGGACATCTTGTAGTCTTCATCAGAGATAATGTGTTGTAGTGAAACTTGCAATGAGGGGATCTTGACCTCGATAGGAAGGATGGCATCAGTTCCATAAACAAGGGCATAGGGTGTAGTGCCAGTAGGATTTTTGACACTTGTGCGATAAGCCCACAATGTGGGATTTAGTTGGAGGTGCCAATCATGGCCAACCTCATTGACCATCTTCTTAAGGATTTTTATGATGGTTTTATTAAAGGCCTCAGCTTGGCCGTTACTTTAAGGATAGAAGGGTGTGGAAAATCTGTATTGGATATGAAATTTGTTGCACAAATCATGGACCTCATGATTCTTAAATGGGCACCCATTGTTAGTGATGATGGCTTGTGGGACACCATATCTGTAAATGATATAATGTAGAATAAACTTTGATATTTGCTTGCCAGTGATGTATGTCACTGGTATGGCTTCCACCCATTTGGTAAAATATTATGTAGCAGTGATAATGAATTTATGGCCGTTAGATGAGGGTGGATGGATTTTCCCTATGAGATCGAGTCCCCACTATAAAAATGGCCAGGGATTTGTGAGAGCTTGGAGTTCATGTGCTGGGATGTGTATTAGATCTCTGTGCTTTTGACATTGTGCACACCTTCTGGCAAATTGTTGTGCGTCCTACTCCATGGTTGGCTAATAATATCCATCTCTTAGAAGTTTTTTGGTAAGACTAGGCCCAGTAGTATGCAAACCATAGACACCCTCGTGTACTTCTCGTAAAGCAATGTTAGCCTCTCCCGAGTTGAGATACCTAAGGAGGATACCATCAAGACTCTTACGGTAAAGGGTTTTTCCAAGGATAGTGTAGCGAGAGGTTCAGAGAATGAATTTTTTTCATTGAGTATTGGATAGGTTAGATGGGAAAGTACCCTTGCTTAGGTACACATATATTTCTTCATACCAGGGGGAATTTGGACCAACAATTTCACATATGAGTTTAGATTGTGGCACTTCAAAAGCTAAGTTGTTCAATCAAAAATTCACATCTTTGTATGTTGGTGAGCATGTCCAAAAGAGAACCAATTATTGCCATAGCATCAGATGCCTTATTGTTGATCCTGGGAATCTACTCAAAGGTGATTTTGAAGAAGTATTTCTTAAAATCATCGACCATCAATTTGTAAGGGAGAAGCTTCTAATCTTTTGTTTGATACTCTTCTTGGACTTGCTTGATAACTAGCTGAGAATCTCCAAAGACCTGTAGCTCTTTTGTATCCCATTAGACAACTATATGTAATCCTGTGATCAAGGCTTCATATTGTTATGTTGGAAAAATGCACCCTTGGGGGATTTTTCCTTTAAGGTTTAGCTCCCGGGTCTTTAGATTGCATTTAGAGCATCTTACATGATAATTTAGACTCCCGATGAGAAAACCCTTGGGTCTTGTGACAAATAGGACCTAGGGAGTACTAGTTTGATGATACCGAAACAAAGACAGGGGGTGGACAAGGGCACTAGTGCCCTAGTCCATCCCTATTTTGGGTCTACCCTAATTTTAAATGTCGGGTTTGTGATCATTATTTGGTTTCCAAGCTGACATCATAAGTTTCAAATATGAAATTCTTAGAGGGAATCTTAATAGTTGCATATATAAGCATGTTTAGGTTATCATTCGCAAACTAGAAGATGATTATGTTATATTATGATTGTGAGCTATTGGTATACTTATGATTTTCATTGTGTTGCAGAGCATAGCATTGTTATTGTGTTTTTTTGCAGGTTGGATTACATCTTCTCGTCATGGCATTGAAGAGCTTCTTTCTTCCATGAGAGCTTCATCATCAAGGTGACATCTATTGTGTTTTATCATAATTATCATTTGGATTTTTGCCTCTATCCCACAAGGATATGCACTCTCTCTCACAATGGTGTTCAGAAGACTTGAATGTCTCTCCAGGGCTTAACTGAGGTAAGCCTCTAAACACCACAACCCCCTACCACACTCTTTATGATTGCAAGTTACAAGTATTGGATTTGAAGAAAGTGGAGTTGCAGGGAATATAGGAAAACATTGAAGATTCAGGATCCAAAAAGAAGCGAACTATTATTATATGGAGCCTAATCAGACTCGGAGGTTAAATTTACCCCACTTTTATCGGCGTAGTTTCCCCCCAAATTCCTACGGAGTCAAGGGGCAGCGCCCCTGTTGCGCTCCCTATCACAATATAGGGCGGGGTCAAGGGGCAGCGCCCCCGTGGGGGCTCAGGGGCAACGTCCCCGAAACCTCACACAATTTTTTATTATTTTATAAAGGCACCGAGAGTTATTTTTTATTGGCTGACATAAAAAAAACCCTATTTTTGTAACCGACAAAAAACTTGATAAAAGTGGCTAAGGGTTAGGGTTTCCGTTGATATTGTATTGTAGCATTTGCAGTGGTATCAAGTTGCAGGGATTGCTAGTTGTAATTAGTTTGATTTACTGGATAATAATATTAGACTCTCTGTTGGTGGATGTAGCCCGAGTTTGGGTGAACCACGTTAAAACTTGTCTCTCATTGTTATTATTTCTATGTATTTTCATCCTCTATTTAATCTTTATTTGCATTTAATTGATATCTTTTGTCGGCTAACCCTAACATGGACATTGTGTAGGATTCCTGGACTAGGGCACCATCAACCTTGTCCTTTACATTTCAATCATTAGAAACTGAAGACATAGCAAAGATCAGTGTCAGAAGGAGATCAGGAATCTACAAAAAAAGTAGCACATTTTACTAGGGTGCCATCACCATTGTCCTTGACTTTCCATTTTCTAGATTGTAAAAAATAGTGAGTTAAGGTTCTCTGCCCTTTGTCTGATTCCTATGGCATTTGTCATAATTCACGGATTTGATTATTGTTGTGCTTAAATTAGGGTTTCAAGAGCATAAAAGAATTAATTAGCAACATTGTGTGATAACTTCTAAATTTACCAGTAGAAAACCAAGTGGCAACCCAATCTGATAGATAAATCTCCTCTTGATGGGAGAAGCACTCGGTTGAAAACCCCCTGGAATGATTTGTGGAAAGGAGGATTCAAACCAAAACAAACAACCCCATCATCCCCCTTTTCATATAAATTTTTTTGGTGAACCCATGTTTTGAACTTTTTGGCACCTTACTAAGTGTTGTTTCATAGATTTACATTCATTCATTTCATTGCATCTAAAAATTTACAAAAAAATCGATATATTTGGAAAAATTGAAAAAATTACATTCTAGGGTTTGATTTTTGAGATAGTTTGCATTCATTCAATTGTATTTCATTAATTCTCTAATTTTTTACATCAGATCTAAAATTCATTATCATTCAATTCATTATTTTCAATATTACATTTGAAAAATCACAAAAAAAAAAGAAAAAATTGGAAAATTCGCAAAAATTGGCATATTAGGCTTGCATTTTTGCAAAATTTGAATTAATTGGCATCTAATTTCAACTAATTTTTATTATTTACATCATATCTGATCCAAAATATAGAAATTAATCATTTAAAATTCATTTGCATTGCATTTGCATGCTTGATTTGTTAGAAATTGCTTGAAATTTTGTACTTTTCATGAAAACCTAGTTTTGCATGAGCTAGGGTTGTAGTCAAAATATTGTCTTAGATTTTACTACCTTGTTAAAACACTCATTAGGTCTGATTTATAATTGTAGTGTTGCATCATAGTGGCCTCCTTGTGAAATTTCATGTCTAGGGTTTGAAAAACATGCATTTTTCTCTAGATTTGGCCTTATCGTCTTGCTAGATTTGCACTCCAAGCGTGTTGTAAGGAATTTTGCTGTACTAATTGGCTTTTATTGGACTAATTTGCATATTTTTTCTATTTTTGCACTAGGCTTTGATCTAGAGTGGCACTATACGCATGTTGTAATGGATTTTTTTGGCATTAGGTGGTTGTTATTACTGTTATAAGTTGCTTTACATCATCATTTTCCTTACAGCACCCGTTTCCCTACTCTTTTGCATTGAGATTTGGTGAAAAATCACATATTTTGGCCTATTTTCACTAGGTTTTGGCTTATCAACTCTCTAGAGTTGCTTCAAAAGCATGTTGTGAAAGGTATTTTTACATTAGTGCGTTGTTTTTAAGCATATCATGTGCTATCCCTCTTAAAAATCTTTACAACACCTCTTCTTTCATTCGTTTGCATTGAGAAAAGTTGAAAAAAATCAAGTATTTTAGAGCATATTGGACAACACTTTTGCATTTGCCTTTTGCATAAGTTTTGAAGATCTTTGAAATCTGATTTGGCACTCATTTGAAAACATACATCATGGACACATCTTTTTATTCATTTTTGGAAGCTTTGTTTGCATACATCATAGACATCGATAAATTTTCCAAGTTTACTCACGAATATCCTCAAGTCTTGGAACAAATAGCATGCATATATGATGTTGATACCTCTATGTGTTCCACATATGAAGTCCTCTGCTATATATCTGATTTTGATAGATTCACAAATCTCATGGAATATATCCTCGGATATTAGATAATCTCACTAAATTCATAGCAAAAAATACATTTAGTAGTGATGACTTCAATATGTTAGATGAGCCCTTAGATGACCTTATCTCTATTGAACATTCCACTACGACCCTTATTGCTAATGCATGTGATGATAACTTCCATGATCTCTCTCCCAAAGTTGATCCTCCTTATGAGGACAATTTGATGCAATATGATGAATTCATTGACACATCTCTTAAAATCATACCACCAAATCTTCATTCTAATGCTCACTCTGGCCAAGATGAAGCATTAGTAAATGAAGAGCCACCACTTTTCCATTCCAATGCTCACTCTGGCCAAGATGAAGCATTAGTGAATGAGGAACTGCCTTTAACAAAAAACATTCCATGTATAGATAATGAGTATCCTACTGTAGTGCATGAAACCTTTATAGATCACCCCACTAACCTTCTTCCTTTAGTTGATTGTTCGCACACCTTGGATATCACTAGGGAGGAGAAGACCCTTAATCTCTTTTCTTTGATTGAATATTCAAGTCATTTGGACATCACTAAGGATCTAAAAACATTGACTACCTCTCCCCACAACACCTTACCTTCCTCTCATCCTTGTGTTCTCTTTTCACAAGATGTCACATTAGTGGATGAGGAAAGGTCTCTCACATTAAATCCCTCAAGGATGGATGTTTAGATCACTCAAAACAATTTTCTTCCTCCACCTCCTAAAAGGATGGTGAATAAGTATACTAGTAAGCTTCAACAAGAAAACATTCCACCCAACATTGAGTCAAACCAAGAAGCATTTAAGAATGAACAAAAGAATAATGACAAAGACTTGGCAAATGTACCTTATGTTTGGTATTGGAAAGAGAATGATTTAATTGGGTATGACCTCTAGTATGAATCTCTCTATAGGTAAGTATCTCTAACCCTTTATCTTCATGACGTGTTTCCCCCGTGATGTGTTATGTGTTGTTAGGCCTCCTAGGATAACCATTGATTCTCTTGTAAGGTCAAGGATACTAGGAGATGCCTTTGTTGTGACCTTCTTCTATTTATATCATCATTCTTCTATATCTCCTCTCCTCTGATTTCATTGTTGTGTGTTGTGTCTTACAGACATAGCGTTGTGGTTGGTGAATTGGGGGTACCCTCCTACGTGACTATCCCTAAGGCATTTGTTATCCTCTCTGATTTATTGTTTACCTTCCTCTAGTGTTTCCATCTAGCTAGAGGATGATTAAAAACATATTATACTGATGCAAACCTAGTGTCCCTTTCATGAGTAATCAAAAAATGGACCTAGTCCATATATGACAACAGGGTTGTAACAAATTATCCGATGCTTAGCTAGTGGAATCACTCCATGATTTCTCTATCTTGATGTTGATGTTGATGTTATCTTATCTTGCTAACAACACTTTAACAATATTGCTGCTCTATGCACTTTGTTTATCATGAATATCACCTTGCATGGCTCTTTCTTGTTGTTGGTCATATGCATTGTTGTTTATCATGATTATTTGGATGCTAACACTTTTCTTGCAGGGATGTGTTTGTGGGAACATTCAGCGATCGTAAAGTACATGTCACCTCTGGGGGGCATGGGCTTTGTGAGAGCTCATGTTCTCTTGTGTGTTTTCTTCCTACCTTAACGTGCTTGATATCGGTATGCGATATCAACCACCTTAAGGTGGGGGCATATATAAGGTAAGTTGTCTGCTTTAGATCATAGTAAAGCATGTTTGAACAATCTAAAAATCAATCAAAATTATTTAAGCCCTTTGTGGAGGTGGGATATCAAGCATATCCTTTTATCTTAAGCCCTCATCGCGAGGTGGGGATGATGTATTTCTCAGAGAGATTGCATTATCCTATCATTTTCAAAAGTCCTCATTGCGAGGTGCAGAGCAGTTCTATGACTAACTCAACCCTTAAGGGTGTTTTTGATGGTTGTTGTGGTGAAGCCTAATCATCAGTGTGTGCTTGTAATGTGCCTGAGATGGTGATGAACCTAGAAGTAGTTTCACTCCATCGCTTGTCTGTCATGTTTTCTTCATGTCTTCAGCGTGTGTGTGTATGGCGTGCTTGTTCTCAAAGTGCACGAATGGTGGCGATGAGCTCCTCTACACTTTGGGATTTGTTTGGCATGTTTGTTCTCAAGGTGCAAGACCAGTGGTGAACAACTCCTCTACACCTTGGGATTTTGTTTGGTGTGTCTATTCTCAAAAAGTGCAAGACTGGTGGTGAATAGCTCCTTTACACTTTTTGGGATTTGTTTGTTTACTTTCCTTGTACTTGCATTTTGTATTTCATATAGGAAAATCAAAAAGAAAATAATCACTGCATTCATTGTATTCTCTGTGCTCTGCGTGTCTTCAATACTGTATTCTTTGTGTTTTGTGTGACTGTAACTGTCATCTCTATGTTTTGCATGCTTGTTATTGTCTTCAATGTGTTTAGCATGTCTTCTCCGTGCTTGGTGTGTTTGTTGTGTTTGTTGACCTTACTTTAATGCATGTATTGGCCTCATGTTTAATACATACATTAAAGTGGGGGCTAAATGTTATGTCAGAAAAATGCACCCTTGGGGGCTTTTTCCTTTAAGGTTTAGCTCTCGGGTCTTTAGATTACATTTAGAGCATCTTGCATGATAATTTAGACTCCCGATGAAAAAACCCTTGGGTCTTGTGACAAATAATACCTAGGGGGTGCTAATGTGATGATCCTAGAACAAAGATAGGGGGGTGGACAAGGGCGCTAGCACCCTAGTCCAGCCCTATTTTGGGTTTGTCCTAATTTTAAATGTTGGGTTTGTGACCATTATTTGGTTTCTAGGCTGGCATCATAAGTTTCAAATATGAAATTCTTGGCAGGAATCTTAATAGTTGCATATATAAGCATGTTTAGGTTATCATTTGCAAACTAGAAGATGATTATGCTAGATTATGATTGTGAGCTATTGGCATACTTGTGATTTTCATTGTGTTGCAGAGCATAGCATTGCTATTGTGTTTGTTTGCAGGTTGGATTACATCTTATCTTCATGGCATTGAAGAGCTTCTTCCTTCCATGAGAGCTTCATCATCAAGGTGACATCTATTGTGTTTTATCATCATTATCATTTGGATTTTTTCCTCTATCCCACAAGGATACGCACTCTCTTTGTGACAATGTTGTTTGGAAGACTTGAATGTCTCTCTGGGGCTTTACTGAAGCAAGACTCTAAACACCACAACCCCCTCCCACACTCCTTGTGATTGCAAGTTACAGGTATCAGATCTGGAGAAGGTGGAGTTACAGGGAAGATAGGAGAACATTGAAGATCCAAGATCTGAAAAGAAGCGAACACTGTGCGGGATTCTTGGACTAGGGTGCCATCAACCTTGTCCTCTGCATTTCAATCACCAGAAACTAAAGATAGCAGAGATCAATGTCAGAAGGAGATCAGGAATCTGTAGAAAAAGCAACACATTGGACTTGGGTGCCATTACCATTGTCCCCAACTTTCCATTTTCTAGACTTCAAAAAATAGTGAGTTAAGGTTCTCTGCCATTTGTTTGATTCCTGTGGCATTTGTCATAACTCACATATTTGATTATTGTTTTCTTAAATTAGGGTTTCAAGAGCATAAAAGCATTAATTAGCAACATTTTGTGATAATTTCTAAATTTCCTAGCAGAAAACCAAGTGGCAACCAATCTGATAGATGACTCTCCTCTCGATGGGAGAAGCACTCGATTGAAAAGCCCTTGGAATGTTTTGTGGAAAGGAGGATTCAAACCAAAACAAACAACCCCATCATCCCCCTTTTCATATAAAACACATACTCTGCTATGTTATTCATGCAAGGAAAGGCAATTTTGTATGATTTGGGAATGCAATCCCCTTGGGGGTGATGAATAATGCTCCGGCCCTAGATCCATGTTGCGTGAAAAAACCATCAAAGTATAGCTGCTAAATTTTAGAAGAAGAGACATTGAATATTTCTTCATCAGGGAATTTAGAATAGATAGGTTGGGTGTCTATTATTGGTGTTTCTGCTAGTTGATCTACAATGACTTGTCCTTTAATAGCTTTTTGATCAACATATTGAATGTCAAACTCATTGAGAATCATAACTCATTTTGCTATTCTTCTTGTAAGTGCTACTTTGGAGAGGAGATACTTAAGTGGGTCAAATCTAGATATGAACTTTGTTGACTGGTTCAACATGTAGTGTCACAATTTTTGATAGGTAAACACCACAACCAAGCATGCTTTTTCCACTGTTGTATAGTTGAGCTCATAACCCACAAGAGTCCTGCTGATGTAATAGATGGCATGTTCTTTTCCTATGTCATCGTGTTGAGCCAATAGAGCACCTAGGGCAACTGTTGTTGAGGAAGTATACAAGAGCAAAGGTTGATTAGGAATAGGTGGCACCAATACAGGAGGTGTTGCAAGATATTTTTTTATCTGATCAAAGGCTTGCTGACATTTATCATCCCACTTAAAGGTCTCTCCCTTCAGGAGCAAGTGCTGAAAAGGATGACATTTGTCTATAAGTTGCACAATGAACCTATGGATGGATTGCAATTGACCTTGAAGGCTACGGAGTTGTTTCAGATTTGATGGAGGAGGCATGGTGACTATAGCTTTTACCTTGGCAGGATCAACTTCAATGCCTCTTTGAGAGACTATGTAGCCCAATAATTTCCCAGAAGTTATGCCAAAAATACATTTCTTGGGATTCAACCTTACTTGATATTGTTCTAACTTGTCAAAGATTTGTTCCAATACTTGTAGATGGCCTTCTCTTGTTTTGGATTTTTCCAAGATGTCATCAACATAGTCCTCCATTATGGTATAGAAAAGATCATGGAAAATGATGGTCATGGCTCGTTGGTAGGTGGCACTTGCATTCTTGAGACCAAAAGGCATTACAACCCAACAGTAAGTACTCCATGGACATATGAAAGAAGTTTTATGTTGATCTTCCTCTGCAATCCTGATTTGATTATATCTAGAGAATCCATCCATCAATGAGAGCATTTCATGCCCCGCTATGAGATCAACAATTGTATCTAAGTTTGGTAATGGAAAGTCATCTTTGGGACAAGCCCCATTAAGATATCTGAAATCATTACAATAGAAAATTCATCAATTAGGTTTTACAACTGGTACTAATTTGCAAACCCACCTAGGATAGTCAATGTGCTTAATGAGCTTGGCATCCAAGAGCTTCTAAATTTCTACTTTGACTAGAAGTATGATTTGAGGGTGCATTTTTCACAGCTTTTGTTTGACTGGTTTGGCATTTGGCGATACTACCAGATGATGAACTACAAGTGAAGGATCTAAACTAGGCATATCTGCATAGGTCCATGCAAAATTGATTGCTCTTTTCATGAAAAATGCTGTTAAATTAACATTTTCTTCATCTGATAGTGACACTGCTAAGAATGTGAACTTTGGATTCTGTATTGTGCCTAAATTGATTTCCTTAGAATCTTCTACCAACTAAGATGACTGTTCTTGATGTGTTGTGGTCAAAGGAAGGTCAAATCCTCCATCCTCGAGCATGTTAGAGAGGTTTTCACCCTTAGATACGTCCTTTATTTTTAGTTTTTCATGGTCAAGAGGCACCTTGCATTTTCACCTAGTGACCTTTCTTTTTTTATTTTATTTATTTCATTTTTGTGACTAAAGGATTTGATGCTTCCACCAAAATATGCCAATTGAGCATGGTCGATTGTGAATCCTACTTTGTGGTCTCCCAATGGTAAACCTTTCCTTAATCCCATGAATTCTACTATGGCCTCATCATTCTAAAATATGTCTAAGACAGGTACCCCCTGTTGGTCCCAATTAATTAGGTTAGGATAGACAAGTTGAAGGTCAGAGGATGCAGATGGTGAGGTAGATGATATCATGAAAATGGAAGTTTCTTGGAATAATTCAGTGATATGGAAGGAAGAGTCATCAATGATATCCTCACTAGTGGTCTCTTCCGCAAAAGAGGCCTCAGCTACTTTATCGAGGGTAAACTTAGTGTTCGAGGAAGGTGGACCCTCCTTCTAGTATCCTAGACCTTGCCTGTTAAACCTCTTAGTGACAATGATAGGTTCTAGAGGGCCTTGTTCTTGTGGTCCCAGTCCTCCTTTTCCTTTATAGCCCATATTTTTGATGATCCTGAATCCATTGTTATATCGTTCTACCTCCAGAGAGACTTGATCATTTTCATCATAGAAGATCCAAGTAGAAATGTTACTATCAACATCTTCATCTTCAAGTAGTCCTGACTGGATAAACATAGTTGGAGTAGATGGAGTGGATTTAGTTGCAGATAATATACCATAAGATTTGGGTGACAAAGGAAAGTTTCCCACACAACAAGATTCTTGTATACTATACTCGCCAAGTCCTTTTTCTTCATACTTAGTTTCAATGTTGGGAATGGGTTTGCTGGTGGAGGGCTTATTTAGGTCAGATGGGTCAAGATAAGATGTGGATGGATGAGCCTTGATATTGTTGGGTATATGATTAGGATTCTGATAGGTAGCTTGGAAGGCTTGACAATAGTCAAATGCATTGGGATTTGCAGGGATTGTGATTTCCACACCATTATATGGGAATTTTAAGCATTGATGATATGTAGAAGGTACTACCTTTAGAGCATGTATCCAAGGATGACTAAGGATAATATTAGAGGGCAACTCAACATCTAGGACTTGGCATCGACTATCGGTAGTGATTGGACCAACCCTTATAGGCAGCTCAATGATCCCTTTTGAATCTATCTTTCCATAATCATAAGCTTTGATAGTTATGCTTTTGGAAGTGTCAATACTATCCTTAGAGTATTCCAATAGTTTTATTAATTTCAAAGAAGATATGTTCAATCCAGCTCCACCATCTTCTAGTACCCATTTAACACGGTGTTGGTTGATATATACTTCAATATGGAGTGCATCATGATGGGATGGATTGGAGGATGAAAGATCTTGATCAGAGAAGGTCAAATGATGGGGCGATGTAATACTTGCCATCATGGCTTGGAATTGCATTATATCTATATCATTTGGTACCAATGACTCGTGCAAGGATTTATCAAGGATGGCTTTATGAGTGGGTGATATGCACAATAGCTCTAGAATAGAAATATGGGTAGGAGTTTTTCCAAGATGCTAAAGGATATTATAGCTAGAATTTGGATGAATGGTAGTTGGTGGTGCTCCTTGGATGGTTACACAGCTCCGATGAGTAGTAACAACACAATCGGGTGCTTTTCCTCTTATGGTGATAGTAGAGATTTGGGATTGCTCAATACGGCTAATGGTGGACTCATAGGTATAATTGATATTCTTCCCTGTATTGGAAGCTCTTGCTTTGTCATGTGAGGGAAGGTGATTCTTATAAGCATCAAGGTCATAGTTGGATGTTGGTTGTGGTGATGTAACACTAACAAGTCCTTGATTGATGAGATTTTGAATCATGTGTTTCAGTTTCATACAGCTAGCAGTGCTATGTCCCTTTACCCTATGATACTCATAGTACTCATTATCCTTGTACCAATTGGGTTTAAATTATGGTTCTTTATTTGGTCTAGCTTCAGGTAAAGTGATAGTTCCCGATTGCACTAGCTTCCTAAGAACAAATTCAATTGGTTCTCCTAAGGGAGTGAATTTGCATCTTGGTTGTGGGTTTGCTTTCATTTGATCATGGGGAACAAAAGGTAGGGCACTAGGTGTTGGTTGGATATGGGTAGGTGATTGCATAGTTTGGACATTCTTTGCGTCGACAACACCATCATTTATGACATTTTTATTTTTATTCCAAAAATGAGATTTATCATTTGAAGATTGCAGGTTATCTTTGTTTTCTTTGAATATTTTGATAAGGCCCTTTATGATTAGGGCTTTCTCAATGTTGCTTCCTTTAGATATGATTTCATCAAATGAGGTTGCACTATGCATTTGTAGTTGGAATGATAATTTAGGATGGATGTTTTGAACAAATATATTAACTTGCTATTTTTCAGGCATATGCCAAGAGAGTTTACTAGCCATGTTTCTCCATTGCTGAATGAAGGATGAAAAGGTTTTTCTATTTTGTTGTTTATTATTGACAAGATCATTCATAGTTATTTCATGTTCTATGTTGAATGCAAAGTGAGACACCAATTTGCTTGCCAATTCTTTAAAGGTTTTAATGCTTGGAGGTAAATGAGAAAACTATTCCATGGCTTGTCCCCCTAGACTTCGAGGGAATAGTCATAAGATATATGTGTCATTGTAGGCCACATCAAGACAAGCAACATAGAATGTTCAAAGGTGGTCATTTGGATCTCCTTTCCCCTTGTATTTGTCGAATTGTGGTATTTCAAAGTGTGGGGGAAATGGTATCATTTGTAGTGATTTACCAAAGGGGTACAGACACACCTCCTGAAAAGAGAATGTTTTCTTATTTTGGCCCATGCTCATGTCCACCATTCTTTGTTCTAATTGATTGAATCATTGTTCATAATCAGATGCAGGTGATTGTTGTTATTGCATAGGTTTTTGATGGCTTGGTGGAGGGATGTGGTATGTCAATTGTTGATTCAAAGGATATTGTTGTGATGGATTATATGGTGGAACGTGTGTGTTTTGAGGTTGGATAAAAGTGTTTTGAGCATGGCTACCAAGTGGGGTGGATATGTATGAATTTGGTGTTGGGTTGACAGTATAGGTAGGTATCGTATGTGAGCCAAATGAGGTGGTGTTGGTATAAGATACAGGTTGTGTAGAGATTAATGGAACTTGAGAAATGGGTGGTGGAGTAAGATAAGACATCTAGATTTTGGAGGATTGTGGTTCAAGAGAAAGAAGTTGATCAACATATAAGGTGTTAGAATGTGCATTTGATATGATAGGTTGATCAATAAGAGATATGCTAGGATTAGATATGACATGTGAGGTTTGAATTGGTTGATTGGGTGATATAGTGATGTGGGAGGATGCATTAGATATTCTGGGTGGCCTAACATGCGACACATTCAAGTTGGAAATAGGTGGTGCTTGAGTGTCTTGATTGGAAATGACATTCATAGAGGTAGATGGAATGGGAGTTGACACACGAAAGGAGGGAACACTCATATTAGAGACCCCTGAAGTGAGAGCATAAGATGATGCCAATAATGGCTCAATTGGTGTAGTGACATTTGATTGACTTGGTCTCATAGGTGCAGATGATATTTGGGGTGTATGAGTGTGTTGGTTAGGCAAAGATGGTGTTGAGGGTATGGTGGGCTTGGTAGATGTGGTGACAATAGCCATGGGATTTTTTGTAGCAACACTAGTAGGGTCCTCTTTACAGATTGTGGACACATCAAAGTTGCTTGGTAGTTTGACTCTAGCTTGGATTAATTGTAGGAGGATTTGTTCTTGATTGGCTTGTATGATTTTATTGGCATGTCACAAATCTTTGGGGTCTTGAAGATCCTCTTGATCATCTGATGAATCGTCATAGACATAGGGAGATGGTGGCATCAATACAGAGGATGAGGGCTCAAAATGTTGTTGTTGTGCTGAGATTGATAATGATGATGGTCCAACAATATAACCTTTAGGTACAAAGACACTAGAGAGAATTCCAGTTGTGAATTACGAAGCATCCTTAAGGGGAGTGGATTGAAAGTGTTTAAGGTTAGCCTCCATGGCTACTTTGTATTGGCTTCTGGTTTGAGGCATGAGGTTTTGGACTTATGCAATAAGGTTGAGACTCCTAGATGGATTGATTTGGATAGATTGATTAAGTCTGATTGGTGATTTGATTTTGGCTCAGTTAGATTTGATTGATTGGCTGATTGATGGATTGATAGACATAGATAATTGATAATGTTGGGATGACCAAAGCCAAAGGATAAAGGTCTGATTTGATTTGATTGGTGTTGGATGATTGATTTTGAGTCTCAAAAGGATATAAGGCTCAATTGTCCAAAACTAATGTGACCAAGGCTAGATAGGATGGTGTATCGATTGATTGGATGTCCAAAAGATGATGGATTGATTAGAAGCAAGATTTGATGGTCAAAAAGTTAACATAAGTCTATGACTGACCAAAGGTGATGTTGAAGGATTCAAAGGCAACTGTGAAGGATCCAAAGGCGACCAGGAATAGTCCAGAGGTGACTATGTAAAGATCAAAGGTAAGCTACTATTGTTCAATTGTGACAAAGTATGGTTCAAAGGTGACTGTGAAGGATCCAAAGGTGACTAGCTCATAAGCAGAAAGAAATGACAAGATAACCAAATCTGAGCAAGTGTTAATCAAAGGTGACTAGTTGATGGTCAAAGGTGATAGGCTGTTGTTCATAGGTAGCCAGCTGTGAAAAAGTTTTGGTTTTTGTGCAATAGGTTTTTTTTTGACAGTGTTATGACAAGAAAACATGATGACAAATACTCATACTCAGAACATTCACAAACATTAACAACCTAGGCTAGGCAAAGATAATATCTACTGGATTCCCACTTGGATTGTTCCAGCTACACTTATTCAGAGCAGATAGCCTAGAAGTTTTGTAGCATTGGCTCCCCCTTGCTCAGAACTCACTTCTTGGGCATACCAAACTTTGAATTCCTAAAGACCCGAAGATCTCCAGGAATTTGCTATCTCTACTATGAACTCCGAGATTGTGGGATGACTCCAGAGGTCTATTTTACAATCCCCTGTGCCAGCAGATAGAAGGTTTTTGGCTAATACACTAGGTTTCTAGTAAGGGCTTTCGTTCAGGTGGCCATATGTGCAGCAATTCGCTCTGATTAGGAGGCTTCCCAGGCTATAGAGGTTACGCTCTGTAGGTTTTCACACACCATAAGGTACTAAGGGAGACATTCGTCAGAATGACATAACAACACCTGTTGCTTATGACTTTCATCACAAACACATTATTTTATATAGCATCTTGAAAGAGCTTGGCTTTAGCTTGTTACTGCTTGGGTCGTTCCCACCTTTCGAAGTAGGGTGGTAGGCCCTCTAGAGATAACAACGATTTCTCTTACACCCCAGATCCATTAGATAGGTGGGGGGAGAGGATACTCTTATTGTTAAATTAGGTTACAATCATTCACAATAAGCAAACAAAAAAGGAAAAGAAGACACAGAGTATGCATGGTTTATTTTAAGCACCAATCTCAAATATGCCTTAGTGAAAAATAAGATTTAGACTTCAATCGATCGAACCTGCAAGAAACACGTTAGTAGTTCTTCCACCATTCTTCAACAAATGATTAGGACAAGATGCACTGATAGACATTAGTTTCCAAGAAAAACCCTAGATTTGCAGAGCATAAACCAAACACACATGATGAAAACCAAAGGCAATTAGCTGATATACAAAGGCGACATAGCACTTACCAAAGGTGATTACCTGCTCTTCAGAGGCAATGTCTGATCATGCATATGTGAATTTCTGCTATGCGAATGTGACTGACTATTGATCAAAGGCACTCAAAAGCCCAAAATATATAAAAACCTTAACACAGAAACCAAACAAGTGATCTTGCATGCAGGAGATGAAACCCTAAAAAGCCTAGAAGATAGGATTTTTCCATTTTTATGCTTGTATTCCATGGAAAATAGGAAGAATTAGACATTATGATAGAGCTAGACTAAAAATCTCCAAATAAACCTAGCTTGGAGATGCCTCAAAACAACCAAGGTTAGCCATGCAACAACACGCAACTCAGATGAGTCAACCTAGATAACAAAAAATCTTACAAAAAGATAAAATGACTCATAAAAATGCTATCTAAACTAGAAGTGACCATATGTAAGCCATATGCGATGATCTGTTGACCAAAGGCTATCTCTGACCATGCATATGTGATTTTGCCCCACTCAAAGGTGATCCCGAGACCTACAAATGCAATTTTCTACCATGTGAAGGCGATCTCCTGCAAATCAAATACGCATCTTCCCATACCTGAAATCAAAAATGATTTTTTAATAACAAAAAACCAATCAAGCGATTGGTCCCACCGGGCGTGCCATTCTATGATGGGGGAAAATATCCAGATCAAGCAACAAAGATGAGATCTAACCCTAAACGCTTCAAGAAATCTAACCTAGACAAAAGGAAATAGCATGCAATTGAAACAATTTCACTTGGGTATTATGATTTCTTGATTTTATTGTGGATTTCTTCTCCATTCAAACATATTTCAATGGAGCTGCCATGATTATGATTAGAAATGCAAAAAGGATGACATGCATGCAAGGATGGAATGCAGAAAATGATTTGGAGTCATGTTTTCAAAATGTCATTGACGTGAGAGCTTTTAAAATGTAAAATAGAACATGAGACTAGCCTCCAAATGAGAAAAATGAGGGTATGCAAATGAGACTAGGGTTCCAAATGAGAAAAATGAGGGCATTTATACTTTGGAAGGTGAGTGATCAACGGTGTAGGATGAAAGGAGAGATTGATGGTGGAGGAATTTTGAGAGACACACATAGAGAAAAATGCATAATAAATTAAACAAATATCATGTAATTTATTATGTAAGGGAGAAATGTTGGTAGGAAGAAAAAATATAAATAAAATAAAATAAATTTATTTAATTTATATGTATAATGAGGGAATAAATAAAATATCAATTTTATTAATTTTTTAGAAGAAACATGGAATAACTAAATAATTTAAAATTATTTAATTATCGACGGAAAATAGAGGAATAAAGAAAATTAATTAAATAAATAAAATTTATTTAATTAATTATGAAGATGTGGAAAAAAATGAGATTTTCGATCATAAGTGTGCTAGACGAAATAATGCATGCAGTGTGAAAATGCAATAAATGCCTAAGTGGTGAAGTGGCTCAACTTTGGGTGTCTACACTTCCTATCCTATTTCCTTGCAAGTACATCATATCTAGGAGATTTTAATGGGAACCAACTCTTCTAGAGGTTCACTTTCACCATCGACAACCCACTGTTTGAAAGTGATCCAATGTTTCATAGGATTGTTAGGCTTAGTGCTTGACAAGGGTGCAATCCTTTGTGACAACAATTGCATAGGTAGGTTGTGCGACCACTTAGGCTAAATTTTTTTTTGCATGTTGTTAGGAAAGGTATCTCAACCTTTCTCCTAATATTAAGAATACAAAAAATACAAAATTTGGGCTATAAAATAGAAAAACTTAATTTATGGTCTATAGAAGTTATTTTTGGCCAAAATAAATATTCCAAATTCTTTGGCATTGGTTCCCTAATTTCAAACATGTATATCTCTTTGAGCTTTATAATTTAAAGAAAGGGGCCTAAACAACCTCATGGATCAAAAGTTATGGCCTATAGAGGTTGGGCCTCTTACATTGGAAATGTATAAACATCTATGACATATAAAAGAACTGTAAGAGGGAGTTACACTTGTTGACCAACTTATGACATGTCATAAGACATTTTTTAATAGAGATAATGGAGCCAAAGTAGAGAACCCGAGTTGGTGAGTGGATTATGATGAACTTATGGGAGGTGGAAGGAATATGCTATTTTTAGCTTGTGGACTCATTGGGATTTGGGTACTGGACTTTTAACTAGGGATTTGGGTGCCATATTTTGGGTAGTTTTAGCTCATGGTTTCCTAATTACATTAGATAGTTTCTTGTATTTCCTCTCCTATTTATTGGGTTCTTGAGATGGAGGTTTTGATAGTTAGTTTTGTGTGTATGATTATGCTACCAAAATTACTCTAGATCTAGATAGTTGGTGATACTCCTATAAAGGCTTAGACTTTGCAAGTGTATTGTAACTTTTGATTATTGAATAGTACATTGAGTTTCTTTGGATTGGGTTTTTCTCTCGAAAGGGTTTTCCCCACATTAATCATTGTGTTATGGTATAATGATTTTTTGTTTATTTCCTTGTAACTATATGATTAACTTAATTTTTGCACATAGCTCCTCTCATAGATTAGTGTAGGAAGCCTATTTCAAACCTTTGCTTCCTTTCACATTTTACCAAACTACTCTAATTTGGATGAATTTTATGTAGATCCATAGATTTTTGGCCATTGTAGATATAATGGTGCACTCCATTTTGTGCTAAAATGCTCTAAAAATTAAACTTTTTATAGAAGACAAAAAAATAAGCCCTATATAAAAATCGCAATAAATTGCTAGATCTAGACAAAATGAAAGTGGATCTTATCTAATTTGACTATTCCAGATGTTGAGAAAATAGCTAGTATATAAACATAAAAATAAACACAGTGAAAAGAAATAAACCACACAAAATAGAATAACACATATTTATGTGGAAACTTGGTTATGTACTAGGAAAAACCACGGGCAAAGGTCTCACAATAATTTTATTATCTCAAAAACAATTCACTACAATAATCCACAATACTAATCAAGCACTACTAGCCAAACAATAAACATCTAAGTTGTCAAATCTTTTTTGAAGAAGGATTTCCAAAATTAGAAAGTGCGAATGGTACAATTGCATGTCATCAACTGCTTTATCAATGTTGGAATAAGAAAATTGACTTCACATATCAACACTAGATAGAATGGTGAGCTCAAAATGGCTCCACCATTTATGAGATATGCCATATACTAAGATTTACTTACCCTCATTACTTAGAAAATGATTAACCCTATGACATCATGGCTCCAATACCATATTAGAATTTATCATATACAACAAATCTAGCTAGGACCTAATGTCCATAATCTAATCACAAAACCTAGAAATAGAATAAAGATTCAATATTTATTATTGGAGTAAATATACAACGAGTAACATACAAATATATAGACCTCTTAGATCTATGAATCAAGGAGATGGAATATCTAAGAGGTAGGAGTTTAACTCTTAATCACTCCCAATTAGGAGGTTAGTTAATTCAGTCTAACTAGCATGATAGATGGAGTGTACCTTAACCTAGACAAGATAAGTATCGGTAGGTGCATAAATCAAGGCACATGATTAATTGACATATCTACATAAGTTTGCTTGAATAGAGTGAATAAATAAAATATAAACGATAATTATTTGAGCCTAATGAACTAACATGAACCTAGCTTGATCATAATATTTTATTACTTTAACAAAATAGGTATGAAGATATGGTAGTAGCTATCAAGGCAAGTGAACTATATAATGGATTATTCGTCATTAATGGTAGTATTGGTGGTTGGTTGTAGTGTTATCTATCTAGAAACTTTGGAAATTGGTGTGTTTCAACTACTATTAGTGGTAGTAGTTGGGACAATGTTAGTGGCATCAGGTAAAGGGGGTCCTAAATGTGTTATGTCCCCATTAGTTATAAACATTTAATGAAAATTTTCAACTACTCTGATGCCAATGACTTAAGGTGTTAAAAACTATTTTGGATGCAAATGGGATGGAGGATGTTAAGGTGCATAATCATGCAATGATATTTGAAGATTTTCATAGGAACCTTCAGATGTCAATTCTAGATAAGGATATTGAGGAGAGCATTCAACTTGTATTATTACATCCAAAAGTAGAGGAGTTCTATGGGGATGAAGATATGTTGGAGGTAAAAGAGAAGATTCACATAAAGGATGGAAATGACAAATAAAAAATAGAGATTGCAAACATAGAATTTAGGGTGATGTAAGAGGAGGTAAAAGCTCTTATGGAAGATGTTCATAACCTTGAAATATTCTTTTAAGACCTTAGGATGGTCATAAAATATGGTAAGAACCCATCACAAGGGAAATTTAGAGATTTATAGTGGCTATACTCTACCCCTATTTAAAAATGATATTCTCAATAGGCTTGCTATGTGGGTGGAAATAATCAACAACATTTGGTTTGTTAGGATGAAGAAGGTAGTAGGGCAATTTATGCCAATCGTGGAGATTGTGTCTTAGGCAATGGAGTTTACAATAAAGTCTACTATCACTAGCACTCATCTTGAGTTGATCATGAATTAGCAAGTTGGGGAGTGGCTAGAATTTCATAAAAGGTGTTATTTGTTATGATGGCGACTAGGCTAGGGTTTCTTAAAGTTTTTTTTATGGTATATATACAAACTATTATTTAGTTTGGCTCTATTAGGGCTTTTGCTAACACCCTTGTAGTTGGTGATTTTAGTTCTATCTTTGTGCTTGGTCTTTTTATTTAATGGATTGTAATGTTTAAGATTTCTTATCAATGCTACACAGATGTATAGGGTTGTTTATCTAGGTTATGTACTATGTTTGGTTTTATCAAATTTCAGTAGCTAGGATGAGCCCTCATTTATAAAACCCCAATATTATATCTAAAAAATATTTAATTAATATACATTTATATTTTCCACACTTTTATTGTACTTATAATTAATATGATCTAAATTTTATATCATATATACTAATACTATTTTCATAATTAAATTAATGTAGTATTTATTATACCTTTGTTATATAATACATTATAACAATACATCTACTTTTATTAATATGGAATGACACTTATTTTATAACATTATAGTATATAATACAACTGTGATATTATATTTAATAATATAATGAACGTCTTTATAAAATAAGTTCAACAAATGTAATATTATAATCAATATTAATAAAACACACACACACACAAGGTAAAAAATTGCCTACTTGGTGATGCCCACCTTACATTTTTGCACTCATTTTTCTATCTATCCCTTAGCATGTTTTAGGACTTAGTTCACCTATTCTTAGCCTAAAACAATGATTGATGTATTTTATGATACATTTCGACCTCTTTCTATATCTATACTCATCCCTAAAAGTTAGGTCAAAATTCAGTATTAAGACAAAATGCATATGTATTGTGTAGGATGAAAAATACCTAGATGCTAGAGTCTAAATAAACTCTAATTGATTCTAAATTTTAGGTCTCAAAATATCTAATTTAGTGTTGCCTTGATCTCTCCTCAAATGATTAATTTAAATCAAGCCCAACATAATAACCATCCCTTTCTCATTTTGAATGATTATGAGAATTAAAGAAACTCTCCACACACTCATTTTTTCCCTAGGTAATCCCACATACTAAGTTTTTAGAATTTTATTTATCCGTTGTTGAATCTTCTCATGTAATTCTCACCATATCCCTTCACCATTAGATCCCAAACGTATTCTTCCATTCTCTAGGGCTTTTCTATCCATGAACTCCTCTCTTCCAAGCTTCCATTATAGCTAAATCCCTTCTCTAAACCCTTGTTGCAATCCAAATCCTATCAATCCCTCTCCCAAGCATATCAATGACATTTTTCATCTCCTTCTTGTCCTCCATTGCATAAGTACACATCACCCAACAATAGACATCCTCTTATGGTTTATTTTAGTTGTAATACCTTGCAAAAATCATGAAACACCCCACATAGGAGCATACACATACAATATTTCCAAGGATTTGTTTTTGAAGTTGAAGCATACCTCCCAAAGCATTGATTGATGTAATCTCCCAAATAGCCTAACCCATTTTCATGCCCTTGGTTTAGATGGTGGATTTCTAAAGATTTAAAGTAGTTGTAGTTAGTTTAAAAGAGGATTTGAAACTAGTAGAGGTAAGAGATCAGTCATAGAGAGTTCCAATAATTTAGGAGATGAAGGTCTCTAGTGTCATGATGCATTTTTTCCCTTTGTAGTATCCCTTTGCATTTTGTCTAGAATCTAGTGTCCCAAAAGGTGAAATATGACCCTACATGCATCTTTAGGTCTCTAGCACCCAACCCCAACACAAGTGTTTGCATTAGCACCCAATATTGGCACAAGTGTCTACATTAGCACCTAGGATTGCCATAAGTGTCTACATTAGCACCCAAGATTGGCCTAGGTATCTTCACTAGCACCCAAGTCCTTGTAATTTGTCCTGCACAACTCCCAAAGGCTCCAAATTTCATTGGATTTCTCTTCTAACCTTATTGCTTCTTATTCAATCAACTTTTGTACATAACATCTCTAGGATCATTTAGTCATTCTCCTTCTCTCTTGTGCTTTCCTAGTTAGATTTTTCATTTCCCAAATTTTGTATTAATTTAATCTATTGTAAAATTTGAGATAGTTTAGTATATTCTATTGTACATCAATAGTTTATTAAAAAAATTATGGATTTAGGTTAATACATTTAAATATATAGTCCTACATATAATAAATTGATTTTATAGCATCCTAAGAACCTAAGACTATAATTTTCTATATCTTTAATTTCAATAGCCTAGTCATCTTACCTTAGAAACTAAATAAAAAATAAAATGAAAGAAAATTATAGGTCTTAGATGTTTAGGATGATATAAAATCAAATTAGTGTACCTAAGTCTATATATTTCAATGTATCAATCTAAAACCATAAAATTTGGAATAAATTATTGACATACAATAGAATATACTAAACTACCTTAAATTTCACAATGGACTAAATTAATATTAAAGTTGTGAAATGAAAAATGTTAACTAGGAAATCACAAGGGAGAAGGAGAATGATTATATGACTCTAGAGATTTTATGGACTAAATTTGATTGAAGAAGAAATGCTCAGTAAGGTTGAAAGAGAAAGCATGTGAAATTTGGAGCCTTTAAAGTTGTGAAGCACAAATTATAGGGACCTAGGTGCTAATGAAGACACCTAGACCCATAGGTTTGTTTTCTACTATGGAAGTAGAGTACATGGATGGAACACATGCCTATAAGGAGGTAATATGGTTATAAATATTGTGTTCAGGTATTGTCTTAGAGTGTAGATATGCCAAGATTAGATGTGACAATTAGAGTGCCATCTATTTAGCATAGAACCTAATGTACCATGATCAAGTATGAAGAATATTGGGGTTCGGTATCACTTTGTGTATGAGATGGTTAAGGGTGGTCGAGTCATGATAAAAAAGGTTGACACTTTGGTTAATGTTATATATTCTCTCACGAAGCCAATGGGCACAAAGAAATTTAGTTGGTGTAGAGAGGCCATGGGCCTTACCTCTTCTGGAATTTGATTTATTTTCATTTTCCTAAATTATGTCTTAGAATGTAAATGTCGTGTGGGATAATGTTAGGATAAGGGGTGTCTTCACCTTGCAATCCTAAGTCTTGATTAATTATATTTAATTATGTAGATTATAAAGAATATATGATCTCTAAACATGTTGGAGTGGGATAAATAGGATGCCCATGTGTGGGTGGGGATTGTGATGTTTAATATCAAACCAAGCATAATGTAAGTGAGTTAGACCTTGACGTAACACATGAACCATACCATTGTTGAGGGTGCCCCACCTAGTCACTCCCACTCTTATGGTGAGAGCTAGTTAAATGGTGGTGGGACCAAGGGGTTGTTCTGTTCATGGGGAAGTAGAACATTGTGGATGGTAGTTGCATTGTTTATTTGGGCTATTTGTGTGTGTGGTTTATGGTTTTGATTCTCCTGATTTAATTGTTATTAGTGAAGGTGTTAAATTGGCATTGTTGTAGTTATGAATATATGACCTAGAGGGTCACTTATCCTATTTAATTTGTTCATTGTGAACAAGCAAAATGTGTCTAGCATCCTTTGTTCAAGTTCAACGAGTTCTTCAAGGAGTCTAAGTTATTTATTACTAGGCTACTCTCTTAATTATCTCTATTCATTCTATTGCTCTATTTACATCAATATTTATGTTTGATCTTGGCTGATTTCCTCTATAGAGATTTCTTGAACTAGTAGGTTTTCCCTTATCTCTTCTAAGATTGATTTTATCCAATCTTCTCTTACTCTAGGGCACATCAAGTGTAAATGCTGAGTTGAGATAGAAGGAAGAATTGGTTTTTGTTTTTAATTTTATGTGTTGCATGCCCTGTGATGAAATCAAGGGCTTCCCTTCTTGGTTGAATGTTGTTGTTTGACATATTGTGTCTTGTGATGGGATTGAGGGCTTGCTTCCTTATGAAAATCTTGAAAGTTATTTGCCTTGTGATGAAATCAAGGGATTACTTCTTTTTGTGAGTGTATTTGAGGTTTTGAATGTGTCTCTAAATGCAACTATTCTAAATGAATGCAAATATTTTTGTATTTTTCCTAAACTTTTGAGAATGGACTAATTACTACTTGTATGAAATTGAAATGGATGCGATACTAAGATGACTTTTCCCTAGATGCAATTTCACTATATTTTGGTATTTTGTGGTTTGATTTTTCAATGATAAGTACTCTAAGAAAAAAAAGTGCAATTAGTCTTTTTTTTATAAATAAATCTAGATCTAGTAAGAAGTAAATTCTAAACCTACCAAGAGAAAATACAAATGAATTTTTACTTCCTCAAGAGTGAGAGAATGTGCCAATTACTATTAAAAATAATTGAAAAGAACCTATGAATACATGAAGGTCATTAGTGGTAGGCTTGTGTCCTCAAAGATATAGTAGCATATATATCCTCCTTTATAGTAATGGGGTCCTCTTGATGATAGGGATAAAGATAGGGATATGAGGGAAAATGGAATGAATGTGGCTTAGAAGCAAAGACAAAGCATACACAAAAGGCCTTTAAAGTCCTTTACGAGCATACATATGCTATGGGGGATGCTATTCATAAGATCGATCCTCAAGAGATAAATTAAATACTATAAGGAAAAACAAGAATGCATGAATAATTCCTAGCCTCCCTAAGGGAAACTAGGAATGGTACACTAGAAGCTTAGAAGCTTGGTGAAAACATAAAGCAAAAGGATCTCAAAGTCCTATATGAGCATAAAAATGATATGGGGGTTGATATGCATAAGATTAATATTTTAGAGATGAATTATCTCCTACAAGGAAAAACAAGAATGCCAACCTCCCCTAAAAAAATAGGAGGGAGTATTTACTGGTAGAAAATCAACACCTGTGGTGGGGGTGATTGGGGAGTGAACTAGAGAGTCGATTGGAAGATCATAGAAGCTGAAGAGGATAGGATAAGAGACTAATTGGAAGACTGCTTTGTATTCATTGGGAGTGAAGAAAAGGATGATTAAGAGTTAACAAATAGTCAGTGGGAGTGATGGATTAGTTGTGCATGAAGAAAATCTCAATCAAAAACCAAAAATGGAAGTAAATTGGGTAGACCTAAAAGAAATCATGCATGCAAAAATATGACAAGGTCACCCCTTCTAGGAATTGGGTTGCCCTTTTGCCAGTGACCTTACAACTTAAGGATAGGTCTCTTAGGTGACCCTTCTATTGAGGATTTGTAAATTTTTTTTCAATCGCAAAGTCCTAAAACTTAGTCTAGAGGTTAGAAAGATGGTCAAGGGAATAAAATACTAGGGGCATGCCATGAAGTATGAGATTGCTAAGAGGAGTGTAATTGTTGCCTTAATGGGTTGTGAACTAGACCTCTGTATCATCATTGAATTGCCATCTAGGCATGTGCACCTTTTTAGTGCTTACAGGGACATTAGTTATTTATTATTTATTCTCTAAAAAATTTGGCATATTGTGTAAGAAGGCATTGAATAGGGAGGTTACATTGAAAAGGTTAAAATTGAAAGTTACAAAGCATCTTCTCAATTTGGTGGTCATGACACAAACATTGAATTCCCACATGGAGCACCTATGATTGGGATCTTAGTTAATTTGATTGTTATGACATAATCTATGACATTTATGACACATAAGAAGGGTGTAAGAAGTGTAAGAGGTTTAATATGAGTTACATACTATTCTAATATGCTTGACCATGACCATAGAGATGTTATATTTTTACCATGTCTCATGGTTTTGGATACCACTTGATGGTTTCTTATTTTTGACATTTCTATATCTTCGAGGCATGGGATAGTGGATTATAAGGTTCTTTTAAAGTACTCTTATGCTACTAGTTTATTGTGAGAAGGATAAGTGATTGTATTAGTGTATATATTTTGAGATTAATACAAGATTGAGTCTCTTTAGTGGTGTATATTTTTCCACAAGGGTTTCTCCATGTAAATCCAATGTTATGGTTTACATTTGTTATTTCATTGGTTCATTAATTATTTCATTAATCACATGCTTTATTAAATTAAATATCTATTGTGATAATATTTTCATTGTGTCATTTACCCTATTAATCAACAATGAAGTGACTTACATGCTTGAATCCATCCAAGACACCTCTTTTCCTTACTCAAATCTTTCTACCCTTTCTATTATATAATAAAACCTCCCTCTTTTGATTGTGGTTTGTTACAAGAGTATTGTAATTAAATTATCTCTTATTGATAATGGATTCAGTCTTAACATATGAAGCATGGGCTTCCTAAAGCACATTAAAATTGATCCTTCACAACAACAAAATTATTAAGTTTTGATAAGAGGATTAAATAGTATAAGTTAGGAGACTTGAAGTACCATTTAGCTTCCTATTATTATTGTCTATGTTACACTTCCTACATTATTCCATGTCATGCTAGGGAATTTATCTTATAATATTCTTCTTGGTCAACCATGGATCTATGAGATGTAGGTCATCTCTTCTACCCTTCATTTATTTTTTAAATTCTTGTACAACAATGTACCTTACACTACCTCTACCAATGAAGTCCTTTATCTACATTGTCAAACAACTGAATCACATGTGCTCATTAGTCCTCAAAACAATCTTTTCCCTCCTCTACCTCCTCCAACAAATCAACTAGTTACTTCTTCTCCTTATAAGAATTCAACCTCTTTTGATATTCCATTAAAGGCTTCCCTCTTTTTTTCCGCCTTCTAATGATGTTCCACTTACCCCTTCCTCTTCTAAACCTTCATCCCCTCCTTCTCATTCTTTACTTAAGGATGATTGGAGTTCTTTATGATTCACCCCTTCTCATTCAAATGAATATAAAGTTAACCTAATAGACTTTGATATTCCTACTTTACATATAGACCCCCATAATTATGATTAACCTCATTGAGCTCATTCCTCCTCTTCGACTCCCCCACCAACTAATGAGTGTGCATTAGGTAATAGTGCTAATTGCATTAAACCCATTAGTGAAGATCATCCTTTCTCTTCTCCAAGACTTAAGAAATTATATGGAAAATGATTCAAGCCTATAGTTAAATATGGATATGAAGGAAAAGGCCTTGGTCCCTATGAATATGGTATCCTTATTTCTATATTCCTTCTTAATTCTTGGGATTATATGGTCATGTTGTATGTTAAAACAATCTTCTCTTTTCTCATGTTATTTAACACAGCACCTTCATACATTATTCTTCCTATTTCATGTTATATTTGGGTATGTGTTGGTGTCAACCACTTCCTAGGAGCACAACTTGCTATAAACATCTTCACAATATGAGAGAAGCACGTGGCTATTTCACTAGAACGATGAAAAATATATTGAGATATGAGATGCAAATAATGTAGATTGGCCTTGCTTATAAAGTTAAGGAAACAACTGGTAAAGAGATAAACGACAACAACTTCCAACTAATAAACTAATATCTAATAATGCATTATGATGCCTAAGTAAAACTTAAGAAAAGTAAATGTTAAAAACCCATTTACTCCAACACTCCCAATTAAGTGCAACTTAGGGAGTTATTATGCAATATGGGCAAGATGCAATATGGGTCCCAACTACACAACCATGTTAGGTACCCATTTACAATGAAAAATGAAATGCAATGCAATCTCTCACAAGCAAAGAAAAGGAGAAAACTCTGTGGGACAAAACTCCTCTCCAAAAGAGAGAAAAGATAACTCTAGTCTCTATGTCTCTAATGTATACATGATCAAGAGTGAACTCAACTATCTTACGTTGTGCACCATGAGTAATTTGATAAACTAAAAGGAGATTAGTAGTCAAGGAGGGTACATAAATAACACCATTGAAACATCCTTCACCCATATCAATAGAACCTTTCCCACAAACCTTCATGTATGTATTGTTACCCATCAAAATATTAGATGAACTACAAGGCTCAAAAGAAGAGAACATATCCATAGAAGATGCCATATGATGAGATGCACCTAAATCAAGAAGCCATCTCCCATTTTCAAGAATAGTGGAGGCCAAAAGTGCTTTACCTTTCATCCCATTAGCAAATCCTGCATTCCCTGACTATGTAGATGAAGATGTTACCTAATGTGATGTAGAAGAAGAAGGAGAAGACACTGATGAGGGCAGCAGGATGTTCTTCTGAAGAAGGTGAGTGAGCTCATCAATCTTCTTAGTATAACATCTATGCTCATCATGTCTGGATTTCTTACAATAAGCATATTTGATCTTCTTTTGTGATGGTTTCTCTTTAGAAGAGGTCTTTCTCTCAGGAGTAGGCAATGAAGGAGGATCCTTAACTTTCTCTTTAGACTTAGAATCCTTATTCTACTTCTTGTCCTTGCCACTTAAAGCCTTAGGATTTTTTGCAAGAAGTGCTTGATCCTTCGTAAGTGTTAATGTGCCCATTTGTGCCAACTTTGCTTGTTCCTTTGTGAGTTGTGCTGCAAAACCATCAAGAGAAGTCATTTTGTGTGCACTACCTAGAGCATCCATGGTAGTATAAAATGAAAAAACAAATACAAAATAATCAGAACCTAAATTAGAGAGAGTAGATAGAATCAACTGCTCATTATCCTTTTTAACCCCACATTCAGACAACTACAGTATGAGAAAATTAAGCTTGGTGAAAAAGTTTTGGATATTGTCAAAATGTCTAGGATCTAGATTCATTAGTTTATTCTCCAAATGAAATTTCCTCATCTTATCTAGTTTACCAAAAAGATTTTCTAAGGTAGTCCAAATATCATTAGGATGCTTACAAGATAACACATGATATCTCAAATTAGGAGAAATGGACACAATGATTAGTACCAAGAGCTTCATCTCTTCGATCAAACCATTTCCTTTTTTCTATAGCACTAGTGGGTTTAGGATCTTGGTCAAAAGTAATCCTTTGTAACTTCAATTTCAACAACAAAATCTCCATATCATATTTCCATTTAAGATAATTTGTTGTATTTAGAAGTTCTACATTAGGCAAATCCATGATGAAACAAGAGAATGCAGAAAATATTCTTCACAATATAAATAACCAACCCCTTTGTTCACAAGAATTGAGCAAAACCAATTTAAAACTTTAATGGATTAAAAGCACCATCAAATAGAAAAATGAGATAAATAACTCAACAACTACGAAGGTTATAAAAATACCTTTCTATTGATATCTAGTTTGCAAAAATCGGCCTCCATTTGTAAAAGTTATGCAAAAATGAAAAAAGACCTATAAAGGCACTTTGGAAACAACATCAAACACCTGAGGGCTCAATTCTGGTCATCCATTTGACCACATCCTTCAGTGAAGGAAAAAATTTAACCCCTTAGGGTAGATTAGATCTTGATATTTGATTTATGTGGTGGGTTTCAGCACCACACGAGACCAAGTCACCAAATACTGAATCACACACCAAGTTAGTGAGCACATTCACCAATACATGTAGGAGAGAGGCCTTTCACAACCACATGAGCCTTGCTCATGGCTAAGAAGAGAGGAACTAGCTATTACAATAGCCAAAGACAACTTTGCACCTCCAATGTGGGATTAAGATCCCTAAAAAATGCTCAACAACCATCCAAATGGGCCCACCACATTTTCCTCAACGCAATGATCAAAAACCTAACATGAATATTTGTTTCAAACTTTGCAAATACAAAGGTTTGAAGCAAAAATGTATATATATCTGTTGCAAAATTTTAAAATTTTGATTAATATATATACATATTGGCCGAGTTCTATGGAGGCAGATTTAATACTGCATTTCTTGTAAAATAACATTGTCATGGCACTGATTCATCATCTTTGCAAGGTGGAGGAAACTTCTAGGAATTGTTGAATGTGTGCCCGACGATGGAGATTGGAATCAGCTTAGAGGAAGATGAAACCCTGATGAATTCCTAGTGACTATGTTTGAGCGGCGTGGGCAGCGGAGGGTCCTCTTGGTAATGCTGATGGAGAAGTTGCAACACAGTCTTGCTCAAAAAACAATTAAACCTTGCTCGGTCATGGTGGGAAACATCAAACCCTTGATCCAATGCTTGGTATGAAAAAGGCCACATGATTTAAACTCCAATCTACTACACGTCTTGCAACTTAAAATCTAATCGATCCAAAAAATGCAGGCATAACAGACAGAAAAAAACCACCTATAGAAAATCCAATATAATTGATGCTTTGTGTGCCAATGAAATGAAACTTGCAAAGCAAACAAATCAAATATCAATGTGTAGGCTAATAATAATGATCTCACCAATTCATTGATGAAAACTCTCAGAATCAGAAGGAGACGTAGGAAGACCGCTCTGATACCATGTTGGTTGCAACCACCTCCAAGGAGCACAACTTGCTATAAACACCTTCACAATATGAGAGAAGCATGAGGCTATTTCACTAGAACGATGAAAAATATATTGAGATATGAGATGTAAATAATGCACATTGATCTTGCTTATAAAGGCAAGGAAAAAGACGGTAAAGAGATAACCGACAACAACTTCCAACTAATAAACTAATATCTAATAATGCATTATGATGCCTAAGTAAAACTTAAGCAAAGTAAATGGTAAAAACCCATTTACTCCAATAGTATGGTTTCTTTCCTCTCACTATGCTATTAACATATTAAAACAGTTACACATATTCTACTTTTCTTACCTACACTCCTCTTATATATCTTAGGTGTTATGACCTTGAACTATTATATAATATATCTATATGTTGCTCATATCATCGTTCCTTTATTATATTTTATTTCACTTACCCTTTCCTCAAAGGAATCTCTCTTTGATCATACTAAAGGGACATCACCTCAGTTACATGCCTTTCCCATTTCTATCATTATGTCTTCTCCTATTTTCTCATTACTCTACTGATTTGAATACCTAGTCCTTGAGGGCAACCTTATATTCCAATCACACTAGTAATCTCCTATAAGTTTTCCTTTCTCTCTAGTTTCTTAATACTACATCTTGGTATAATTTCCTTTATCCCCTTTCTTATTTACTTTAAATTGATCAATTCTCTCTTCTCGCCAATCAATTTAAGGGGCATATTCTGTACGATTATATACACAATGTCACCACAACATTAGAACTTGGAATGGATCAGCCTCTTTTACCATTGAAGTGGAAACTATATATAGTTGGGAATGATATCCTCATAGTCACAATTTTACATAGTTTACTTTAGATGTGATATGATCCTTTGGGTGGTGACCACATACCTATTCCTAGTTTACTGTTTTCTTTTGTTTTTGCCTGGGTTAGCCCTATTATTTGTTGGAAATGATCTTACCAATCTTACCTATTCTCTCTATCTCTCTCCATCTCTTTATCTATCTCATATATTGGTGGTTACATCACAATCAAACCTTTTCTAAGCTAACCTCATTCTATATGCTATCCATGGGCTTATCTGTAGCCTCCATTTCTCCTTTCCTTCTTTTCTCATTGAAATCCTTTAATAATCCATGTTTGGTTGGTATATTTATCATAAAACCCTTAGCCTATGTGAAAGAAATAATTGTGTATAGGTAAAATCAAGCGAATAATGATCAAGCAAATGATAATAAACTCAACCTAAAACCTTCAAGAAAATGATCTAGATAATAACTAATAATTAATGCAAATAATAACACAAAAACAATGAAAGCTTTCACCTAGATTGTATAGTTTCCTTGGTCTTTTGTGGATTTCTTGATACATTGTGTACTCATGGTTGCAACAAGCAAATGTGTTGATGATAATATGCTCAAAGATGTGGTATATGTGCTCAACGATGCTAGAATTCTCAAAGCACTATAAGAATGCTCAAAGCTTAAATGATTAAAGAGGATTTGTGATGAAGTAAAGGTGGTATATATAGGTTTCAGGGTGTAATGTACCAACTGAAAATTAATTAATAAATTTAGATATGAAAATGAATTTGGACAACTTCACAAAATCTGCATCAAATTTGAGTAGACTAGCTAGCTAGTCTTACACATAAATCACACCCAAAAGCATGAAACTTCTCCAAAACACTTTTGCATTGAATTTATCATATAATAACATGTAACCAGGTCTAAGACACTAAATTACAGCAACAGAAAACAATATGAGTTCATACAACAAATTTTATGCTAAACCCACAAAAACTAGGAACACCAAATAACACCCAAAATCACTACAAACTCCAAAAGTGAATTTATTTGATTTTTTCTATAATAAATAATTTATAATAGGTTTAATACAAAATATAAATGTTACATAAAACTTATGGGAAAAACTCACAACGCCAAACTACAAACTGCTCAAAACCCCAGCTCCAACATACATTGAAACTACTCCAAACTCACAAAGACAACACCAAATCTTACTATAGATGGCCAAAAGCATCAATAATAATGTATAAATAGTAAACACATAGAAAACCATGAATTCCACACCTGCAAACACTTAAAATACTACAAAATGCTCCAAGAACATCAAACTACATACTCCAAACAGTGCAATAACACACCAACTAAAACTACACTGAACAAAGCTCTGAAGTAACCTCTGTAGATGAACCAAGAGAATCTAATAAGCATAGAACATCTAAAACATATCTTCTATAGAAACCATAACACAAACACAAATCATAAATATAATCTCCCCAATGTTGTTATCAAAACCTACAAAACACATATAAACTTAACTAGCTGAAATTGCAACTGCGTGAAGCTCCAATGCAACCTCTGTATGAGATTACCCTCATGTACCAAAAGGGGTTTCATCATCTGATACCTGCAACCAATGGGTTTCTGTCTAGTGATCACTAATCTCCAATGGGTTTTTGTCCACAGAAGATTATTTGTTGAACACTAATGTCCAGACAATTTTCGGCAAGTTTTTGTATGATAAAATGAGATCCCTGGAATGTGAAATTGCTTGCAAATATATAGAGGAACAAATCCAAATGACCCATTATTGGAAAAATAAATAAAATAATATCATTCCCATAAATTTTCCTCCAAAATAGGTCCCATAAAGATTTTTCATAACCTCCACTTGATTTCAGGCTAAAAATAGGCAATAACTCCCTCTTGCAAGTTGTCATAAAATCTGTCATAGAATATTCTAAAATTAGGTGCAACAATGATCTTTGAAATTATTAATTGCACCACAAGATACTCTACACCCCACTTTGGATTACCAACACAAATTAAAATTATAAAATATTTAATATTTAATTGGCCTCGATTAAGTAGCTTGAAAATATAAATTAATCGTCGGTCGAAAATATTAAATATTAAATATTAAATAAATTATTTTCCAATCTCCTTCCTCAACCCATAATATAAAATGTTGGAATGAGTATCTTTCCCACGAAATTAAATTAAAAAAAAAATTGGGACATGACAAGTCCTCCCTCCTCAAGATTGCTTATCCTCAAGCAATGTAAACCAAGATGCTTCAAAATCTTCATACCAAAATAAATCAAGTTATACTTCACAGAAAAACTTGATCCTATACCTGAGAGATGTTGCAATTTCTGCCATAAGACATTGTACAAACCTAAAAACATAAATTCCTCAATGCCATGTACCAAACCAAAATATCCATATAATATGAAATCTATTATATGCAAATCTTGGATGCATTCCTTCCAATACTCCAACTGATCTTCATCCTTCCACCTAGATTTGGTAACAAATCCTTGAAAAGTATACTTGGGGTGATTGACATTGTATTTTTTATGTTGTGGGGTATTGCTGCAACAATATTCAATGTACAACAAAATATCCCATGTTACCTGTAGGCATGTAGAATGCCTTGTATCTGTCCCATTCAACAACCTCTTCCTTTTAGCTTGCCCCTCCCAAAATGTGTGTGTACTGTCACAAGACAAGTTAAACAAAAAAATCCTACAACTTCTCCCAATGATACAATTCTAATTTTTTCTTCTATTAGGACTATTGGAACATTCATTGCATGCTATACAACAATGAGTACACATTTGGGAAACAAAAACCACTTCTACCTTCAAAACAATGAAATCAATATGGCTGAAATGCACTCTAATTCACCCAATTTTTACCTCAACATGAGAGATGATACCTTTAACTTCAAGGACTGATCTATAAATTAAGAGTTCAATAGAGGAGTGAAAAATATCATCATACAACAGCAACATCTACTCCATAATTCTCCAAAGACTGAACCAAAACTCCAATTCACACAATATTGCCAACACTATTTTGCTCCAAGATGAAAGACTAAAACCACAACTTCTGAAGCTAATATGAATGGAAAAAATAATAATATAAAATGGTATGCATTACTATAAAACTGATCTATAGCAGCAACATACTCCATCATACACAACATCCACAACTTGATTGAAAATCTGCAAACAACACACGTGATGTAATAATTGCAATGATGGCAAACCTATGCAACACTCTTCCATGTGATCAATGAGAATTTGATGGGCAAACATGTAAGGACTGAGAATCTCTCCAACTAAATCTTCTTGATGCTAGGAACATTGAATCCATCTCGTGCTATCACATCCTTCCTGACTTTTTCTCCACACATCCAAGAGTAACAAACCTGTATGTAACTTGAAATATCACCTAGTTCCCATACTCTTATGTACACATGTTTTTGAATCATTTCATTCTCCATATGATGATTCCCAAAATAACATTTCATTGATAAAGTACCAAGCATCAAATCTCCATTAGAATCCCAGAAGACATAATCATGAAGGTAATCAAATTGCTTACCATATGTTGCTGATCTTAATTTTTTCGCAAGCTGAAAACCAACATTAATATCTAGTAAGGCATCCTTTTCATGTGCATTTTCTCAATAAGGTTATCATGAAACTCCTCCTCATAAAAACATAGTGCAGCAAATGATAAGAACAAATACTCAATGTAGCCCTTGCAACCTCTAAAAAATAACTTGTGCATTTGTTCCTTGCCAACATAAATATTATGGTAGTCACTTCTCCCCTCAATCTTTGAAAAATGATGTGAGATGATGGCATAGTCACAACCCAAATCAAACTCTAAGGCATACTAAAATACTCTATATGATAATGATCTTAGAGACATATTTTTGAAAACCATTCCATATTGAATAGGAAGAAGCTGAATATCAAAATTAAGACTATGTTGCTTACCAGAAGACAAAATGATTTGCATCCTCTCCTTCATTAAGAAACTTGCTGCCCAAACAACTTGTCCTTTATGAGAAGTCCTCTTAGATATGACATCCTCCCCTTTAGTGGTCAACTTAGGCTCTTTAATTCTATGATCATGTACAAGCTTCCCAATGAAATGTATCCATCCTCCATTCATAACCATGTTAGTTCTCACAACATAGAATTCATTGTATACATAATTCTCACCCATGGATATAATAAGTTGTCTATTTGCACATGTGATATCATGCTCATTAAAATTTTCATCCTTCATGTGTCTTAGCTTATTACCTGGATCCCATATTCTTATGTACAAACAACTTTGAATTTTAGAAAAATAATCTATTTGTCCTTTGCTACAAGTTGTGTCCTTCCTCCTTAAGCCTTTCCTTTGATACTTTTCATGATGACAAAAATTTTGTAGTGACATGGAAGGAAATAAATCTGAAATATTTTCATACCTTGGGCTGCAAATAAAATGCTCATCTACCATTGTCAAAAGAGACATGGTTGAGATATCCTCTACGCTTCCATATAAGTGGCTCAACTTTTTTGTGTTAGGGCTGACCACAATGTTCTTCCCAAGTGTATATCCACCTGTAATGATATTTTGAGCAGCAATCCCTGATTTATTCCCAACATCAGCATGCTCAACATGATTTTCAACTGAAGCTTCTATCAAGATAGTCTGAAAATCTTCTTGATCCACTTTCTTTTCATCTGCTACTCCTGCAACTTCTGAATCTTTCTCTTTGACTTCATTGATATTTTCATCACATATACAATCATTAGAAGTCAATAAAGAATCTTCAATGAACAAAGATTCTTTACCTTCAACCTCTATGGCTTGGAGTGCCTCTGGTTCATCTCTTTCTTCCTTCTGTATGAAAATTTCTTGTGGTTCATGTTTGATGATTTGTTCCGTAATAACTTGGTGTGACTCAGGTATATCAACCATTAACTCTGGTTCCATTATCTCCTTTTCTAGCACTCTTGATCCTTCTTCTAGCTTCCTCTCTTCAATTCTCCTGCATTTATGACTTGGCTCCCAAGGTTCTTTGCATATAAAACAAAGCCCCATTCTTCTGAGTTCATTTTTAGTGTCTTCTTCCATCTTTTTTGTAACAATTGGACTTGTCTTATTTTGTGGCTTCTTATGGAATCCTCCCTTAAACTTATTCTTCATCTCTCCATTACCTTGAGTCTGGTAATGCTCTTGACTTCTTTTCTGAGGTTCACTCTTCCTTGCAACATCCTCATATTTTTTATGAGACAATTTCAATTTTACTTCTTCCACCTTTCGATCTTGACATTTTTTCCTTTGCCCCTTACCAAAAATTTCTAGAAGTCTTTCAAATGAAATAGCTGATTTGTAGGCTTTAGATTGCTTGGAATATGCTTCAAACCACTTTGATATCTCAGCATCTTCAACCATGATTTGCTCTTTCCCAAATTTGGAAACAACTGCTAATTTCCTTGCTCTCTTCTCAAAGCTTTGAGGTCTCATTCACAAAGAAACATGAATCAAACAACCCTATAGGCTAGCAAGATCATGCTATGATACCACTATAATGTCCCAATTGAAAATTAATTATTAATTTTAGATATGAAAATGAATTTGGACAACTCCACAAAATCTGCATCAAATTTGAGTAGACTAGCTAGCTAGTCTTACACATAAATCACACCCAAAAGCATGAAACTTCTCCAAAACATTTTTGCATTGAATTTATCATATAAAAACATGTAATCAGGTCTAAGACACTAAATTACAACAACATCAAACAATATGAGTTCATACAACAAATTTTATGCTAAACCCACAAAAACTAGGAACACCAAATAACCCCCAAAATCACTACAAACTCCAAAAGTGAATTTATTTGATTTTTTCTGTCATAAAAACCTAATAATAGGTTTAATAAAACATATAAATTCTATAGAAAACTTATGGGAAAAACCCACAACACCAAACTACAGACTGCTCAAAACCCCAGCTCTAGTATACACTAAAACTGCTCCAAACTCACAAAGACAACACTAGATCTTACTATAGATGGCCACAAGAATAAATATTGATGTACCAATAGTAAACACATAGAAAACCATGAATTCCACACCTGCAAACACTTACAATACTGACAAGGTGTCATTGTACCTCATCATTTAATCTATTTTCAGATGTCAATAATCCAGGGGCTATGTCCTCGGCTGTTTGCAACTAGGGACTCTACAGTTACCAGTTCCTAACTAATCTTAACAACATCTACTAATTTGAAAAGATTAATCTGTCTACTTCCTAAATGAATTTAAGTAATGTTGAAACAAAATAAAATAGGAAATTTACTCAAAGCAATCTGAAAAAAATAGTAACATACATCTACCTATCAAAATTAGTAAATACTTTCATAATAAAAAGCTGAAGTAATAAAATAGTGGTACTAGCCTCCTGCCTTAGTGGTGAGAGTGGACCCTTGCTCCACACCCTTGGGGATGAAGGCTACAGTAGGGAATCAACACAAAATAAGATCACAGCTAGATCCAATCTAATTCATTCACTCTGCATTCATGAAAAATATTGCTAACACAGAACTGAGATTACTGAGATTCAGAATAATTCAATCATTGTATATTTCTTCTACTATTTCTACAAGTATATATCAAAAGAGTGATGACATATCACTTATCTTATCTATCAGTTCTTCTATGAGATGACATCCATCTCTTTATTACACTACCTGTTTAACTATGAAAGAAAATCATGCAATAAAAGTAGACTTGAGTGGAACAGAAGTCCACTCAGAATCTAAGTTTGAGTCTTAATACATTTGGGCAACGAGGCCCTGAAAATGTGGATATTGAATTAGTTCCATCTGTAACTCATGCAAAAACTTTGAAAAGATAAAACTCTAGTAGTTTAACTAAAGATGACCCTTCACCACTCAGGTGATGATTTGAGTGAAATGAGGGGTATTAAGATCACTGCTGAGAGTGCCTAATTGGCAACTTATGCTAGAAATATGCCCTGCTCTCAGGAGGCGCGGGAGATAACTATTCCTGTCTACAACTCCAAAGATATGTCTGTAGCTTCAGAGATATGTCTATAGCTCCGGAGATATGTTTGTAGCTCCGAAGATATTGTAGCTTTCTCTGTTCAGCTCCGGAGATGCTCCAGATTCCTACAGAGCTCCGGAGAGGCATTCCTCATTTCTTCAAAACTTCAGGTGTCATGGTACTTTGGTATTGTCTCCAGAGATCATTGAAGACTATCTCCAGAGATGCACCAAATTGCTGTTCCTGGCATCTACACCTGTTGATTCAAAAAGAGAGAAGTTTCTGCATTTTTCCATCAATTCCATGCACATTAGTCATTCAATCAGAAATTATAATCTTAAGTAATCTATCTCAATTAATAATTAACTAGAACAATCTTGCTAGCTTATTTGGGTGCAGACATTACAAAAGATGGACTCAGGAAGGAGAAAAAGAGAGGTAAAAAAGATGTATTTCATGGGTGCAACTTGGCACTCATCATCCCCCCATACCTAAGGTTTGGTAGGTCCTCCTGCTTCTCACATTTTAGATTTATTCTGGTGAAGCAGCTTGTCAGTCAAGCAATAATCTTGTGCATAGGTGGTCCATGTTGTGCGGTTGATATTACCATTGCCTCTATATTCATCAACTTGCTTCATCCAGTCCTGCAATTTCTCATCTTCCATCTATTCTGCCCAGACAGGGAGTGGTTCAATTATTAGAGGGGGCCTGAACCGTCCACCTATCCATTCCTCCTTATGGTTATCCATCATTTTGGATATCAACTTTGCTTTTCTCATGAATAATCTTAAGTTTGCAGGGGTGACCACCTCTCTCATTTTCTGCTTCGGGGTCAAAATGTTCCATCTCTTCTTTGCTATGGCAAGCACTAGGTTTACTGAATTGATCATGAAAAGACCAAAATTGATGGAGCATTCTTGTAAACTTTTCAAGTATAATGGTAAAATTTTGTTCTTATTAGCAGGATGATAGATAAGGGACCTGAATTGAATCTTGAAAGCATTTGGATTGGGACATTCCTTCCTGATGAAGAGATCTATTTTTAAATCTTTCTTGAGATGATCCTCCATCCTTTCATTCCAGATTTGATGATTCCTCATTAGGGACATAAATGCCTTAAGTTGGCATTCCCCCACAAAATGATTAAGAATGAAAGTTATATCATTAACATAGAACCCATGCAGGTATAATTCACATAGGAAGTTCTTGTCCTCATCATTACTCCTTGTGTATGCTGTCATGAATCCTTCTGCTGTCTTAGTATCCTCAACCAGGTCAGATAGGACCAAAGAGAGTTTCCTTTGCAGTACCCTTTCCTATAAGAACATAGAATAGCTGGCACTTGGAGGTCTACAGGATAGAATTTCTGAAGAAAGGGAGGACATTTCAATGATTTTGCCTTCCAAAGTTGCTATTCTTTTTGTTTTGGCAGTGACTGCCCTTTGTAATTGCAACATAGGCTTGGAAGCCTCATATTCTCTACACCTCTTTTCCCAATGGAACAGGGCTTTGAGAATGTCAATGGGGATTGGACCCACGTAGGCATCTGTTTGTATTTCTTGCTCATTGGTTGCCCTTGGGCCAGCTAATTCTTGAATATATTCCTCCTAGTCATCTAGTCTATTATTGGCCCAAATTAACTGTCTATCCTGGCTTTGTACTTTCTTAATCAATGCTACCATTATTGTGAGGCTATTGTCTCTAGCCCTGGTGAGCTTAGAAACACTCTGTGCTGCCTCTTTCTCTTTTTCTTCCAACAGTTTGGCTGCCTCAATTTTTTGTGCCTCCAACTCTACTTCTCTCTCCTAGAGGATCTTGTTTTTTCTTTGGAGTTCTGTTTGTAGATTTTCAATGACTTGTTTCTGCTCCATTTCTACCTTTATTCTGACCTTCTTGAGGTTAGTAATAATTAGATTCTTCTCCCAGAGTAATCTCTTTAAGTTTTCAATTTCTTCCATCATTTGCTGTTCTTTTGAAATTTCCACATCCTCTTGATTAGAGGGATGAGAGAAGGTTTCTGCTTCTTCTATTACTACTTCTATGGCTATTTCTATGGCTGTTGGCTAATCATTAGGGTTTTCCATGGCCATCTGCCCTGCACTATCATTTGTACCTATTTGCCCTGCTTCATCCTTTTCTTTAGGCTACATGTCCTGAGGGTCCTCTTGGGGTTCCTTTGCTTCTGCTGGTACCGATGAAGGCCCAGCTTTATCCTCACATGCTCTAAAACCCAGGAGTACCTTAGCTAGGAGGGCAGTATCCTTCTCAGCCTATGAGAGCTGTCTCTACCTTTTTCTTCTTCGTAGCAGAGGTGGGGCAGGTGCCTCTGGAGTAGGTCTCTCTTCCTCAGAATCTGAGGAAATAGTAAAAGTTTGTATGTGTTCTGTCTTCGGAGCACATGATGGTTCTGAAATTAAACTCTCTAGAGCACATGATGGTGCTAGGGAAACTTCTCTTTGCTTCCTCTTCCTGACTAGAGGGATCTCATCTGAATCATGAGATGGTTCTTCAGCCCACCAGGTTCCCTCTATTCTCTGTCCTGGCCTTCCCTCTGTTAATTCCTTAGGGCAAGATTCCTCAGTTAGAGTCATTTTTTTCCTAACTAATCGAGTCATGTATGGGGTTTGTCTAGGAGTAGACTCTGTAATTTTTTTGCCTTTCCTCCTTTTATCAAGAATAGGGGCTGCAGATGAAGATGCCTCTTGTGAGGGTTTTTTTCCTCTTTGAACAACTATGGAGGAGGCTAAAGGCTTAGTTTCTTCTTCTTGGTGGGTAGGAGGACTCTCACCTCCTGGCTGTGCCATTTCTACTCCTCTGTTCTGGGAAGTCTGGTCAAGAAAGTTTTGCCATAATTCCTCCCCATTGGCCTGAGATAGGAAGTGGTGTTTAACTACAAGAAAGATGAGACCATGATGTTTCATGGGACCTTTATTCTACTAATATTTCTCTGTAGTTGCCCTGATGGCAGATATAGGAAATTGAGAATGTTTATGCTATAGTCAGGGTGTCTATTTCCATGTCTTAGAAAAATCAACATTTTCATGATTGGCCCTAAAACTAGAGAGAATTGACCATCACAAGTAAAGTATTTCATTAACCAGGTGGCAACAGATGCCCAAGGGTTTGGGAGTGTGGACCCTAGAATTCCTTTTACTTCATTTTTATTCAAATGCATTTGTATAGCAGGTTCACCACGAACAGAGAAATTTCTAATCAAATCAGTGTATAAGGTTTTCAAGTGATAAAACCTCTCACCTTGTTCAGGAAGTCCAGAAATGTGGCTGATAGTGGCTAAGGAAAAGTTGATTCAAACTCCTCTGATAGCTGTATGATTGTCCCTTAAATTTCTGAGGAATTCATCCACAACATCTTCCTAAAACCCTTCAAATTTTTCTAGGAAGTCTAACCATCCTGTAGCTCTTAGAATGTTTGTTGTAGCTTCATCCTGCAGAAGACCCGCAACACTTTCTGGCTCAGACTTCTTCTTTACCCCCATTGCTAAATTATTTCCACCTTATGTGCTTAATTCCTCACCTCATCAATCTGCAGTTTATCCTTTCCTCTTATTTTTGTAGGCTCTGGAGGACTATTCAATTTGCTCTGTAGGCTCCGGAGGATTGTTCAATTTGCTCTATAGGCTCCGGAGGAATATTCAATTTGCTCTATTTGTTTCAGGGTACTTTAGAGGTTCGAATGAGGAATGTTATGTTTCTTAGCTTAGGCTTATGCATATTAGTTAGAGTACCTAGGTAGTCATAAATGTGACAGAATGACAGGACACTCCGGAGGCAAGGTGGCAGTACAGCACAGATGGCGACATGTGTGAATTTTAGAAAGGAAATGATGGCAGGAGGACGTGTCATCGTGGTGGCACCTAAAAATAGAAAGACAAGACAATTGCTATTAATGATTAATTAAATATATAATTACCTAGATCACTTTTAATGATGAGGACGATGTACACGGCAGAGATGCTGCGTCATTGTTGGAGACTGCACACGTCGTGGCATATGAGTAGATTTTGGTGGCTGGAGATGACACCCACTACTCCACTGGCACACGACCTACAATCATTGCACTGAGTGGTTCAAGAATCCACGTTCCTTGGGTGATGTTAGCGCCAGCTTTGTGAATACCCCTTCAAATGATATTCGTGCCAATTGAATTTATTCTTTTGTGATAAAGTAGAGGATGTCATGATGACCTCATCATGTAATGTGTCTACTTTACCATTTGGAGAGGTGGGTCCCCTCCCCTATTATTGAAATTGACTCCTTTATTGACAGAGCACCAGAGGTGCTCCTAGTTTGAGAAGCGCCAGAGGTGCTCCTTGTTGGAGAAGCGCCGGAGGTGCTCCTAGTTTGAGAAGTGCTGGAGGTGCATTTGACTAACTCCTGGCACTTGATCATCTCCTGAGCTCAATTGTTTTCAATTGTCTTGAAGAAGGGAACTACCATTTATTGGTTTTCAACTCCCTTGGTCGAGAAAGATAGCCATTTACTGGTTTTCAATCTTTCTCTATTTTTTTTCTTTTAATTTTTTTTTTAGAAGGCAGCCATTTGCTAGTTTTCAACCTTCTATTTTTTTTTTTTTAGAAGGTAGCCATTTGCTGGTTTTTAACCTTGCTTTTTTTTCTCTTTTTTTTTTTCAATCCAACACTGTGACAGAGGAGGTATCCCCTATATCAAACAACAAATCATTAAGAAACTTCTCTTTAGTAACTGGTCTTTTATAGAGTCTGATTCAGTGACCATATACTAGGAATGTGTCTGTGCTTCCATCAATAGGTTGCAATGATACTATTCCATTTTCAAAAACTTCTTTGATTTGATAAGGACCCATCTAATGAGTTTGTAATTTCCCTTTGAACTCTTTGAATTTAGAATCATAAAGAAGAACCCAATCACCTTGTTGAAATGTCCTCCTTTTGATGTGTTGGTCATGCCATTGCTTCCTCTAATACTAAACCAATTCTGTTTATTGAATGGCCTCTGTCCAAATTTCATCCAGCTCATTGAGCTGGAGAATTCTGTTATGTTGAGCTATAGACAATGGTAGACCAATATCCAATACAGTTTTAAGTGTTTGGAGTTCAAATTCTATAGACAAAATAGGCTTTTTCCCATAAACTAGTTCATATGGTGAGAACTTTGTTGTGGACTTCCAAGTGGTGTTGTAAGCCCAAACTGCTTCAGGTAATCTGCTAGCCCAATCTTTCCTGTTCATTGCTACTATCCTTGTCAGAATATTTTCAAGCTCCCTATTGGTTCTACTTGCCCATTCGCTTGAGGATGGTAAGGTGAAGATTTTCTGTGTTTGACTTGATATAAATTTGTGAATGCTTTAATTACCTATGAAGTAAACTGAGGTCCTTTGTCTAAAACTATTGATCTTGGGGCTCCAAATCATAAGAAAATCTTATTGTAAAAGAAATCATCAACTTTTTCTTCTCTTGCAAATTGTAATGCATGAACCTCAGCCCATTTTGTAACATAGTATGTGCATACTAGAATGTACTCCTTGCCTGATGATGGTGGGGAAATTGGTCCCACAAAGTCTAAACCCCACTGCTCAAATGGTTCCATCATGACTTGAGGATGCAATAACATCTCCTGGGTAAAGGTTGGCTGACTCATCCTTTGGCACTGGTCACAGTGCTGCACATACTTCTTTGTATCTTTATGAAGAGAGGGCTAGTAGTAACCAATTCTGAGGATCTTGTGGACTGTCCTGTGGAAGGAGTAATGGCCACCAGAGGGTTCATCATGACATGCTCTCAACACATCAAAAATCTCATCAGCTTTTAAACACCCACGTAGAATGAAATCAAGTTCACATTTAAATAGTAAACCATTCAACCATTTGTAAGATAAACTTTCTTTAACCAAACGTTTTCTTTGTTTTGAGGTAAAATGAGATGGATACAAGCCTGTAGCTAAAAGATTAGCTATGTCAGCAAACCAAGGTGCAGTAGTGGATATAGCAAAAAGATGTTCATCTGGGAACTTGTCCTCCACTGGTTGGTTTTCTCCTCCTATATGCAATCTTGACAAAAAATCAGCAACCAAATTAAACTTTCCTGGATTATCAACTATGGTAATATCAAATTCCTGCAATAACAATAACCACCTGATGATCCTTGCACCCACTACTAGTTTATTCATTAGGTACTTGATGGCTACATGATCAGTGTGTACAAATATCTTATATCCAATGATCCTAAATTTGTTTATAGCATAGATGATTGCCAAGAATTCTTTTTCAGTTGTGGTGTAATTTCTTTCTGCAGAGGTAAGGTTTTTGCTGATGTAATAGATGGCATGCATACTTTCTCCTTCTTCTTTTTGTCCTAAAACTACCCCAATGGACTCATTTGAAGCATAAGTCTATATGTGAAATGGCAAAGTCCAATTTGGTCCTCTTAAAATTGGTGTGACAGTAAGTTTCTCTTTCACAGTTTCAAATGCTGATTGACATTCTTCTGTCCATAGAAATTCTGTGTCTTTGTTAAGCAGGGTAAACAGGGGGGCTTCTATTCTGCTGAAATTTTCTATGAATCTCCTATGGTAGCCTGCATGATCGAGAAAACTTCTAACATCTATTTGATTTTTAGGTGAAGGCAACTGTGTAATCACTTCTATCTTGTTTTGATCCACTTTGATCCCCTTTGTTGAAATGTGGTGTCCTAAAACAATTCCTTCCTCTACCATCATAAAGCACTTTTCATGGCTAAGGGATAATTGATTTTTCTGACAACATTTTAGTACTTTTTCAAGGTTTGTGAGAGCTTCTTCAAAATTATCCCCATACATAGTAAATTCATCCATATATACCTCCATGCATTCATTAGCTAGTTCAACAAATATAGCTAAAACAAGTCTCTGAAAAGTAGTTGGGGCAATGCATAGTCTGAAGGGAAGAACTTTGTAAGAAAAAGTTCCCCAAGAGCAAGTGAAGGTGGTTTTGTCCTGATCTTCAGGTGCTACTTGAATTTGATTATACCCACTGAATCCATCTAGAAAAGAGAAATACTTTCTCCCAGCAAGGTTGTCCAGAACTTGGTCAATGAATGGTAAGGGAAAGTAGTCCTTTTTTGTGGCCTTGTTGAGTTCTCTATAATCAATACACACCCTCCATTTCTCATTCTTCTTAGGCACTATGACAAGGGGTGAGACCCATTGACTGTCTAAGATTGGATATATAAACCCTGCTTGAAGTAATTTTTCTATTTTAGTTTTGACAATGTCCTTTAAAGCAGGATTCAATCTTCTCTGGGGTTGTCTGACAGGTTTAATATCCTCAGTGTATATATGATGGGTATAGATCTCAAGAGGTATACCTTTCATATCTTGGTATTCCCAAGAAAAAGATGTTGAATGGAAAATCAGAAGTTGGATGACTTTTTCTTCCTAATTGGTTGTTAACTAAGTATTGATATTAAGAGTTTTCCCTGGTAGAATCATGACCTGTTTTGTGATTTGATCCATAGATGTAGTTAATCCATACATTGGAGTCATGGTATTGAGAGGACAAGAATGTGGAAGCAACATGTGGAAAGTGGCTAAGTCTCTATAAAAGGTTTCCCCACAAGGAATGATGTTGTCGAGGGTACAATGAGAAGAAGTAAAAAGTTCTCTCTTAGAGTCTTGGGTGAGTTCCATCACATCCTCATTGATTAGGATGTGAGTAATGTCTTCTATTGTATCATAGTATATTTCTTCTTCTAATTCTCCCAGATGTTTCTTGATGGTTACCATAGCTACTGAGGCACTGTTGTCATTGTTCTTTGGCTCATCCACCCATACTCTTCCTGTATAATGCATTGATGGTTTAGCTGGAGGATACAGAGATATTTTCTTCAGATCTATCCCATTAGAAATGACCATATCCCTAGTTTGACAATCAATAGATGATGCTACTGTAGCCAGCCATGGTCTTCCTAAGATCAATGGATAAGCATTTCTCTGGTTTCTAGGTTCTAATATCAGGAAGTCCACTAGAAGTTCCCATGAATCTATCACAACTGGTACATCAGCGATTACTCCTTTTGGAATAGCCATTGACTAGTCAGCAAGTTGAAGAATTGTAGTTGTGGATTGGATACCTGATAGAGCTAATTTGTCCATTGTGTGGATTGTCATCACATTAATTGCTACTCCCAAATCAACTAGAACATTTGAAATTTCTACCCCTGAAATGAAAATAGTTATGACAGGGTTTCTAGGGTCTCCATATTTTGGAAGGAGAATTTCTCCCATCAATAGATCTACTACTTTTCCTTCCACCTATATTGTGGAGGGAAAGTTTTTCTTCCTACCTTGCATTTTGATACAATGCTGTTTAATGAACTGACTTAGTTCTGGAACATCTCTGATTGGCTGGAGAAGAGGAATTTCAATGTTTAGTTACTTGATTTCTTGTAAAAGTTCTGATTTCAGGTTGGTTTGGATTTGGTTTTGTAAGATCTTTTTCTGGGGAACATTCTATTTAAGCCGTTCTAGTTATGGTGCTAGTTTTTCCATCTCCAGAGCTCTTGTCAGAATTGTGTTCAGGAAAGTTCTCCGGAGTCGGTCTTTTAGGAGCAACTCCAGAGTTTTCCAAGGATGATTCTTTTAGAACTTTTTCATTAGTAATCTCCTCCGGGGGTTGAGTGGATGAATTTTCAGGTTCCTCATCATTGGTTACTTCAACTATGGTTGGAGGAGATGGTCTTGGGAATGCTTTCCCATAACGTAGCTAGAGATTATTTGAATATATAGCATTAATTCCAGCCAGATTTTCTTGCTCTGTCATGTAAACAGCTGCTCCCTGTTTATTCCGTGGGTTTGGTATAGGCTGAGCTGGTAAAGGTGGTTGGCTAACTGGTTCATTTTGTGATTGACCTTGTGTGTTGGAGGGTCCAGTTAGTAAAGCTCGTTGTTGAGGTTGGAAACGTCTAGGTTGTCCCTAGTATTGTTGATTATATCCCTGTTGAGAACCCCATTGAGGTTGCATGTTTTGTGATCCAAACTGTGGTGGCCACTGTTGATTTCCCCAAGGCTAATTTTGCCAATTTTGGTTTTGCCAATGTTGATTTGGACAATCCTGCTGTCCCCAAGGAGGATTATTTTGAGGCCCATGCCAAGTTGGATTCCATTGATTATTTCTCCAATTAGAAGGACCCCTATAAGAGGGGTGGTTTGGATACTAATTATAAGGGAAATTCCTAGCTTGTTTTTGTCCCACATAGTTTAATTCCTCTTCTATTACATCATTTTTCTTACTCAATCTTTTCAAGGCCAGAAGTTGACTACATTAACTGGTAGGATGTTCCTTATCACAGATCTGATAAATCTCTAATTTGTCCAAAGGGCATTCTCTCAACAGATGTTTGTTTCTACACCTAGGACAATAGATGGAGAGTGGTTCAGTTTCTCTATTTTGATCAGTTGTTCTAGTTTTTGCTTGAATCCCATCCAATGTGGTATTTAATTGGACCAAAATGTCTGTTTTAAGATTTGCAATCTCTTCCATTAAATGTCCTATTTCATTTTTCCCTTTAAAAGTTTTGGATGACCTCACTCCATTTTGGGTTCTGGAATAGTTCCTGTAGAGTTCTTCTATATCAGGTATTTCCATTTTGTTGATATTCCCTTTCCCCATTAGATCCAGTGCCTGTTTTGATTCTTTATCCAATCCTTTTACAAACAGGGTTCTGGCCAAGGAGTGATCCACTGGGTTACCATACCTTCTCAAGGCAAAATTAAACCTATCCACATAGTCATTTAAGGTCTCTTCCTCCCCTTACCTAACTTTAAACAATTCCTCATTTTTATTACTGCATCTACAGTAATCTTGGTATTTCTCCAAAAACTCTGTTTCCATATGATCCCAAGAATGGATAGAATTCTAGGGTAAACCCATAAACCATCTCATCGCAGAATCTTTTAGAGTTAAAGGGAACAATTTGAGTTTTTGGTTATCCGATCCATAATCATAAGTCTGGCAGACTACTTTGAATTCAAACAAGAACTGATCTGGATCCTCAGAAGAAAGTCCTCTAAAATTTGGTAGGTATGTTGGTGAGATATTCTTCATAGGAGTATTGTCTCTAGTAGCCAAAATAATAGGATATGAGAAGGTTCTTGGAGCCTAATTTTCCTCTTCCCCATGATTATTATTTTCCACGTTTATTACTGGTTCTTCTCCCTGAGGTTCTAGGAAATTAGGTTCTATTAAAGGATCTGCCTGAAACTTTTGTTTTAATTCCTGGATATAATTGGCAAGTGGAATATTTGGAGGATCTAAGGGATTATTGTTCAGAGGTGTAGCTTCCAAAGTAGGCTCTAGGTTTCTCTCCTCAACAAGATCTTGTACCACCCCACTGCTTTCCCCTATGGTTTGTTGTTGGGGTGTCTGCTTTATATATCTTCCTTTCAAGTCTCTAGCTCTAACCATATAGATCTATCCTAAAAACTATTTTAACTCAGTTTCCCTAATTAACACAATACATCCCCGACAATGGTGCCAAAAATGACAAGGTGCCATTGTACCTAATCATTTAATCTATTTTTAGATGTCAATAATCCAAGGTCTGTGTCCTCGACTGTTAGCAACTAGGGACTCTATAGTTACCAGTTCCTAACTAATCTTAGCAACTTATACTAATTTGAAAAGATTAATCTGTCTACTTCCTAAATGAATTTAAGTAATGCTAAAATAGAATAAAATAGGAAATTTACTCAAAGCAATCTAAAAAAAATAGTAACATACATTTACCTATCAAAATTAGTAAATACTTTATTAATAAAAAGATAAAGTAATAAAACAGTGGTACTAGCCTCCTGCCTTAGTGGTGAGAGTGGGCCCTTGCTCCACACCCTTAGGGCTGAAGGCTACAGTAGGGAATCAACACAAAATAAGATCACAGCTAGATCTAATCCAATTCATTCACTCTACATTCATGAAAAATATTGCTAACACAGAACTGAGATTACCGAGAATCAGAATAATTTAATCATTGTATATTTCTTTTGTTGTTTCTACAAGTATATATCAAAAGAGTGATGACATATCATTTATCTTATCTATCAGTTCTTCTATGAGATGACATCCATCTCTTTATTACACTAGTTGTTTAACTATGAAAGAAAATCATGCAATAAAAGTAGACTTGAGTGTAATAGAAGTCCACTCAGAATCTAAGTTTGAGTCTTAATACATTTGGGCAGTGAGGCCCTAAAAATGTGGATATTGAATCAGTTCCATATGTAACTCATGCAAAAACTTTGAAAAGATAAAACTCCAGCAGTTTAACTAAAGATGACCCTTCACCACTCAGGTGATGATTTGAGTGAAATGAGGGGTATTAAGATCACTGTTGAGAGTGTCTAATTAGCATCTTATGCTGGAAATATGCCCTGCTCTCAGGAGGTGCCAGAGATAACTATTCTTGTCTGCAGCTCTGGAGATACGTTTGTAGCTCCGGAGATATGTCTGTAGCTTCGAAGATATGTCTATAGCTCTAGAGATACTGTAGCTTTCTCTGTTTAGCTCCAGAGATGCTCCAGACTCCCGTAGAACTCCAGAGAGGCATTCCTCATTTCTTCAAAACTTTAGGTGTCATGGTACTTTGGTATTGTCTCCAGAGATCATTGAAGACTATCTCCGGAGATCCACCAAATTGCTGTTCCTAGCATCTACACCTGTTGATTCAAAAAGAGAGAAGTTTCTACATTTTTCCATCAATTCCATGCACATTAGTCACTCAATCAGAAATTATAATCTTAAGTAATCTATCTCAATTAATCATTAACTAGAACGATCTTGCTAGCTTATTTGGGTGCAGACATTAGGAAAGATGGACTCAGGAAGGAGAAAAAGAGAGGTAAAAAAGATGTATTTCATGGGTGCAACTTGGCACTCATCAAATACTTCAAAATGCTCCAAGAACATCAAACTGCATACTCCAAACACTGCAACAACACACCAACTGAAACTACACTAAACAAAGCTATGAAGTAATCTCTGTAGCTGAACCAAGAGGATCTAATAAGAATAGAACATATGAAACATATCTTCTACAACAACCATAACACACACACAAATCATAAATATAATCTCCCCAATGTTGCTATCAAAACCTGCAAAACACATATAAACTTAACTAGCTAAAATTGCAACTACGTGAAGCTCCAATGCAACCTCTGTATGAGATTACCTTCATATACCAAAAGGGATTTCATCCTCTGATACCTACAACCACTGGGTTTCAATCCACTGATCACCAATCTCCAATGGGTTTTCATCCACAAAAGATTAGAAATTGCTTGCAAATATATAGAGGAACAAATCCAAACGACCCATTATTTAAAAAATAAATAAAATAATATCATTCCCATCAATTTTCCTCCAAAATAGGTCCCATAAAGATTTTTCATAACCTCCACTTGATTTTAGGCTAAAAATAGGCAATAAATCCCTCTTGCAAGTTGTCATAAAATCTATCATAGAATATTCTAAAATTAGGTGCAACATGATCTTTGAAATTATTAATTGCACCACAAGATACTCTACACCCCACTTTGGATTACCACCACAAATTGAAATTATAAAATATTTAATATTTAATTGGCCCCCATTAAGTAGCTTGAAAATATAAATTAATGGTCGGTCCAAAATATTAAATATTAAATAAATTATTTTCTAATCTCCTTTCTTAACCCATAATGTAAAATTTTGGAATGAGTATCTTTCCTATGAAATTAAATTAATAAAAAATTGGGACATGACATAGGGGAAGATCGATCAACGGTTGAGATAAATCAATGAAATGGATGGTTGAGATGAGTTGAGAAGACATGATGAACATGCACACGACATGTGTCATGAAGAAAAAGCTATTTTATTGAGTTAAGTGCTTGCTTGGATAAAGATAGAATTTGATTTCATAAATTTAGAATCCTTTTTCCAATTTATGAGTTGATTTGATAAAAACAATAATGATTAAAGCCAATTAACTCAACTTTAGATTTGCTTTTTGTAGTTCTAAAAATAAGATTGATTGTGCACATAGAAGAAAATGATATTTTAAGAAGATTTGAAAGATAAAAATAAATTAAATAAATAAATTTACTTAATTTATCTTGCATGATGGAAGGAAGGATAAGATATTAGGATAAAAATAAATTAAACAAATAAATTCATTTAATTTATTTTGCATGATAGAGGAATATAAATAAAATATTAGTTTTATTTATTTTTAGAAGATGAAGTTAATTTAAATAAATTTGAATAATAATTTTTAATTATTTAATTAGCTAAATATTCTTCTAAATTTAAATAAATTTGAATAATTTATTTAAATTTAGAAGAATATTTATCTAATTAAATAATTAAAAATTATTTAATTGTGGATAAGAGGAATTAGGAGAAATTGATGAAATTAATTAAATAATTGATTTATTTAATTAATGTGGATATGAAGATTGAAAGAGGATAATTATTTAATTAAATAATTAAAATTATTTAATTTGGAAGAATAAAGTGGTGATTTAATGAAATTAATTAAATAAATAGAATTTATTCATTAATAATTTTTTTTTGAGAAAAAGTGGCAGAGCCACTAAAATTATATTAATTATATAACGAAAATTACAAACCAGATTCAATAAGGCATACCGGTAGGAAAGAATCGGCAAAGAAAACCTCCGGTTGTAGCCCTCTAAAATAGATACAATACAAAGTTGACTCAAAAGGATGAGTCAACCCAAAAAAATTTGTGGCTTAAAATATTACAAAATAAAATCTCTGTCAAAACAACACTTTTACAAAATAACCAACTGAAAAAAATTAATTGCCCTCCTGTAATTTTTCAACATCAAGCCCTACAGATCATGATCCTCTTCTTCTACCGGAATTGTTATGGAGGCCATGCGAAATTGCCTTGAAAATGCATTGAAACGCAGAGTGGCAATGAAAGAGATCCTGCACTCAAACAAACATCCCACAAGAGAAGTACTCGTAAAAAGATTACAAATTTCATTCCAAAAAATAAGAAAAAAGAGGTAAGTAACATCAAATTCAGAGAATGAAATAATTCCTGTGAGATTTACCATTGTGCGAGAGTTGCCACCCTACAATCAAGAAAAAAACCATAGTACTACACACCAGAAGAAAAAATTCTCGAGGCATAGAAACGTCAGCTGTCATAAAGAATGTATGTGTTTAGATAAAATTTGAACAAACAGTCATAAAGACTTTCCAGCTCTTACCATGAGCATACTTCATGTTGGTACACCGATGATCAAACCTTGAGCATTCAAGACTTGACTTGCTAAAGCCGGTAGATTAAAGTATCTTTCCTTGAAGTCACTGATACAACCGGTCATCCTTTGTAACTAACTCAATTGTATCTTAACAATAAACATTCACAACACACAACCTCAACATACAAGAGCAGGAAAAACACGAAGTGATACTCACGAACATTTGCGATATATCTAATTATTCATTAATGTTGGATTTGGATGATTTAGAAGAAATTGGTTAAATTAATTAAATAATTAGATTATTTAATTAATGTTGGATGCAAGTGATTTAGGAGAATCTGATGTATGCAAGATGAATAATGCAATGCCATTTTTAGGTGTCTACATTTTGTCCCTCTTTGAGATGGTGTTGCAAACTAACATCATTTCAAAGAAGTTAAAAAATAATGTTTGATTTGAATGAAAGAAGATTGATTTAGAAGAAATTGGTTGGAAGAAAATGATTGGATTAGGGATGGCGATGCCCTAGTCACTCAAAAGCGAGGGTGAGAAGGAAAGATAATGGTAAGTTTAATGAATAAGATGAATGATGATTCAAAAATAAACAAGGTATTATCTCTGTCAAGTTGTAAACCAATGATTAATTGATGATGATTGATAAGGATAGTGTTGTCATTATGGGGAACGATATATCACTAGATCAACACAAGGATGTGGGAAAGATATATCCCATTGATGATGGATTGGTTGATTTACAACAAGATTAGGGTCAAGACCAAAGGATGTGATTGGATAATTTAGCTAGATTGGTATAGAAAACATGAGGTATATTGATAAGATGAATGATAATGATAATGAGGATGCCCCCTCGAGAGGAGAATTGGGTTCAAAGAACATGGGTGTGCTCTCAAAATGAAAGAAGAGATGAAGATGAAATTTAGATGAAAGATGGAAGAAGAAGTTATGTAAGATGTAGAATAATAGAAGAGTTGATATCAGATTGATCGATCTTCATGAAAGCTATAGATTTTATTACGATGTATGGGTGAGATGGATAGGTGGGATGGATGGGGTGATGTTGCAACAGTTACGCAAATATTGATAAAGAGCAATCCTTATGTTTGATATAGCATATGGATATTATACACCAGGGTATAAAAGACCAAGGTGCCGATGTATCCAATGTGAGGACATTGACTTTGCAAACAAATAGTTTAAACTTATATCTACTAGACATAATAGAACCTTGTTAGATAAAGTGAATGGAAAACAGTCTTAGCGTAGAATAATCTTAATACACATAAGGCCTTTACAGAACCATAGATGCAAAAGATATTGATATGCAAGATGCTAATTCCAACACAAACAAGATATGTATTAGCCATAGTAGGATAATAAGCTCATCCCATAAACACAAGATATGAAAGCAATGACTATGCCCCAATCCATACTATATCGCAACATACCAAGATATAGAAAAATCAAGGTAGTCTTGAATAGGTATTAGAAAGGAACAAAAGAGAAACCAAAAAGAAATTGACCAACTAATAAAACAAAAACACAACCGAAATATTCTCTTGCCAAAGAGGGTGCTCATTTTGGATTGGGGCTTATTATAGGAAAGATATATCTATTAAAGGCTTTGATTTTGGATAAATGGATATAGCAGACATGGAAATGGGTATGCAGAAAAGGGGCTTTCCTTTTAGGAACAGTATTTTGCTTCTGGTTTGTACTTAAGCTTTCAAATGATGCATAGTTCATTTTCTGCTTGAGTTAGTCAGGTTGAGGTGAATAGAATGGATTGTGATAGGTGGAGGAAGAGAGAGATGGAAGTGTTAATGGATTGGCATGGAGAATGGGTGCATCTTATTTACCTAAGTACTAGATACTTCCTTTGTATTCCAGACTGCCTACATACCCTGTATCCATGGGATCAAGGTACATTAAGATGAGGATGAAGATGATATGTGGTTCTTGTGGGGGTTGATGATATGGGGTGGTATGATTTTGATGATTGTTTGTTTGGATTGTTGGAATGTTTTTGGGATTTTTTGATTTTGAAGTTTATGATATTTTGGATTTTTGAATGTTTTGATGTTTTTGGATTTTGAAGTTTATGATGTTTTGGATTTTTGAATGTTTTGATGTTTTTGGATTTTGAAGTTTATGTTGTTTTTGTATTTTGAAATATTTTGGGATGACATTGGATAACAATTTGGATAGCCTAAATGCTAGATACCAATGACAAGAGACAACCAAGTCTAGATGCAAAGGATGGAGATGGGATTGGATGAATGGATAAAAGGATAGGCAATAGTGGATGGAATGGATGAGGTGCTTAGGATGTGATCTCCAAAGACTATGTTGCATATGAATAACATGCCCTATTCTAGGTATAATGCTTAGGACTTTACATGATAAAACTTGTGATAATAGGATTAATTGGATTGGTTGGAAAGGATGAGGTATACCAAGAGATGTCCATAGCATTTTTCAACATTTTGCCTCTATCTTTATCAAGATCAAAAGGAGGAAAGGAGGATGGATTGGATTGAGGGGATAAGTATGTGGATATAATGGATAAGGAAGATGTGATAAGAAGGATAGGTAAAAGTGATGATAGGATGGGTAGATGAGATAAAATGCCCCCAAGTGTGAGGTACATAGATAATTAATGTACACATGATGCTTGTTTTCCATGTTTCCATCATGGTACTTATCCAAGGTGCCTGTTTGCCAAGTTTTCACCATTGGACAAAGGGATTTCTCTTTTAGTATTTTGATTTTTTTGTTTTGGAATACTTGGATGGAATAGGTGGAGGATGGATAAGAAGGATTCAAGAATCTAGTTCCATGAAAGGTGGCATCTCCATTTAAAGATGGATGATGCATATGGACGATGTCAAATGCCATTATACACATAGATGTTGGTAGGGGATTGCATGAGAGGGAGGTGGAGTAGGTGGATAATAGCTTATGATATGGAATATGTATGGAAGGATTATGCATGGATGGATGGGAGATAATGGATTATGATGTGGATTATGGATAGAAGGATAGTGGATTTGGATGTGGATTATGCAAAAGCATGGACCATACGGATATGATGAGTTAAATATGTGGGATAATGAATTAAAGATGGGGAGATGGAGGTATGTGGAAATGTTGTGGAATGGAAGGGAATCAAGACCAATAGATGCACACACCATGATAAACATTGAAGATTTTGATGTAGAGGATGTGTATGTTTGCTTCGGGGATGTTTTCTTCGGGGATGGTCGATTTAGTGATTTAGGTACCCACATAGACTTAGGATTTTTATGATTTTTGTTTTGCTTGTGGGATGAAGGAATTTGAGATTTTTGAATGGAATCGGATTTTTGAGATGTGGATGCTTCATTTGACTTGATTTCTTTTTGCTTAGGGACCCAAACCATTTTAGTTTTAGACTTTGCTTTCGGAGGTATGGGCTTATTAAGCCTTTTGGATGGATTTTGATTGGACTCTTTGCATTGATGTCCTAAGGCATTAGGATCCTTAGGATTTTTAGCTTTATGGGTAGAGGCATCCAATTTTTTATATTTGAACCCCATTGACATGGTGGGAGCTTCATGTTTAGATGATGTGTGTATTGATTGATCATGATTATGAATTGGAGGGGATTTATGGATGGGGGTATATTTAAAAGTGGATTTGAGGATAAATGGATGATAGGGATATTAGGTATTGGGAGAAGTGGAGGGAAATTGGATGGATGGATATTAGGAGTTGGAAGTAGTGGTGGTAAAGTGGATGGTGGAAGGTGTATGGTCACATGCTTTTGGGATTTGTAGGATGATGGAGATGGAATGGCAATATATGTTTTGGGAATATGATAGGATGCATGGGATTTAGGATGAAAAGGGGTGGATTTAGGAGGAATGGAGGAATTACCAACATCTTGAGATTGTTTTCCTTGGGGTGTATATCTAAGGCCATATGAGCTTGGAGGGAATTTGACATGGATGGCCTCCAAAATACCTTGTTCATGAAGGCCTAAGCCTTTACCTTGATAGTTCATATTTTGGAGTATGCAATGCACAATGGGACTATGTGTGTTTTGGACACTAGACACGAGCTCATTATTTGATGGAGAAGGTAAGGTAGTAGACAATGGTGGTTGCTTCCCTATAGAAGAACACTCATGAATGAAGGTAGTAAGACCAAGTGGATATGATGGATTTGCAACATGGTTGATATTGGATGACAAAGGATCATTAGGATCTTGATTATCATTATGCTCACTAAGACCCAAGCTATTGGTTTGATCATCTATGGGTGCTTGGGAGCCAAGTGTCTCATCAAGGGAAGTGAATGTTTTGGGATCATGAATAGGGCTAGATGGAGGATGGATAGAAGAAATTTGGATATATTTCTCATGGATGGTTGTGGGATTATGGATAGGTGAAGTGATAAGATTTTGACCATCGAATTCATAAAGTTGGCTAAGAGGATCAACATGGATTTCTTGATCATAGATAGGATCTTGATCATAGATGGGAGTTTGATCATAAATAGGAGTGCCTTGATCTTGATTTGGATTAGAGGCTAATGGTTCCACATGCTTAAGATTAGGCTCTTGACATAGCTCTTGTGGTTTAATGGAAGTGGATGTGGGAAATTCTTGGAGAGGCTTGATAGGTTCTTGATGGTCAACAACATGAAGTTACCATGGCTCTTGACTTGGACTCATGGGAAAGACTCTTGAATAGGTTTGATGGGTTGTGGACTACATGATGGGGTTGAAGGACTAGACATAGCATTAGAAGAATCTTTGGTAGACTCAAAGATAGGTGTTTGATGAAGTGGAGATGGTTGATTCCTTACTAATAGCCATTGGATCACATCCTTCATAAGTGTATGGGTGGATGGACATTATAATGGATGAATAATAATGGTGGATGGTGTTGTAGGCTTAGGATTGGGATTAGGCAGATGCATAATAGGGGTGGAAGGTGTTGTAGGCTTAGGAATAGGATTAGGTGGAGGGATAAGGGTACTGGACATACTAGGATTGGAATTGGATGGTTTTATTGAGGGTAGCTCAATAAATATTTTTTTGGATCAATTGTCGTAGGGTCATCTTCGAGGGATCCTCTAGTGGAAGATTGGAGGAACATGGGGATGAAGGTAATGAAGGGCTTGATGGATTAGATGGTTGATGGACCAATGGTCTATGATAGGGACTACATGGTGGTGTTGGGATAGGATTAGTAGGCTCTTGGATTGGCATTTGATTGGATGATGTTGTTGGGTACCTATAGGATGCATAAGCTAGAGTGGTATTCCCCTTATCAAAGGTACTATAAGGACTTAAGGACACTTGATTTTGGTGAAAAGGGTAACTTAGACTTGCTTTTTCTTGTTGTGAAGGAACTTGATATCATTGTGAATGGATTTGGTGGTGAGGTGAAATGTTAAGCTAAGGAGTTGGATGTTCTTGAGGTATGGATTGATATAGATAGGGGTTAACATTAGAAGAAGTGGGATAGGTTGATGAAGGGGCAACATGATATGTGGTTGGATTAGGTTGGGTTGGATGTTCTTGAGGTACAGATTGATATAGACATTAGTTAATATTGGAAGAAATGGGATAGGTCAATGTAGGGGTAACATGATATGTGGTTGGATTAGGTTGGGTTAGATGTTCTTGAGATAGGGATTGATATAGATGTTGGTTAACATTGGAAGAAGTGGGATAAGTTGATGTAGGGGTAACATGATGTGTGGTTGGTTGGTATGAAGTTAAGGGGGATGACACATAGGATTGAGTGGGAATTTGTTGATATTATGTTTGTGTTTGTTAGGTTTTGGATTGGTGAGTGGCTATGAGTGGTTGGAGTTCAACTAGGATTTGTTGTATTAGAGGTGATTGGTTTTGTTGAAGTGGTTGGCTGATGGTTTGTAGTCTTTGTATGATTTGTTGGTCTAGGGGTTGTGGCATTTGGTGGAGTGTTTGGATGATGAATTGTAGTTGTGGTGCTAGGATCTTGTTCTCTAGTGTTGGCATGGAGTTACACATGTGTTGAAGTCTTTGTATTTCAGCTTGTTCCTAAAGATATGCCTCATAATCTACAAGGTTCCCATGATAATTAGAGCTAGAAGGATAGCCTCCTCGAAGTGTGATTTTGGGTTTTGGATTTGACCTAAGTTTGTTGATGATCAGAACCATTTTGACAAATGATGGATTATATGGGGCTCAAGAATGGGATTAGATTGTGGTTAGAATTAGAAGAAGTTGGATTAGATTGGATTGGATGATTATTATGATGATGTGAATATGGATTGGACGATCAGGATTTGGATTAGGATGAAAGTGATGATAAGGACAATTAGAATGATGTGGAAAGTGTTTGTTGATAGCTTGAATTAGGAAACTTGCAAACAAAAGATTTCAAATGTACATGCATAAATCACACACACAAGACACAATGGCAAGTTTGAATTTTCAAGATTGATTGTTGTGATTATGAAAACACTTGAAGACACATCAACACCACTAATATTGGTCAAATGGGTGTGGCTAAGAGGTCTTAAGCTAGCATAAACAAGTTGTTAAGGATGTCGCCAATGTGCACAAGGTACGGGGGGCCTGATTCCATGCAATGAAAGGAAAATAATGCCACACAGTCAAGAGAAGAGGGTAACTCACCCTTCACCTTCACTTCCCCAAGGTATAAAGTTCTTGGGGGCTTAGCTCAAATGATAATAATTCAACTTCCAAGAGGAATGTCTTTTGATTCACTCTTCACATTTTATACTCCATTGGGACACAAGAGTTGAGGTTATCCCTTGGAGTGGTGTGTCTCCAAGCATGCCTCCTAAGAAGGGTGACAAAAGTAAATCAAGTGGTGTTTTTGATCTCACACACTTGACTCACACTCGCAAATGTTAATTGACCCTTAGAAATTAAAATGTGTGTGTGAAGATGAATGGATTAAAGGATGTTTTTGATTCTCAAGATCACACGAAGTGAGAGGAACCTCCTGCAACAATATAATGAAAAATGCACGAAATAACATAAATAGCAGAAACACAGAAGGAATTTATTGATCGCAAGCCACTTCGAGGGGGCAACCTCCTTTGAGCAATCTCAATACAATAAATTCATGGATGCCTTCATTGGCCTCAACACGTACTTATATACTAAGTCTAATCTAAACAACTATTATTTCCCATGAATGTGGGATAATACAATATGCTCATGGGATGACTTACAAAGCATATGCGTCCAAATGTAATATACTAACAAAGTAAAGAGAAGGATTAAACATGGGTTCCTAACATCCCCTCCCTCTTAAAAAAATCTTTGTCCTCAAAGCTTAAGATGTGGAAATTGTTGCTGAATACGAAGGAGTGGTTCCCATGTAGCATCCTCTGGTTACATTCCTTGCCACTAAATTAAGACCTCTATGATGGATTAGGATTGAAGCTGATGGGTGCATCTATTTAGGATTGCCTCTGGCTCCAAAATGATGGATCCTTCATTATCTAGTTTTGGTAGAATAGTTTGTGCTCTTACGTTGGTGCCAAGAATTGTCTTTAGACAAGAGACATGAAATACTGGATGAACGTGGGAAGGAGGAAGCTTCAATTTATAAGCAACCGACCCAATCTTCTGAAGAATCTTATATGGCCCATAGAACTTTAGAGCTAGCTTATGACACCCTTTGAGTTTTAGGGATGATTGCTTGTATGGTTGTAGACGAAGAAAAACAATATCACCTACTTGAAAAGTGCACTCAGAACGGTGCTGATTAGCTTGTTGTTTCATTCAATTTCTTGCCATGTGAAGATTATCCTACAGGATGTGAAGAATTTGAAACTAGGTTCGGAGAACCATGTTGACTGCTTGAACTGGTGAACTACTAGGGGTGTATGGAAGGAGCACTGGCAGTGTTTGACCATAGACTACTTCATATGGAGTCATTTTAGATGCAATGTGGTAGGAGGTATTGTACCACCATTTAGTGAGAGGGAGCCACTTTGCCTATTGATGTTGTTGTTATGAGGTGAAGCAACAAAGATAAGTTTCCAAACATTTGTTGATAATTTTAGTTTGACCATCTATTTGTGGGTGATACCTGGAACTCATCTTCAATTTGGTGCCAATGTGTCGAAATAGTTCTATCCAAAAATGACTGGTGAAAGTTGCATCACGATTTGAGACAATGGAAGAAGAGATATCATGAAGATGAAAGATCTGGTCCATGAAAATGTGTGCGACTAAGGAGGCTATATAGTGATGACTAAGAGCACAAAAATGACTATATTTGGAGAGGTGATCAACCACAACGAAGATCACTATCTTTCCTATAGATTTAGGGAGCCCCTCAATGAAATCCATAGAAATATCTGTCCAAATCTGTGTAGGGATGGGCAAGGGTTCAAGCAATCCAGGAAGGAGTGTCATTTCACCCTTGTTGCATTGGCAGGTATCACATTCAGACACCATCTATTGAATTACCCTTTTCATTCCCTTCCAAAAGAAGTTACACCATGCTCGCTCATAAGTTTTGAGGAACCCAAAGTGCCCTGCCAATGGAGAAGTATGGAGTTCATAGAAAATAGCCTACTGAAGATCTGTGCTCTGTGGAAGCACCAGACGACCCTTGTATCATAGAGAAGCACCATCCCAAGAGTAATGTGCTACAACATAGGGGTTAGTGGCAAACTATTGAATGATTTGAGATAATGAAGAGTCATTGACATAGCCCTATTGGACATATTCCAACCAATTTGGAATAGGCATAGAAATAGGTAAAAGGGAAGCTTGGTCATCAAATGTGTGAGAAAGAGCATCCACCACAATATTGTCCTTACCCTTCTTGTACGTGATCTCATAGTCAGAACCCATGAGTTTGCTGATCCATTTTTGTTCTGCTAGTGAGGAGATCCGTTGTTCCAGGAAATATTTCAGACTCTGGTGATCTGTCTTGATGCAAAAATGATTCCCTAGTAGGTATGGCTACCACTTCTGTACTGCATGCAAAATAGCCATCATTTCTTTCTCATATGTAGAGAGTACTAAATTCTTGCTATAAAGGGCTTTGCTGGTGAATGCAATGGGATAGTCCTCCTGAAGGAGAACAACACCAATTCCATTGCCACAAGCATCACTCTCAATGGTGAAGGTCTTGGAAAAATCTGGCATAGCTAGAATAGGTGTAGTACACATAGCTTGTTTTAATTTTTCAAATGCACACTCGGCACCATGTGTCCAGATAAAAGCATCCTTTTTTAACATAGTTGTTAATAGAGCAGCAATCTTCCTGTAATCCTTGACAAACATGTGATAGTAGCTAGTCAGCCCCAAAAAACCATAGAGACTTTTGAGTGTATGAGGATGCGGCTAATTTTTCATGGCATCTATTTTTGCAGGATCTACTCAAACCCCTTGGGCTGAAACAATATGCCTGAGATACTCCACTTCCTCCTGGCCAAAAACACATTTAGACTATTTTGCATAGAGATGATGATTAGAGAGAAGTTGCAGTACAAGATCCAGATGTTGGAGATGTTTAGCCCATGTTTTACTATAGATGAGGATATCATCAAAGAAAACCAGAATGAATTTCCATAGGTATGGCTAGAATATTTTATTCATCAATGCCTGAAATGTTGAAGGAGCATTAGTGAGGCCAAAGGGCATTACCAAAAACTCATAGTGGCCATCATGCATGCAGAAATCCATTTTAGGGATATCATCCTCATGAACCCAAATTTGGTGATACCTAGAACGAAGATCCAACTTGGAGAAAAAATGAGCGCCATGAAGCTCATCAAGAAGCTCATCCACAATAGGAATCAGAAACTTATCCTTGATTGTGATGTGATTAAGTGCTCAGAAGTTAATGCAGAGGTGCCATGACCCATCTTTTTTCTAGACAAGAAGGACTGGTGAAGAAAAGGAACTAGTACTAGGGCGAATAATACCTTGCTTCAGTAAGTCTCGAACGAGCATCTCAATCTCTGTCTTCTGGTGAAATGGGTAGCAGTAGGGCCTAATGTTGGGAGGAATGCTTCCAGGAAGGAGCTGAATACAATCCTCTAGTCATGAAGGTGGCAATCCCACTAGTTTGACAAAGACACAAGCATACCTATCCAAAATTTGTTGTAGATCTGAAGGAGTAGTGGAGACTGCTGATGATTGCATCTGAATGGAATGGAGTTGAGCAATGACACCATGTGAATTCTTCTTAAGACGCTTTTCCATGCGATGTGAACTTCTGATGCTAAGAGACCCTGGTTGTAAGCCCTTCAATGTGTGTTTTTTCCCATTGTTTGAAAACTGCATCCAAAGTTTAGCAAAATCCCATAAGATGGGTCCAAGTGTGCGTAACCATTATACACCCAAAACCACATCACATCCACCTAAGGGCAAGGAAAACATGTCAGATCATAAGTTATAATCTCCCATAGAGATACACACATTGCAACACTTCCCTTTGTAAGGTAATGTGCCCCCATTGGTAATCATGACTTCAAAGCTGGAGCAAGGATGGACAAAACAATTAGCCTATTTGGCGATCCAAGGCTCAATGAAGTTATGAGTGCTACCAGAATCAATGAGTATTGTAAGAGGGAGCTTCTTAAAGAAACCCTTGACCCACATGGTTTGTGGGGTGGTAACTCCTACTAAAGCATGGAGAGAGATCTTTGAGTGGTCTTCCTGAGAAGCAGGGTCAACAAGCGGTTGTTGAGTGTCAACCTAATCATCCATTGTATCTTGAGCATCCGCATAAACTTTAGTTTCAAGTGGAGAATCCACATCCAAGAGATAGAGCTTTTGCTCAACACATCTATGCCCTCAAGTAAATTTCTAATCACAATTATAACAAAGCCCTTTTCCTCTACGTACCCGTATCTCTACTTCAGTCAAATGCTTGATAGGAGTTGTTCTAGGAGCTAGCATTATTTGAGGTTGTTAGGAAGCTGTATTTCTGAATGGAACAAAATTGGATTTGGATCGATGTTGAGCTGTGACCTTGTCTTCTACCAACTTAGCCAACCCTAGGGCTTCCATCATTGTACTGGGATGGAACATTTTAACCTTAGAGCAAATTGCATCCTTCAAACCACTGACAAAACAACTCCTGAAGAATTCATCAAACAATCCCTCTGTGTGATTGGCCAGTTTTTCAAATTCTGTCTGATATTCTCTCATAGTGCCTATTTGGCACAGTTTAGTGAGTGCTCCTGTGAAGTCATCAAAAGCACTAGGGCCAAATCGTTGCAAAAGGAGTTTGCAAAAATCTATCCATTTTGGCTCTTCATGAGCCTTGATGTACCAACAGAACCATTGAAGGGCTTCATGTTCCAAATGAAAGGATGCAAGTGGGACTTTGTTGACATCAAAAGTATTATGCAGATTGAAATATTGTTCTGCCCGGTATATCCATCCAGTCAAATAATCACCATTGAAGTGAGGAAAATCAAGCTTCGGCCCAAGAAAATTGCTGGAAGAAGAAAACCTAGTGGCTACAAAAGACTCTAGTTGCCGTCTATTATTCATGGCTGACTACTAAAGATTAAGGCTGAGAACTTTTTATCCAGATCTTGGAGTTTGGTCTTGAGGGCTGCAAGTTCATCCTCCATGTTTTTTTCTCCTGTGCGGGTGACAACCATAACCAGGAGTTTTTTTTGGAAATGATCTGCAAACTGCTCTGGATGGATTCAATCTACGATTTGCTTGTTGTCAATAGATATGGGCCCCAAGTATGTTTGACTTCCTAAAGGTTTAGGGAAGTTACTTGGCCACCAATCCTATCTAACAACTTGCATATTGGGGTAGTACCCCTCACTCCATGGCTCAGGTAAAAATGATAACTGCTTTGCTACAAATGATAGCTCTTGATTTACCTCACGAATGGGAACTAGTCAATCAGATAAGGGCTGTTGCCCTTTTCGCTGGTAGGTCCTCTCAATGGGCTAGCTACTTTAGGGTTCCTGTGGTACTCCTCACAATGAGTTTTAGGGCTATGCCCAGGCACTTCCCATAGTTAAGCGGATAGGGTTATTCCCTAATCTGAACCTGCAATTGAAATGAACAATACAGATGTAAAAAAGAAAGAACTAGTTCAAAAATCACAGTGCCTAGAGGCCACTACGAAAAAAAAATTTGGTAGAAATTCCACCCAGTGAGCCCAATAAAGCGCTTTGATACCAGATGAGAGGAACCTCCTGCAACAATATAATGAAAAATGCATGAAATAATAGAAATGGCAGAAACACAAAAGGAATTTATTGATCACAGGCCACTTCGAGGTGGCAACCTCCTTTGAGCAAGCTCAATACAACAAATTCATGGATGCCTTCATTGGCCTCAACATGTACTTATATACTAAGTTTAATCTAAACAACTATTATTTCCCATGAATGTGGGATAATACAATATGCTCACGGGACAACTTACAAAGCATATGCGTCCAAATGTAATATACTAACAAAGTAAAGAGAAGGGTTAAACATGGGTTCCTAACATGAAGTGTATGAGAAGAGTATACATACCCTAAATCGCACTCAACTCCACCAAGAAAATTCAAGTACAAGTTCTTTTTAATCCAAAATCTGAGTGTGATGATGAAGACACATGTTCATTTTAAGCCCAATTTCAAGTATGAATATGCAAACAATTGTTTGTTTTAAGAGGGTGGGCATGCACCTTGTCACTCTTATGTGTGAGTGGTGGACATGTATCTTGTGGCTCTTGTGTGAAAGTGGTGGCATCCTTACCTTGATGCTCCTGTGAGAGTGGTAACATCTTTTCCTTGATGCTCCTATGAGAGTGGTGCCATCCTTACCTTGATTCTCCTATGAGAGTGGTGATGTCATTCTTGAGACTCTTGTTGTTGAGTGTTTATGTCTTCTTTATGCATTGATTTGGCATGTATGCCATATGTTGCCTTAATGTGTATGTAATGTGAGTAGTCACTTTTGTGTGTGTAAACCCATCTTGTGACTCTCATGTGAGTGATGGTGTTTTTGACTCTTGTGGGAGTGATTGACGTTGAGACTTTGGTATTCCTTGGATTGGTGTGAGATGGCCTTGATAGTGGGTTTTCCATTATCATCTTCTGCATAGATCAAGGGTTTCCTAGAGTGGAATAGACATATATTGGACTTTATGATGGTAATATGGTAGGGTGGTGGGTAAAATTTCCCCATTGGTCGTATCTAGATGATCTTTTAGGAGTTGGATGGTTTCCTTGTTCATTCTTAGCTTTTGAACTTATTGTACTATGTGCCTACTGGAGCACTTTGGAGGTGATTTGTCATTGATGTATATTCATGCTTTGCATATTTTAGTTATTAGAGTTTGATCCTTGTTTGATAAGTAGCCTCCACCATGTTATTATTTTATGATGTTGTTTGGTTGGAAAATGAATCATGTTCTAGATGGAATTTATCATGTAGCATTATCTCATGTGATGGAAATGGTTAAGTGAAGATGTTGGAGTCCTCTGTTTTATATGTTATGATCATATTATGTCATTTTTATTGATTGGGTTGTATTGTTCCCACATTATTATTGATATTTCCATGTTTTGTTTTGGCCAATTTTGAAGTTGGTGTCAAACAAGCCTGACATTCCATTTAGAATCTATCATATTTGGCATATATGTTAGTTAATCAGAAATGCTACATTTCTTTATATGATTGGTTATCATGCTTTGAGATTTTATGGCATATTGTGTATGGTTTATTAGTATATACCTTGTGATTTATATCCTTGTGGATGTGTCATTTTGGTGAGGTGTTGCGGTTGACCCTCCATGCAACTTGTAAGTTGATTATTAATGTAACTTGGCATGTTAGCCATATGTTGACATTGGCTTGGTTTTTTTGGATTCTTTTGTATGTTGAGAGAGGTTTTTCCTTGGTGTTAACCTTCTCCCTAGTGCCTTGGTGTTTTCACTTTTCTTGTTTTTCAATCTCCATCCTTGTTGGAGAACATTTTTGACATGCGTGTGTGTTGTCAATTTTGAATGGATTTTGGGGCTTTTTTTAGCCTTCTAAGTGTTTGTTAGGGGTTCTTGAGTATTTTGGGGGTTTTTAGTGGTCTTTTGGAGGCATGTGTGTTATTCCATAACCTTTTCCTTTGATAAAATTCTATTCACACACTGTTCAGGGACACTAGCACCCCAGTAGGACTACAACACCCAGGAATGACACCAAGGAATTTCAAACTATAACCCAAAGAGGACACTAGATCTAAGCACTAGAGTCCTAGTTCTATGTTGTTGTCTTGCCATGCACTATGGTCCTTGAGCCTTTGGACAATGAGCATTCCCTAACATTTTTTGAGGAAACTTTCTATATGAAAGATTTTTCCCTTATTCCTCTAAGTCTTCCCATGTTTTTATATATTTTGGAAGTTATGAACATTCTTTGTCTTGGGAACGTTCTTCATGCACTATCATCTAGTTGTCATTGTTTTTCAGTGAAGGTGGTGAACTCCCTAGTGGATTCCCTTTTTGAGTAAGTTGTTTTGTGTTCTTGGAGGTTGTGTTGTGTCATGTTTGGATGTATTTGAGGTGATTATCACCCTCATCCTATTCCATGTGGTTGTGAGAGTGTGAGGTTGTGGATTGGTATTCGACCTCTATCATGAAGTGAGTTCCATTCTCTTGTAGTGTTATCATGGTGGCTTTGTCACATGATTGGTTAGTCTTGTAGTTGTGTTTGTTTGGTGTGTTTAGACCCTAAGGGGTCACCTTGGTTGTTTCATGTCATGTTTTGGAGTCTCTTCATGGGACATTGTGACATTTCTAGTGCATGATTATGTAATTGAGACATGCACATGCCACAATTACATCACAAAAAAATTGTTCCTCTTATTTTTGTCTACTAATGTCCTGGTGTAATAGTTGTGGCATTAAAAAACTCAACAATAGTCTCATTCACACCTTTCTTGATAGCTATAAATTCATGAATTGCAAAATTTGGATTAATCCTATCTCCATATTGCAATATGAAAACTATCATGAATTTGTCCCATGAGTCTATGCTACAGTCTAGGAGAATCTTATACCATTCTTTCACATTTTATTCTAAGGATTAGACAAAAAACTTCATCATGACATCCTCATCTTTAATTTTGTTAGTGTGAATAGGGTTACTTTGTTATCTAGCTCTTTCTTAGCTTGTTCTATGCTTTAGCTCTTTTCACACTAAGTTAAGTTTACTTAGGGACTTTTTCACTTTATCCCACATTGGTTGTGTATTGAGTCTTTTGGGTGGAATATCCTTTATATATCCACCTCTTGCTCTCATATGAGCAACCCCATTCTATTGTATTGCTTTGCATTCTCTTGAGTTGAATACAGTTTATTTGGCTCATATCTAATTTCTATTTTGCTTTCTCTCAATCACTTGCATTCTTGGGTAGAAATCTAACATGGTATCAGAGCAGTTGTGAGTTGTGGGTTAGCATTTATTTAGAAATCTAAGAGTGTAGGATTGTTTTGGGGATTCATATTTTGACTTGCTAGTTGTAGGTTTCTTTGGAGCTTCATGGAGACTCTCTAGCTCAAATCTAACAATCGGCTTGCATTTTATATATTCTGATCAATCTTGTAGGTTGAAACATGCATTTTCTTGTCTTAGGTAGCTGATTCAACCTTTGCATGTTGTTTTTTGGTTGCTGGGGTCATTTTTTGGTGCTAAAGGCATTTTTTTTACATTAGAGTCATATATTCTCTACATAAAAAAGAAAAATGCCTTCTGGGTTTTGTTCGTAGCATCAAAAAACCATACTCCAACATTGTAAGTGCATAGATCTAAGGCCATTTTATTCATGGAGGTTGATGTGAACATTCATCAGTGCATGCACTATTTCCTTTTTTGCATACATTAGGTTTGCATTTTCTCTGCACTTCATTTTAGTTCTAGATCATTTCTCAATCAACTGTAGCCTCATAGATTCTAGAGTTGTGCCAGTTGTGAGTTTTCCAGTGTTCCATGGCATCAGGTCTGTTGTTGATTTTTCATGATTCTGACTTGAGTCCTTGAGTGACTCTAATATGGTTTCTAGCAAACAGAAGTATCTTTCCTTGCTTGCCAGATTGAGGATTCCAGTGTTACTCCACAAGTGTGCTTCCAAAGCTTTTTGTTGCAATAGGTTATCTCATTATGGGGGGGTTGTATGATCTCTCTTTTCATCCTTTGTGTGGATAGAGATTGATTGGATTTTCGATGGATATCATTGATGTGTTTCATCTCTCTTTTGGGGAGGAGTTTTGTCCCACTGGGTTTTCTCCTTTTCTTCATTTGTGAGAGATTTCATTTGCATTTGTACATGGGTACCTAACATGGCCTAGTAGCTAGGACCCATCTTTGCATCCTTTTGCATATTTGCATTTTGTCTACATTTTCCCCTAAGTTGTACTTAAGGGGGGTGTTAGTGTGAATAGGGTTACTTTGTTATCTAGCTCTTTCTTAGCTTGTTCTCTGCTTTAGCTCTTTTCACACTAAGTTAAGTTTACTTAGGGAATTTTTCATTTTATCCTACATTGGTTGTGTATTGAGTCTCTTGGGTGGAATATCCTTTATATATCCACCTCTTGCTCTCATATGAGCAACCCCATTCTATTGTATTACTTTGCATTCTCTTGAGTTGAATACAGCTTATTTAGCTCATTTCTGATTTCTATTTTGCTTTCTCTCAATCATTTGTATTCTTGGGTAGAAATCTAACAAATCTCATGTTCATCAATTACATTAGTGAAGCATTTTAAGTGCTCTTCTCTAGTGACAACATTACTACCTTGGAACTTAGGTACATTCCCCTAATCTCATTGTGTATCTGATTTAGATATATAGGAATTCCATAGAATTCCAACTATCTATATATCTTCATTCCTAATGGCTATCTTGGTGGTGGAAATCTTTGAGCCTATCTATGATAATGGACTCCTATTTGGTTGGTTATTTTTTTGTTGATTTCCTGTTGGCTAGTCAAGGATATCATGATGTTGGGGCTAATTCTATTTTTGGGCATTTTGGTTAAGTAAAAGGGTCTATTGCATGTTAATTTGAGCTTGAATTTCAAGCTACCTTTATATGAGTTGATCAAGAAAATCTAATATTTAGTCAATATCTCTTTCTCTAAGCTCATTTTTAGGTGGTATAACTATGTTAGAATCATGGAATGCCATGTCTTTCTCTATATCAGTTCTATGTGTAGATGTAGGAGCGTTGGGGTGTGAGTTTATTCTTGAAGTTCTCACACATGTAGGAGTGGATACATTCATGTCTTTAGCATGTGGTTCATGGGATGCATTTCTATTTCTCCCTCCTAGATTTATACTCTCTTGGCATACTAGATTCATGTCTATTGTTTCTCCTAGTAGTTCTAATCATGCTATCACCTTAATCATCTGAAGTATATGGATATTGATCCCTTTAATCATACATACTTTCTCTAATAGAAGGACCAACATCATCTCTTTGAGGAGAAAGTCTAGTAGACATACCTTTATTTCTTGCTTTCCATGCAGTACGCTATAGACTCTAGCTTGTATTGAAAAAATACAAGTCTCCTTAAAACCAATGCAAATATCCTACACAATTCAACACACACTAGATAGTTAGGCACACTCTCCACCCTACCATATGATTGGATAACCAACTCACCCCTGAGAAGGAGACCTTCCAAGAACTAGGATTTCACATGCAACTAACAATTTGACACCAAGATACAGACACACAAATACACAAAATCTACCTGAGTGAGACTCACAAACTATGAATCCTTGTAGATTCATCAAAGGGGGAAAGAGGGGATAATCATCCCTCTTGGGGAAATCATAAAAACATAATTAATTCATATTCTTTTCATAATCCACACTACAACATCAACCCTTCCATATCTTAACCAACCACCTTCACAACAAGAGATCACCTTCACCAAAATACATCCAACAACAACCATGATTACACAATTTCAATCTACATCTCCATACACAACTCCATATTCAATATACCAACCTAGATTTTTCCCCAAGAGACGCTCCACACCTCTCTCAAACCCCACTACATAGGAGGCTCTCACCCCTCAAGGAAGATCAACTCCCAAACAACCCATCCCAAAAGAAAAATAAAATATTCAAAAGAGAATATGAAACACTCACAAATCCATACAATAAAATTGTTTCAAAAATTATTTTTATAAAATATGAATTATAGATCCTATCTCTTTCTCTCCAAGTTAGGAGAAGCTCACAATGGTAAAATTCCTGTCCTCAATTTCTGTACCAACAATCCTCTTTTCTTCTCAAATTTTCTTGCAATCCAAGTCCTTCTTTTCCAAACTTTTCCTTATGCAATTATTCTCACCAAAACCCCATGAATGCCCCAAAAAAATTGAAAAAGATCCAAAAAGATGAAAAAGACCCCTTCACTTGAAATTTCTAAACAATAAATAATAAAAATCTCTCTCCCATGAGGTGGAAGTGAAAAATTAAAAAAAAAGAACTTTCTTTTCCCAAAAATAAAATTCTTTTCCCTTATCCCATAAAAAATGAAAGAAAAAATAAAACTAAAATAAATCAATTAATTAATTTCCCAAAAAGTTCATCCATTCATAGACAAAATAATAATTTTAATCACCAAGATATTAAAATTAAATAATTAATAAATTTGACTCAACACATTTACAACACACACATAAGCCATAATTCCTCTATTCAAAATATGCTATGGATGATGGGTTTAACACACAACAAAGATTATTGGAACGTCTCCAAAAAAATTTACTTGGCCACCCACCTGCACAACTCAAATTTTGAATATCAGAACATCATGGTAAAATAGCCGAAGCAACTTTAAAATACAAGTACAAATTTAATCAAATTAGTTTCACATAACATATCCAATTAATTTTAATCCTATATTTAAATATACTTGAATTAAATCAATCCACTCAAGTAAATATAATTATTTTAATATTCTATTTTCCCAAACAAATATATATTTTCTAGTCACACACACACAAAATCACACATACATAATGTTCAAATCACAATGTGTCATAGTCCTCTACTTCTACGCTTAAAGTTGTTGGCAAGAGACACTATATGGATTCATGGTTGTTGTCATTGATGGCAACAAAGGTCATCCCACATATCCGCAAGTCATGATGTGTCTCTACCGGAAGTCAGAATAAAGATTGTTGTGGTCCGGTGAACAAGAATAGAGCATGTGGCAAGGTCCGACAGATTGGTCCGGATCTCTCAGAGGAAGTGTCTTGGTGTAGTGCGGATTTGAGGAAGTCAAGAGGACTACCTTGAGTGGTATATTCCAAGGATTTAGCCTCCGGTGATGGACAAGGAAAAAGATATGAATAGTTGAGTACCGGATTCCTGAGAGACAGTGAAAACAGAGGAAGAACTGACTGACAGAGTATCAGACTACTTTCCGGATGTGTTACTGTTGATGATAAAGGTTGTGAAGGCATGAATCATGTTTGGCCGACATGATTAATGATATCTACAAGTATATGCTTGATCCGCATTGCTTGGTGAGCAAGGATTCAGCCGATAGAACAGAGTTTGTAAGAAACTAGACTGTTCCGGATGCCGACTAGAAAGGTGATGAAATTACTTGTGCGGATATATATAGAGGATGGATTTAGTTGTGAAGGGTGTGACTATGTTAAGATATATGCGAAGAAGTGTAGAACAGAGCAGAAGTACCAAGACAGATCCGCTATGTGAAAGGATAGCAGAATAAAGAACAGAGAAAAGATGAAGTGCAGCAGATCAGTGTACTGAGCCTAACCGGAACTGAACTCCAGCATATGCAGATGCCTCCAATCAGTTCAAGACTGTGATTCTTATCACTTTGTAGACAGTGTGTCTTCTTGTAGGCAGTGGGCCTCTTGTGAGCAGTGTGCTCGGGCAGTGAGCCCTAATTGGCAAGTGCCATTTTGTAATTTCCTATTCTTCTAACAGAGAATAATTTTGGGTTAATCACCCCGTGGTTTTCTCCCTTAACAGGGTTTCCATGTCAAAAATACTGTCATGTGTTTCTTATTTCATGGTAATGTTTTTGTGTTTGATTCAATGCTGCATCAATTAATAAGAAAGTTCAATAAGGGAAATAATTAGGATAACTGATTCACCCCCCCCTCTCAGTTATCAACAATTGGTATCAGAGCCAAGTTCCTCCTAATAGAGCCTAACAGCTTGAGGAAGATCTGGGAGTTCAAATGGATGCATATGGTTTAAGAGAGCAACTCAAGACTGCCCTTGAGGATCTTGAACAGTCAAATTCTGAAGTCAATGAATTAAAGGAAAGACTCAAACAGGCTGATGAATTCATGAGAGAATTAAAAGACAAATTAAGTCTCTCTATGAAAAAGAGAAAGGAGCTGCTCCAACAGTTGGCAAGACAAAGTGAAGAAAGCAATACAAATGAAGAATTGACTGAGCAAACCAAGTTATGTGAAAAGTTATCAAAAGAAGTCATTATGTTAAGACATGAAATGGAATCAGGAACTATAAAGTTTACTCAAGAGATTGAAGAAAAAAGAAAGGCTGAAGACAATCTATAACAATCTCTTAAAGAAAAATTAGAAGAATGCCACCAGATGGACAGGATTATCAGACATCTTGAATCTGATCTTGAAGATGCCAAAGATAATGAAGAAAAACTTGAGGATCAAATTGCCTCTCTCAAAAGAGACCTTCAAACAGCAAATGAATATAAAGAGAAATTCAAGATAAGCTCTGCTCAACTTGAAGTTCTTCTTGGAAGTCAAAAAGGGACAGATGACAAGTATGGTTTGGGATATGAGAAAGGAGAAAGCTCCGAATCCGGTCAAAAGAATTTTGCATCAGAAAATCCAAGAAACAGGCCTAGAAGACCTCCGGTAAGACAGCCCAATGCTCAAAGATATTCATCTTTCAATGGATACTGCCACAGCTGCAACCACTTTGGTCACAAAGCTAATCAGTGCAGAAAGAGAATGAATCAGATTAATTCATCCTTCTCCGGACAGTGCTTCAACTGCAAAAGGTATGGACACAAATCCCATGAATGCAGAAATATGCAAGTAAACAAATCATTCAAAGGTAGATGCTTTACATGCAATAGAGTAGGTCATATGGCTAATCAATGTAGATCAAGAGGATATCAGTCAATTATGCAAAGAAATGTTATTTGCCAAATCTGTAATAGGTCCGGTCATAATGCTAAAGTCTGCAGAAGCAAGAATCAGGACAAAAGAGGTCCGGTGTATAATCAGAATCAAGACAAGGGTAAACAAAAGATGAATGCGGATGAAGTTAGGAATCAGATGAGCAAGATTTGGGTGAAGAAAAGTTTAGAGAATGTAGAGGTTGGATCCGCACCAGACTCTGGTGCTGATATTTCTTCTGGAAATTAAAAAGTTAGCTCTGGCTCAGGGGGAGACTCAAAGAAAATCCTGTTCCCCCAGCCAATCAAGTGATGCCTACTGTGGCACAAGATGTGGAGTAAAAGGTTTAAAGATATAAGTATTGAGATGATCCAAATAAGATTTCAGAGGTCCGCATGGAGTTATGAAGAAGCTGTGATCGATCAAGTAAGACCTGTTTCGGGAGATGCTTCGGTATGACAGAGGATTACAAAAAGGTCCGGAGAGATCTGGAAGTGCACTATCTTATTCTACAGATTGGACAGAGTGTTTGGGATGTTCTTGTAATGTGTCACCTCGATTTATTCATGATTGAAAGATCTGGATGATGTTCACAGATCAGGACTGATCTGGGATACTCCAAGCTATCCGGACAAGGCAAACCAGAATAATATAGGTGAAGCATTTATTGCAAACAGATATTAGGGTTTGCGAAGCAATATAAGGGATTTCTCAAAAATCATTTGCTCATTCTGCACTCAAGAAGAAGCGAAAAGTGGAGCTCTGGAACAAAATTCATCAAGCACACCAAAGATCTCCTGCCAAAGTCATTGCATAAAGAAATCAATCCCACCACTCCGTGCAAACCGAAGGCGCATAAGGTATTCTCCATTTTTCATTATCTCACTGCAAATCTTTGAAGAATGGCTACTCCAAATATAGTTAAGATCTCTGATAGACCTCACCCCACATTCAAGAAACATCCTTACAAATCATTGGAGGTAGATCCACTAGGAGCCTTCTCTAGTGTTCCTCATGGTGTATTGCATACAGAAGATATTAGGGTTTACATCCATGCGAATCTTGAAGACTTTGGAGAATCAAAGCTGATGGATATCTATCACAAACAATTGATAGATGACTCCTTTGAGATCAAACCTCAGTACAAAGCCATCCGGGACAAACACTTTGCATAGTGCATTCATTTCCCCTGTTTTGAAGAAGATGAATGGGTCCGGTATGTACTAAGTAGAGTACATGACAACTTCCTATGGTTGAACCAGCCCTTCAAGATCACCAAAGATGCAATTAGGGCTGTAACCGGTCTGCACTCATCTGGTGGATTACCTGTTCTCAAGTCTGTCAAAAATTAGACAGTTAGTGATGCAACCAGATCCAAGTTTGACAAGAGAGCTATGACAGTTGATGACATCACTGAACCGGATGTCAAATTTGCAGCTATGATAATTGGTTACAAAATCTATCATTCCAGTAGGGAAAATTCAGTACCGGGAACTGCAATCTACACAGCTTATCAAATGTTAAAGGAGAATGCAGACTAGGACTTGTGTGAGCTTCTTGTGAACCAACTCTTTGAAAATCTGCAGAAGATCAAGAAGGACAAGAAAAACTCCTTCAAGTATGGCAATCTGATCCTTTGTCTCTTCTTTTACTACATGAATGAGCTTCCCGGATCCAGTGGATGGATATGGCAGAATGACAGACCGGTTGCCATCCAAATCAGAGACTATTTGCATGGACTTGGGGAGGCTAAAGCAAGAAATACAGCTCTATGGGGATACTTCAAGAACTTCCAAAGCATGATGCATGCAAGAGAAAGAATACCCCAATCCCTTGTTGAAAAATACAAAGACACAGTATGCTTCATGGTAGAAACAGATCAGTGTCTAATGGAGGCAGTGGAGCCAAGGACTGTTTGGATCATGCCCATGGGGTATGAAGTGGATGAACAAATAGTAGAGCTGCATGTTCAACACATGCTAAGCCAGTCCAAAGATCCTAAGGCAGAAAGGTTTGGAACCTTTGAGGAACTGAGTGTAAAGATACATGTAGAACTCAGGGAACCGGAGATAAAGAGGAAGGTAAGAAAAGAAGTTGAGCATATTGCTCATGGCCTAGGCATCTCAAAAGAGGCACTAGATGCCAGCCGGGAAAAGAGGAGAAAGGCTGAGGAAGAAGAGAAAAGTAAAGAAAGTGTTCCGGTTGAAACTCCCACCCGGACCAGATCATCAAAAAGATCTGCACCTCCCACAACCAAAAGTTCAAAACTGGAAGTCCAGGCATCCGGTAAAAGATCCAAGACAAAAGCCACAAGGGCTTATGAAAGCCAAAAGGATGAAGAGGAAACAGAGTCAGATGAGGGAGTAAAAGAAATAAAGAAGCAGAAGAAGAAAGGATCCGGTAAACCCTCCACAGGCCAAGACAAGGATGAAATGGTAGAGGTATCTGTTGAAAAGCCCACTCTGTCTCTAGAAAGTGTAATCAAGTCGGTCACGGTGGATGGAAACCTTCAACCAATGACTGAATTTTATGATGACTACAGTGAGGCTGACCAAAAGATTCTGCAGGAAGCCACAGTCAAATATCTGAACATTTACAATAAGGCTTTCATTGAGATCATATCTCTTATTCCTAAAAGCCTAGAAAAGGAATTAGAAATAAGAAAGAATAATGCTCATGCAAAAGATCTTGAGATCCGGGAGCAGATAGCTATTCAGCTATATCCTCAAATTGATCCCAAGACAATGAACATAATCTTCAAAGACTGCAAAGATGAGTTCAGAAGTAAAGCCAGGATGAATCAACTCATGCTTGGTGAGACTGACAAAGTGGCCCAAGAGACAGAAGAGATCCTTCGGAAGGCCTTCAAAAGGTTCAATCTTCCTGTTGTAGAGGACTTAGGTGCAAAAACAGTTGCGGATTTGGAATCTTTTGTTCCGGAAGAAGTGGGCCCTGAACAGACAAACATCTCTCCTCCGATTTCCCCTACAGTCTCCGGATCCAAAGAAGAAGAGAAATTACAGGAGAAGGAAGCAGGGGTGAAAGATAAAGAGGTTGACAGTTCCAAGACTGCAGAAGAAAAGAAACATCTGTCTCTGGCAAGAGACACTGCACAAACTGTTCAACAATTTTTGAGCAAAGCCACTATAGAAATTGATGAACCGGACCTGCTGAAAGGACCATTAGATTTTGACTCTTTGTCACCGGTGCAAACAATGAAAATAGCCTCATTTGCAAATGAGAAAGTCAAAGAGAAGCTGCTAAAATCTCACATGGAAGACTGTGAGCTTATGGAGGTAGCATCTGGAGTGCTAGAAAAGATCATGCCATCCTTTCAAAAGGATCCCACAGCCTCCTCTTCCGGTAATCTCAAAACCTTAGTCAGCAGTGTTAGTACACATTTTGAATCTCTAGAAAAATCTGCTGAAGAAAAGGTCCGGAAGGAATTTTTGGATAAAAGATTTTCAGAAGTATTAGAATTAATCTCTAAAGATAGGAAGATTGTGAGTATAGGAATAAAGAGCTTAGAGAATGCTCTTAAGGATGGCGGTGACATTTACAAATTTTGTATATCCTGGTCAAAGGCAACAGCAGCAATTGATAAGAAAATAAAAGAGGAACAAGACAAGCTACAAAGCTTATCTCAAAGTTTTGATCCTCTCTCTTCCTCCATAATAAATCAAGAATGTCAGACTATTGCAGTCTTGAATGAAATAAAGAATCTTGAGAAGGAAAGGAAGAATATCACTAACCGGATGGGAGAACTTAGAAGGATTATAATCCCTAAGTTGGAAACTATGCATGAGGCCATCAGTGATGCTCAGACCACCGCCCAAACAAATGATCCGACAGATCTCAAGCGGGCAGAAGCTTTTGCATTTTTGTTGAGTGGTCACATTTCAATTTTGGATAGAATGAAGCAAAGTTGGGCTACAGAAATGATCCAATTGCAGACATCCTTTGCAGACATTCTTCAGTATATGTGAGTATGTAAATATGCGGCTATGTATAGAAAATTTTTGAAAATTTTGATGTGCGGATCCTACCCTTTGCCATTGATGTCAAAGGGGGAGTGAGGAGCAGTGAAAAATGAGGAATCAAATTAAGGGGGAGTTCCGGAAATTGTATATAAAGACAGAGCATCAGCAAAGGGGGAGCATAGTGTAAACACTTAGTCATTTTTCACTAAGTGTTGCCATCAATGCCAAAGGGGGAGATTGTTGGCAAGAGACACTATATGGATTCATGGTTGTTGTCATTGATGGCAACAAAGGTCATCCCACATATCTGCAAGTCATGATGTGTCTCTACCAGAAGTCAGAATAAAGATTGTTGTGGTTCGGTGAACAAGAACAGAGCATGTGGCAAGGTCCGACAGATTGGTCCGGATCTCTCAGAGGAAGTGTCTTGGTGCAGTGCAGATTTGAGGAAGTCAAGAGGACTACCTTGAGTGGTATATTCCAAGGATTTAGCCTCCGGTGATGGACAAGGAAAAAGATATGAATAGTTGAGTACCGGATTCCTGAGAGACAGTGAAAACAAAGGAAGAACTGACTGACAGAGTATCAGACTACTTTCTGGATGTGTTACTGTTGATGATAAAGGTTGTGAAGGCATGAATCATGTTTGGCCAACATGATTAATGATATCTACAAGTATATGCTTGATCCGCATTGCTTGGTGAGCAAGGATTCAGCCGACAGAACAGAGTTTGTAAGAAACTAGACTGTTCCGGATGCCGACTAGAAAGGTGATGAAATTACTTGTGCGGATATATATAGAGGATGGATTTAGTTGTGAAGGGTGTGACTATGTTAAGATATATGCGAAGAAGTGTAGAACAGAGCAGAAGTACCAAGACAGATCCGGTATGTGAAAGGATAGCAGAATAAAGAACAGAGAAAAGATGAAGTGCAGCAGATCAGTGTACTGAGCCTAACCGGAACTGAACTCCAGCATATGCAGATGCCTCCAATCAGTTCAAGACTGTGATTCTTATCACTTTGTAGACAGTGTGTCTTCTTGTAGGCAGTGGGCCTCTTGTGAGCAGTGTGCTTGGGCAGTGAGCCCTAATTGGCAAGTGCCATTTTGTAATTTCCTATTCTTCTAACAGAGAATAATTTTGGGTTAATCACCCCGTGGTTTTCTCCCTTAACAGGGTTTCCACGTCAAAAATACTGTGTCATGTGTTTCTTATTTCATGGTAATGTTTTTGTGTTTGATTCAATGCTGCATCAATTAATAAGAAAGTTCAATAAGGGAAATAATTAGGATAACTGATTCACCCCCCCCCTCTCAGTTATCAACAAAAGTACCATCATAACAAAAATAAATATAGTCCTCTAAATAAAATATCATAAGAGCATATTAAAGCATATATCTAATGTAAATAGGTTAGCCTCACATCCTCTGCCCCTAAGATTAGGCTTCCTACTGGAAGCCCTCAAATAGGCAAGGGTATGAGGTCCTCATCTATCTTGCATCCTCCCAAGTGGTGGAATCTTCATCGTAGAGATCTCATTGGACTTTGACTTGGTCCAACACCTGACCTCATAGGACCAATGTTCATTAATCTAAAATGTGAATGGGTTCTGAAGTTATCTCCCCATCCTGCTCCACCTGTAAAGCACCCCAATCCAAAACATGAGACAAATCGAGCATATACTTCCTTAGAATGGAAACATGAAACACATCATGAATGTGCAATAGGGTAGGTGACAATGCTAAGCGGTAGGCAATGGGATCAATCCTTTTCCAAAATTTCAAAGGGACCTACAAATTTAGGTGCCAACTTAGATCCTTTCCCATATTGGATCAAACTCTTATGTGGGCGTACTCACAAGAACACCTTATCCCCAACCTGAAAGTTCCTATCAACCCTCATAGCATTGGCATACTGCTTGTGTCTATTGTGTGCCTTTTGCCTTGGCCACCCACCTGCACAACTCAAATTTTGAATATCAGAATGTCATGGTAAAATAGCCAAAGCAACTTTAAAATACAAGTACAAGATTAATCAAATTATTTTCACATAACATATCCAATGAATTTTAATATAGTATTTAAATATACTCAAATTAAATCAATCCACTCAAGTAAATATAATAATTTTAATATTCTTTTTTCCCAAATAAACATATATTTTCTAGTCACACACACACAAAATCACACATACATAATGTCCAAATCATAATGTGTCATAGTCCCATACTTCTATATGCAAAGTATCATCATAACAAAAACAAATAAATTCCTCTAAATAAAATGTCATAAGAGCATATTAAAGAATCTATCTAATGTAAATAGGTCAGCCTCACAGGTTCCCTATAAATTTCATGCCTAAGATAATTATTTTATGGGTCTTTTTCAGGTGAATCAAGGTTATGTTGCCGAAGTGCTATCAGATTAAATGGGAAAGTTGGATATATTATTGTAACACTTGTCATTGGATTAATAAAAACTTGTACTCTTTTTACTGTAGTTTTTAGGGTTTCTCCACTTAATTTCTAACATTATGTGTTTATCATGTGTTTTCTAATTTCTAATTTGTTGATTTAAACTTCATGACACGTATCTTATAGTTAATCACATGATACTTTAATCGATAATTTAGATTTACATACTAAGTAAACAATTTTTTTTACTATATTAATTTACCCTATTTATCAACAAGTTTAACCACCTCCCCATGGTAGCATGTTTATTCATGTTTCTGTCTAGATTTAACCCTCTCTCTAGAACTAGAGTCTTCCACCATAATTAGCTTTTCTCTTATGCAACATATGATCTTGATGTACTTAAAGAATTTAGAGAAACAATTTACTTCTTTCACACATGGCTTCTCACATAGATTACTAACCCCTCATTTTTAAGGACATTAAGGGATGATCACTTCCCTTTTTATTAGCACACAAGAAATAGGAAAGCACAATCAAGTCATCAAATGGATAGACAAAAGTAAACAAAACATCCTAGGGGCTTAAAATTTATGTTTCATCATTACATTAACAACCTACTTGGGTTTAGTTGGCCCTCTCATCTCTTGGATCCTCTACTACTTGTTACTTGATTTCCTCTAGTATAATTCCCAATAATATGGATTGTAAAACTTTGCAACCCAAATTTTCCAAAAATTGATTTCCTAGGTCCTTCCTTTTTATGAACAACCTTCCCACTTATCATTAATTGTGAAAATATTTAAGAGGAACTTTCCCCATGATTATCATTCCTAGATACCTAAAACTATGAAAATCTTAGATTTATTTGGGAATTTCTTAAATTATCTCTAGGTCTATATATGCTTCTCAAATTCATTCTTAATTCCTCTATGCCATGTGTAGGCCTTCCAACAATTCTTGATCCAATCTGAGTTTTTATTGACTTATGGCTGCTTTCCATGTGTTCTCCCAACTTTTATTATCTAGGATTCATTTTGTCTAGGCAATATTTTGTAACATCCTTGTCTTGATTTTAAAGTTTTATTCATTATGTTATCCACTAAAATGATTTGTTTCCTTGATTATGTTACACCATCTAATTTTCCACTGACTAATCATCCTAGCCTATGCTTGATTTCCTTGCAAGCTCTTTAGTCGACCTAGTTGCCACTCACCCCAATCATAATTAAGCACCCCATTCTACTCTAGTTGGCATCCATTTGTACCTATGACCTACACATCCAACCAAATAGATCATGTCACTTTATGGGAAAAAATCATACATTGATCCAATAAACATGCCATTATTTGATTCATCAATAATCCATTCTAATTCAATTAAGATAATCATCATGTACATTGATAAAACAAAGATCCATTAAGGTCTAACATGTCTAAATTTATTTAATACTCACTTTAATAATGTCCATGACAATCATTAAGGGCATAGTGCAATGATTGAGATATGTGTTTGTTTGGTTTGTTACTTAGGTTCAAACCATAGCTAGAATAGGATATATCATGGACCTTGTGCCCCTACTAGGCATCTCCACTCATGGATTTGAGCCTAAAAGTACAGATAAAGGAATGCTTAAGGACTAATCCCCCATTTGTGCCTTGATTTAGGTAAGGGACCCACTTCAATCACTCCATAAACTATCAAAAAATCCACAACCATCCACATATGCATATCAAACTATAAAGTTAGTTTATAAATCTTGTGGCTTACAAGATATCATAAATCCTTTAACTAATCTAACCTTTGATTCAATTTTAATTTATTCATATATTTCCCATTCATGTTAAAATTTCTATTATTTATCATTTAGGTTTCATATTCTCCTTTAGAGATTAGATCTAGTTAAATCACCCCCATCACAAGTCTTATTCTTAAATAACACCCTTGTCCATGTTAGATAATATTCTAAATCAAAATTCAAGTCCATAATCAATTAAACAACTCAATCTAGATTAAGTACACAATTCCTTATTCTAGGTTAACACATAATCAAATTATAGGTCAACAACTTATGCAATTATCGACCTATTCTAATCAAGCTACTTAAGAACAATGTTAGTATTTTTGGATTATTACACATGTGCAGAACTTAGGTATTTTAGTAGAAAAAAAAATAAAGTCTACTAGACCAAATACATAGCATAGGTTATCTTAGATTTATGCTTCCAGTATTTTGATTTCAACATGTATTTTTAGTAGTTGTCTTTCTTGGGGGTATGTAGAATGAAGATCTAGATACAAAATAGTTAGCTAGCATAGATTTATAGTGTGACAAAGAAAAAACATCTCATAAAAGGAAAGGAAATAGTGGCAAGAAACCAGACGAGTTGGGTGTAAATGGCTACAAAAACATGGGGGTTTGTATAAAGGTAACTTGTGTAGAGAAAGAGTGAGAATGATGGGGAATGAGATGCATCAAATAAGGGGAATAACTAAAGTTAAGGAGAATAGAGATATGTTGGCTTGTGCAAGAATGTTATCACTATGTAAGACCAATAGAAGGATGCACATAAGAAAAACCACACATGAGATAGAGTTGTGCTTAGTAGCATCAAACTAAGGAAATAAAATAAGGTGTAGATTAGTAGGAAGAAGATTGTGGAAAGGGATATAATGTTAGAAAAATAGAAACTACACACCTATTTCCTTGCACATGATAGCTAGGGATTGATTATCTTGTTTATGACAAATTGTATACCTTAGACAAAATTAAAATGAGAATTTATATAATATAGAGCATACATAAGAATAATTAAAACCAAATGTATAATGAAAAATAACTAGTGGCAATGCAAGAACAGTGGTAGACATTGTATAATAAGGAATTGAATACACATAAGAATAGAAGTTGCTCATCTCAATAAATAAGGAGGACCACACATAAGTATACTTAAAGAATGGGAGGTGGATACAAACTTAGGCATGAGGAAGAAAGAAACTTGGGATTTTTTAATTTAGAGGGAAGAAATGCCACATGTATGTTGAATACACCAAGATACTAAGAGGCGGGGTGAATCATTATCTAAACAATCTTCAATTCTAACAACTTCAACTTATCCATAGTAGATTAAAACTTAATCATTACAACATTAACATGAACATGAAAGATTAACACAATGAACATCAACACATAACGCTAGATATATGTGGAAAACCTTAGAAGGGAAAAACCATGGTGAGGATTAACTCACAATATATGAAGCTCAAATAATAACTTTATTTTAGGGGCTATAACCCAAGGAAGCTGCTACTCCCTAAGTAACTTTGATTTAGGGTCACTCCCAAGGAAGCTTCTACTCCCTGGTGACTTTATTTTAGGGTCACTCCCAAGGAATCCTCTACTCCCTGAATTGAGAACACACTTACAGAGATTACAATATGATAGTCCTTCTACTATCTGAAAACTAACATTGAAGCTCACACCTTTGATGATTGCATCTCTACCTCTTCACACTTTATTCTGATGATCTAGTCAGTCAAACACACTCTACACTTGATCATTGTCACAAATATGTCTTCAAGATGAATTAGGACAACATCAATGACTTCTGCTCTTTCTCCTTTAGTCACTCATCAACAATGCATTTATTATGCCTTTTATCTGCTTGCGAGCTTTTCAATCTACTTGAAATCACACTTCACCTCACTCAATTTGATTCACTATTTATACATGATATTACATTGATTACATTGCTTTTTGGCTAGATACAACATGAAAAATACATTTACAAGTCAGCCAGACAACACAAAATATGAAACGTGTAGAAGCTAGGTCCTAAGTGAAACCACATATTACACCAGTAGAAGATCCAAGCCTTGCAGATATTAACACTTGCTTAACGAGGTCCAAAGCATCTTTCATAGCTTCAAACACTAAGGAATTACATCTTCACACTCCGCTCATTTGAAAATAGTACAACTTTAAACAAAACATATGAAAACTTGAAGCATAACGACCATATCAACTTGAAAACCTTGTGCGGTACTAGAAACAAGAAATATCTTCATGAAAACTCTTCCAAATGAGTCCACATGACTCATACAATATCTCCAAACACTCCTTTGCTACCACACATCAAATAATTATGCCACACATCTTCAAACATGAACTCTGGGAACAATATGTCATCTGTAACACACTACAACATGTTGTCATTTAAAAAACTGAGTTGTAGAACACCAAGGACCTTGAAACCGCAAGGAATCATGTAATACACATCCATAAACATTTCCTCAAAACTGCAAAGGCAATCATTCATTTGCAGAGGAATACATAGCATTTCAATAGGGCTTCATCACTAGCTTACTCTACCATAACACGTGCTAGTACTCTATCATGCATAACTTTCACAACGAAAGGAAAAATAATCTAAAAACTTGGAGTTATCACCTTCATTGAACCTTGAACATAATTCTAAAACCGCATGTCCATATCTACAAATGTGGAGGAATGTGGAGCATTCCATTGTCCTACATAGAACATGTTCATAGAAGTGACACTATCTTCAAACAATCAACAACAAAATACTCTTCCAATAATGAAATCATCATGGAACTTGGACCATACATACTACAGGCCATTAGAGCATTAGTAATAGATTTGATTATCTTTGTTCTTCTAATTCCCATCTTAATATGAACTATATATTCTCTCTTTTCTTGTTGGATGGGACATGACATACAACCATGAACTACGTCTTCTTCTCTTATATGACATCCAACCATGAATTGTATCTTCTTCTCTTGTTGGATGGGACATGACATCCAACCATGAACACCATCACACCACCATGATAGTGTTGACATCAATGACAACCCTAGGAACCATATGTGTAACAATCTCCCCCTTTGGCATTGATGGCAACACATATTTGCTTCTCTCCCCCTTTGACATCAAGGAAAAAGGAAAATCACTACCTCAATCAGAAACCACATACTTGCACATTCTTTCTTAGGGCATGAGTCCTTCTTGTAGAAAACAAACCCCCCTAACATTAGTAACCACTACCTGCTCCCCCTGAGAGGTAGCCATCATCAGTCCAAGAACAAGAAAAAACATGAAATCCCCTTGGACAAATGCACCATTATGCATCTAGCAAGAAGAAGGAGAGGAAGTTACCCATAACCTCTACTGGAGGTCCTCAAAAGTATCCTTTGCTAGAGCCTTTGCAAAAATATCTGCTATTTGATCCTTAGCTAGAACATATTCCAACTTCACTTCTTTGTCTACAACCATCTCTCTCAAAAAGTGATACCCAATTGCTATATGCTTGGTTCTAGGATGCATCACTAGATTCTTGGAAATATTGATAGCACTTGTATTATTAAACAAGATAGGAATAGGCTCATCATACACTACATTGATATCCTTCAAGGTTTGCTTCATCCACAACACTTGTGTACAACAGGATGTTGCTGCAATGTACTCTACCTCTGTAGTAGATAAGGACACTAAATTTTGCTTCTTACTCTACCATGAAGCTAATCTGCATTCTAAAAAGAAAGTACCTCCACTTGTACTTCTTCTATCATCAACACAACCAACCTAGTCAGCATCAATGTATGTACTCAAATCAAAGTCATTACCTCTTGGATACCATAGGCCATAGTCTGGAGTTCCTTTCAAGTATTTGAATATTCTTTTCACTACCTTCTCATGTGTTTTCTTGGGATTGGCTTGATATCTGGTAACCACACATACTACATGCATTATATCAGGGAGATCTATAAATAGTATGATCCACCTCTGAAGAGTCATCATCTTTGCTCAAGTGACATCCAGTGACCATGGGAGTACTCACTGGTTTTGAATCCTCCATACCAAACTTCTTTAACAACTTTTTAACATACTTAACTTGAGAAATAAAGATACCACCATGTAGCTGAGTAATTTGAAGTCCAAGGAAGAAAGACATTTCACCAATCATAGACATTTCAAACTATTTTTGCATCTCCTCTACAAACCTCTAACACATATCATCATCTCCACCAAAGATGATGTCATCAACATATACTGCAACTATCAATATCATTTCTCCTTCTTCCTTGATATAAAGATTGCTAACTGTAGTACTTTCTTGAAGCCCTGCTGAAGTAAGTACTTGTCCAATCTAGCATACTAGGATCTAGGTGCTTGCTTAAGACCATATAGAGCCTTCTTGAGTCTGCACACCATGTCTAGATCTTCTGATATATGGAAACCATCTGGTTGTTCAAAGTAAACCTCTTCCTCTAGGTCACCATTCAGAAATGTTGACTTAACATCCATCTGATATACCTTGAAGCTCTTATGAGTAGCAAGAGAAAGAAACATTTTTATTGCTTTCATCCTTACTACCAGAGAAAAAGTCTCCTCAAAATCAATACCTTCAATTTGTGTGTATCCTTTGCATACCAGTCTTGCCTTGTTCCTTACAACTTCACCTTCTTCATCTAGTTTGTTCTGGAACACCCATTTTGTTCCTATAACATTCTTGTTTGCTGGTCTGGGAACCAATTCCCATGTCTAATTCTTCTCAATCTGATCCAATTATTCTTCCATCACTTTTATCCATCCATCATCCTTGATGGCTTCAACAAAGTTTTTGGGTTCCACCTTTGATAACAAACACAAGTTTACTTTATCATGTGTCTTAGAAAGCCTTCTCCTTGTCTGTACACCTTCATCCTTATCTCCAATGATTTGATCTACTGAGTGGTTCTTCTAAACATACTTTGCTGGAGTGTTAGGCATCTACTCTAGTTCTTGTTCCTTTTCTTCTTTCACTTCTTCTTCATCTACAATGCATGGGAAGATATCAAATTCAGAGTTCTCTGATTCATGTGTGATTTAATATAGGTCTTCATCTACCTTGACATTTGTGCTTTCAATCATCTTTCCCAACTTCTAGTTGTAGCATCTATAAGCCTTGCTTTTGGTTGAGTAGCCAAGAAAGATTCCTTCGTCACTTCTTGAATCAAACTTTCCTAGGTCTTCTTCATCTTTTCTGATATCATATTTTCTGCCAAAGATCCTGAAGTATCTAACTATGGGAGGTGTTCCATACCATAGATCATAAGGAGTCTTAGTGTTGTTGACCCTCAGTTGCACTATTTTAATTAGATAGACAATAGTATGAACTACATCCATCCAGTACATATCATTCAAATTTGCATATTTCAACGTTGCTCTAGACATCTCTTGCATGGTCCTATTCTTTCTTTCCACTACCCCATTTTGTTGAGGGGTTCTAGGAGCTGACAAATGTCTCCTAATACCATGATCTTCATAAAATATTTCAAATTCATTTGAATTAAATTCATATCCTCTATCATACCTCAAGTATTTTATCTTAGCATATGCTTCATTCTCAAACAAAGCTTTGAACACTTTAAATTTATCAAGGGCATATGATTTTTCTCTTAAGAAAGTAACCCAAGTCATTCTAGAATAATCATCAATCAGCAACATGAAATACCTCTCACCTTGTTGACTCTTTACTCTTGTAGGGCCACATAGATAAGTGTGAATCATCTCCAATGGCTTTGAAGAAGAATACTCCTTGCTTTTGAAGTTTGTCTTTGTCTACTTTCCCATTTGACATTCTCTACATACTGCATTTGTGGGCTTGATTATATCTTAGGCATATCTCTCACTGCATGAGTAGAACTGATCTTTACCATATTATCAAAGTTGTTGTGTCCCATTCTATTATGCCATAACCAACATTCACTAGATTTAGCCAACAAAAATGTTCTTCCTTTTACCTCCTTTAGGTGATAGATGTCACCATATGTCTTGACACCTTCTGCAACTAATTTTCTAGACCCTACCTTCCTGATTTCACAACCCTTGGCATAAAATGTGAGATTATACCCTTTGTTGCACATCTGATTGACACTAAGAAGATTGTGTTTTATCCCTTTGACATAGAGGAAATCATTAGTCATATTCTTCCCATCAATAGTTATAGCACCTTTTCCATAGATCTGTGCTGACTCATCACCACTAAACTGGAGAACACCACCATCCCACTTCTCAAGGCTTATAAACTTCTCTTTGTCACCAATCATATGACTTGAGCATCCATTGTCAATTACCCAAGCCTTGGTTTCTTCTTTTGCATGAAAGGCAGTCCATACAACCATTGATCTTTCATTGTTTTGATTTGTTTGCAAGGTATCAGTCTTCTTAGAAGTTCTAGCATCATCCTTTTTGTTACCAATATTTAGGGCCATAAAAAGTGTTTGATCATTTGAATCATCATGATCCTCATCTTCTGAAAAATAATTTCTTTCTACAAAATACAAACTTCCCTTGAACTTGTCTCTTCTATTATTACCCCTTGATTGTTTGAAAGGACATTTAGAAGCAAAGTGACCAACCTTTCCACAATTGAAACATTTGAAGGGTAACTTACCTTTGTATTTTCCAGTACCTTTCTTCAATCTTCTTAAAAAATTTGCTTCAACTTCATTAAAGCTTTCATCTTCATCAACAACTTCTTCTTTTGTCTTCATACTACTTTCAAAAGTAGCTTCTTTCTTTGGAGCATCACTACCAAACTCTCTCATTTCAAAGGTAGTAAGGGAACTAAACAATTTATCTACAGTGTATGTATCCAAGTTTGCATTCTCTTCAATGGTAGATACCTTATGATTGTAAGATTTGGGAAGAGATCTCAAAATCCTTTTCACAATCTTATCTTCTTTCACTTCTCTACCAATACCTATAATGTTATTGACCACTTCATTCACCTGGAGCATATATCCAACAATGTCTTCATCCTTTGACATTTTTAGATTCTCAAATATGTTCTTGAAGATCTGCATCTTGGCTTGCTTTACTTTCTTATCACCTTCATAGATGGTTTTAAGTTTATCCCTATGATGGTCTAAATTTGAGTATGCAAATAAGAAGAAAACAATACAAATCAATGCAATTATACCTTCCAAATACACAAACAAACCACACCAATTGAGCATACTGAGATAGCACCTAAATCTCATGTTGATTGCTCCTTGCTCTTTGTTTATCTGGATTGCTCTATTATTGCCAAGCATGAATGTGATCTCCCAAGAATGATAGAGACAACATAAGTTTACTAAAACAAGAGATGCTGAGAAATGGAGAAAGAGGCTCAATCTATAGACCTGTGAGATAGTAGATCTATGGTTGAGGATGATCAAAAAGATCAACGGTTGAGGATGGTTGAGAGAATGTGCATGAATGAGAGAAGGACAACTGTCCAGGCTCCTTCATGGATCAAGGGAGTTAATAGAATTGATTGGAGAGTTGACTGAGCTAATTGATTAGATGACTAGGTCGATTGATCTGTTAACAAATTCTATTGATTTGTTAACTGATTTGATTGAATAGATGATTGAATTGATTAACGAGTTAGCTCTTTTGATTGATCTGTTAACTGATTTTGATTGGAAAAATTTATGGTGGGTGAGGATAAATGGGAAATTAAATAAATAATTATTTAATTTCATGTGCACATGGGATAATTGAATTAAATATTAATTTAATTCATTTTGGAGGAAATAGATTATTTAAATAAATATTTTTGAATTTATTTAATGTGGAGGGAAATTTGAATATCTAAATAAATAACTTTAATTTTATTTATTTAAATTGGAGGAATGATAATTTAATTAAATAATTTGGATTATTTAATTAATTTAGAGGAATATGATGATTTAATGGGATTTATTAATTATTGTAGAATGATGAGAATTTAGGTGAATTGATGTGAATTATACAAATGTAGTGCGATGATATGAATTGTGTGATGACAAAATTTAGGTGTCTACAATCCCAAACTTCTTAAGCAGAATCACAACCCATTATTTTTGAAAGTTTTGAATTAGATAACCCAATCATGATAGCAAATTCTGCCTTGGCATTGTTATCATACTTCTTAACTTCATCTTCATCTTTAGGAGTAGTAGCAGGAATTGTGTAACTAGACTTGAAAGAGTTCCAAACACCACACCCTAGAGAATTAATATAAGATTCCATCCTTAGCTTCCAAAAAGCATAATTTGTTCCATCAAACCTAGGTATCTTGTTGGATCCATTTTGTGCCATCCCAGACCTTCCTCAAGTGGTTAAGCTTCCCTCAAAGGAACATGGCTTTAATACCAATTATTGAACACACCAGGATATTGAGAGGGGAGGTGAATTAGTATCTAAACAATCTTCAATTCTAACAACTTCAACTTATCCAGAGTAAATTAAAACTTAATCATTACCAAATTAACATGAACATGAAAGATTAACACAATGCACATCAACACATAACACCAAATATATGTGGAAAACCCTAGAAGGGAAAAACCATGGTGTGGATTAACTCACAATATATGAAGCTTAAATAATATCTTTATTTTAGGGGCTATAACCCAAGGAAGCTACTACTCCCTAAATAACTTTGATTTAGGGTCACTCCCAAGGAAGATTCTACTCCTTGATGACTTTGTTTTAGGGTCACTCTCAAGGAAGCATTTACTCCCTAAATTGAGAACACCCTTACAAAGATTACAGTATGATAGTCCTACTATCTAAAAACTGACATTGAAGCTCACACCTTTGATGATCACACTTCTACCTCTTCACACTTTCTTCTGATGATCTAGTCTATCAGGCACACTCTACACTTGATCACTATCACAAATATGTCTTCAAGATGAATCAAGACAACATCAACAACTTCAGCTCTTTCTCCTTCATTCACTCATCAAATATGCTTTCATTCTGCCTTTTATCTTCTTGTGATATTTTCAATCTACTCGCAATCACACTTCACCTCACTCAATTTGATTCACTATTTATACATGATATTAAATTTGTAGACACCCTAAAATGACCAAGTCATCACACCACTTGCATTTCATCGAATCTGTCTAATCACCTACATTTCAAATGTTAATTAAATAATCTAGTTATTTAATTAATTTCACTAATTTCATCAAATTCTTCCAAATTTTCAAAATTCATCATTAATTGAATAAATTGTATTTATTTAATTAGTTAAATTAAATTCCTCTATATTCTGCCAAAATTAAATAATTTCAATTATTTAATAAAATCATTATCCTCTGTCAAAATTCAAGTCTCCATTAATTAAATAAATCTAATTATTTAATTAACTCATCCAATTCTATCTTATCTATAATTAAATAATTCTACATTATTTAATTAAATCAATTGTTCTTCTAAATTTAAATAAATCATGTAAATTTATTTAAATTATCTCAATCCTCTAAAAATAAATAAAATCAAATATTTTATTTATAATCCTTTGTTCCTCTACCATGCACAATTAAATAAATAAATTTATTTATTTAATTTCAGTTATCTTCCAATTCCTCTTAAAATATCTTGTTAACTCATATGCACAATCAGTCTTATTTTTAGAACTCTAAAAAAGGCAAAATTATAAGTTGAGTTATATATTCAATCAATTTTGTTTTCATCATATTTTACTAAAAATATCCTTATGGATTGACACATGTCATGTGCACATTCATCATGGTTATTTGATTTATCTCCTCCGTTGACTCTTCTAAATTATCTAGACCGTTGATCAATCTCTGTTGAAACCTATATAAACTCCCCTCATCTCCTTCACAAATCATCTTCGATCACTTATTCTCAGGCATCCTTTACAACGCTTTGAGCATACATTGCATCGATTGAGAAACTTTACGATCTTTTGACATTGATCTTTGAGCACTTTGAGCACTTTACTTGCTTGTTGCAAACATGGTTTCACAACATTATTGAGCAATCTAGATATCAACAAAGAGAACAAAACAATCTGGGTAAAAACTTTCTTATTTTATTAGATTTATAGATCATGGCTTTTTATTTAGATTAGATCTATTTATGTTATGGGCTTTTGATTTGTTTGTGTTTGTCATTTAAACATAATCGATTTTCCTCATACACATTCTGACATGCCCGGTGGGACCCACTAATCCCTCTTTTTCTTTGAGAAATTGATTTTTTTAAGTACAGTACGGAATAGCGCAAAAGACACAGCAACACGCTTTTGGCAGTATAACAACGCATTTTTGGCAGCACAATATAGCACCCTCGGGTGATACTGTAGCACCTTTGGTAGCACAGTAGCACACTATTGGTAACAAGTTCCATGTTGTTGGTAGCGCAGTAAGGCGCTTTTGGCATATTAGGGTTTTCTAAATCTTGCTTTGTCATTTGCAAGATTTTAACTTTCATAACTATCATTGATTTGATTGACAAGCTGATTTATTTGTCATTCAATTTTCTTTTATACATCCTAAGCTGACATATTTAGGAGTATTTGCAATTTTTGAGTTAACCTATCTATTGGCGGCATTCTTTGAATTGTTATTGATCCTAGGTTACAGATCTATCAGCTATTACATCCCAGATCTATGAAGCAAACGTGAAATTATCTTATGACCTAACTTTTTTTAGATCTGCAACAGTAAAGCACTTTTGGTGGCATAGAATGGCGCTTCCGGTAGCATAGTACGTCACTTCTGGATCTACAATAGTGCTTCTGGTACTACAGTGCATCTCCCTTGGTCTGGAGAAACTTGCTTTCGGTAACAAAGTGTATAGCTATCGGTATCACAGTATGCTGCTTTTGGTAAGACAATAAAGCACTTTTACTCAAATTGATTTATTTTTGCTAACTTGTGAGTTTTGGTGGAACTAATTGACCTGTTGTAGCTTCTTATCACTCACATAGAGCAAAATAGGTTTTTCTAACATGTTCATGCATGACGAGCATTGAAGAAATCTTGATCTATTGCACTAAGTCTTAGAAACATATTGCCTTCTTAAGGGACAACTGAAAAATCACTTTGGCAATCTAAGTCTTAGGAACATATTGATTTCTTAAGGGACAATGGACATGTATGCGAAAACACCTCAATTTTCTAAAGGACAATGGACATGAATGCCAAACACTTCAATTTCATAAGGGACAATTGACAACTACAAACATGTGTGTGCCTAATTTAGTTGCACCTTATTTTTCTTATAACGAGACAATTGAACCTTTGTTTGACGTGCTTGCTCTTACATTTCAGTTATTCCTTTAGAAGGGCCTACTTTTAGATTGCATTTCATCCAAAAGGGATGACCCTAAGCGGAGTTTTCCTTTGAATGCTATATAAGAGGGATAAGGCGAAAGCCAAGTCCTAACCAACGACAGCCTTACCTTGTGGTGCCAAACTGAAAAGAGGTGTACTAGCTCTTTGTGGAAATGATTTTCACATCGAGTGAAGTGTTTGATACTCTTAGTAGGATTGGTTAAATCTTTTAGTAGCTTGTCACATTTCTTATAAGGCATTGGTCCCTCAAAGTTACTAAGAACCATTCTAGATAGTGACTACCCGATCTACCTCCAAATGTTGCGGTAATCATTAGTGCAAGGGGAATCGATTTAAGCCCTTAAGATACTCACCATTGGCTCCCTTGAGAAGAGATAGTATTCCCTCAACCATAAAGCTCTTGTGACCTACTTGAGCTTTTCAAGGGGAGGGTGAGATATCCCTACCTATCGTCTCTCGCAAAGATACAAAATGTCTAACACCTTTATGGAATGACATTTTTATCGATGGAGTATTAGGTTGTGAGCTGATCTACTGCAATGAAACCTTGTCTCTAGGGATAAAAAGTTCTTGATATTTGTTTGCAATTGTCTTATACCTATGGAAACATTGGGCTTTTTGTGAGCCTCGAACATACACTATCTGTGGTGTCAGTCCTTTTTTGCCACTTTGTTTGTTGTGTTTTCTCTTGCCAAAGCAAATCCAATTAGAAAAAAAACTAAATCTATCACAATTTACCTTACAAAGCATCAGACACTACTTCAGCACCATTGGTATTACAGCAGCTCACCCTCACCTTTGGTATAACAGTACCTCACCTCTGGCAACCCTACTTCAGCACCCTTGGTATAACAGCAGCTCACTTTTGGTCATAGTAGATCGCCTTTGGTATAGCAGTACCTCACCTTTGGTAGCTCAGTCCATTGCCTTTGGTATTACAGTAGCTCAATTTTGATTCCACAGTCCTACGCCTTTGGTCAAATAGTACAACACCTTTTGTCCAGTAAAATTGTGCATCCAAATTTGTCTTTTCCAAAACACAAGCAGAGTCCCAGCTTTTGTCCTAGTGTATTCCATGGTAACCACTAGACTCCAGCAAACTATGAATTCCAAGCGAGTTGTCCCTAGGAAGCGTAAATCACCTCCTCACACACCGCAATCAGGCTGATCCAACATTACTCCCAAAGTTACCCTGAAGACACCCGCGGAAAGATTGACCAACTCTCCAAACATGCCGCAACTTGACCAACCAAACAATCCTCAAGAAGGTAGAGCCCCTTTGGTAGGTACACCTCACTACACCACCGACATGCCTTAGAATTTTGTGCCACAAGGTTATACTATTGATCAAGTCCCATCTCAAGAAGGTAGGGTCCCTTTGGTAAGTACACCTCACTATACCACCGGTATGCCTCAGGATTTTGTTCCACAAGGTTATACCGTAGATCAAGCCCCATCTCAAAAAGAGAAACACTTTGAAATAGGTCAATCATCTCAAGAAGATGGGAAAGATCTTGATGAATTCATACAAGATCCTAGAGCCGTAGCTGCCTTTGACAAAATCCTTAGTGAGAACCAAGATCATTTCTTTCGCTTGCTTGTAGAGCAAGGAGCCAAATTACCTCAAGATTTTGATTTATTCAATCTCAAGGACACAAACAACACCCAAAATGCCATACATGAGGTCCAAACCATGTCAACAGTGACCACGCCCTTACACGAACAAAGCTCACAAGGGAGAATGATTGCACAATATGAGAATCCCCTTTATCAAAAACCAATAGGAAAGAGAGCCATATCACCACTTCTGACTCCTATGGAGATCTACAAAAATCAACAAGAGACTCTCGCAAGCCAAAAAAACCACCATAGCTTGATCAAACATACAACAAACTCCTAGAATGTCCACACCACTCGCAAGTGGAATTTTGGTTACCCCATCGCGACAAGGTTTCCCACCAAATTACAATTCAGGGAATAACTACATAGCCATGCAACAAGGGTCTCAACAAATACCACCCCCAACGTCATCAAACCTTTGTATCCCTCAAGAAACCAGGGTCATGCAACCCCAACCACAACATTCTTCTACGCTCATCCTCAATCAACCTCAACCATCACAAAACACATCTACCTATGTCCCCCCTCCACTACGATCATCAGCACTAAACTTTTTCAACACCTTGCCTATCCACCCTCAACATTCCCAAAACCAAACTTCCCAAAGCTATGTTCTGCAACTGCAATCGCAACCTAATCCAACAAACTTTAGCTTTCTGCCATCAAATTCTTTTCTCCAACCATCACAAAGCCTACATTCTTACCTAGTGCCACCCCCACCTCCTCCAAATCAAAGTACCCAATTCCAACCCAATCTAAACCCAACATACAACACATACAACCCAAACCAATCATACGACCCTTATAACACCAATGCCCATGGCTTACACTACAATCTCCCATATGGGAAACAACAACCACTTCTAGGACAACAAGAGATGTTTCCAACCCCTCCCACGACTATGGACGTAAAACTTGCAGAGGTTCAACAACAACTATCGGATCTTACATTTGGCCACACCAAGAAGACCTTATCTTTAGAAGAAGTGTGTCCTTATCCTTTTGATCAGTCATTACCCATGATCCCTTTTCCTCAAAATTTCACTATTACCAAATTTGATAAATACAAAGGAAAAGGGGACCCAAAAGACCATCTCAGGGAATTCTATCTTGCTTACTTCGAGTTCTCACATAATGACACATATCTGATGCATCTCTTTCCTCGCAATCTCGGAGGTCAAGCTATAGAATGGTTCTCACACCTCCCCATGGGTATCAAGTATTTTAATGAACTTGCAGAGAAATTTGCCACCCAGTTTTTCTACAACGCAGAGCATGAGATCTCCATGACTGATCTATGCAACAACAAATAGAAAAATGGTGAAACTTTCATTTCTTTCCTTCAACAATGGAGACAAATGACTAGCAAATTCCCATTCAAGATACCTGAAAAGTAGCTGGTGAGCATATTTGTGTAGAACCTCAACCAAGAATTAGGTTTTCATTTACAAATTCTTAGTGCTACAACCTTCGATGAAATTACGTACAAAGGGATCAACATTGAAAAGGCTCTCATTGCTAAAGGAGTGGTCAAAATCTTCAAAGAAACTAAAGACAATGCTCCTCAACAACAAACAAATGATAAACCAAAGTTTTGGAACAAAAATAAAAACATGGTAAACGATGGGGTGATCGATTCTAAACATGTCCAAACATTGCAAACACTGCTTCAGCTTTCCAAACTGAGTCAAAATCCACCTCAATAGCAAAAACAACAAAGACAACCTTATCAAAACCAACAACAATGACAACAAGAGCGGCCTCAACAAGATTACCCTCCGCGGCATCAATTCACTCCCTTAGGAGAGCCCATAGAGTCAGTCCTACAGAAGCTTTTACACAAAGGCCTCCTCACCTTACTCGATGCTCCCCCATATGGCGAACCGATTTACAAAACTACATGGTACAAAGAAAATGAATACTATGAATTCCATAGGAGCAAAGGGCACAGAATCACATCGTGCATGAAACTCAAGCACCTAATCCAAAATCTCATCAAGGGAAACCAAATCTCTTTTGAAGATGAACCACCAGCTCAGCACACGAACAAAGACCTCAACATGTACAAGGAACCATTCCCTCACCATGGTCCACCTCCTCCCTAGGATAAAGGTAAAGGTGTCAATAATGCTTCCACTTCCTTTGACTCCATTATGGTTCGTTTTGAAGAGAGTCGAGTGTCTACCCTCACAATCAAAGGAAAATCTACAGATTGCGTTGTTACAACTCATTGTGGTCATGTCACCATTCGTGGTCGTACACCCAATCTCCCAGCCCAATCTGATTATAATCTGGTCAAACATCTAGGGAAAATGCCAGTACAGATCTCTATCTTGGACCTTCTACGGTCATCACCCACACATAAAGTGGTGCTAGAAAAAGCCCTCTAAGAGTCATCAGTTCCTAACAACATAGCAGTCATAGATTTCTAAGCTATAGTAGGTACCATTGCTTCACCCTACAATGTGGTCTTCTCTAAAAAGGACCTCCCATCCCATGATCCGTGTCACAATGATGCCCTTCATATTGAGGTTCTCATCCATAAATGCAAAATCAAATGCATACTCATAGATGATGGTGCTGGTCTCAACATTTGTTCTCTAAATTTACTTAAGCAATTGGGATACTCTAAGGATCCTGTCAACACTGATCAAAGTATTACAATCAAGGGATATGATGATGCTAAACGCCGCTTAGAAGGTGTTATCCACTTACCTATACAACTAGGCCCCGTCATGCTTGAAACCAAGGGCCAGGTCCTTGATATTGAGCTGCCTTACAACATTATCCTAGGCTGTCCATGGATCCATACAATGAAAGCTATTCCCTCCACATACCATCAGTCTCTCAAGTTCCCATTCAATGGTACAGAGATAACTATCCCAGGCGACCCTAATCCTTTTGAATTTTGCCATGTCTTGCAAGGCAATTATAAGAATTGCAACCAAGTGCCTTAAAATGACAAAGCCCTTGAATCCCCACTATATGTCGATCCTAAAAATCTGACACAAGCCTCTACAAGTGAACCTAATCCTCTTCCTGAAATCAAAGCTCACATCCGTGATATAGGCTTTGGAACTTATGATATCTCAAAATCTTGTTGTGTAGGGCGGATGCCTTTATCCCCTAGATCTTATGGCCAACCGCCCATTGCCAAAACAACTAAAAAAGTAGCTATTCCTCCCCTAGCATCTTTAACCCAATTCCAACAGGGAAAATTATTGGAAGAGGACACTATTGAAGACATCTCTTCTTGGCTCTATAAGGAGAAAGAACTGGTCACAATACCAGTAAATCAATATGGAAATGGCTTAAGGATAGTCAAAAACATGGGCTATAAAGGCAAAGGTGGCCTTGGGAAATAGAATCAAGGAACAATGGAACCCATTGTTGTGACAAAGAAACTAGACAAGAAGGGGTTAGGATTTGGTAGAAAGGTACCACGTGCCTTGGACATCGAGGGTATCCTTGACAAGGTGGCTGAAACTTCTCTTGCAGATTTGATGTCTAATGAGGGTACCATTGATGACTCTTCCCTCCATTTGACTGACCTATTTATAGAATCCTCCATATTTATGCTATCCTCTATATCCCTAACATCCACCACAAACACCCAAAAAGTAACACTTGTCTACCCTAAACTTATCGATTGGGACCAACAAGGGTCCCCTATTATAGATGTATTTCAGAATGATGAAGCTATAGCTGAGTTCATGGGACTCCAGGAGGGCATCCCTCTGGGTGATCATAAAGTAGGTTTTGTAATGGAACTAGAGCCAACAACTTATTTTGGTGAGAATGCCAAATCCTCCAGTCGTAAAAGTAAAAATAAAGAAAGATCTCTAGGTGAAAACCACATTGTGGCACCTCCTGATCACAATATAGTAAAAATAAAGGACGTATCCAAAGGTGAAAATCCAACTGTGGCACCTAAGGATGGAGGATTTGACCTTCCCCTACCATCTAAGTATCAAGAGACGTCAGCTCTCCTAGTGGAGGATTCTACAGAGATAAATCTTGGCACAGAACAAAATCCAAAGACCACATTCCTGGCAGCATCATTATCATAAACAGAGCACAAGAATCTTAACAAATTCTTCTTATAGAGAACCATCAACTTTGCATGGACTTATACTGATATGCAGGGTTAGACCCTAAGCTAGTAGTTCACTATCTCACAGTTGATCCAAAAGTTAAACCAATCAAGAAAAAGCTAAGGAAGATGCACCCACAAATAGCTCTCTTGGTAAAAGTGGAAATACAGAAGTTGTTAGATGTAAAGTTCATCCGACCTATTGACTATTCAGATTGGGTCTCAAACATTGTACCTATGTTTAAACCCAATGGGCACATCTACATGTGTAATGATTTTAAAGATCTTAACAAAGCATGTCCCAAAGATGACTTTCCATTACCGAACATTGACCTCATAGTAGACTTGATAGCAGGTCAAATGATTTCTCTCATGGATGGATTCTTAGGCTACAATTAGATAAGGATAGCAGAAGAAGATCAACATAAAACAACTTTTACTTTTCCTTGGGGTAACTATTGTTGGTGTGTCATGCCGTTTGGTCTAAAGAATGTAGGGGTAACTTATCAAAGAGCAATGAGAGTGATATTCCATGATCTCTTTCATCATATCATGGAGGACTATGTGGATGACATACTAGTTAAATCTTCTAGGGTAGATCACATACAAGTTCTAGGACAGATCTTTGACAAGCTCGAAAAATACCAAGTGCATCTCAATCCAAAGAAGTGTGTCTTTGGTGTAACGTCAGGGAAGCTTTTGGGATACATTGTATCTCATAGAGGTATTGAAGTAGACCCCGCAAAAGTCAAGGCTATAGTGGAGATGCCTCCACCAAAGAACCTTAAAGCATTAAGGTGCCTTCAGGGAAGGTTGCAATCCATTAGGCATTTCATCTCACAGCTACCAGATAAATGTCAACCATTTCAACACTTGCTCCGAAAGGATGTCTCATTCCAATGGGATAATAAGTGTCAAGAAACATTCAATTAGCTCAAAGAGTATCTAGCTACACCTCCTATATTGGTTCCACCAGTTGCTGATAAACCTTTGATATTATACATCTCAACTACAACTTCAGCCCTAGGGGCCTTGCTAGCACAACATGATGGGTCAGGAAAAGAGCATGCAACCTACTATATTAGTCAAACTTTGGTGGGATATGAACTCAATTATTCACCGATGGCAAGAGCTTGTTTAGCAGTAGTGTTCGCTTCCCAAAAGTTGTGGCATTACATGCTAAACTAACACACAAATCTTATAACCAAAATTGATCCATTGAAGTATCTACTAGCGAAAGTAGCTCTCACAGGCAGACTAGCTAAAGGGTCATGATCCTTAGTGAGTTCAACATTGAGTATATGGATCATAAAGCAATCAAGGGACAAGCCCTAGCAGATCAACTAGTAGAAGCACCCATGACAGATACACACCCTATGGTAGCAAACTTTCTGGATGAGAATCTCTTCACTCTTTCCAACTCAATAATGTGGAAGTTGTACTTTGATGGTTCCTACACATAGCATGGATCAGGGGCCGACATCTTATTCATCACACCTCAAAATGACTATATTCCTAAGTCATACCAGCTTGCATTCCCTTGCACCAACAACATAGCCGAGTATGAAGCACTCCTCATAGGTCTCAATACATCAGTTCAATAGGACATCACATAATTATAGGTATATGGAGACTCACAACTAGTCATTCGACAAGTCACAGATGAGTACCAAACAAAAGATGAAAAGTTGGTCCCCTACAAGCAACTAGTGGATGCCTACAAACCACACTTCTCTAGCACACATTTGAGCAAATTCCAAGAGAGCATAATAAATCTACAGATTTTATGGCTTCTGTAGGGTCACTTATCGACATACCTACTAATACACATAAATGTGAATTCTTGATTAAGCAATTGTTGATACCCGTCATTGACATTCCAATTACTAAAATCATCTGTGAACTTGTTGGTCCCAATTCCTCATGGTACGAAGATATCTATGAATACCTTAAAAATAGTACCTTTCCCTCTGAACTATCATCAACCCAATGCAAAACCTTTATCTGTCAATCCTCTCGTTACACCATTCTAGGTGATACACTATATCGCCAGAGTGTCGATGGTATCCTCTTACGATGTCTTAATGCGGAAGAAGCCGAAGCTACCTTACAAGACATACATGAAGGTGTCTGTGGCGCACATTCTACTAGTCCTAATCTTGCTAAGAAGATGCTCAGAACAGTTTACTACTGGCCTACAATAGAACAAGATGTTCAACAGTTTGCTAAGAAATGTCTACAATGCCAGCAACATGGAGATTTAATTCATGCACCAACTCATGAACTACAACTTGTGACTACTCCATGGCCTTTTTCTCAATGGGGTCTCGACCTCGTAGGACAAATCCACCCATCCTCATCCAATGGCCACAAATTCATCATTACCACCACTAAGTACTTCACGAAGTGGGTAGAAGCCATTCCCATGACTTATATCACTGGTAAGCAAATAGCCAAGTTTATCCTAAACTACCTCATTTGTCGGTACGGTATTCCCCAAGCCATTGTCATTGATAATGGGAGAACATTTAAGAACCAAGATGTCCATACCTTGTGCACACAATACAATATCCAACATCACTTTTCAACTCCCTACTATCCATAGAGTAATGGCCAAGTTGAGGCTTCCAATAAAACCATTCTCAAAATACTTAAGAAAACGGTCAATGAAGTTGGTCATGATTGGCACTTGCAACTCAATACCGCTCTATGGGCCTACCTCACTAGTATCAGAACACCCACTGGTGCCACACCATATGCCTTGGTCTATGGAGCCATTCTACCTATAGAGGTCGAGATCCCATCCCTCAAAGTATCCATGTAGAACCTGATCGGCAGAGAGGAGTATTGCACTTCCAGATTAGCTGAGCTAGAACAACTAGATGAAAGGTGCCTTGTTGCACTTAATCATCTCCATGTCTATCAAAAATGCCTCCAGCGTAATTACAACAAAAAGATCAAAGAAAGACGGTTTCAAATTGGTGATCTTGTACTCAAAGAGAATTAGAGAAATCAAGCAGATCAAGAAAAGAAGGGCAAGTTTGAGCCTAACTAGTTAGGTCCCTTTATTGTCACAGCAACATATGGATCGAGAGCTTATAATTTAGCTACACCTGATGACATTCCTCTGGATGAGCCACTTAACAGTGTTCATCTCAAGAAATTCTATGTCTGATCCTCAGAGTGTTCCAAAAAAAAAACAATCTGTCCTCTGGTGAAAACTTGGCAAACGGGTGCCTTGGATAAGTACCATAGTGAAAACCTAGCAAACAGGCCCTATGTGTAGAGTCAACATCCATCATCTATTGAGTCCTGTTCATTCCATATCCATTTCACAACAAGCTTCATCCATCCATCCATAATAAAACCATTGACCTTGTTTGCATTTCCATCTCCCTATCTACTATAGCTTGGAAATTTGTCAATGTCCATCGTCATCATCCCACGTCTTGATCTGTGTCAACAGTTAGTACTGTCTTGTCCTAGGTCAAAGCTTTTTGTGTCTTCATCGGTCATCCACACAGTTTCCTCTACCGGAATGGGGGTAACTCTTTCCTTAACCTAGGTCTAGGAATGGGTCCTTGTTCGTGGTTTGCTAACGCTTCAATCTTCTCTCCTTTCTATAGATATCACCCTTTAACAGACACATCACTCCTACGATAAGGATGTTATCTTCTCAACACTTTTCCCACATCATCACACCAACTAGAACTACAAAGTATCATCTTCTCAATCTCAAGGTACCTTGATCCCATGGATATGGGTATGTAGGCAGTCTGGAATATGAAGGAAGTATCCAGTACTCAGGTACATAAGATCTCCCCCTAACACCTTGACCCATCTCATCACTCTACCCAGAAGTACATATTTATCATTTTTCATCTTTCCTCGTAATGTGCCTTGATCCTGTGGATACAGGGTATGTAGGAAGTCTGGAATACAAAGGATGTATCTAGTACTCAGGCACATACGATTCATCATTCTCCACCCATTTCAGCCCATTAATGTGTCATCTTTCTAGTCTTCTGTTTATCAAAATCCATTCGCCTTGACTTGACTAACTCAAGTAGCAAAACAGCACGCTAGCGCATCCTTTCAAAGAAAAAGTTCTTAGCAAACCTAAAGCAAAGAAGCTTTCTTCTAGAGTCATCTACTGTCCTATGTATCGATTGCCAACATCAGCTAAGTCTAGCTTAACCAAAGCACCAGATTAACAAGCTTGTCTTCTGCAGTGTGTTCCATTGTCGAGATCAACACACATGTCTCCTGTGACATGTAGCATTTCCTGTAGCGTGACATTATCTTTTTAGGTAGATAGCCCCCTTTAATGGACATATAGTTCCTACGATAAGGCTGTTATCTTTCCTATCCAAGCTATCCTGAGCAACCTCTTTGGCAAGAGAATATGTTGGTTGTATGTTTACTTTGTCAGTCAATCAATTCTTTATGGTTTATCTTTTGCTCCTTTGTCCATTTCCTATTCAAGGCTACCTTGATTTATCTATAATCTTGGTATGTTGCAATGTAGTATGGATTGGGGGCATAGTCATTGCTTTTTGTGTGCCGTGTTTGAGGAATGATCTTTAGCATCTTTCTTGGCAGCATATTTATCTTGTGTGTGTTACGACCGAGCATCTTACATATTAATATTCTTCTTGCATGTATATGTATCGAAGTTTATTTTATGTTCAAGACTATGGCTCATTCACATGTACCAATAAGGTCATATTATGTCTAAGGGATCTAAGTTCATACTGCTTGCTTGCAGAGTCAACATCCACGCACTTGGATATTATAGCACCTTGGTCTTTTATACCTTGGTGGCGAACTATCCACGTGCTATATCAAAAATAAGGATTGCTCTTTATATAAGAATGTGAAACCAATGCAACTAGCTCATCATTTTCCCATCCATTTACCCATGGCCTTATATCATTTTCTAAAGCAGTAATCAATCAACAGTCTCCCTCTTCCATCTCTACTTTTCTTCTCTCTGGTGCATATCTGCAAAACCCACATGTTAGATATCACAGGTCATAGCATCTACATTATCATACATCTATAAGTATCACGTCATCACATGTCATACATTTATAAGCATCATATAAGTAATATGCGTCATCACATAAATCCATAATCATACATACATATCATCACATCCATATCATCAAGGAATGCATACACAAAAGCATGAACATTAGTAAGCATAATATGTCATCATATATATCATGTGAAGGTCATCAAAATACAAAATGTCAGTGTCTACATCCATAGTCCATATATATACATCAATAAAGTACATCAAGGCTATCAAAAGCCTACAAAATATACATCAGGATGCACGCAGGCATCAGTCAAAATATACAAGTGTCGATAATGATACAAAAATGATACAATGTACAAATATGTATGCTCTAGTGGGTAGAGCTGCCCTCCTACTATGGCCCTTGTCCTCCACCTATGCTCGGTATAGGTCCCCCTGATGGTCCTCCTGCCCCTGCTAGTCCTCCTCCCCCTAGTGGTACAAAGGGTCCTTTAACTGAAGACAATGACTGTCCTATCCTGCGTGACCCGAATGCTCCGGACCTGCTCCTCTCTCTGTAACTAGGTGCCTATTGAGCTGCTGGCACTGCACCAACGTAGAGTCCCCTGTAGTACTTAGCCTCTCTACCTGCTGACACTAGCTCTCCCTACACATGGATGAGCTCGCTGTATAATGTCCTCTGATCGGCACCCAGTGCATGGCGTGCCTCATCTCTCTCCCACCTCACTCTCTATAGTGTGGCCTCTGTTGTCAGCCATAGCTGTGCCTCTTCATATCTCTCCCTAATCACCTGGGCTAACTTCTCGTCATCCCCTGCTAGCGCGGGTGTGGCTAGTGCCTGTGCCTGTGCCTGGATCTGTGCCTGTGCCTGTGCCTGGATCTATGCCTGTGCCTGTGCCTATACCAGGGCTACCTGTGCTACTACTGCTATCTATGTCTGCACCTGTGCTAGGGCCTCAGCCTATCTTGCCTCTACCCTCGCTGCATCCCAGTCTCTCCTCAACCTCACCATCCAGAGCTCTAATCGTGTCCTTCAGTCTATCTCCTCATGTAGTAGCTGCTCAGCCCACTATAAGTCATTCTCTATGACCGGATCCTCTGCCTCAACCATCTCTATGTCTGCCTACTAGCGTCCAGCCTCCCCACCTGCCTGTTGTCGGGCCTCTCTAGCCTGTCGTCTCATCCTCGCCTCCACACCTGGGACTAGTACCTTCCCCACTACCCCGGCCACACTTGGTGTAGTCAGTCTCACTAGCCTATGTGTCTTCTAGTACCTATCATACTTAGGTAGTGTCCTTGGATCTGCCAATCCTGAATCCCAATCCCATCTCACTGGGACAAGTCCTCGTACCTCTGCCAAAGCTGTAGCCACTGGAATATTGGCATCCCAGTCCCTAATCTCTCTCCGTGTCCACGCATGGGTAGCCTCCCCAATGGGCAATCCCTGTGGTAGTCCAAACTGTCTAAGTACCTGCTCTGGTAGGTATCTCTCAATGGTATATGTTTGCCTCCCAAATAGGTATCGAGCCTGGCGGTAGTACATCAGCTGCTTGTGTTCATCCTCCCACTCCTCACATAATAACCAAGGCCTCCAAATGAACACGTCTATCTCATCAATCTGTCACCTCCAATGGCTCATAGATCCAAGATGCCTGTGTGTAATCACTCCCTCATATAGAAAGGCATAGGGCTCCCCCTCTCCTGGCAGCACTATTTAATAGGTCTGATCACTGGGATGTGCTCCCATGCCCACACTTGTAGTAGAGTCACCCCTGCTAAGAGACTCCGGCCTCTCCTATAGATGCAGTCATGCATATCTCGGTATAGCTGCCCAAGCACACATGGACCCCATGCATACTGAATGCCATGTGTAAACATCCCAGATAGTACAGTCCCCCATCCAATAGATAATCCTCTAGATCACCTGTCTAGGCATAGGAAACTGCCAATCAATGAAGATACTATCCATCTAATCTTGTCGCAGAGTCTCAGGATGTCTACCCACCGAATCTTGCCGTCATCTATCCTCAAATCATTTGTGCAAAACACCTCATTCAAGCCTGCCTCGCTCCCCATCAATTTGAATCCTAAGGATGTGATACACATCATCCAGCGTCACTATAGCCTCCCCTATCAAAAAGTGAAACGAGCATGTCTCTCTGTGGAATCTCTCTACCACTGCTGTCACTAGAGCGAGATTCACCCTAATGTGTGTGAGGTGGTCCACGTGCCATAATCCCATGTACTCTAGAAGCACATCCTCCCATGTCAACTGTAGCACCTTGTGTGATATAGGGTGGTGTTGCTCTCTCGACATCAGTGGCGGCATCATCCTCTGCATCCACAAATCCACTTGTCAGACCTTTTAACCATTTCTCCAAATTCCTACCAACATCTACCCTATGACGCAAACCCTTTGACTGATTCTGCACTCCTCTAACCTAAGTGGTCAACTCCACGGTCAACCCTAACTACTTCACTCTGCTAACCTATCCACAAGCACCTTGTTTTTTACAAGCATGCTACACTATTTTACTAGACGTGCCTTACAGTTTATGCAAAAGCGCTTCACTATCCTCTACCAAAGGTGACTTGTTTTCTACAAGTGCACTGCCCTATGCCTCCAACTGCGCCTCATTGCGCTCCCAAAGGTGACCCAATTTTCTTTCTCCCCTACCAACTGCGCCTAACTACCTAGCCAACAACACTCTACTGCTCTGCTAGGTGCGCTGCGGGACCCTACCAACCACGCTGCGACGTGACAACTAAAAACCCAAAAGTACTAAGCTATTTCCAAATACGCTGTACTACGCTACCAACTGAGCCTCAGCGCACCAGAAGTGCCTAAACCAACTACCAGACACGCCATTCTACCCTGCAGTGCTTTTGGCCGACCTAAAAACCTACCTAGACCTAACCCTAAAACTGGCCTAAAATGTCAATTACAAGGGGGTTTTTGGACACTTACCACTACCGGAGCTCCCATTGGTCTCCCATATGTCCGCACCAGCTCCGCTGGATGCTTGTGCACTGGAATCAACATCTCTCCTCGTTGCAAGCTGCTTCTCCACTCCACTCTCACACACTAAGCTAGGAGGCCCTACACTCTAAATTTAGCAAACTCTTAGTGTGCAAATGAGGAATGTGGTCCCCATGGCACCTATTTATAGTATCCCTCCCTCATTTTTTTCTTCCCACCCCATTTTTCTCTTTGCTACCTATCTCCAACACAATAGTCTCGTTGAGCGTCAACCCAGTTCTCCTATTGCTTCCCTGTCTTCCTGCTCGAGGGGGCATACGCTGGGGCAACTACCTACACTGGGGCATCAAAAATTGTATCATGTCTTCAACAATCATTTTTCTTTGACACAACGCTATAAACTACATTGCATTAAAGAGGGGCAAAATGTAGACACCCTAAAATAACCAAGTCATCCCACCACTTGCATTTCATTGAATCTATCTAATCACCTGCATTTCAAACGTTAATTAAATAATCTAGTTATTTAATTAATTTCACCAATTTCATCAAATTCTTCCAAATTTCCAAAATTCATCATTAATTGAATAAATTGTATTTATGTAATTAGTTAAATTAAATTCCTCTATATTCTGCCAAAATTAAATAATTTCAATTATTTAATAAAATCATTATTCTCTATCAAAATTCAAGTCTCCATTAATAACATAAATCCAATTATTTAATTAACTCATCCAATTCTATCTTATCTATAATTAAATAATTCTACATTATTTAATTAAATCAATTGTTCTTCTAAATTTAAATAAATCATGCAAATTTATTTAAATTATCTCAATCCTCTAAAATAAATAAAATCAAATATTTTATTTATAATCCTTTGTTCCTCTACCATGCACAATTAAATAAATAAATTTATTTATTTAATTTTAGTTATCTTCCAATTCCTCTTAAAATATCTTGTTAACTCATGTGCACAATCAGTCTTATTTTTAGAACTCTAAAAAAGGCAAAATTATAAGTTGAGTTATCTATTCAATCAATCTTGTTTTCATCATATTTTACTACAAAATATCCTTATGGATTGACACATGTCATGTGCACATTCATCATGGTTATTTGATTTATCTCCTCTGTTGATTCTTCTAAATTATCTAGACCGTTGATCGATCTCTGTTGAAACCTATATAAACTCCCCTCATCTCCTTCACAAATCATCTTCGATCACTTATTCTTAGGCATCCTTTACAACGCTTTGAGCATACATCGCATTGATTGAGCAACTTTACGATCTTTTGACATTGATATTTGAGCACTTTGAGCACTTTACTTGCTTGTTACAAACATGGTTTCGCAGCCTTATTGAACAATCCAGATATCGACAAAGAGAACAAAACAATTTGGGTAAAAGCTTTCTTATTTTATTTGATTTATAGATCATGGATTTTTAATTAGATTAGATCTGTTTATGTTATGGGATTTTGATTTGTTTGTGTTTGTCATTTAAACATAATTGATTTTCCTCATACACAAAATTTATTACATTACTTCTCAACTAGATACAACATGAAAAATACATTTACAAGTCAGCTAGACAACACACAATAGGAAACATGTAGAAGATAGGTCCTAAGTGAAACCACATGTTACACCAGCCACCAGCAGAAGATCCAAGCATTGTAGACATTAACACTTTTTTAACCAGGTCCAAAACATCCTTCACAACTTCAAACACCAAGGAATTACATCTACACGCTCTACTCATTTGAAAATAGGATAGCTTTTAACAAAACATATGAAAACTTGAAGCATAATGGCCACATCAACTTGAAAACCTTGTGTGGTACTAGAAACAAGAAATATATTCATGAAAACTCTTCTAGATGAGTCCATATGAATCATACAACATCTCCAAACACTCCTTTGCCACCACACATTAAAGAATTGTGCTGCATATCTTCAAACATGAACTCTAGGAACAATATGTCATCTGAAACACACTACAACATGCTGTCATTTGAAAATCTAAGTTGTAGACCACCAAGGACCTTGAAACTACATGGAGGCATGTAATACACATCCATGAACATTTCCCCAAAACCGCAAAGGTAATCATTCATTTGCAGAGGAATGTGAAGTATTTCAATAGGCCTTCATCACTAGCTTACTATGTCAAAACACATGCCGGTACTCTATCATGCATAACTTTCATAGTGGAAGGGCAAATGATTTGAAAAGTTGGAGTTATCACCTTCACTACACCTTGAACATAATTTTAAAACTACATGGCCATACCTACAAATGCAGAGGAATATGGAGCATTCCATTGTCCTGCACAGAACATCTTCATAGAAGTGACACTATCTTCAAACAATCAACATCAAAACATTCTTCCAGTAATGCAATCATCATGGAACTTTGATCATACATACTATAGGCCATCAGTATCATCAACAACACATTTGATTTTCTTTGTGCTTCTAATTCCCATCTTAATATGAACTATATCTTCTCTCTTTTCATGTTGGATGGGACATGACATCCAACCATGAACTATGTCTTCTTCTCTTGTATGACATCCAACCATGAATTGTATCTTCTTCTCTTGTTGGATGGGGCATGAAATCCAACCATGAACACCATCAAACCACCATGATAGTGTTGACATCAATGACAACCCTAGGAACCATATGTGTAACAATGTATTATTGGCATAATGGTAACTAATGGGTGATATGGAGGTGCTCACTAAAGAATTGGTCATTATGATACATGAAGATGGAGTTAAGTATAATTTTTTAAAGTAGAAAGTAAGGATATGTGTTATCACATGGAATTGCACCCTACTTGAAGCCTATTCAAGTATTCCAATGACACAATGGGACTAATCTCAAGGTGTGGGACCTTGCAGATGAGATTAGACCTCCAGAGAAGGCTGGTTCTCATTCTAAACTTACGGTTCAAAGAAAATGACTAAACCTAATGCTAAACTCATGGCGAAAAGGGGAAGAAAAAATAATGGAATTTAAAGAGGTGATGCAATAGATTTATAGTGTGTTTTAATTGTCTAAATTAACACAACAATGACTTCAAGACTGTAAAAGGCTCACACAGACTCATATAAATTACATAGAGGCTCAACTAAGAACTAAAGCTAAAAAGGGGTCATTTTACCCACAATACCAATGTCTAGTTCTCAAATAAACATAGAATAAACTTCAGATAGAGGTGAAATAATAGTCTATATTAGTCATGAAGGCTAGAAAGCCATTACAAAGCAGAACAATTTGCTATAGGAGTAGATACAAAATAATCGATTGCATTCATTGGTGAACTAGACTAAAAGACATTAAAGGCCTAGCTGTATGCATAATACATCAAATTCTATTGGTTCTTACAATCACATGACAAGACCTATGAGAACAAATTATCCAGCATAACAATCCAAAAGAACAGTTAACAACCACTTTTTTTTATCTTTGATTCATGTATATATAGCACTTTTCATCAATTCTGTAGCTGTAGGCACTAAAAATTTGGTCAACTGGCACTGCTTAGGCACCCACGCTGCATTAAAATTTGTCTTAGAACCCCTATCAAAAGACCATCAGAATGGGACGTTAGCCATGCTCTGATAGGCCTGCAAAGTGGAGAGGAAGATTGCCCACATGCAAGGGTGTCAGTTACATTGAAAAAGAAAGGTTTGAAATCCTTCGATGTACCAACAAAATCCATTTTACAGCTTCTTGTACAATCTCATTGAAGGATTTAATTATTTCAACTACCTAATTCTAACTTTTCTGCAATATTTGTACTTCAGGTATTTAATTCTCTTTGTAACAATAGAAAATGTATCTTTCAATCTTTTACAACACTTTAAAATATTTAAATTTCTTTAAACATTCTAAAGCATTATATCATATTCCATTAATTTCATCATTCTAGCCTTTTATTCTACCTTATCGGCAAAATCTCATTTTCGCAAACCAAGCCTGCCTCTACTTCTACTTTTGCCTTATCAGAAAAATCTTTGTTTTCAGAACTATTTCTCCTTCGCTCTTTATCTTCTATTTTGCCTTATCGGCAAACTTCCCCATTCACAAACTTGACTTGCCTTTACTTTTTCCTTATCAACAAGAACTCGCTTTTTAAAACTTTCACTATCTCTTACTCTTCAGATCCCTATGTTGCCTTATCGGTGATTTCTAAAAATCATGACTAGCCTATAGATAAGTTGTCCCTTTGGCAGATTTCCCAACTAGCCAGCCTTTTATCACTTTTTCTGCCTTATCGACAAATTTCTCCTTTTTAGAATCCGACCATCTCCTTCCTCCTTCTTTGCCTTGTCGGCAAATTGCCCTGTTGGTGAACCTTGGGAATCCTAAACTAGTTGGCGAGTTTGCCATTTCACTGACCTCTTGACCGAGTCTTTTCTTTCCTTAGCTAATTTTTCTTTAGTCGGTAAACTTTCTCTTTTGCTAACCATCTCCCTTTGGGTGTTTTGTTCTCCTCCTTTTTTTGGTGAATCACACCGTCGGTGAACCTTGGAGAAAATGAACCAATCAGTAGGTTTGCCTTTTTGTTGATTCACCGACGAAGCCTTTTCTTTACCTTTGCCTTAGACATTTGAGCCTCTTTTCTATTTTGGCCTTAGCTACTTCTGCCTTCGTCAGTGAACCTAAGGTTTGCCAAACCGTAAGTTTGTTGACAAAGGAAAACTTTGTCTTTCTTTTACTACCCAAAAGATGCTCCCACTACCTGCCACCTTTCTTAGTTGGTGAATTTGTTGATCGGTGAACCTAAGGTTCGCAGAACCAAAATTTTTCCGATAAGGCAAAACTTCCCTTGAGTTAAAAAAACAATTCCTACCTACTTTGCCTTTGCTTGTGCACTCCTCAGTTGGCAAACTGGCAAACTCCCAACCCGCTGAACCAAAGGTTCACCAAACTAAAATTTTGCCGACTAAGGTACAATAAAAGGCAAAAAACTTAGAATTTTTTGGGGATTTTTCTGGGCTTTTCTAAGGGAAATCTCCTTCCATTTCAAATATCCTAGATTGTATATTTTTATGGAAGAAGGGATTTTTAGGATATTTTGGATTTGGGCAAAATATGACAACATTTTGGTGACTATGGAGGGGTGTTTGCTTGCTAAACACAAGGATCTAGCTGCCTTATACAAGCCATTAGGTACAGAGTCAAAAAGGGGAACTGCAATAACATGACCAAACAGAACTAAAACTACCTCCAGAAAACACAAAAACACACAAGGAAAACAATCTCCTAATGAGAAATCTTCCTATGCAAGAGCACCTAGAGGAAGGCAAACTTAAAATAGAAACAAAACTACTCTAAATATTTACAAGGATCTCAAATTCAATCTTAGAAGTATGGTTTGAGATGAATCCCATTCACTAGGATTAGAAGTGATTCACCAGTCATCTTGGAAAGATGAAAGGCATTAGCCTGCTTGCAACTGGTGATGATGTAAGGGCCACTCCATAAGACATCAAATTTGGAATGCCTCCCAGCCTTAGCTTTGTCTTTATCCCATTTCAGCACCAAATCTCCCTCTTGGAAGACTCTTTCCACTACTTTTCTGTCAAAGGTCCTCTTGACTTGACCTTGGTGGGCTTCAAGGGTCTTCATTGTGGCATCCCTTTTTTCTTCAAGCTCTATCAACTCAGTGTGCTTGACTATCATGGCATCATTTTCCAACAGCTCCAATTGTTGGGCCAACTTAAGGGAAGGAAACTCCAATGATAGTGGAAGCCTTTCTTCCTTTCCATATACTAGCCTGAAGGGAGAATTTCAAATGGCCCTCTTGGGGGTAATTCTATCAGCCCCGAGAGTTGTCTTCATCTTGGAATGCCAAGTTCTCTAATTATCATCCACTATCCTTTTGATGATCCTGATTAAGTTTTTATTGGTGGACTTAGCCAGGCCATTCCCCTGGGGATAGTAATTGGATGATGTCTTTAGATAAATTCCATAGCTAAGTGCCCATTCACTAATTTTTGTGCCTACAAAGGCCTTGGCATTGTCAGAGATAATGGTAGGTGGAACACCAAACTTGGTAACTATCCCCTCAAGGAAGTCTAAAATGGAGGTCTCTGTTGTATCCTTCAATGCAACCACCTCTATCCACCTGGTAAAATAATCAGTGACTACTAAAATCCACTTATGGCCAACACTAGAAAGTGGATTAATTATCCCAATGAAGTCCAAACCCCATTGGACAAATGGTCGATCAGTCTAAATTGGGCACAGAGGAAGAGCATCCAACCTTTATTTTCTTGCAAATAATGCACATTCTTTGTAGCTTCTTACCCATTTATGGGCATCTCTAAATAAATTAGACTACTAATAACTAGCCCTCATGATCTTGACAACAATTGTTCTTGGAGAATAATGGCCACCGATAGGGTCATTATGAAATTCTTCTAGCACCTTAGAGGTCTGATCTTGTGCAATGTATCTAAGAACTTCATTGATGTATTTTCTAAACAAGACACCCTCAATAAGAACATAGGGGATGGACTAAAGCCATAAATACCTTCTTTTGGCCTAATCCAGTCCATCTAGGCATCTACCCGACTGCAGAATTGTGACCATATCATGATACTAGTCACCTAGGGCATTGGAATTAGTTGGCCGCACCTACCCAAGGACACACATAGTGTCACCTCTATCTTAAAGGTTCATAGCCATTTTCTCACACAAGCCTTTTCTATGTACAAACTTGGTGATGTTGATGTTCACATCATATTTCATTACTTTTGTAATCCACCCAACCCTTTTTTCATTGATATCTTTGCTCAAAAGAAACTCTTTAATGCTAGGGTGGTTTACCATCAACTGTATCTTGTTGTTTGAAAGCATATGCCTAAACTTTTTGAGTGATTTTACCATAGAAAACACTTTTTTTTCAACAAAATCATACTTTAGCTCATATTCCTTGAGCGGCTAGCTGAAGAAAGCAATTGGCTATTCCAATTTCTCCTCATTTTGGTGTGTTAAAACTATTGATATGCCCTCCCTACCTCCAAAGGCATAAAGGATAAAATTCTTCTCATAGTTAGGGTTTATCAATGTGGGAGCTTGTGCAATGGCCTACTTGACAGCCTCAAAGCTATCTCTACCTTCTTTTGACCATGTGAAGGCAACATTCTTTTTAAGCATGGCGGTGAGGGGTTTTTCTATTGAAGCAAAATTGGGTATGAACATCCTCATGAAATTAATCTTTCCCAGAAAACTTTGTAGGCCCTTCTTGTGACTGGGAAGGGGAGAGCCATAATGGCACTGGTTCTTTTAGAATCAATATCTATCCCTCCCTTTGAAACCACATGCCCTAGCAATTTTCCTTCTGGGACAACAAACACACATTTTTTTGGATTCAATGATGTTCCATATTCTCTGCATCTTTCAAAGACTTTTCTCAAATGACCCAGGTGGTCAGTTGCATGCTTGGAATACACAATCAAATCATCAAGATACACAAATACTATCATTGATTAGACTTTTAAAAGCCAAATTCATTGCTTTTTGAAAGGTTTCCCCAGCATTAGTCAACCCGAATGGTATTTTTTGATAATCCAAAGTACCCCACTTGGTGGTAAAGGTTGTTTTGTATTGGTCTTATTCTTTTACAAGAGTCTGGTTATAGCCTGAATAGCCATCTAGGAGTGAAAATATTTCAGCTCCAACTACTGTTTGGAGAATTTGCTCCATGGAAGGGAGTGGCTAGTGATCTTTAGGGGAGGCCTTGTTTAGGTCTCTAAAGTCCACACATTGTCTGATTTCTCTATTTTTCTTCCTAACTGGAACTAGGTTAGCCACCCAAGAGAAATGCTTAATAGTATAAATTATTTTAGCTTCTATGAGTTTGGATAGCTCTCTTCTCATTAATGGCTCTATTTTGAGGTTGACAGGCCTTTGTTTTTGGAGGACAGGTTTTGCATTGCGATCTAAATCAATGGTATGTTGGATTAAACTAGGGTCAAAGCATTTTAGATCCCTATAACCCAAGCAATTAAATCATCAAATTCATTACAAATTTCAACAAAACTTTGCCTTTCAACTTGGTCACATACCTTGCCATGTTTTAGAAATCAGCCTTGTGCAATCTCCACCTCTTCATAGTCTTATTTCTTGACTATCATGTTCATGTTCTCTTTCTTAGGTTGATCATTGACACCAAAAAGGTCCTCTAAAGTGACTAATCCCCTAGGAAACTTATTGGTCTTTAGCTGGATCACTTGGTCAGCATATTTCTCTTGCAATTTGGATTGGTTCTTCGAAGCAAACTCTGCCTCATCTTGCAAGAAATTCACAATATGCTGGTCACTCTCAAATACTTGCCAACTCATCACATTATCAAGCACAACAGGCCTCACAACAATCTTCACATGTTGATCTGAGTTTTGTTTGACATTCTAAGTAATGTCAAACTAGGCACCAACTATAGCCAACCTATCAACATCCTTGTTTCTCTGTCTGGGCATTGCCTAGATATTGAAGGCATCAAAGTCTTCAATTAGATCCTAGACTCTATGTTTATATGACTTGAGAAAGATATTCCTTGAAGCACTTTGTGATATGATTTGGTGGATGACCAATTCACTATCACCAAATACTTGTAAAATTTTTATTCCTCTCTTCTGTGCCAGCTATATACCCTGAATTAAGGCTTCATATTCAGCCACATTGTTAGTACAACTAAATTGTAATATGAAACAAGAGAAATAACTTTCTTTTTGGGGTGAAATTAATACAACCCCATCACCTTCTCCATTTTTACTTCTGGAGCCATCAAAATACATTGGCCATATCCCATCTAGATCTAATGTTGCCTTTTCAATATTAGGGATGATGACATCCTCCTCATGGATACAATAAGTACCTAGCCCTATGTTCTCTATATGATTAGGAGTGTCAAACTAAAAATAGTTTGCCCATTCATCAAGAAGTATATTAGGAATCCCCCCCACAAGTGTTGCAACCTCATTCATACTGCTATCATCCTCATCCAACTCATGGATTGTGCAGTTCATGTTCAAAGGAGTGAGTGTATAAGGCTCTATGTGGTCATTAGAATTAGGTTCAACCTTAATGGTCACCTTAGTACCATATCTTGTTCTAAATAACATGTGTGACCAATCAGAAGATAGATACCCCCTATTTTAGTAGTAAAATCCCTAGATAGGCATATGCCAAAGTATGTAGGGAGGTCAATAACTGAGATGTCTTGCAAAATAGAGAAGCTAGGGTATGCATGCAGGGTGAGTTTCAAATCCTTGACAACACCTACTGTTTTAACGACAGTGCCATTTAACTACACTACCCCCTTATTCACAGGCTCATAATCGATGCCTAACTTATCAGCGATATTTTTGGACATAATAGAAGTACCCACCTCAAAATCTATCATGCAATTATGCAACAACTTATCACTAATGATTAGGGAAACATAGAATGGAGGGGGCCTACTGGTTTTTCTTGTGCTTGTTCCCTCTTTTTTTGGTTAGCATTGACTTGCTAGGACGATGACCTTTTCTTTTGTTGCCTCTAGGGTAGGCTAATTAAAGCTTTTAGATCTTCTTGCAACAAATCCCTCTGTGATGGGATCAATATAGCATCCCACATAGTGATGTTCATGTTGGTCCTCTTCATTTGATCGACTATGTTGAAAGTAATTTGACTACTTTTTTGGGATATTTTAGCAATAGCAGAGTCAATTTTTGTTTGTTGGTAGGCCTAGGGCTATTGTTGTGGCATCGAATTCACTCACCCAATAGAATGATCTACTTGTGTTGAAGGTATCCCTGGCACCCTTTCTTTCACTTTGCCCTTGTTTGCATTTGCTTGAGACGTGTTAGGTGTAGTCAGATGAGAAGTGGAGGCATGAGCTGCATCCTCAGTCGCCCTCCTCTTGGCTCTTGTATTAAATGTGATTGGGCTTGTGCTCTAATTGGTGACACAGAAATCATCCCATGTCTAATTCATTAAAGTAGATTTTTTTTTGTATTTATTCTTTCCCCCTACCATTTCTTGATTGGGATTTACTTGTTGATCTAAATTCATTGGCTAACTTTGCACTGTCAAAACCTGATTGAATTATCCACTTTGGCACAAATTCTGATCATGTGGTTGATTGCATGGGTAATACCAATTGTTATTCTGAGCTAAGTTGTTTTGTATGGGCACTAGGGGTCCAGACGTGCTTGCAGTATTGGGATGGACAACATTCGGTGGCTTGATATAACTAGGTTGATTTTGCCTTTGTACATTCCCTTGATATGGTGGTCTATTTTGCTAATAACTATCCACTTTGCACTGTCAAAACCTAATTGAATTATCCACTTTGGCACAAATTCTGATCATGTGGTTGATTGCATGGGTAATACTAATTGTTATTCTGAGCTAAGTTGTTTTGTATGGGCACTAGGGGTCCAGACGTGCTTGCAGTATTGGGATGGACAACATTCGGTGGCTTGATATAACAAGGTTGATTTTGCCTTTGTACATTCCCTTGATATGGTTGATTGAATGGTTGATATTTCCTACTAGGTTGTGCATTCTGTACTTTTAGTGCCACCAACTCATTGCTCAATTTTCTTATTGTAGTATCCTTATCATCTAAAGTTTCTCCAATGAAGGTGTAATTAGAGGAATAGCAGGGATGACTATTGTAGGAATTGGAGCCACAACAAGTTGAATAATAGAGGCCTCTAGAAATAAAGGCATTGGTGGCCTTGGAGCAATCTTCCCAGCCTAAATCAGGTAATTTTCTGCCCTTATAGCTATGTCGTATGCATCTGGTAACACAGTTCCTCCCATAGAGTGAATCATGATAGCAATGTCAAGATTCAAATATTTCAAATAATAAATAGATGTAGTATTTGGGAAGGGTTTCACCAATAATGGGATCCTGTCCCATGTCTTTTGAAATATGTAGTTGAAATCTACCATATATTCATGGGAGGCTCTTTTAATTGTAGCTAACTGCTCCATTAGAGATAAATGATCACTCTTGTCTTCAAAGTACTGGCACAATCTAGTTCCCAAATCATCCCAGTTGTGGATGGAATTAGTTGAGAGACCGCTATACCACTAAAGGGGTTTTCCCTTAAAAGAAGAGGCTAAAAGCCCCACAACAACATTATCTGCAGTGACATTATGGACAGAGCAAACACTAGAAATATCCTGAATATGTTCAACAAGAGTGGTAGAATTTTCACCAGTAAAATATGGAATTTATTTTAGAGCTAAGGTAGGGATGTCATCATACTAGGCTAGGTCAAGAGGGCTACCCTCATTAAAAGCAACAAAGGGAAGGTTCCTTACCATATTAGGGATATTTAGGTTAATTCAGGGTATGTGCAAGGTCCTTCTTGAACATTTAAATCTAACTAGAGGAGGGGTAGACTGGGCTCTTGAAGGAGATGGAACAACACTTCTATTTTCCTTCACAAGGCACCTAAACAGTCTACTTCTTTTGGAATCAACAAATGATAGTTTAATGATATGAAAATTACCTCTAGAAGAAGACCAGGTCTGCACTCCAGGCATGAAATGTTGAATGATCTAAATACTGGACTGGTAGAGTCACTTGATGCCTTGTTGAATGCTTCCACAACAACAAATAAACTAAGAATAGCACCAAAATTCTTAGTTCATCTCTTACTCAAAGTGGAGAGTCCCACTGGGCATGCCAGAAATTATCACCTGGAATTGCAATTTACTTGAAGCCTGTTCAAGCATTCCAATGACACAATGGGACTGATCTCAAGGTGTGGGACCTTGCATACAAGATTAGACCTCTAGAGAAGGCTTGTTTCTCATTCTAAACTTAAGGTTTAGATAAAATGACTAAACCTAATGCTAAACTCATGGGAAAAGGGGAAGGAAAAATACTAGAATTTAAAGAGGTAATGCACCAAATTTATAGTGTGTTTTAATTGTGTATTAATTAACACAAAAATGATTTCAAGACTATAAAAGGATCACATAGACTCATATAAATTACATAGAGGTTTGACAGAGAACTAAAGCTAAAAAGGGGTCATTTTACCCACAATACCAACATCTAGTTCTCAAATAAATACAAAATAAAACTTCCAAGAGGTGAAATAATAGTCTATATTAGTCATGAAGGCTAGAAAGCCATTACAAAGTAGAATAATTTGCTGTAGGATAAGTAGATACAAAATAATCAATTATATTCATTGGTGAACTAGACTAGAAGACATTAAAGGCCTAGCTGCAGGCACAATACATCAAATTCTACTGTTCTTGCAATGGCATTACAATGAAAGGAAGCTAGGTGTGTAGAAATTGCTTCCTACACTAATCTAATGAGGAGAGGGCTATGCAAATTCAATTTTATCCTATCTATTACAACAATGTTAAACCATTAACATGAGATATTGCAGCAAAACACAAGAACCAGAAAGTAGACAGAAGAAGAAAGACAAAGATTTACAATGGGGAAAACCCTTATCAGATGAAAAAACCCCACACTTAGAAACTTGCACGATGTATTAACAAATCTGAAAGAATGTTTACAATACACTTGCAATGCAAGCTTTAATGGTCTTTGACACTCATATTTGGAGTCAAACCGACAGCATAACAATACTTTTAAAACCTGTGATACAACTCCCTCTCCAAGCACCTGTTTATATAGAAAATAGAAGGCAATATTGGACCTTTCTTGGAATGGGTGTCCAACTTGGCCTCATGGCCCAAAACCCATGCCTAAGGACACTTGGTCAACATTGTAGAATGTTCTTGATACTTGTCCATAGGTCCCATCCCAAAGGGGTCACCTATTTCCAAAATGGGCTATGACAGATGCTCTTACGACACTTACGACCATCATAGAATCTGTCATAGTGGTTACAACTTACTACTGCAAGAGAATCTATCATACATAGGTTATAAATAGCATATTCTCTTACAACATATCATAGTCCACCTTGGGGTGCCCAAATAGGCCTTTTTCAAAGATGCTTTACGACACATGTCTTCACCTGTCTTACATGCTTCTATTTCTGACTCTTACATGTCATAGATTCGTCATAGGAATCTGTCATAACTGTTTCGATCAAACATTCCTTTACACAATATGAAAGATGTTGACACATGGCAAAATATTCCTACCACAAAGTGGGATGCCTATCTCCTCATGTGAGGACAAAATTACAAGTTGTCATAATCCATGTAGGATTGACACATCACCGTGCCACATTCCACAATATGACAATTGGTTACAAATATTTACAACATAGGCAATTAAATAATAAATACAAACATTAACAATGTAAGGAATTACCAAGGTTGAGACACCTTAATTCCCAACATTCTCCCACTTGTTGAACACCTTGTAAGAGCCAATAGAATAACAAGATTTAACTGCTATAGGCCGAGAGGCCCATAGACTCCGAACACCATATGAACTTCTCTATGCTCACCAGTTTTGTCAATGCATCAGCAACATTCTTCGAAGTATCTACCTTCTCCAAATTTACCTTTCCATCCTCAACCATGTCTTGCACGAGGTGAAACTGAACATCAATGTGCTTGGTTCTAGCATGTAAAGTTGGATTCTTTGCAAGGCAAATTGTACTCTGACTGTCACAACTGATCGTGATCTGACCTGCATCAACACCAATATCAGAACATAAATCTTAAGCCAAATGGCTTCCTTACAAGCATGATTTGCTGTGATATACTCTGCTTCTGTTGTGGACAAAGCAACAACAAGATGTCACTTACTCATCCAACTAATAGCACCACCAAAAAGTGTAAACACATAAGCACTGGTGGATCTCTTGCTATCAATGTCACCTACCCAATCTAAATCCACAAATCCACAAATGTCAACAGAATGTGAAGGTCCTGTAACATTACCATGATAGCAAATGGAATACTCAGAAGTACCCCTCAAATATCTAAACACTCACTTAACTACATCCCAATGAACCCGTCTAGGATTAGCCATAAATCAACTAAGGACTCCTACTGCTTGGGCATTGTTTGGTCTTGTACAGACTAGAGCATACATCAAACTACCAACAACACTAACATAAGGTAATCTACTCATGTCCTCCACCTCACTAGGAGATTTTGTACAATCCTCAACAGATAACTTTGTCCCCAAAGAAATAGGAACACACAATGGTCTACAATCTGCCATGCTAAACCTATCCAACACAGTCTTCACATACTTTGGCTTAACCAAAGTTTTCTGTTAGCTCTGTCTCTTCTAATTTCCATTCCTAGAATGTACCTGACTGCCCCTAAATCTTTCATTTCAAACTATGCTGACAACTGAGATTTGAAATCAGAAATCATATTCTTACCCTTCCCAATGAGCAACATATCATCAACATACAATGCAACAATGAGAATATGATCACCATCAAACTTAAAGTACACACAGTGATCCGATTTCGATCTCACAGATCCAATTGACAACTCAAAGGCATCAAACTTCAAGTACCATCTCCTAGGGGATTGCTTCAAACCATACAAAGACTTCTTAAGTTTGCAAACCAAATTTTCTTTACCTTTCACCATGTAATGCTCTAGCTGTGACATGTAGATTTCTTCCTCCAAATCACAATGAAGGAAAGTTGTCTTCACATCCATCTGTTCTACCTCCAAGTCATAAACTGCTGTGAGAGCAACAGGAATTGAATGGATGTCAACTTTGCAATGGGAGAGAAGATCTCACCATAATCTATACCCTCCACTTGTGAATACCCCTTCACAACCAATCTGGCCTTATACTTCTCAACACTACCATCTGCACCAATCTTCTTCTTGAACACCCATTTGCATCCAACGGGTTTCCCTCCATGAGGCAAAGGCACCAAGTCCCAAGTTTGATTCTTTTCCAAAGAAGCCATTTCATCCTCCATGGCCTCCTTTCAGGACCCTGCATCTTTCATGTCCAAAGCCTCTGATACAATTCTAGGTTCATTATTGTTAGTGAGTAAAGCATACGCACAACTAGAATTAAGCAATGTAAAACCAAACCTTTTAGGTTGCTTTCTTATTCGTGTAGACCTCCTCAAGGGTTGAGGTTGAGGTTTAGCTTCTTCATCTGAGCTTTCAGAGTTGCTAGAGCTCTCCTCATCATCAAGTCCAACATTTTCTTTCTGTTTAGTCTTCTCCGGGGTAAGAGGAAACTAAACAACATCCTCTTTCTTTACCTTTTCTTCTAGCTATAAAATAGTGGAAGAAGGTGTAAGCTCTTTGAAGACAACACTTCTGCTATACAACACTTTTTCAGCCACAGGGTCCCAAAGCTTGTATCCTTTCACACTAACACCATAGCCAATGAAGATACACTTAACAGCCTTGTTCTCCAACTTTGACCGCTTCTCCCTAGGCACGAAGATGCCTTATTGAAGTCTTTCTACCAGACCACACCTCCATGGGTGTCTTACCAACAAGAGCTAATATATGAGATTTATTTACCAGATAGCAGGTAGTGGCAATAGATTTAGCCCAAAACATTTGTTCTAGGCTAGCTCTACTAAGCATACTCCTAGCTTTCTCCATCCATGTCCTGTTCATCCTCTCTGCAACTCCATTTTTCTATGGGGTGTATGGAGTTGTCTTGTGTCTTTCAATCCCAAGTTCCTTTCAATATTTATTGAATTCTATAGAACAGAACTCACCACCATTGTCAATTCTCAAACATTTAATCTTTTTACCAGTTTAATTTTCAGCAAAGGTCTTAAACTCCTTAAACTTGCTATAGACTTTAGATTTTCTTCTGAGAAAATAAATCCATGTCCTTCTACTATAATAATCTATAAAAGATACAAAATATAGAAACTTTGATAACAAAGGAACATTAACAGGACCAAACACATCAGAATGAATAAGGTCCAACACACCATAAGACTTATGAGAACTTGAGTAAAACTGAACACGGTTTTGTTTTCCATAAATGCAATGTTCACAAAAGTCAAACTCAAGATTACAATAATCTAAACCCTCAATGAGGTTCTTATTTTTTAGAGTACGCAGACTCTTCTCACCAATGTGGCCAAATCTCTTATGCCATAACATTATCTTTTCAGTAGGAAGTTTAACTTCTAATGCACGATTACAACCATCAAGACTAGAAACAATAGGTTTCTTCCCTACTCTTTCAGATGGGTGGGGATGAAGTGACTACTGCCCTCTTCCTTGAGTCAGAAGAACTATTGCATTGTGAAATGCATGCCTCTAGCTGAAACATATTACCTCTCCTAGTACCCTTAGCAAGCACCATAGCTCCTCTAGTCATCTTACATCCTTCTTTTGAAAAGACAACCTGCACACCTACATCATTCAAACTACTTACAGAAAGTAGGTGCTGTGCTAAGCCTGGGATGTGCATAACCCCAGAGATCCCCTTCACTCGACCATCACAGAATCAAATAGAGACTCTTCCACAACCAACAATCTTTAGATGAGAGTCATTACCCAGATACACATTTCCACCATCCAACTCCTCATACTTAGTGAACTAGTCTTGATGCGAGGTCATGTGGAATGATGCACCAGAGTCTATTAGCCACACATCATTAGATGCATGGGTTGCTAAGGCTGCGATGAAAGCATCACCATCATCTTGTGACTTGTCAAAATCTGAATCAGGAGCTTTCTTCTTCTTCTTCTTCTTCTCCTCGTTGCATTCCTTTCAGAAATGCCTAGTTTTTCCATAGTTCCAACAAAGAGCCTTGGACTTTCTAGGAGATTTTGATCTCCCATGGGATTTGGATCTACCCTTCTCAGCTTTCTTGTCCTTCTTCTTCCCTTTCTCCTTGGTTTTTCCATTAACTACAAGGGCCTCTTTGGCTGCCTTAGAAGACTTTCTCTGCATCTCTTCAGACAATAGTGAATAAACCACTTCTTCCATTTTGAATGTAGATGTGGTGGTTCCAATAGCCATGACAAGATGATCCCATGAGTCCAGTAGAGAACAAAGTAGGGTCATGCACCGATCCACCTCCTCCATCTTCACACCAATAGATGTCAATTGTGCAACCAGCATGTTAAAGGTATTCATATGTTCAGTGATGGATCCTCCATCCTCTATTCAAAGAGAATACATCTTCTTTATTAGGAAAAGTTTATTAACTAGGGATTTGGCTTGATACACCTCCCCCAACTTCCAAAGTAGTTTTGCAATAGTCTCCTCATGGACATTTAACATAACAGAATCAACAAGACTAAGTCTTATGAGACCCTTAACCTTCTGATCCTTGAGATCCCACTCATCTTTTGACATTGCAACTAGTTTAGTTCCATTAACACTTTCCCAAAGGTCTTAGTCTACAAGCATGTCTTCCATCTTGAGCTTCCATAGCTTGAAATTAGTGCCATTGAATTTCTCCACTTCAAATCTTCTAGATGTGCTTGCCATCTCCTTGCTGCAATAAGATACAAAATACTCTGCACAGACTCCCACTCAACCTAAGATCAGCTCAAAAAAAACCCTACCCAACAACTAGGACCAAAGGTGATCAAGCTCTGATACCAACTGAAAGGAAGCTAGGTGTGCAAAAATCGCTTCCTACACTAATCTAATGAGGAATTCAATTTTATCCTAACTATTACAGCACTGTTAAACCATTAAATGAGATATTGTAGCAAAACACAAGAACCAGAAAGTAGATAGAAGAAGAGAGACAAAGATTTACGGTGGGGAAAACCCTTATCAGGTGAAAAACCCCACTTAGAAACCTGTACAATGTATTAACAAATCTGAAAGAATGTTTACAATACACTTGCAATGCAAGCTTCAATGGTCTTCAACACTCGTATCTAGAGTCAATCCAGCACCATAACAGTACCTATAAAACCTATGATACAACTGCATATCCAAGCACCTGTTTATATAGAAAATACAAGGCAATATTGGACCTTTCTTGGAATGGGCGTCCAACTTGGCCTCATGGCCCAAAACCCATGCCTAAGGACACTTGGTCAACATTGTAGAATGTACCTGACACTTGTCCACAACTCCCATCCCAAAGGGGTCACCTATTTCTAAAATGGGCTATGATAGATGCTCTTACGACACTTACGACCATCATAGAATCTGTCATAGCGGTTACAACTTACAGTTGTAAGAGAATCTCTCATACATAGGCTATAAATAGCATATTCTCTTACATGTCATAGTCCACCTTGGGGTACCCAAATATGCCTTTTTCAAAGATGCTTTATGACACATGTCTTCACCTATCTTACATGCTTCTATTTCTGACTCTTACATGTCATAGATTCATCATAGGAATCCATCATAACCATTTCGGTCAAACATTCCCTTACACAACATGGAAGATGCCGACACATGGAAAAATGCTCCTACCACAAAGTGAGATGCCTATCTCCTCATGTGAGGAAAAAATTACTGTCATGTCCCCTTTCTAAAATAATTAATTAATGGTCAATATTAACCCATCTTATTCTTCCATGGGTTAATTGGGCAAGCATAGGAAGAATAAATATTTAATATTTAATATTGTCCAACTAATATCTATTTCTAGAGGATAATTAAATATTAAATTAAATATTTTGAGACTCAAAAAGGGGCATTGGGTTTGGTGAGGTGTCCATTTGCATGAAGATTTCGAAAATCTTGGTAAATCACAAGTGGCGGGGGATTTTATGACAACGTATGACAACTTATGACAACTGTCATACCCCAAAATAGCAAGGAATAAAGGAAAAACATGGGAATCTTGGATTTCCCTCTCTCCCATGAAATATTGGTACAAAATATGTAATTTTGGTGATTTGGGGCTATTGTTGATTTGATATTTTTCTCTCAAACTTGCAGATTTGCAGATTGTAGCTTCAATGGACGAAAACCCATTGGAGTAAAGAGGCTTGTGGATGAAAACCCATGAGTTTCAGGTGGCCAAAGGATGTAAACCCTTTGATCACAAAGAGTAGCTTCATCCAGAGGTTGCACAAAGCTTTGAGGATTGAGTAGTTTCCGGCAGTTTCCGGCAGTGTCCATTGTTTGTGTGTGCAGGTGTTCTTGTGTTGCCGTGGTAGTTCCAGAAGTGTTGGGAAGAGTTGCTGTTGTTGTTTACTTTGGTTTCCTATGTATTAGCTGTAGATTCTTATTTTCTAATGTCAAAGATAGTATTGGAGGTTGTGGGTAGAGTTGTGTTGATTTTAGCTTTGTGGGTCAGAATACCCAATTTGTATTTCAGCATTATTGTGAAGTTTTGGTGGTGTAGTTTGCTACTGAGTGCTGTAGGTTTTGCTGTTGCTACTTTAATGATATCAGATCATATTTCATGTACTTTCCATCTAAAAATTAAACAATATCAGTTTGGGTGTCTTTTGGTGTATTTTGGTGATTGACGGTGTTGGCAGTTTTTGTGGGTTTGATCATATTCGCTCCAGATTTGGGATTTTGGTTGCTGTTTATGTTATGGCTGTTATGACAGTCCAAAATGATGTAAAATCCATTTAATATCAGATCAAATCAGTTCCATTAATTTCTGGGCAAGTTTGTGTTAGTTTGGCGTTGTTATGTGCATGACTAGCTTGCTAGTCTTGGTGAAATTGTTGTATGTTTTCGGTGAAAGTAATTAATTCATTTCAAGATCTGATTTTAAATTGAAATATTTCAGTTGGGTACATTACAGTGGTATCAGAGCTAAGATCTTGCCATCCTGTAGGGTATAAAGCTAATTTCTATACAGAAAGATGAAGACATTTCAGGAATCCATGATGGAAATGATGCAAGAATTTCAAAAATCTCAGAAGAATCTATTAGCATTGATGAAGGATCTAGAAATAAAGAAAATATTTTTGAAGAAAAAACTAGCAAGTGTTGAAGAAAAACTAGAAAAGGTCAAGGAAGAAATGGTGAAGGTGGAGCATAAAGAAAAATCAGATTTGCAAGAAATTGAAATGAAGAAAAACTTGGAGAAATCCACCATAAATTTTGAAAGTAAAAATTGTTTGGAAATAGAAGATGTTTATTTTACTTCTAATGATTGTAAATATCAGGAAAATATTGATGAAGTTGGGGAGGAAAAGTCATCTATTGTTAGTTGTGAAGAGCCCAAGATGGATGGACATGCACCAATTCATGCACTATCTTCTGAACATCCAAATGGTGAGCTATTGTTTGATTTGCATAGTAGCATTGTAGATGGGTATGCATTTGAGAAGAATATTTTAGATAGTCCTAATTCAAGGGTTTTGAATCACAAAAATGGAGTTGTTGAGGCTATCTCAATGAACTCTCTTTTAAGAAATGAGGATGAACATATTATTTGCAGCCCAAGGTATGAAAATATTTCAAATTTGTCTCCTTCTATGTCACTACAAAATTCTTGTCATCATGGAAAGCATGCTAAAAAAGGTGATAGAATGAGGGATACAACTTGCAATATAGGGCATGAGTACTCTTTGAGACAAGTCCAAAATTGTGTTTTCATATGGGATCCAAGTAATCTCTTGAGGATTAAAGTAGTTAGAGGCACTATTGAGTTCCCTATCTCATCTATTTGGAATGAAAGGAAGTTAATGAGGATCCATATAGGGTTTGTTGTGCTTTCTAATCACATTATGAAGGATCAATGTTCACATTTTATGGATCACTTGTGCAATCCAAGTACCACACTTGAAGAAAATATTTTGGGTAATGGTCAAATGGAGATAGGCAAATTGAGATGCTTATCATGGCAATGTGGTAAGGAAAGAAGGTGTCAATTTGATGTTGTCAATTTTATTACTGAGCATGGCATAGTACTTTCAGGACCAAGCTTCATACAGGTTTTCTACCATTGGGTGTATGGAGGAGTTTACAAGAAGGATAAGATTCAAAAAGATGGCCTCATTGTTACTAGCATCAAGAAGGTTGCAAAGATATCATGTTTGGGTCATATCAACGAAACTGCAAACATGAAGGAGAATGGAATTCAAGAAGTATTTGATGAGCCAATGAAGGTACCCAACTCTTATCTTATTTTTTTCATTTCAGATCTCTCACATCCTTTTGTGGAAGGATATGATGTTTCATGGGAAGGTGATTGGGCTTCATTCAAATTAAGAACATGAAGTTGATAGCTGTAGGAAATGGGTTTTCTATTTATAGTAGAAGATTCCAGTATGTTTTAGAGTTTTCTATGGGTTGCATTGAGTACTTGTGCTTAACACTTGCTGCACTATGTTTTTATGATGAGGAGTGCAAAGATGACCCTATTGAAGAATATGCACATGAAATGGACATCTTTCTAGGTATAGATGTCAAATTTCAGCTTGCCAAAATTTTCAAATCAGCAACCTATGTAGGAAATATCAATTTGATCATACATGAGCATGAGGAAAATAATGTGAAGGATCACATGGTTCTATGGTTGCAGCCTAAGAGTCAAATGCAAGGAGCCATAGGATGTCACTTCCGATATGACTATGGTAATGGAGTAATCTTGAGTTCTGGTAAGAAACACAATCTACTTTATGTTATTCAATTGCTTCCAAATCCACAAAGAATGGTGTTTAGTAATATGTTCCCAAGATCACCATTAGATAGAAGATTCCAACATGTCATAGAGTTGGAAATTAATTTTCATCAGAAAAATTTGAGGAAGAATGATGTCACATATTTGGGCTATGTCACTAGTGCTCAGGGCATACATGAGGATGCAAGACAAGAAGCATTGGAAGGGATTGAAAAGGTAAACAACTCATGTTATGTACTTATAATTTCAGATTTCTTACAAGCATTGTTTATAGGATGTGATGATTTAGGAAAAGGAGTTGTTTTGGTTATAATGCAAAGGAGAAACTCCATAAAATTTGAAAGCATGAAGCACAAAGATTCAAGAGATAGTCTCAAGTTCTTTTCAAATCCACTTGTCTTGTATGATCAGCAACAAAAATAGAATTTCAGAAGTATACAAATATTTGTGGAGAGATTTTCAGTCCTTTCATGGTTGTCCACCAATCCTACATCAGTCACATTGATGATTATTACACAGGTTTGCCATTTTTGTAGTTGTTACATCATTTGCATGTTGCTGATTTTGATAAATTCAGTTATGAACAACTGTAGATTGATGTGTTTGGAGGAAGTATCCTTGCATGTTGATGTGACAAGAAGGTCTACAATATTAGTGAACACTAATCAATCCATCATAACACTAATTTGGAGAAGATTCAGGGAAGTTGTTCCAGTAGTGCAGTATGTGAGTGTTGCTTGTAGGTTTGCAATGAAGTTGTGTGAAGATTTGGGGGTTTTGTGTATTGGGGAATGTGTTGCTATTGTAGATCAATTTCATGCTACTATAGATCATTTCATATCGTTATTTTCCCCACTCATATCAGCTTCAGAAGTTGTAGTTTTTGTCTTTCAATTTGGAGCAAAACAATGTTGGCAATATTGTGTGATTTGGAGTTTTTATTTGACAGTCATGGGATTTTTATGTTATGGACATTATAACATGATTCTTGCATTGGTGTATATGAAAATGTATGGTAATCCTTGGAATAAGAGTGATGAGTCACAGAAATGGGCTGACAAGTTGGTGCTTGTAGATGGCCTCATTTGGCACAAGGATAGAATCTTTCCAAATTTTTACACTAAAATGCAGCAAAATATTTTGTGGAGGAATCTTGAGGAGGGAGTTCTCAAAAATGCCAAGGAGTACAGCATCTTCCATAATGATATGGTAAATCATGTTGTTCTAGTAAGTTTGTTGCAGCCATTGCTTACCTCTTATCAAGATTGGAAAAGTGTTTACATGGACATCATCTTCTATTTCGATGAGTTGTTGTTTAGAGATTTATTTTTTGATGATTTGTGGTGTATATGTTGCTGTTATATGATGCTACTTGTTGCTCCTCTACTGAACACTTGCTGTTATAAATCAGTCCATGAATATGAAAGCAACACCTCTCAGGTTGAGGTAAAGTATGGGCCAATTGTTGTGCATTCCTGCAATGTATATTTCAGTACTTTGGAGGTGAGAGAAGTAACTATTTCTCAGTTTCATATTTGCTGTAATGGAGAGTGCATTGATAGTTATATCAGTCCTAGAAGTAGAAAAAAACATATTTATATCATTGGGAGAAGTTGCAGGAGTTTCAATTTTGTCTTATCTCATGCTAGTGCATTTGACAAGTTTACTAAATCTTTGTGGGAATATGTGGATCAGTTGGAGTATGAGAAAGAATGCATCAAATACTTACATATCCAAGAGCTCAGATTGCATAGATATTATTGTTTGATTCATGGTATTGGTAGAAATGAATCTGAGTTTTCAATTTTTCACAATGTTCTATGGCAAGAATTGCAACATCTCACAGGTACAGGATCAAGGCTTTCTATGCAGTATAACATAATTTGGAAGCATCATGGTTTTAATTGCTTGAGGACAAGCAATTTTGAGGAGGGGAGATTTGTCATGTCCCCTTTCTAAAATAATTAATTAATGGTCAATATTAACCCATCGTATTCTTCCATGGGTTAATTGGGCAAGCATAGGAAGAATAAATATTTAATATTTAATATTGTCCAACTAATATCTATTTCTAGAGGACAATTAAATATTAAATTAAATATTTTGAGACTCAAAAAGGGGCATTGGGTTTGGTGAGGTGTCCATTTGCAAGAAGATTTTGAAAATCTTGGTAAATCACAAGTGGCGGGGGATTTTATGACAACGTATGACAACTTATGACAACTGTCATACCCCAAAATAGCAAGGAATCAAGGAAAAACGTGGGAATCTTGGATTTCCCTCTCTCCCATGAAATATTGGTACAAAATATGTAATTTTGGTGATTTGGGGCTATTGTTGATTTGATATTTTTCTCTCAAACTTGCAGATTTGCAGATTGTGGCTTCAATGGACGAAAACCCATTGGAGTAAAGAGGCTTGTGGATGAAAACCCATGAGTTTTAGGTGGCCAGAGGATGTAAACCTTTTGATCACAAAGAGTAGCTTCATCCAGAGGTTGCACAGACCTTTGAGGATTGAGTAGTTTCCAGCAGTGTCCATTGTTTGTGTGTGCAGGTGTTCTTGTGTTGCCGTGGTAGTTCCAGAAGTGTTGGGAAGAGTTGCTGTTGTTGTTTACTTTGGTTTCCTATGTATTAGCTGTAGATTCTTATTTTCTAATGTCAAAGATTAGTATTGGAGGTTGTGGGTAGAGTTGTGTTGATTTTAGCTTTGTGGGTCAGAATACCTAATGTGTATTTCAGCATTATTGTGAAGTTTTGGTGGTGTAGTTTGCTACTGAGTGCTATAGGTTTTGCTGTTGCTACTTTAATGATATCAGATCATATTTCATGTACTTTCCATCTGAAAATTAAACAATATCAGTTTGGGTGTCTTTTGGTGTATTTCGGTGATTGACGGTGTTGGCAGTTTTTGTGGGTTTGATCATATTCGCTCTAGATTTGGGATTTTGGTTGCTGTTTATGTTATGGCTGTTATGACAGTCCAAAATGATGTAAAATCCATTTAATATCAGATCAAATCAGTTCCATTAATTTCTGGGCAAGTTTGTGTTAGTTTGGCGTTGTTATGTGCATGACTAGCTTGCTAGTCTTGGTGAAATTGTTGTATGTTTTCGGTGAAAGTAATTAATTCATTTCAAGATCTGATTTTAAATTGAAATATTTCAGTTGGGTACATTACAATTACAAGTTGTCATAATCCATGTAGGATTGACACATCACCGTGCCACATCCCACAATATGACAATTGGAATTTACAAATATTTACAACATAGGCAATTAAATAATAAATACAAACATTAACAATGTAAGGAATTACCAAGGTTGATACACCTTAATTCCCAACATACAAGACCTATGACAACAAATTATCTAGCATAACAGCCCAGAAGAACAGCAAACAACCACCTTTTTATCTTTGATTCATGTATATATAGCACTTTTCATCAATTCTGCAGTTGTAGGTTTTGAAAATTTGGTCAACTAGCATTTCCCAGGCACCCACACTACATTAAAATTTAGCTCAGAAGCCCTATCAAAAGAACATTAGAAAGGGACGACAACCATGCTCTGATAGGCCTGCAAAGTGTAGAGGAAGATTTCCCATATGCAGCGGTGTCAGGCACATTGAAGAAGGAAGGTCTGAAATCCTTCCATGTACCAGCAAAATCCATTTTGTAGCTTCTTGTACAATGTCATTGAAGGATTTAACTGTTTCAACTACCTGATTCTGACTTTTCTGCAATATTTGTACTTTAGATATTTATTCTCTCTACAACAACAGAAAATGTGTCTTTCAAGCTTTTACAACACTTTAAAATATTTAAATTTCTTTAAACATTCTAAAGCATTATATCATATTCCATTAATTTCACCATTCTGGCCTTTTATTCTACCTTATTGACAAAATCTCATTTTTATGAACCAAGCCTGCCTCTGCTTCTACTTTTGCCTTATCAGAAAAATCTCTATTTTAGAACTATTTCTCCTTAGCTCTTTATCTTCTATTTTTCCTTCTTGGCAAACCTCCCCATTCATGAACTTGACTTGCCTTTTCTTTTGCCTTATTAGCAAAAAATCACTTTTCAGAACTTTCACTATCTCTTGCTCTTTGGGCCCCTATATTACCTTATCAGTGATTTTTGAAAATCACTAACCTATCGGCAAGTTGTCCCTTTGGCTGATTTCCTGACTAGCCGGCCTTTTATGACTTTTTTCACCTTATTGGTGAATTTCTCCTTTTTAGAACTTGGCCATCTCCTTCCTCCTTCTTTGCCTTGTCCAAAAATTACATCGTTGGTGAACCTCGAGAATCCTGAACTAGTTGGTGAGTTTCCCATTTCACCAACCTCCTGACCAAGTCTTTTCTTGCCTTAGCCAATTCTTCTTTAGTCAACGAACTTTCCCTTTTGCTAACCATCTCCCTTTGGGCATTTTTCTCTTCTCCTTTTGTTGACAAATCACCTTGTTGGTGAACCTTGGAGAATATGAACCAATTAGTAGGTTTTTCTTTTTTCTAATTCATCGACGAAGCCTTTTCTTTACCTTTGCCTTAGACATTTGAGCCTCTTTTCTATTTCTGCCTTAGCTCCTTCTGCCTTCATCGGTGAATTCATTGATCAGTGAACTTGCTGATTGGTGAACCTAAGGTTTGCCAAACCTTAAGTTTGCTAACAAAGGAAAACTTTGTCTTTCTTTTTCTACTCAAAAGATGCTCCCACTTCTCGCCACCTTACTTAGTCGATGAATTCGTCGATCGGTGAACCTAAGGTTCGCAGAACCAAACTTTTGCCGATAAGGCAAAACTTCTCCTAAGTTAAAATTTTTTTCCTTCCTACTTTGCGTCTGCATATGCTTTCCTTAGTCAGAAAACCAACAAACCAGCAAACTATTGAACCAAAGGTTCACCAAACTAAAATTTTGCTGACTAAGACAAAATAAAAGGCAAAAAACTTAAAATTTCTTGGGGATTTTTTAGACTTTTCTAAGGGAAATCTCCTTCCATTTTAAGTATCTTAGATCATAAATTTTTGATGGAAGAAGGGATTTTTGGGATATTTTGGATTTGGGCAAAATATTACAACAATAAGTTTAGAAAGGTAATAATGATTAGGTTATTGCATGTACAATACCTAGATAATCTTGACAAGTGTAAAAGTTGCAAGTTTTATAGAAAAGAACAATCATGATTTTATGACATGGGATAGAATTAAATCTAGGATAATGATGAAGTGTGTGTAAGTTATTTGGATAATATTAGTCAATTTCATGATTTGATCAAAAAGATCAGGGACTATATAAAAAACAACAATGTAATATAACATAAATGTAGGACATGATTAGAAAAGTTGGAAGGTTTAGAAAGGAAAGTGAAATAAATGCCAAAAAACATTACAAGTGTGAGATTTGAATTGAGAGGATGTGATGGCATAAACTCAAAGAAATATTTTTAATGATCATGTGGTTTGCACTTTTTGTGATTAATTTGGAAATATTGAAGAATGAGTATTTAATAACCCAAGGGTTGTCAAAATTATATATAATGGTAACATTTTGGGAAGGAATTTGTAAAAGTCTCCATGATCATCATGAAACTAAAACTTTTGTGGTTTATAGACAAAAATATTACACTTGGAGAATGAGTTTAAGTGCAGAGAGTAAGATAATCACACTAGATTTGAAGGCATGTACTACCAAGAAGAGCAGGATGAGATCATGATTTTGGTAAAGGATAAAGGATAGAAGACCCACAACTAAATAGTGATGAGAGATCAATGGGAGGAGAACAAGTTCTCAAAATAATGGAGCATGAACTTATGAGTGCCAAAAATTTCAATGTCATAATCTAGAATAAGGTTTGTGAATGCATTGTCAAAGAATATGTTGATAATCAAGGGTGAATGTATAGGTAGTGGAATATCAAAGGCCTTGCACTACTACCTATAGGGATACTCAATCTATGAAAAATCACTTATTTTTGGATGGCCAAGCATTAGTGCAGTTTTTAGAGAGACAATTTCACAACAAAATCATGTACCTTAGGGAGAAAACATGATCCCCATAAATCCAAAGCCAATCTTTGAGCTCATTGTGTTGTTGTGCAATCAAATACAATAAAGATAACAAACCACCATTCAAGGATTTAGGATAGATGTTTTAAACTAGATAGAGTGATGACTTGGTTTCTCACTTGTTACAAAGTGAAAGGGGATCATGAAAAATAAAAGTTTGGGATATATTCCAAACTGTAGGGTCTAAGTGACATGTGTCCTAATAGGGATGAAATTATTTTGCAAGGACAAAGATAAATGTATTACTCTTGGAAGCACTTGGGAAATTTATAAGTTTGGAGAGTAAGGAGTCATTTATGACTACTACACCTATTTTCCAATGACATAGTCAAGAATGTGCAAGTGGTTTGGGATGAAGGTGATCTTTTATTATAGCACCTTACTAATTCTACATATCATTTAATACTATGGGATGCCATTGAGTGAAGTATTAGGCATTCCAAACAAACTACTAACACTACACTTATGAGACTTGATGCTCATGATAATGTGAGGAGAGATATACCACTAGCATATGAAACTAATTAATGAATGGTACCACTCCTTGCAACTCTAATTTTTTAAGTAGCACAAAGTCACCCCTAAGCTTTTAGCTTCTAATTTGGGAGTTAAGTTTGAGATATACCTACCTTTTATGTTGATAATCCTTTCCTAAATCCATAGTGATTGACAACTAAGAACCCTCCCATATATGTTGACAACAATGCATGGTTATTGATAGGGGCATTGTTAATGGACAACATCACACCCACTTGGATTGTTGTGTAAACCATTACAACAAGTGCTAATAGCAAGCACTTTTTTCTTGCATGACACTTTGGATCCTTTAGGAGATGTAGGAACACAATTTTCCTAAGTGACTTAATAGATAACAATTGATATTGAGATGGGAAAGGGCATAGAGGAGGTTGGAGGTGGCACATGCATAGAATAATACCAAATAAAGGTAAGGGAGTTATTATAGAGAAAAACCCTCCATAGAGAAAACACACATGGATAACAAGTATCAAAGTTTTCAAGGGCCTTTACGTGGAGATCAACTAGCAAAGAAAAGGCCACAAACACCACCAATGCAGGTGGAGTAGAGAAAGGAAACACTAGTGTAACATCTCAAGTGAACAAAATACCTATCACAACAACTACTCACAATATAAGAAATTGTTGGGAATCGAATGCCTAATACAACTGAATGATAGACTAGGATATTAGAACACCTAAAGATTATATGATTAAATTCAATTATGTTTATTATACAATTCAATTTAAGAAACAATGAAGGAAGCACATGAAGGATTACACAAACCACAAAAAACATGAGACATTGATTTACGTGGGAAATCCTTTCAGAAAAAACCCACTAGCAAAAGGACAATAACAATTATATTCATGCCAAAGATGGTAAAAAGAAAGCCAAAAAAAGTGAAGTTGGTTTGAGGACTATGGATCTAGAGGCTAAGAAAGGGTTAGATACTCCCCAACAGAAAAAAGAGGTCGAAGTTGTTAATGTCAAGGAGAAGGCTGTGGGAAGGGAAAATACTGAGAGAAGACCTAGCATTCACAAGTCATCTAGGCTGGCCAGTGGGAAGCCCCAGGTGTTGAAAATAGTCAACTATTCCTCTACTTTAGATCATGATGACCCTAAGAATGAGATGGAAATAAGGGAGGTTAAGACTACTCCAGTGTAGGAACAAAAGGGAACAAGCCACTTTGACTCAATGAGTAATTCATTTTATGACACTGAACATGAGGAGACTGAGATTCTTAAGACCCCTGATAAGGAGGTGGAGAGAGCCAGGGAGGTTGAGCCTAACAAGAAACTTGTGTAGGAGCTTGATAATGTTAAGTCCTGGGGCTCATCCATGGAAAATAAAGTTCAAGTGTTGGTGACTGCTTGCTTGAAGGTCTTCCACAGTGCAGCCAATACCTTTTCTATTCTGCAGGATGAGTATACCACTGGTGTTGATGCTGTGTTCAAGAACAAAGAGGAGTTGATCAAGAAGATTAAAGATGATTGGAAAGATCTATTGCATTAGACTTTTATCTTATGTTCTGACCTCTTAGTTTCCTTTTTAATATTGTTATGAACTTTTGCTGCTAATCAGTTATTTTTGTGCTGCTCGTGGCCTTTGGCCTGTTTTACTGCCTGTGGGGCTTTTTATTATCAGGATCTGCACCCATGTTTGTAGCTTATCAATACCAAAAACAATTATATTCATGAGAAATATTACATCGAATACAATAAGTATCTCTTGAAAAGTATCTTAATCTATAGACTATAGGATACAAGGTCTCACAACAAGTATTAAAGTAATGTTTAGTTAGTATTGGTCAATTAGCTTTTAGTCTTAAGGTGTAATAAATTTGTTCCAACTTTAGGATATTCTTTATTCTTTATTAGTTTATTCTTTTATTCCACATTCCTAATGTGGCTTGTCAATTTATTATCATTTTATACAAGAAGGATTTCATTTCTTATTTTATTTATCAAATATCTTGGTAATCATTCTATGTTTATTTTTTTAAAATATGGTATTAGAGCCCAAGTATGACTTTAGTATAAGTGAAAGTGTAAAGACCTATGGACATTTGTCAACAATGACAAATCGAGGGATCACTCATAGCATTGTCAAAGAACCAAAAGGGTTTGTACCTACTGAACTATATGAAACCATATCAAATCATCAAAGGCAAAAAAATTACAAAATTTGTTCATTAAAAAATCATGAAATTTATTTATTAAATTTCACATATTCTTTATTAAATTTTTTTTGTAGGGTTTCTATATGAAATCATGCCACTTTTTCATCTAAAAATCATGATGGAGGGTTTTATTCAAAAATGTGGGTATTTTTCAAGGAAATCATGCCATCAATAGAGGAAATTTTTGGCCTATTTTCTTGTCAAAATCATGAGTTGTTTATACACCAAATCGTGATAGATTTTTTCACAAAATCGTGCCCATATTTCTTCTATAAAATTGTAGGTTTATTTTATTCAAAGTTATGCCAGTGTTTTTTTTGTAGATTTTTCAATGTTTTTTGTGGAAAAAGAGGTCATGCCAAGGTTTGTGTAAAAATCATGGAATTTCTGCATAGGAAAATTATTATTTTTTGTAAAAATCATGACTCATCTAAATAGTTTTGTGACTATGAGCAACCAACAAATCAACTATTTGAGCAATTAACATGCATCATCATTCAAGGTATTTGAAGAGGTTTGGATAAAAAGGTAATCGCATGTCATTTGTTTTATCTTCTAATTTATTCAATTTCTTTCTCATATACATTCTAGCATGCCCAGTGGGACTCACTTCGTTTGATCATTTTTTGCAGATTTTTGTTATAAAAATTTGTGTTTCTCTAACCCCCATTGTCAAGTTTTGCAAGTGATTGTTATAGGTTACCTCCTAGGCTAAAACATACATCACAGTTACATCCAGAAGGGCCAAGAGGTGAAGAAAAACATATAATTTGACCCTTTTTGTGTAGGTGAAATTTGAGCCAATGTTTGTAGGGTGATGAACAGCTTTTCTAGCAGTGAATAGTATTTTTGGTAGTTATTTTATAAAGGCACCAAGAGTTATTTTTTCATTGACCGACATAAGAAAACCCTATTTTTGTAACTGACAAAAAAAGCTTGATAAAAGCGGCTAAGGGTTAGGGTTTTGATTGATATTGTATTGCAGCATTTGCAGCGGTATTGAGTTGCAGGGATTGTTGGTTGTAATTGGTTTGATTTACTACATAATAATATTGGACTCTCTGTTTGGTGGATGTAGCCCTATTTTGGGTGAACCACGTTAAAACTTGTCTCTCGCTGTTATTAATTCTGTGTATTTCTATTCCTTTGTTTAATCTTTATTTGCATTTAATTGATATCTTCTGTCAACTAACCCTAACAAGAACATTAACAATTCCAACATCAAACCTAATCACCACATCAACAACCTCCATATCAATCCTATATATCCACCCCATCAACCTTATATCAACCTTCAACACCCTACATTTCATCCCCATCCACAACATATCAACCTTCAACCTCATATCAATATTTACCTTCATATCAATCTTCATCCCCTTATACATCCATGCCATCATACCTATCCAAGCAATCCATACCTTCAACTTATCCATCTCCCAAGCTTTGTCATGCTAACTTTGATCAAGGGAACACCAATCTAGCACACCTCATAAATGAAATCCAAAACCTATATCAACAACCATTTCCCCATCCAAATCCCCCACCCCCTAGTCCCCACCCTCCAATCACTCCATCACAATATCCCTCCAACCCTATCAACCTTAATCCATCATCCTATGTATCTCCCAATTCATCAAACCCTATCACCAATTCACCATCTAATCCACCATCAAACCTCCCAAATTTTAAGCCAAGAGCACCCAATGAATCCTTGAGGGATTTTCTTTGAAGAAAAAGAGAAGCTAGGGAGTCCTCCCAATCTTCCACCCCTCCAACACCACCATCTAATCCAACACCTATCCTTGAACCCATCCAAGAACCATCACTCCCTAATCCCATCACCCACCTATCCAATCCTAATCCCAATATAAGCCATCCACCAAGTCCTAATCCTAAACCTACCACTCCATCTACTCTTATTGTTCATCCCCTATATTGTTCATTCACCCTTACCCTTGCAAAGGATGTGATCCATTAGCTACTAGCTAGGAACAATTTATCCCTATGTCCAACACCTATCATTATGCCTATCCAAGAGCCCTCTATTAACATGCCTAGCCCTTCAACCCCATCATGTGACCCATAAGCCATCGAGCCTATTCAAGAGCCTCCCATCATGAGCCCAAATCAAAGTCCATCATACTCTCTTATGGATGAATACCCAGAACCTATCAAACTTGTCCAAGAGCATCCCATTTTCACTTATATGAAGCCCCAAGAGTTATATCAAGAGTACGACCCTAAGCATGTGGAAATGTTGAGTCCTAATCCTAATCAAGATCAAATCCTCTCCATCCACTCCGTCTATAACCAATTTATTTTCTATGATCAAGATGATATCCTTGAAGAGCATATCTATGAACACCTTGATGCTATCCATAATCCCATACGCATCCATGAGCAAGATATCCAAATTGCTCCAATCTATCCTCCATCTAGCTCCATCCATGATCTACAAAAATCCACTCCCCTTGATGAGACAAAGGCCTCCCAAGCAAGCATAGAAGATCAAACCAATAATGATCCTTCCACATCCACCATCAACCCTATTCCAAATCTACCATCATATCCTATTGGTCTTACCACCTTCATCCATGAGTGTTCCTCCTTAGAACACCAACAACCATTATTCTCTATCTCACCTTCTCCATCCAATAAGGAATCTGTGTCTAGTGTTCCACCTATACCTAGTCCCATTGTCCACCACATGCTTCAAAACATGAACTACTAAGGTAAAGGCTTAGGCCTTCATCAACAAGGTATTTTGGAGCCCATCCATGTCAAGGTCCCTCCATGCTCATTTGGCCTTGGATACACACCCCAAGGTCAAGAATCTAAAGATGTTGGTACTTCCTCCATGCCTCCTAAGGCCACCACCTTCCATCGTAAACCCTATCATATACCTAAATCATATGTTGCCATTCCACCTCCATCATCTTATAAATTTCAAAAGCATGTGACTGTTCATCTTCCACTATCAACTTTACCTCCACTTCTTCCTACTCCTAATATCCTTCCATCGAATCTACCTCCACTACTTCCAACACCTTATCCATCCATCCATAAATCCTCTAAAAATCCTAATCATGGCCAACAAATGCACACATTGTCTAAACAAGGAACTTCCACCTACCCCACTCATTCCACCATACCCATTGGATTCAAAAGCAAAAATTTGGATGCCTCTACACATAAAGAAAAAAATACTACAAATGCAAAAATTCAAAGCAAAATCTATCCAAGCAGCAATCCAAGCCCATACCTCAAAAAGGAAAGGTCAAAACTAAATTGGTTTGGATCCCTAAGCAAAAAGAAGCAATCAAGTCTAATAAGGCATCCACTTCTCAAGAATCCCAATCCTCCTCTTCCATCCAAAAATCTCATTCCATCCAAAAGTCTCAAATTCCTCTATCCCACAAGAAAAATAAAAGTCATAAAAATACTAAGTCTATATGGGTACCTAAAGCACTTCATCATCCATCTCCTAAGCAAACAACACCATTGCTTCCTACGCCACCATCCCATTAAAAGCTACAATGTTTATCACAGTGTGTGCAACTGTTGGTCATGGTTCCATTTCATCACCTACACTTCCACATATCTCCATCTCCCCACCTTTCATCCACTATCCTACATATCTCACCCATCATATCCCTATGGTCCATGCTTTTGCATAAGCCTTTCACCCATCCCCTTGCATAAATCCATGTCCTAATCCATTAACGCACCTCCCATAATCCACTATCTACCTACTCCATCTTTCACTCAATCATCCTACCAACATCTATGAGCAACACTTGACATGGTCCATGCGACAACATGCATCTAACAGGACTATCACCGTCACGGAACTAGACACTTGAGTCCCTCCCACCCATATCCATCTATCCCACCAAAAGTCAAAAAAAAATGAATGAAAAAAGTAAAGAGAAATCCCTTCGTCCAACGGCGAAAACCTCGTAAATAGGTGCCTTGGATAAGTACCATGATGAAAACCTGGCAAATAGGCATCATGTGTAGATTGATCTTCTATGTCACCTACACTTGGGGGCACGTTGTCTCATCCTCCTATCGTGTTCCAAATTATCATTTTCTATCCTATCATACCATTCCTATCCTACCATCCTTATCTATCCACCTACACATACATACACCTATCCCATTGCATCGATTCATCTTCCCTTCCTCACCTTGATCTTGATAAAGATTGGGGGTAAAAATGTTGAAACATGCCTTGGATATCTCTTGACATACCTCATCCTTTCCATCCAATCCTATCATCATCCTTCGCCATAAGCTTTGTCATGTCAAATCCTACCTAGAATGGGGGCATTTTATTCCTATGCGACATAGTCTTTGGAGATCACATCTTAGCTCCATTATGAGACATACCTCCGTCCACTATAGCCTATCTTTTTACCCATTTATGTATCATAAAATTTCCATCTTATCACCCATCCTTTCATCCACCCAATCCTACATTTTCCTTGCACCTAGACTTGGTTTTCCCTTATCATTGGTATCTAGCATAAAGGCTATCCAAATTGTACATCCATGGACATTCCAAAACATATCAAAAACCCAAAAAAATCAAAACATATAAAAACCAAAAAAATCAAAACATATCAAAACCCAAAAAAATCAAAACATATCAAAACCCAAAAAAATCAAAACATATCAAAACCCAAAAAAATCAAAACATATAAAAACCAAAAAAAATCGACACATCTGAAAATCCAAAAAAATCATAACATATCCAAAAAATTCCAAAAAAAAAAATCATAGAATGTCCTAAAAAAATATAAAAACTAAAAAATACCAAAACATCATAAAATGTTCTGAAAAAACTATAAAAAAATCAAACCTATCAAATCAAAAGCAAATCAATCCAATCAATCCACTCATCACTCATCCTACCACCCTCAATAAAACAAAATTAGAACTACATCTCATCTCTATCGTTAAGTGCCTTATTCCCATGGATACAGGGTATGTAGGTAGTCTGGAGTATGAAGGAAGTGCCTAGATTCAGGCATAAGGTGATACCTTTATTTCATCTTCTTCCTTTATTTCAATCATCCTCTTCTTCATTCATCTCATCTTCTTCTATCATTCATCTCTCACATCATCAATAAACACCTAAAACTACATATCATCATGTCTCATCATCATAGTGCAGTGCCTTGATCCCGTGGACATGGGTATGGAGGTAGTTTGGAGTATGAAGGAAGTGCCTAGATTTAGGCATAGATGATATTCCTCTTTCTTCCATCTCTCATCTTCTTCTATCATGTATCTCCATCAATTCATCAATATTTCAAAACAATTCTTCCAAGCAATCATTTCCTCAAATCATCAATCTATCACTTCTTCCCATCATCCATCTAATAAATCCAAATGCAAGTCATCCTCAATCCATACCAATCAAGTCAATCAAGCTTGTCAAATTATCTAATCACAATCAATGGTCTTGATCCTAGCCTTGTGGTAAACCTAATCAATCATCAATCAATCAATTAATCAATCCATCCTTGTGTTGATCTAGGGATATATCATTCCCCACCATGACAACACTATCAATCAATCAATCAACAATTAATCATTGGTTTACATCTTGACAGGGGCAATATCTTGTTTGTTTTTGTATCATTTGTACATGCATGGTTGCTTTCTTGTGTGTGTTATCTTTTTATCTTACATTTGTATCGCATCTGTATCATTCTAGCTAATATTCATATCTTGTGTATGTTGGAATAGCTTCTTGCATTATCCTTTGCATCTAAGGTCACATCATACCTTTTGTGCATTAGGACTTTAATACTCTAAGTTTTCTTCCTCATACATCTAGACAAGGTTGTATTATGCTAGGGCACGAGACACATCATCACCTTGGTCCTCATACCCTAGTGCATAATGTCTAGTGCTATATCGAACATCATAATTGCTCACTTTCATTGCAGCATAACATATCATTCATTTCTTCTATCCATTTCCTTATCTTTCTCCCTTGACCAATCCATTCCATTTCGAGAGCCTACTTGTGTTTGTCCAACCTGCCTATCCTCTCGAGGGGGCATCCTCATCCTATATTTCCATCATCATCTTTTTCCTCTATTCCATACCTTAGCTTCTTTGAAATGATGTTACTTGACACAAATTTCATCATCTCGAACATCATCTCAAAGAGGGGCAAAATGTAGACACCCAAAAATATCCATCTCTTGCAACATTACATCATTTAGACATCTTGTAGCATGTTTTTCCCTAGGTACCCATGTTATCACCTAATTAGTTAAATAAATATTATTTATTTGACTAATTTCATTTATTCCCTTTCTATCCCATTATCCCTTCTTCTGTAATTAAATAAATTTTATTTATTTTATTATTCATGGCCTTTTAATCCTCTCTAATTAAATTTTTTTTAATTGTTTAATTAGTCATTTATTTATTTTCCTATAATTAAATAATTATTTATTTATTTAATTATCTTTCCACATCATCTCTCATCATAAATCCAACATTAATTAAATAAATTAAATATTTATTTAATTAATAAAATCCTAAAAATATCTTCCTACTTTCTTTCCAAAATTAAAACTCATGTGTATCTAATTAATTTATTTAATTAGATAATTGATCAATTATCCTCTCATCTTTTTCGAAGATTTATTTCTTTTTTGAGGATTTAAAACTAAAAGCATGTCTTTTTATCTTTTTCCTATCTTATCTTGATTTATTTCCTCTTTTAATAAAAAAAATCCAATCCTTATCTTATCAAATCTTCTTCCCTCCACATCAAAAATCAGCCCTTGTTTATAAATATGACCTCTCACAAGCCATTTGATATGCATCTAAGTTTGATATCCTTACTCTACTGAAATCTACTTCCAATCTTTCTTCCAATCCTCCAATCTTCTATCTATCTTCTTTCATCCATTTTCATCTATCATTTTCTATCATTCATCTTCCTATCAATGTTATGTTGTGACTGTGAGCAATCGACAAATCAACTATTCAAGGAATCAACATGCATCATCATTCGAGGTATTCGAAAAGGTTTGGATAAAAATGTAATCACATGTCATTTGTTTTATCTTCTGATTTATTCAAATTTTTATCTTATACAGTGGTGAACTGATTAAGTAGCACCTACTCCATGCCAGAATTCAGTTCCATTGAAGCACAATATAACTTCTCTACTTTGTTCTTTCACACCTTCATAGTTATCTCTTCATATTCGCACTCACACACTTTTTTGCAACTTTATTACATGCTTTTATACAATTCATAAACCTTGGAATGTACATCAAGGTTGGCATTGCATTCATCAAACATTGGAACATTCTCCAAGGTCAACATTACAAAACATATATAGAAATAGGTCTAGACCTATTACAAGATTTAGCTAAGGAAAGATGTAGAGAAGTATGATGAACATGCCATGCCTTAGCTAGGACTCAAACGCAATCCTCCATGCCACACAACACTTCTACATTCTTCAATGCATCTTCGCAAATAGTGAAAACAACCAAGTCGGCCAAGACTGGAGTTAACACTAGGTTTTCTAAGAACATTCTTCTTTCACAATCCATACTTCTCTTTGCGGACCAATCCAAAGGTAGGAACATGATCAGGAGACATCCACAAGCACATTGTAATCACCAAGAACAACCAAATGATCTCTAACCACTCTGTCAAGAAGATCTTTCAAACCAGAGCACAAGAACAAGACTATCAGCTACTGTCATAAAGAAAGAATAGCTTACGGACTACCAAATCACAAGCCATTGGAGCTGAAAGCACTTAACATTATCTCAGACTTATCTCTAGAAATGCAAATCAAAACACTTCAATGCAGAGGAATGCGGAGCATAACACTTTCTCCCCATCTTTGCCAAACATACAAAAAAAGCTATTTTTACTCTGGTGAACATAACTCACTAATTTCATTATACCGGAGGCTCAAACTCAGAACATAGCATCTTCAGATGGACTTCTAAATAACTTCCAATCCACAGACAAAGATATTCATTCTACAAAAAATGCAGAGCATTCTTCTGGACTATTCTTCTATATGCACTACACTGTTTCCACTACAACTCACTATTTCTACCGGAGAAGCTAATTTTCTCAATATCCTCAACATCAAGACTACTTACATAAGTAAATACAAAGCATCTTACTCATTACAAGAAAACAACAAGATAGGAGCACATTTGACACCAATGACAACATAGATATGTTGACATCAATGACAACACCGATTAGGCACATACTTGCAACAGAAAGGGCTAAAACTTTCAACCAAAACTAACTCTAAGACCGTCAATGAGTTAACTTTTAGGAAACTAATGAGAAGCTTAATATATCTTACAACCACTAAACCTAATTTTAGCTATGTTATGTGTATACACCTAAAAATGACATGACTCTGTCTAAATAAATATTCTTAATGTTTATTGTAGTTTAATTACTCTATCAATAAATAAACAAATCAATTTATTTATCTGACTCACATTCCTCTATAAAATTAAATAAATTCATTTATTTAATTAAATCCTTCATATTCCTCCAAATTAAATAAAATCATTTTTTAATTAAAATCCTCCAAGTTCTTCTAAATTAAATAATATCAATTATTTAATTAATTCTTCCAAAATTCCTCTAAATTAAATAATATCAAATTATTTAATTACCTCTTCTAAATTCTAAACTCATTCTAAAATTAAATAATGTCCAATTATTTAATTAGTTCTTCTAAACTTAACATCCTCTATATTTAAATAAATCAAAACATTTATTTAAATTATTGTATTTCCTCTTAAAAATGGATTAACACTAAAATTAATCCATGCAAATCCATGTGCACACTTAATTGAATATTTTAATATTTCATTAATTGTTTCCTCGCACATGTCCTATTTATCCTCCACTTCAAATCAGTTAACTAATCAATCAATTCACTTAACTGATTAGTCTATTTTGTTAACTGGACAATCGATTTAGTTAACTCTTCAATCTATTGCTATTAACTCCCCTGTTGCATGAAGGAGTAGGACACTTGTCCTCTTCCTATTCATGCACATCTCTCAACCTTCCTCAACCATTGATCTTCTTATTCATTCTACACCATTGATCTTCTCTCTCTCAAACCTATAAATACAACCCATATTCCTCCATCTCAATCATCCAAGCTTTTAGTAAACTTACTCTACAGAATTCAAAGCGCGCCTAAGTTGGCACCAACACCATCCCATAGCTTGTGATCACCATTTATTTGTATTGAAGATCCTCTTCATTACAAGAAGTATCATAGTCATTTCTCTATTGTCATCTTGAAGAACAAAAGCAAGGAAGTGTGCTTTCTGAGGGCTTCATTCACATGAAAGATCAATTGAGATTAGGTGAACAATGGAAGCCACGAAGTAATAAGGTTTGTAAGGTTTGTTCTTTGTGTTGATTCTTGATTATTGCAATTTCTATTGATTTATTGGTTTATTATTAATCATTGATATTATCTCCATATTTTCTCATAACACTATGAGTTTTATTTCTTGATTCATGACAACACCCAAAGTAGAACATTGGATTGTAGCAAATAGGGTGTTGATATATGTGAAAAGGACACTTGACTTTTGGCATTCTATATAGTAGAAACAAAGATCCTAGGTTGGTTGGGTTTACAAATTTGGATTGGGCACATTTTGTAAATGACAAAAATCCACTCTTGGATATGTTTTCGGCCTTGGCATGAGTGTAGTCACATGGACTAGCAATAAATAGTAAGCAATAGCTCTATCCTCGATAGAAGCAGAATATTAAGGAGCAGTAAAAGTAGCATGTGAGGTAGTGTGACTTAGAAGGATGCTTTTAGGCATGAAGATGCCTCAAGTAAATCCTTCACCCTTGTTCTGTGACAATCCAAGGGTACTCAAACTTGCCAAGAATCCAATCTTCCATGAGTGTACCAAACATGTGGGACTACATTGTCATTTCATTAGACAACTTGTAGAAGATGGATTAGTTATGTTATAGCATTGTCCTTTAGAGGATCAAACTGCAGACATCCTTACCAGTCTTTGAGTCCTAATAAATTTGTAAAATTTTAGGATAAGTTTCATGTAGTTAGTAGATTGACCATTAAGGGAGGGTATTAAAGTAATATTTAATTAGAAATGGTCAATTAGCTTTTAGTCTTAAGGTTTAATAAAGTTATTCCAACTTTTGGATATTCTTTTTTTTTTTTTAGTCTATTCTTTTATCCCACATTCCTAATGTGGCTTGTTGCTTTATTGTAATCCTATATAACAAGGCTTTCACTTCTTGTATTATTTATCGAATGTCTTGGTAATCATTTTATGTTCAATTTTTTTAATATCAAGTTTACCATACCTTTAACAACTAGCATATAACACATCCAACAACATGCCAACATTGGTTCATCCATACAAGTAGATGATATAGTCATAGAACCACCCACAAAGAATTCTAGCCATCTAACTATATAATTAGTCATGTAGAATACAAATAGTTACAAAACCATCTCATGACTGTACCATGATGTTAGCATACTGCACATTATATGAAAATGACCTCTCCACATGGATAATCACCACATAAAATAAGCCACTACTACTCACACTTGGTCAAATTTTATTAAAATGCTTCACATCAACCACATACATGTCTCCTTCCACTACAGCCAAACACAAGCTATGGATTGGGGTAGTAGAGACAAACATTTGATTGCATCCAACTACTTACAATACCTCTAAGATGTTGAACACCCAGGGTACTGAGAGGGGGGTGAATCAATATTCTCTGAAACTCCTTAAGCATTTAATCATTCATTCCACATAACATATTTAATTTGCAGTAAGAAAGGAAAGCATGAAATCAACTATAACAATGCATAACACATGAACACCAAATTTTTATATGGAAAACCCAAAAAGGGAAAAACCACGGTGAGGATTAGCTCACACATACACAGACATATATATGAATAACAATACCGATTACAATTAGGCTCACTACCAAAAGGAATCACTGTCCATAATAGAGAATGCTCACTGCAGGTGGCTCACTGCCAAAGGACTCTCTATCCTGAACAGAAAGAGATAGAAGAAGGGGTGGCTCACTACCAAATATGAACTGCTAGTAATGCATCTGACTTATGTTGAAAGCACAATTCCATAAAGCTCAGAATACCAACTTAGCACACTTCATCTTTACCACAATATTAACTTATTCTTCTCTTCATTAGATTTTTCTCACACATACTTGAACTCCACATGCCTCACATAAGAAATCAATCTTGTATATATACTACTTTCAAGTAAACCATCAATTAGGTAGGCATGAAGATGTACCGTGTGACTTCATGTTCTGTCAGCCCAAAAATCAATCCTATACACTTTGTGGAGAGAACCAAAGCATATAACAAATTGAGATAGGTCAGAATGACCTATATTTGCTCCCATGACACTATTCCAAACATGTATTGACTCCACACAATCTTAACACCTTTAGGTCAACTTGATCGGTGAAGCAACAATAGCATGAACTAACTGTTAGTTCATAATTTAACGTGTGGACCACCAAAATGCTTACCATTTGAATCATACACACCTGTGACATCCATAACCTCTTCCTTAAAACCACATGGTAAGATATTCTTCTGCAGTGGAATGCAAAGAATTCTAATCTGTCACTGGCACTATCATTACATAGTACAGTACTCTGTCAACATTATCTTTCATTCTGGAGGACTTCAAAACTTGAATCTTTGGATTTAAAATTTTTAGCATGCACAATCATTACCTTACATCCGTAGAGAAAAACTCTTTATAGCAGAGAAGTGCAGATTGAAATACTATGACCCTATCTTAGGTTCTAGTCAATAACTGCCTTAAGGAAATCTTCAACATATTATACCTAACTACAGAGCACCAAAGTGAAGGCATATCATGTTTGGATGTATTATTCATCATACTACACTTAGTAGCTTCTCCAAAACAATACTTAGTATATCATACTTAACCAGACAAACAAAACTATACCTGTATACCTTACTAAACCTCTCCAAACCAACACCACAATGTCTTTACCCTATGTTGCCATCAATGACAACACTGCTTACTGCCATGTGTAGCATAAAATATTAATTTTTAGCAAAAACCCTAAAAACCTTTAATGCCACATTTAAAACTATAGAAAGATCAAAACTTAAATGCCAAAAACTAAGAAATGTTACAAATTGTGAGAATGTGGTTGCTCATATTTTGCCAGCATAACACTAAGGATATTTTTTTCTAGGGAGGCCTTAATGAAAGATGAGGTTGATTTTTATAAAGTGTGGATAAAAGTTGGTTTGAGCAATTGAATGGATTTTTGGTTCGATGAATGGTAAAAGGTAGTTATTGTTAGGTATAATAACGGATTTTGATTTATTTTTAATTTTGCAAATGGATTAATTTTTAGGTTTTTATAAATAATAAATCAATTTGATTAATTTATTATTTACGAGAAGGGGGAAAAAGATTTAATTAATTAATTAAAATTAATTAAACTTTAGGATTAATGGTGTAAAATAATAAATTAAATTTATTAATTTTAATTTATTATTTATGGGAGGGATTAAAGAAAATTTAATTAATTAATTAAAATTAACTAAATTTCTTGATGCGATGGAATGATCTGTGGTCAATTTTTTACGTCTACATTTTGCCCCTCTTTGAGATGATGTTGCGAAGCAATGTTGTTTCAAAGAAGATTAAAACATAGGTTTTGGATTAGGATTTTGGGTTAGATTGGATTGGATCAGATGGGGCTCATAAACATGAAGGATTGGTAGATAATGCCCCCTCAAGAGGATATGCATGGACAAAGGAGATGGATAGAATCTTGAAAAAGGGAAACAAAGGGAAGGAAGTGGAGTTATGTTGATTAAACTTTAAGCAACCTGATGTTTGATATAGCACCTGACATTATGCACCATAGTATAAAGACCAGGGTGATGATGTGTCAAATGCACCTAGCGTAATACAACCTTGTCTAATGTATGAGGAAGTAAACTTAGAGCATTTAAGTCCTAATGCACAAAAGGTATGATATGACCTTAGATGCAAAGGATAATGCAAAAAGCTATTCCAACATACACAAGATATGAATATTAGCTGGAATGATATAGATGTGATTCAAATGCAAGATGAAATGATGACAAACATGAGCAAGAAAGCATGCACAAATGATTCAAAAATAAACAAGGTATTGCCCATGTCAAGCTGAAAACTGATGATCGATGGGATTGATTGATGCTGATAATGATTGATGATCGATAGCATTGTTGATGTGGGAATGATTTATAATGAGAACAATGCGAGGATTGTGTTGTTAATATGGGAATGATATATCTCAATAATAACACTAGGATTGGGAATGATGTATCCCATTGATGATGATGATGTGATCAATTGATTAGGTTCACAACAAGGCTAGGAACAAGACCATTGATGTGATTGGATAATTTGGCTAGATTGATTGACTTGATTGGTATGGATTTAGGATACTTGCATTTGGATCATTGCAGCTTGGAATGATTTGATTGATTGTGTTGATGGATTGATTTGATTTTGATGAAAGTGATGATGAATTGAGGAATTGATGAATTGAAATGATTGGATTGATGATCTGAGTTGAATGATTTGAATGAATTGGATTAACTTGATTGAAGTGATTTGAAGAATTGATGTGATTGGTTTGATTTGATGAAGTTATTGGATTGGATTTGGATTGAAGAGTTTATTTAAGTAAATGAACTGATTTTATTACTTGGATTTTGTTGGATATTTGATTTTTTTGTATTTTCAAATGTTTTGATTTTTTTGGATTTTTGGTTTGTTTTGGATGTTTAACATTGGATTGTGTGTGGATAGCCTTTGGATAGATACCATTGACAAGGGAAAACCAAACCAAAAGGTAAGGATCAATAATGGATGGGATAGATAAAAGGATTGGATGGATAGATAAGAGGATGGGTGATAGGATGAAAGTAGGATGAAAAAGTTTGGTAATGGCATAAAGATAGGAGAATGGATGGGTATAAGAAGTGGTGATAGAAGGATAATGGATGGGAGATATATGATAGATGGATGGAAGGAGTCTAGGATGTGATCTCCAAGGACTACATTGATGAAGGTAAATTGTCATTGATGTCAAAAAGGTGTTTGAGTTGAATGTCATTGATGTCAAAAGGTTTTGCAGGTTCACATGGTGTTGATATTGATCATATAGGAATTGTTCATGATTATCAGGATCAGTGGTTAGATATAAGAGATTCTCTCATGTGATTGGGAAGGATACTAATGTTCTTGATTCATATTGGTTCATATTTGTTAATGATGTTATGATGCAGATATTGTTCACAGGTTGTCCATTTGGTTATTTTCATCATGGGATTGCTCATGGTTTCATGGTCACATTTCAGGAGTTGTTTACTTCATGATGCTCATGGTCTCATTTCAGGATGTTGAATGAGTCACATCATTAGGAGTTCATTGTATTGAAGGCATAGTTGTGTTCATCAAAAGTTGTTTATTATGATAGAAGGGTGTTTCACTATGATAGAAGTTGTTCATTATGCTTCATTGCTTATCACATTGATGTCAAAGGATATTTTGTCTCACAAGGTGTTTGATGGTGTCATGGTATTCCCTAGCTTGGTTGATCTTACATGATAATGTGAAGGGTATTCATGCCTCATCATAGCATTCATGATTTATCATACCTTATCAAAGTTGTTCATGGTTTATTTGAGTAAGCTTTGATAGGGGTTCATGATGTTTGGAGTTTACAAAGGGGTTTCAAATGCAAGATAGAGAGGTTGATATGATATCTCTATCAGTATTTTCCACAATTTAGATACAGGTGCTTTTGATCAAATGCATATGCAGATGCAAGTCATATTGTCCCTACACCTAGTTTAACTTGCTACATAGGTCATGAAATATTTGAGGGTCTAATTTAAGTTCGAATGTTTTATGAAGAGTTTTATTTTAAAAAAAAGCATAGAGACTATGAGTTAGTCATAAAAAGACCATCCTGAGCATCATTAATTTGAAAGGGAGAAATGCATATGTTAAGAATCATTCGAAGTTTTCTTTTTGGTTTGAAAAGCATCCAATATGGCATCGAATTAAAAGGAGGGGTCGATGCATATTACATAATGTGGTTAGGGGTCATCAATTTATGTGGAAAGGTTATCGAATAATTTAGTGAAGGGCATGATTTATGCCTTGTTTTATAATGGGCATCAATAAATATATTTGAAGATTTTTTAATGGTGTTCGATACATGGTTCAACATTTGAAAAGGAGAATCGAATCAAATATTTGTGATGTGCTTTTTCATGAAAAGCATCAAATTTTTTTTTTGGAGGGATCATGATAAAGTAAGAAATTTTTTATTTCCTATTTTCTTGGAGGGATCATGTTAAAGGATTTTCAAGACAAATTTTCTTGGAAGCTTTTTAAGAAGTTTTTTTTGTTTCTATTTTCTAAATCTTCCTCGTGGAAACTAAAGAGACAAATGTAGATTTTTTGTGGGAAAAGATTCAGATTTAATGCTTTTTATTTTTGCCTATTCTTATAGAGATGAAAAGAAGCTTGTATAGAAGATGGTTTTTATTTTTTAAGGGCAAGTGCATTATTGGATGAAGATATTATTATTGAAGACTAATCTTTTGCAGATTGGAGAAGACAAAGAGAATGAAGTTTTTATTGAAGAAGGAAATCATTCAAGAATTTGAAGAATATTTATTGATTTTGTTTACAAACAAAGAATGTGATTTTGCAGGGGAAGATGAAATTGAACAGGGCAAAATTGATTAAAGTATATAGAGAGATTTGAAAAGTTATTCGAAGAAAATATCAATGGAATATGAAAAGTTTTTATTTTCTCTTACATGGATACAAAGAAGAAATAATATGTTTTTAGTTTTGTAGGAGGAACATATTTTTGAAAAGAAGAAAATGAAAGTGAAATTGTAAAAGCAAAGAAGAGTTAGATGTGAAAGGTCATATGCTATTTAATGACATTACAAATGCTTTGATTAGATAGTTATTGTACAGATCAATGATGAAGATAATTTGATGGATGTGAAGACAACTTGTATGACATAGTTTGAATCAAATCAAGTATGAAGACAATATGCAATTGAATGTGCAGAGATAATCTAAATCAGGTGAATTAATTTTGATTGAGCATCAGATGCAGGTTGAAGACATACACATGGAGAAATTACAAATGGAATTTGTATTATGCAGAGATGGGATAATGAATTGAATGGAAATAGAGTAACCCTCTGATTTTCTTTATATTTTCTAATGGTGATTGTGTTTTCCAGTGAGGCACAGTATGCCAATGAGGCTTATAGGTCAGTGAGACCTTACATTTGTCAATGAGACACATATTGTAGCCAGTGAGACAAATTTAGCCAGTGAGGCATCTTGTAGCCAATGAGGCTTGTATGGTCAGTGAGACCTATTTGTATGTATTAGGGGTCGGTGCTCCTTGAAGTTGGTGCTTCTAAAAATTGTAACCAGTGAGGCAATTTTGAGAGGTTTTTCTACCCTAGGAGGGTTTTCCTCTCATATAATCTTTTGTGTCTTGGTCTCATATCTTGTGTGTCTTCATGTATTCATATATTTTATACCTTCAACATTATAATTGTGCATATGTATGTTAATGTCTTTCTCTCTCTTTATCTTGTAAGTCAAAAGGTGTGAAAATTGTAAAATTCATACAACAATGATTCACCCCCCTCTCAGTGTTGTCTTGGACTCCTACATATGTCACATAGGAATAACATGCCCTCACTCTAGATATTATGCCTTAGGATTTGGCGAGGTGATACTTATTAGGATGTATTATGGGGATAATTCTTGGAAGGGATGAATGGACTTAGTATTAGATGGATGTATGGAGGATATTCTTAGAAATGGATGGGTAGAATTTGGAGTATGACAAGAGGTGTCAAAATCATTTTTCAACATTTTTCCCTTGCCCTCATCAAGATCAAAAGGAGGAAGGGAAGATGGATGGTGCAATTAGGAAGGTCTAACAAATATGATGAGTAAGGATGGCAAGGTAGGATGGAAAATGATAGGATATGGGATGGGATAGATGGAATAGGATAGATGTGACAACATGCCCCCAAGTGTAAAGCACATAGATAATCACCTATGCATGATGCCTATTTGCTAGGTTTTCATCATGGTACTTATCCAAGGCACCTGTTTACCAGGTTTTCACCATTGGACGAAGGATTTATCTTTACTATTTTATTTTATTTTATTTTTATTTTTTTATTTTTGATAGGGGATAGTTGGATGGAAAATGTATGGACTGAAGCACTATGGTAATGTCCCATGATGGATAGACTATGTCAAATGTCATTATGCACATAGATGTTGGTAGGGGATTGCATGAAAGAGAGACGGATTAAGTGGATAGTGAAATTGAATGTGGATTATGAAAGGTTCATGCAAGGATGGATAGGGGATAGTGGATTATGATGGGGACTAGGATGGAAGGATAGTGGATTAGGATGGAGATAAAGAGAGAGATAGAAGGAGTTATGCAAAAGTATGAACCATAGGGATATGATGGGAGAAATAAGTAGGATAGTAGATAGAAGATGGGGAGATGGAGGTATGTGGGAATGTTGTGGAGTAGAAGGGAACTAAGACCAATGGTTGCACACACCGAATTAAATTTTAAAGCTTTTTAATTAGAAGGGGGATTTGGGAGTAATAGAGATGTTTTCTTAGGAGATTGTCTATTTAGGTCTTTAGGGACCTAAATGGACTTACGAATTTTAGGATTGTGGATGCTCCATTTGAATTAGGTACTTTTTTCTCAGGGACCCAAAACATTTTAGTTTTGAAATTATCTTTTTGAGATATGGACTTGTGTAGCATTTTTGAGTTTTGATTTTGCTTTGATTCTTTGCATTGGTGCCATGTGGCATGAGGATTATTAGGATATTTTGCTTTATGGGTGGAGGCATCCAAATTTTTATTTTTGAATCCCATGGGGCTGTTTGTGATAGCTTCATGTTTATTTGATGTGTACATTGGTTGATCATGATTAAGAATTGTAAGAGATTTATAGGAACGAGATGTATAAATAGAGGGATTAATGGATTTGTGGTTAAAGTGATAAGGGGATGCGAGGATAGGAATATTAGGAGTTGGAAGGAAGGGAGGTAAAGTGGATGGATGAATGTTAGGAGTTGGAAGAAGTGGAGGTAAAGTGGATGGAGGGAGATGAATGGTCACATGTTTTTTAGGTTCATAGGATGATGGAGGAGGGATTGCAACATATGTTTTATGGGTGTAATGAGGTGCACCTAGGTTGAGCTTGGATTAAGTGAATTTAGGAAGTGGGGATGTGGTACTAACATCTTTGGGTTGACTTCCTTGAGATACATAACCAATACCATGCAGTTTTGGAGAGACTTTGACATGGATGGGTTCTAAGTTACCTTTCTCATGAAGGCCTAAGCCTTTACCTTGATAATTCATTTTTTGGAACATACGATGCACAATGGGATGCTTATTTTTCAAGACACAAGACACAAGTCCCTTATTGGATGAAGAAGGTGAGGTGGTTGATAATGGTTTCTGCTCTCCTAGGGAGGAACATTCATTTAGGAAGGTAGTAAGACCAATAGGATAGGTTGATGGATTTGAAATGGGATCAATATGAGATGGTGAATAAGCAATAGGATCTTGATTATGTTCATTATGCTCATGAAGATCTACGATATTTATTCGATCATCTATGTGCTTGTGGGGACCAAGTGTCTCATCAAGTGGAGCGGATGTTGTGGGATAATAGATTGAATGAGAAGTTTATTTGTGTCGAAGGAAGGCCATGAATTGAGGTGAGTGTTCAAGTTGATTGACAAGATTTTCATACTCATTCTTATTGCTAAGATAACAATGAGGAGTAGATGGAGTATGTGGTTCTTGGGTATCTTGCTTATATATAGTTGTGGAATTATGGATAGTATCAACTTGGTTATGGATAGGCTCATCCTCATAGATAAGGTCTTGATCATAGAAAAGATATATGTTATGGATAGGTTGAATGGAAGGGCTTTGGTCTTGTTTTGGATAGGAGCAAGGTTGATCATGCTTTGGATTTGACTCTTGAAATAACTCTTGAGTTTGGATGGAAATGGAAGTCAGAGACTCTTGGATAGGCTCGATGTATGGTGGGGAATAAATTAGACTTATGGTAGGTGGGTTTTCAAGAATGTTTGAAGCTTCTTGGGTAGTTTTTGGACTACAAGATGGGATTGGAGAAATAGGCATGATATTTGGGGGTTCTTGGATAGGGATTTGATGGCATGAGGGTAGTGGTTGATTCCTTGCTAGTATCTAATGGATCACATCCTTCATTAGAACATGGGTGGATGGACAATATAACGAATGAAGAATAATGGTAGAAGGTGTAGGCTTATGATTAAGATTAGGATTGCTTGTACTAGATGGGGATGAAATTGGATGAGTGGATTTGGATTTCTCCATAGCTTTTCTTTAGTTTTTAGATTTTGTAAACAATCTTTGGAGAAAATCATTCAAGGATTCCTTGGTTGATGGATTAGATCTTGGAAAGTTTGGTGTTGGTGTTGGTGTAGGACTAGTAGATGGATTGGTGCATGATTCCAAACTTAAGGTGGTATTTACCTTGTCAAGAGTATCATTAAGATGGCTTAAAGATGTGCTAGCATGCTCATGATATGAAGGATTTTGAGATGGATATTGAGGAATATTTATGAGATTGGTTGATGTGGAGGGATTAGGCTGACATGATGATGGGGGGATATATGGTTCCTAAGTATCAAAATATGCATCATGATCTACAAAGTTCTCATCATCATTAGAAGAAAATTTTGACCCACCTCAGAGGATATATGGTTTTGGCTTTGATACCTTTGTAGTAGAAAACTTATAGGATGATGTCTTATCATTCTTGAGAGTGTCTAATTATTGTCTTAGTGTTCTAATTTAATCCAAGATAGGATCATTTGTAGGTGTTGGGATGAAGTTACACATAGGTTGAAGTCTTTGGATTTTGGTTTGTTCCTCCAAGTATGCTTCAAAATCTACAAGATTCTCATCATCATTAGGAGCGAAATTTGGGTTACTTAGAGTACGTATGGTTTTGGATTTGGCCTAGATTTATTGAGGAACACAACCATATTGAGGAACAAGGATTGGATTAGGTTGAGGATGCAAATATGAGTAAGATGACACTAACTAAACTTCAAGTGGATTGATGACCACTCTGAAATAGATCAAAGTAACTCTATGTCTAGCAATGATTATATAGGCAATGATTACTTGTGCTATGATGAATAGAGACAAGGATGATGATCGAGGGTATACTAAAGTAGGAGATGATAAAATCCAAGAAAGTTACCCTATCCCAAGATGATGATATGTTCCCTAACTCAAGGATGATGAAACTCAAGTGATATGGGTGATTAATAGCCAATGTTTGATTCAAGACCTAAGAGAGCACCCTAGATACAAAATAAGGATTTTTTTTTAATGGTGATGGATATGCAAGTGTGTATGACTAACTGGGATGTTCTAGATATGCAATGACTCAAAATTGAAACCCTAGTAGATTAGAATTGAAGAATGATTCCCAAAAGAAGAATAAGACTATGAAGAATGATGCCCAAAAAAGTATAAGACTATGTTTTTACTTCTCTATTTAGGAACAATGGACTAATGTAGAGGGACAATTTTGCAGTTTGTTTGATCAAAGTTTGTTTGATCAAAGTTTGTTTGTTTTATGACTTTTTAAGCAAGCTTTTGTGATTTACAAGGTTGAAATGTTATGGATTCTAGATGTGATGTTTGATTGAAATGGAAAATGTTTATTTTGAACACACACACATTTAACATGGTAGACAGAAAGTTTTGGATGACTCTGATACAAAATCAGAGTAAAAGTCTAAATGAGGACCTAGATTAACCTAAAATTTTTCATTGGTCTCGATAAATTTGAAAACACTCATAAGCATGCACAATCTAGGCTAGAAAGAGGATACTACTTGCTGAGTCCCTACTTGGATTACTCTATATACTAAGAAAAGGTGGACATCTAGATATATTAGTGACACTGGCTCCCCCACCATGGCACGGGTACACCAAATCTCTTACCCCGAAGATCCGTAGATCTTATGAGCCAATGGATTTTTTGTCTCCACAATGAATAGTACATGTAGGGTGGCTTCGAAGGTCTGACCTCCTACACCAAGAAGCAAAAAAGGTTTTTGGATTCTATAGCAAGTGGTTTCTAGTCAGTGTTTCAGGATAATCTGGTGTCTATACATGTAGCAGTTCACTCATTTAAGAGGTCTCCCAACCCTTAGAGAGGGTTTTTATGCATCTCATGGATATTGAGGGAGACTTTCATTAGTATAGAACATCTGCACTAGGTGATTGATGACTTTCGTCACAACCAAAATTATTTGTGTAGCGGACCAAAATGAAAGTACCGCTTGGGTCATTCCCTCTCACAACTTGGGAGGCGGGCCCTCTAAGGGGTTAAGAACATAAAATAGATGGGTCTAGCTTCTAATCACTGAGTTTGCACAAGGTGAGAGCATACACATACCACCTTACAAGCACAACAAACAGTGATTAATTAAGCCCCTAGTTAATCTATGTGCAAATAGACATTTGAAAAAGAGATCTAATCAATGAAAGACCTACAAAACTATCATTAGTAGTTTGTAAATTAGTCTTTGACAAGTGGAAAACTGTAAGTAAAACAAATGAATCCTACAAAAACCCACACAAAAAATGTTAAATGTGAGATGAAAAATATTTGATGCTTTAAAATGACTAGATTTCATATGATTATACCAGAAAATCCTTGATGAATTTGGCAAATGGATTTCACTACTGTGTAGTTCATCAAATCACCTTTCCAATGCCTATAAAATTGTGAAAATGGGGTGAGAAGCAAAAAAGTTATGCTAGTTTGATCAAAACAGCTCCAAGGGCTAAAAATGGACAATCTGACGGATCTACAAATTGAGGGTATAGGCCATGATTCACAAGTAAATGTTTGTTGTTTAATAATTAACAAAAAGTATTGTATCCCATAATAGGTGTTTAAAACATTGGGTGATTTTGCTGCCAAGAGTTCAGGTTACAGAACAAAACCTCACAATTGTTAAAACAACCATAAAGCTGCATAAAAATGTTGGGTATTAGCAGCAAGTATAAAACTAGGGAAATTTGTATTCAAAACATTACAGCTCCCACCACTTCATAATAAATGGGTACTTCCTCTCCAAGGATATTGGAGTCAAAAAATACATTGCCAACGAAACTTTTGTCGTGGGTGGCTATGAATGGGCCATTTACTTCTACCTAGATGGCAAAAGTGCTGAGGATAATAGTCTTTATCTTTCACTCTTCATTTCCTTGGCCAGAGAGGGTACATATCTTAGGGATTTGTTTAAATTGACGTTGTTAGATTAGAGCAAGAAGGGGAATTACAAGACACACATGCACTTTGATCAGATGCTGGAGAGTACTTTGATTAGACGATGCTTATGTTGCCAACATAGGAATCCTCTTTAACAATACCATGCTCTTATACATCACCACATGTATTCCAATAGTACCACAAGGGCATCTACACTGTCATTCACACTTCTAGTGGCATTCATACAATTATGTGGTTGTGAGTTCTCCCCAAAATGAATTACGATTGGGAACATAGAAACACTCAACTTAGACAAGTCTCCATGCTAAACTATACCACATAAAACTTACCACAACTTACAATAGCTCACCATAACTAACTTTGTAGTTGTTTACTAGAATTTGATCAACATTGTCAACTTGAACTTAGAATAAATTCATCAACTTCTCATATCAAGAATTTTTTTTGGGTGAATAGTACACGAATGTTCCAACATTCTCCCATTTCATATTTACCACAAGAGAGTTTAGAATATCCCAAGAAGTTAACCTCATGCATGTGAATGGGATAAACCCATTACATCCTAGCACCACAAAAACTTAGAAATATTCACAAGCTTTGTCAAAGAATTGATAGTATTTACCTAAGTGTCAATTTTATCCATCTATACTTCCCTTGTCTCAACCATATCCCTGACAAAATGATATTGTACATCCACGTATTTAGTTCGAGCATGACTAATAGGATTCTTAGTTCTAGACAAACTACACTCTAAATGTCACAATTCAATACTACCCAACTCTTTAATGTAAAAGGGATAATGTGAATGGTAGATGAATGCCCCCCCTTAAAATAATTTCATAGAAGAAGTGTATGCAATTAATTTTAAGGTAGATGAAAGGGTATAGAAAAATAATAAAGTCCCCAAGAAGGATGCATGTAGGGCATTTTCTTCTTGAAGAAGTTGTCACTACCCCCCAAAATATGGGTGGGGACAACAAAGATGAAGAAGGTTGTGTTTTTACCCAAGAAAAGAGAAGGTGGTTGCACCTAAAAATTTTCCACCATGAATGGAAACAAGCAAAGAAAGAAAGCTAGGTGTGCCACATAATAGACACCAACACACCATAGTGATAGTATAATTAATCAATGATGCAGGTGAAGTGATTGGATGAATCGAACAAGTCCACCTCACAAGAATGGAGAGAATTCTCTAATGGTAGAGTTATAATATGAGTGAATTCAAAAGTTATAGGAGGAAGACTAGCAATGGACTAAAACAACTTCTCATCACAAGAATAGAGAAGTGTATCATCCATGATCATATTTGAGATGAGGGTGCTCTAGAAGTATTTGGTCAACTTCAAGAGCATGAATAACTAAGTTAGAAAGAGAACAAAAATACTCAAAAAGCATAGCCTGTTGGATATGTAGTAGCTAGTTCTCACAATAAAGAGGTAGAAGGTCCTCAAGGGATGACAACCCCATTGAACAAGCAAGGAAAAGAAATGAGAAGTGAATCCCTAGACACTCTCATCAACAACTTATTTGTATTGTGCCAAGTATGTAAGAGATACTCTAGGATTCATGTTCTATTCAAAGTGAGAGATAAATTCATGGGCAACATCAAATAAGGAATATAAGGAACCAATAGGTAAGGTGCAAAACCAATCTAAAGCAATATCTCTTAATGTGGTAGGAAATAATTTTTCCAAGGCATAGTTATCACATGTATGAGTCAAACATATGGTAGAGAAGTGTTTTACATGGCACAAAAGATCACCACGACCATTGTATTTTTTCAAAACAAAGAGGTCTCATACCAACCAGAGAGGGGTATGCAAGAATCTCATAAAGGAGAGCACATCCATGCAGATGTAGGAGCAACAGAATGTAGCTCACACGAAATCGATGGAAATGCCTTTGGAAAATAAAATGATGTAGAAGTGGTAGTAGGTAAAGAAGGTGGAGAAATATGATTGCTAGGGTCAAGGTCTAGAAGAGATGGCTCTAAGGTAGGAGAGAAAATAGTAGATAAAGGAGCATGTAAATAATGCTCATTAATATCTATTGAAGGAGGAATTTTGGTAAATGTGAATTTAAAGGAGTGATGAATGATGCAAGCATGTTCAACATTATCCAGAAGAGGGAGTTCATCCTCCAAACAAAGAGGAGGGGATGAACAAGAATAGAATCCATCTTATTAAGAGAAAGGATCAATAGAAGCATGAACCTCATCATCACTTGAAGAAGAGTCATCAAAGGTGCTGAAAGAAATATTATCAATAGAATTTTGAGAACCATGTGGTGAAGAAGTATTTTCAACCATAAGGATAAGATCCTCATAGCTGACGAAGGAAGAGAAAGAAGTCTTCACATCCTTTTGGATATCTAAGGAGTTTAAACATGCAACCAAAGGAGGAAGAGAAGTGAGAAGAAACATAGTACCATCATGGACTGTGGAATATGAAATAGAAGGAACTGACAGAGCATGTCCAAGATGTCTTCTCTCATCATCTAATGTGGGACAAGAGTTGACATCAATTAATGATTCATCACCTAGAGGAGAGCATTGGCATGAGGAGCAAGCAAGATAATTTTAAGAAAATGATTAATGATGTCATCATCCCCTAAACTATCTCTAGAAGTAGTAGGAGTTTTAGGAGAGAGATCAAGAGCATAGAGTGATATAGGAAGAGCTAAGTCACTATCATATGCATGAAACAAAGTATCACTATCATGAACTTTTTGAGAAAAGCTAGAAAGTGATGTTAGAAAAGGAGATGTCATGTCCATTATGAAAAATAAAAAATAAGATTAAGAAAGGTGTAGACAAATTCAGTCAAAGGCCATCATTTTTCTCCTTTAAGACTATGGAATAGCATTTGGGGTGGTGCCTTGAAAATTTTTTTGAGGAAATAAAAAATATTATGTTGGTTTTTGAAGAAAATTGAATGGAAAAGAAGAAGTTTGTGTTAAAGTAGAAAGTTCATCAAAATGTAATATAGAAATTCAACTACTAATAACTTTTCCATTGTATTAATGAAACAATGAATGAATGAGGTTGAAAGAAGTGTTGAAATGATAAACTAGATAGAGAAATAAAAATTGTAGAAAATAAAGAACCTAGAGTTGAAAGATGGAGTTCACTATATTATACACTAGCACAAAGTACGAACATCCGCATGACATGTTGTAGTCCAAATCATGTGTTGTCATCCAGAAAAATTATAAAACTCAAAGTTTTCACCATATTTTGAACCCACCTGCACAACAAGAAACAAGGACAACAAAATTAACAAACTTAGGGATGTTAGATAATACAGAAATGATAAAATGAAGCTAAACTAACTAAATCAAATGAAATACTAAATGATAAGAGAAAGATGAGAAGATTCAAACCACCATGCGATTTGATCCCCAAGAAACCTGTAGTTGAAGGACAAGAAAAATGTTTGGGGTTACTTGGGAGCATGCCAAGAAAGCTCAAGCCCCTATGTTGGTCTTTCAACCTCCAAAGATAGGTAATTATAGAGAAGTAATGGAAAAGGTATGCTCTTATCCTATGTGCATCTAGGACTAAGGATAACAATAATAAAGTAAATCAATAAGTATTAATCCTTGGTCTATGGGGAAGAATACCCTAGTGTGTTTATGATAGGATAAAAGTTGGTGATGGTCACTAATATATTTGCTAATAGAAATGTAGAAGGAAATGATAAAAAAGACCTGAAATATTATTCAAACAAGAATAAGAGCTTATTAAAACAATAGTACCAACATGATTTAGAAGAGAAAGGTGAACATAGGTAGTTGTTAATGAAATTGTGGTAGTATGTAGCTTCAGTAAGCTTCAACAATGGAGTGTACAACTAGGCATAGTAGAAATAAGAGAGCTAAAAATAGATTTCTTGTTGTTGGAGAAGAAGCTAATCAAAGATAGGTTTTCAATAGGGTATCTTGGAAGCTGAAGAGTCAAATTCATATGTTGAAGGTATTTTTTGATAGACAAGCGTTATAGCAAGTGAAAATAGGTAACTAGGTAGAAAACAACATTTTAAATTTTTGTAAACTCATGGGACTCTAGCACTTTGTGTTAGAATGCACATGACAATTGAGAGGGGGGGTGAATCAGTTGTATGTTAAACTTTAAATCCTCAAAACATTGACCACTTATAATGCATTAGCAGAATGTAAACATATGAACCATCAATGTAAACACATCCAAACACATAAGAACACTAGATTTATGTGGAAAACCTAATAAGGGAAAAACCACAGTGAAGAATAGCTCATGATATATATGAATAACAACACTAAAAATCTATAGGCTCACTGCCAAGGGCTCACTGCCTAGAAGAGAGAAGAAAGAACAAGATAGTTACAGAGAGATTCACTATCTCAAAGTAACAAGAGAGATCCATCACTGATACTCTTTGCCATATGCAACCTTTGGCTCACTTCCTCCTACAACTTCTGGCACACTAAAATGTAGACACCTTCTGCTCACTGCATTCTAGAGTCATAAGCATTTAAGTTTGCATACAACCTTACTACCCTTGATTCACATTTGCATATTCTTATCTATATTGCTCCATTCAACTTCATATTGCATTTATATCATCTATAACCAAGACCTATCTCAATTAGGTTGGTCCTAATGAAGCGTGAGCATTACACACATGCAACATTACTTAGGTTAGCACTAAACACTTCCATGGTGGAAAGAAGTGAAAGTGGACCATGTCAAGGGATAACCATGACTCAAATTTGTATCATCAAGCTACTTATCACATTCACAATCCATGAGGTGCCTATGCAAATGGCTCTAGTAAGCCAGGTCAGCCAAACATGAGCTAATGGACATATTCATGCTCCTCCAAGTCCAAGAACATCATGTGGACTAGAGAGAGACACTCCAAACCATCACACACCTTCCCAGAATACTCATCATCATCATAAACTTCTACAACACTACCGCAACCATTTGAATCAAAGAATCCCTTCATTATGTACATTAGGACACACTGTTACTGATCACCAATGCAAAAACTAAAGTTGTAGAGCATCCCAACACTGGAAAATTCAAAGGAACGTGGATATATATAATATAAGCACTCTCCTAGATTTGCAAGATAGGAAAGCTCAATGTAGAGAAATGTGGAGCATTCTCATTTCTCCCAGACTCCATCCTTCATAGTCAAATATTCTATCAAACACATCTTTTACTTCCACATGATCCAAAACCTGAAACTCTAGATTTAATACGTCTGAACACTTCTAATCAATACTTCCAAACCACACAAGCATATCATCAATTAGGAAGAAATGTGGAGCATAACATTGAGGGTACCTCTGTCACACTGCACACCTTTTTATCAAATTTTCTCAAAAGTAGTTGGAAACCAAGTGAACAATTTGCTGGGAGTTGAAATTAATGACAACACCAACAAGTTTCCAACAATCTCTCCCCTTTTTCATTGATGGCAACACCAGCTCTTTGAAAAACCATCAAGACCTAAAGCAATCAGTCAGCAACTTAGCAACCATTAATACTCCCCCTGATAGAAACAAATTTTATTCTTCACACACCTCTCTGCATAATGGTTTTTTAATCACTTCAATTCTCTCCCCCTTTGATATCAATGGAAAAGGGTAATAACTCTAACACTAGCAAGTATCTTCTTTATCTCAACAACTTTCTCTTTTTCTTCTCTCTCTCCCCCCCTTAAGATCATAGGATATGCTCCTTTTGGCTATACCAACCAATAGTATCACTACCTACTCCCCCTAAGAGGTAGCCTTCAACATTAGTCTAGGACCAAAAGTGTATCTTGAAATGCTTCCTAGATAGATGCATACATTTATGCACCTAGTTAGGAGAAGGAGGGGCAATAACCTCTAACTTCTATCAGAGATACTCAAAAGTATCCTTATGGAGAGCCTTGGTGAAGATGTATGCAACTTGATCCTTGGTAGGCACATACTCCAACTTCACCTCATTCTATGCAACCTTTTCTCTGAAGAAGTGATACTAGATTGAAATATGCTTTGTCCTTGAATGCATCACTAGATTTTTTGAAATGTTGATAGCACTTGTATTGTCACATAGGATAGGAATAGGTTCAGCATATGACACTTTGATATCCTTCAGTGTTTGCTTCATCCATAACACCTATGTGCAACAAGATGCTGCTGCAATATATTCTACCTATGCAGTAGATAGTGACACTAAGTCCTGCTTCTTACTTAACTATGAGACAAAGTCTGCTTCCCAAAAAGAAAGTACCACCACTTGTACTCCTTCTGTCATCTATACATCCTACCCAATTTGCATGTGTATATGCACTCAAGGATAAATTAGTATCCTTGGGATACCATAGGCCAAAATCCATAGTGCCTTTTAAGTATCTGAATATCCTCTTTACTGCGATACATGTGACTCTCTAGGATCTACTTGAAATCTAGCCACAAGGTAAACTACATGCATGATATCTGGTCTAGTAGCAGTTAGGTATAATAGTCTACCAATCATTGATCTGTACTTTCTTTGATCAGCCTTAGAGGATTCATCATCTTTGATTAACTTGCAACCAATAGTCATGGGAGTACATACCGATTTGTAGTCTTCCATCCCAAACTTTTTCAACATTTCCTTAGCATATTTTTTTTTTTTTTTTTTTATTCAGGGGTAAACGCTTTTGACCGGAGCTATGAACCGGTTACAATTATCAGGTGGGCAGGGGGGAGACTGGACCTCGTGACCATCTTTACCGCAATGGAATTACTTAGCCAATCGAGCCAGGGCCCCTGCCCTATTTCCTTAGCATATTTTGACTATGAGATGAAAATGCCTTTTTCTGATTGACTGATTTGTAACCCAAGGAAGAAGCTAATTTCCCCACACATTGACATTTCAAATTCTTTTTACATTTCTTTTGCAAATCTCTTGCACATACCTTCATTTCCTCCAAAGATTATATCATCCACATACACATCCACAATCAAGATTTGATCTTCTTTAATTTTAAAGTATAAATTGCTATTTGCAGTGTCTTTTTGAATCCTTGTAGTAGTAGGTACCTATCCAACCTTACATATCAAGCTCTAGGCACCTGTTTGAGTCCATAAAATACCTTCTTCAATCTGCAGACCATATTTAGATCATCAGATAATTGAAAGCCTTCCAGTTGCTCAATGTATCCTTCCTCTTCCAACTCTCCATTTAGGAATGCAAATTTCACATCCATCTGATAAAATTTGAAGTCCTTATGAGTTGCAAAGGCTAAGAACAATCTGATGGCCTCCAATCTTGCCACTGGAACAAATGTTTCCTCATTATCTATTCCTTCCACTTGTGAGTAGCCTTTACACACCAGCCTAGCCTTCTTTCTAACTTCTTCCCCATTCTCATTCAATTTGTTTTAGAAGACCCATTTAGTTCCTATCACATTCTTTTTTTCTAGTCTTGGGACAACTTCGCAAGTTTGATTCTTCTCAATCTACATCAATTCCTCTTCCATAGCCTTGATCCAGTCCTCATTTTTACATGCTTCAGTCACTGTTCTATTTGAGACAATAAGCACAAATTTACCTATTCATCTACCATAACAATACTTCTTGTTAAAACACCTTTGTTCTTATCTCTAATGATCTTATCTTCAGAATGTTTCTTCTACACATACTTCAGAGTCTTGGGAATCTTCTCAGGAGCATCTTCTTCATCTAGTTGCTTCTCCTTTTCCTTATCTTCCTCTCTTTCTACTTCTCTACAATTTTTCTCATTTGATTCATATCCTTTTAATAGCACTAAACTTTGGCATGTTTCTTCATCCAATTTGACATTTGCACTTTCCGTGCTAATCTCTTCAGTCTCTTGTTGTAGCACTTGTAAGCCTTGCTCTTCGTAGAATATCCAAGGAATATTTCTTCATCTGATCTTGTATCAAACTTCTCTTCATCTCTCCTAATGTAGTATTTACTTCTAAACACTCTAAAGTATTTTGCAGTAGGAGTTTTTCCATACCATAGTTCATATGGAGTCTTTAAACTATTGACCCTAGCTTGCACTCTATTTTGTATGTAAACTGTAGTGTGGATGGCTTCTCTCCAATAGATATCTAATTGATTTTCTTCTTTCATCATTGTCCTTGTTGCTTCCTAGACTGTCATATTCTTCCTTTCCACAACTCCATTTTGTTGAGGGGTCCTAGGTACTGACAAATGCCTTTTTATTCCATGATCTTCACAAAAGCAATTAAACTCATTTGAGGTGAAATCACCACCTATGTCAGATCTTAAACACTTGACTTTTAGATCAATTTAATTTTCAACCATAAGCTTAAAATCTTTTAACTTATCTAGATCTTCTAATTTTTCTTTGAGAAAAGTTACCCAAGTCATTCTAGAGAAATCATCGATCAACAACATGAAATACCTGTCACCTTGAAAGTTTCCTATTCTTGTGGGTCTGCATAGATTTGTATGCACCAACTCTAGAGGTCTGGTGGTAGAATACTCTTTGGTCTTGAAATTCTTCCTTATTTTCTTCCCAATCTAACAATCCTTGTAGGTTGCTTTGGTAGGTTTTGTAATCTTTGGCAGATCCCTCACAACTTGTGTAGAGCTGATCTTCACAAGGCTATCAAAATTGATGTGACACATTCTTCTATACCATAGCCAACTTTCATTAATTTAATTTATAAGGCACACACCTTTAGCACCTTTGAGTTGATATATATTTCCTTTTGCCCTTGTTCCTGTAGCAATTGAAGTTCTAGATTCTTCTTTTCTGATTTTACAGCCACCATCTTGAGACACAAGATTATATTCTCTGCTACACATTTTTCCTACACTTAGAAGATTGTGCCAGAGACCCTTGACATAAAGGACATCATATGTATTGTGCTTGCCATCAAAACTGATTGAACCCACTAGTACAAAAAGAACAATATATTACTAAAAGAACTACTAAAAACTGCTTATAAATGACCAAACATGGTCATGTGACCATTAGTAGTTTATTGCTAGTCATTTATAACATGACCAAATTGATGACTAAACCATTTTTAGTCATTTATTGGTTGTTTTGATTGATCAATTTGGTAGTATATTTAGTCATTGATTTCTATAATCTGGTCACTTATTTAGTTATTTTTTATTCACTGATATATTTAGTCATTAATTTAGTCATTAATTATTGTTAACTGGTCACTTATTTAGTCATTTTTATTCATTGATTTATGTCCATTGGTAGTGTATTTAGTCATTAATTTTAATCATCATTTTGATCAATTTGGTAGTATATTTAGTCATTTTTTATTCACTGATTTAACACTGGTCGTATATTTAGTCATATTTATTCACTGTTCACCAATTTCTGTCAATTGGTAGTATATTTAGTCAATTTAATTATTAATTGATGTCAATTAGTAGTATATTTAGTCATTTTGAAGCTTGCAATCTATGTAGATTTCCATCTAGTATTAATTGTTCACTTCACATGTCTCTTTGATTATATTCATTGAATGCTCTATAAGAGGAATGTTGTGAGTTGAGCAATATATTCCATATTTGGATCTCATCGACCTTGGTTTTATTTCCCAGCCAGATTGAATGACTTCAATTCATTATGTTGGCTCGTGCAATCTTGTTTTTATGCAATAGACCATGGTATCTATGTCATTATTTTATTCTTTCCTCTTCATTTTACTCTTGCTGTGTATCTACATTGACTATCTATCCTGCAATTATCGACTTCATTTATCTGTTCAACCATGGGAACAACCAATGCACTGAAGTATCAACTCATATTTCATGGCTGGAGCCTTCAAACTACTTGATGAAGAGGTGGAGTATGCTTTGATAGATGTATGTGATAGAGATTTTCTTTTGCAATCTAGGGTATGTTATGTTTCGCATCTGGTATCTCATTTTCTCTCAAATGCAATGGACTTATTTCATTAGGTTGATAAGGTTAAAAGGATAGCATCAATTTTTGTTCATGACTATCTAATCCCGGATGTCAAGCTATTTGAATGTTTTGCTACTTATAATCTCCATGATGGCTCAACCTTGGTAGGGGGACTCTTCCTCCATGAAGATATCATTAATAAACCTAGTTTTAACTGTGTTTATCAAGCAATGATTTCAAGTTTACAATCAGGTAACAGGGAGCTCTTTGATAATTCATTGTAGGCTCACAAATTTTCATTTGGAAGGTCCAAGAGGGAAAGGATAGAGGAAGTATTCAATGCATGGAACTTCTTGTAGATACCTAAAAATGTCCAACACCTTGTCATTAGCATGTTTTGCTCTAGGTACCCATGTCATCACCTAATTAGTTAAATAAATTTTATTTATTTGACTAATTTATTTTATCCCCTTTCAATTCCATAATCCTATCTTCTATAATTAAATAAAATTTTATTTATTTAATTATTCATGGTCATTAATCCTCTCTAGTTAAATAATTATTTTTAATTGTTTAATTAGTCACTTATCTATTTTCCTATAAATAAATAAATTACTTCCCGTCACAATCCAAATAAATTAAATATTTATTTAATTAATAAAATCCTAAACATAAATTCATCTTGCTTTCTTTCTAAAAATGCAACTCATGCATATCTAATTAATTCATTTAATTAGACATTTTATCAATTTATCCTCTCATCTTTTTAGGATTTATTTCCTTTCAAGAAAAAATCAAATCTTATCACATCTTCTTCCCTACAAATCAGCCTCTCACCTTTTTCTATAAATATAGCCTCTCACAAGACATTTAGGAGGCATGATTGAGTTTTAAGTATCCTTATTCTATCAAGTTATCATCACAACCGTTCTCCATCATCTCCTATCAACGTTATGCTGTGATTGTGGGCAACCAACATCTAATCATCTACAGTGATAAATCATGCATGTATCATCATTTGAGGTATTCAGAAGGTTTGGGTAAAAGGTATTTGAATTTTATTGTTTCTATCTTATATTTATCCAAATTTCTCGTATACATTCTAGTACGCCCAGTGGGACCTACTTCGTTTGATTGTTTTTTTGCAAGTTTTGTAATAAAAATTTGTGTTTTTCTAATCACCATTGTTGAGTTTTATAGGAAATTTGTCACAAGGAGTCTCTAGGGAAAAAATAGACTATGCCATCATGTCTGGGAGGTCAATTCTATGTTCATTGACTATAGATTTGTATATATTTTGTCATTGTAAAATTTTTATAAAAAAATTTAAAAAAAATTTAGCCTTACTATATGGATCTGTACAGATTCGTACGGCAAGGACCTGTCACTAGGTCTAATATTTATCTTTGCATGTGTTGGTATAGTATTGTAGACTGTTAACTTAATCTGGTTGCAGGATCATTTTTCTTTTTCATGCAGATCTAAGTCCTTGTCAACCTGCTGCTGCTCAGTCAACCTGTGTCGTATCTTGTTGACCTCAAAATACCTCCCGACCACCATTCTCCAAGCTGGTAATACCACTAGACCAATCACTATCATCCTCTAAGCCTCCTGTTGGAGATTAAAAAGCCACCAGTCGATAGACTCAAACCACCACCCAAAACCCCAAACCGTCAATCAAAGCTCCTCGAAAACCACCTTGTCGAAATATCTTACCTCTCCATTCTGCATACCATTGATCGATCCATTTCTTTGGCAGTGGTTCCACATCGACCAATACAATCTGCCATTCCACATCAACCAATACAATCCATCCTGTCACCCATTCCTACAAGTTATTTGACCTCTGTCATCAATCCATCCTGTCGCTTATTCAACAGCTTATTATCGGTGACCACATCTAGTTTCAAAATCTCTGTAGGTCAAAGTCTTTATGTTAGTTCGGTCTTTTAACACTACAGGTTGAAATCTCTATCAAAGTCATGAGTCATAATTGTTAGGTCAATGTCACAGAACTTTGTGATCAGTGTCAAACAAAACATCAAAGTTGGTATTGAAAAATAAGAGGTCGGCATTCTAAATGCTAAAGTAAGCATAAAAACTTAAGGTCAAAGTATAAGTATTAGGTCGTAGTCTAAGTATTGAGTCATGGTCTTATGTCTTAGAGTTCATTAGCAGTCTTGAATCTTAGAGTCTCCTTTGATCTAGTCGCAAGTCTATTTGACTTGGTGTATGAATAGTTAGGTTTTAACATTTAGATTTTGACCTTAGGTATTTAGGGTCTTAACATTTGGCATCTTGACTTAAGCTTTAGCTTTAAAATTTTAGTCTTACTTTCTTTTTTTTAAAAGGGTTGGGGTTAATTCAAATGGTTAATATATAGCTACTCAATTTCTAAATTGCAACATGTGATCATACCCTTTGGTGGTAGAAAGTAAAAAAATGAAAAGGTCAAACTAGTCAAACTTATTTCTTTCATATGCCATAAGGGGGGATTTTTTTCTTTTTCCTATAGCAGGGGCATACGAGATTGAAAATTCACAAATGAATACTCGTCGAAAAGGTAATTCCATGAAATTCACAATGGAGTAGGTTTGATCAAGTAATCTTATCAATTTATCAACTCTTTTTACAGTCAAAGTTCAACTATTTTCTGAGCTTCAATATATCATTTTTCTTGGAAATTAATGATTCAACTGCACAATTTGTCAAACACACTTGTTGAAGAATGGAGGAAATAAACTACCAATGTGTTGTGTGTAGGTTTGAACAGTAGAAGGAAATATCTTTTTACACCAGTTTAGGCACACTTTGTTTGGTGCATAAAATGAACCTTGTTTTCTTCATGCACGTTTTCTTTTAGTTGTTTGCTTGTCTAGTGTGTGTGTATCCCAATTTAGCAATAGATGTATCCTCTCCCCCTACCTATCCAATGGATCTAGGGTGCAAGACAAACTATTGCTAACTCTAGAGGTCTGCCTTCCCATTGTCAGAAGGGGTACGATCCAAGCGGAAATAGGCTAAAACCAAGCCCTTTGAAGCCGCTATATAAATAATGCATTTGTACCAAAAGTCACAAACGATGGGTGCTGTTGCGCTATACTGACAAATGTTTCCCCCAAAACCCTATGGAGTGTAACCTTTGTAGGCTGGGAAGCCTCCATTAAAGGAGTGAATCACCGCATGTATAGCCACCCAAAAGGAAGCCCTTACTAGAAACCTTTGTGTAGTGGCCAAAAAACCCTATCTATTGGTACAGGAGGAAACTCTGATAGCTGTAAAACATTTTTGTAGCTTATGGCAGAGATAGTAAGGTACCTCAAGATCTACGCATCTTGAGGACCTAGAACTTGGTGTGCCTGAGAAGTGAGTGCGCCCCAAGTTCCTAGAGCTATACACCATAAGTAGGTGCGACTAGGTAAAACCAAGTGGGAACCCAATAGGTATCGTCTTAGCTAGCCTAGGTGGTAAATGTTTGTGAATGGTTTATGCATGAGTGTTTACTATCTTATCTTCTTTCCATAAAATTTCCAAAAAAAAGTTGTCAAAAACAAACTCCCTGTCACGAGATAAATTCATCCTAATAATTTCCCAATCAACTTCATACTTTCATATCCAAAAATACCTTGCGACTTGTCTAAGTATAATCCATAGTCCATCCAAATCATATCCCAACCTTTCACCTGATTGTCCACTTTCACTCTAGAGTACATCCATCCACTTTTACCTTGACCTTTGAGAAAACATTTTGATTTATTAGACCCCTTAGCGATTTCATTCAAAAATCATTTTTTTTGCCAATATCCATCTGAACCTCAAATTTCCCACAAGACATTTATCATTTGACTTGAGGAAACACCTCACCAACCTATCCAAAATCAATCAACATTGATCAACCAAAACATATCCAAAAATTGATCTTGTGCAAAAGATTTAATCTAGATCCCATCCTTCATCATCCTTATTTTATTTTAGGGTCATTAGTCTGCCTTTCAAGTGAAATAGTTATCCATCCTTTCAGCTTAAGGTCATTAGTCTACCATGAGTAGAAAAAATCATCCTTGAAACAAACCCAAAAGATCTAGACTTTGTCTAAACTCATCCTTTTGATTTTAAACTATCATCCAAACCAACCATCACATCTTTAACCTCTTTATCCAAATTCATCCCTAAAACATCATCCTTTTAAAATTATTGAGGTCAAATAACCCCATCCTTTTCATTTCCAAAGCTATCACCACCTTTGGGTCCAACCAATTTCTAATTAATCTCTAAGGTCAATCTCAAAACATCAATCCATTTCATCCCAAGATTATTGCATGCCCTTGACAAGATCACAAGCCAAGAAAATTTAAGAGATGTTAAACATGAACATTTGAATGCCCCAAACTGATCAAAATAACATACCCCTTGGGTTAAACATGAACATCAGAATGCCCCAAATTGATCAAAACAACATGCCCTATGATACTTCACTTCCACCATCGGTGTCATCCAATGCACCCATAATTGATCAAGATGTCCTAGGTTTCATAAAAGATCTTGACAACATGGATATACTTAATAGGGTTCTTCGATTAGATCCAAATAAGTATGTGGAGTATCTTATTCGACACAGGGCTTCCTTACCTATGGTCACTGCATCATCTACAAATCCCACAAATGTTAATGCCACCACATCCATGCCCCAAATCACCCTTAATATTCCCCCCAACACCATGCATATGAATGCCTCTACCAGCGTACCATCAATTGATCCTAACACTATGGCCTTCATAATGCAACTATTTTCTGAACAACCCTCTAACACCACCAACACTTCGAATACTGTAAATGTTCAAACATCACAAGCTAACCCAAACACAAATCCATAAATTCCACCGCACATCCAACAACTCATTGTTGTTCAACAATACCCGACCCAACAACAACAAAATCCCCCATCACTGAACCAAAACACACAAGTACTACCACATCTTCAACAACTGCTTTAAGCGCAAACAAACTCCATACCGTAATCACCTCCAACACTGAATCCCTTGAGTGTTGTTCTACAAAATCTTGAAGAAATTCAATTGGAACACAAAAAGAAATAGTATTCCCTTGAGGATATATGTCCTTATCCCTTTGATAGGACTCTATACATGCCCCCCTTCCCTAAACATTTTGAAACTCCAAAATTTGACAAATACAAAGAAAGGGGAGATCCTCGAGAACATTTATGAGAATTTACATCGCTTGCCTTGAAGTCTCTTACAATGACACTTATTTGATGAGACTTTTCCATCAAAGCCTTGGTGGACAAGCCACTGAATGGTTCACACGTCTTCCCCCTTGCATAAAAACATTCCAAGAACTTGTAGAGAAATTTATAAACCATTTCTCTTACAATTTCAAGCATGGGGTTTCAATGACTGAGCTTTATAACACAAAACAAAGGAATGCGGAATCATTTGCCTCCTTTTTATAGAGGTGGAGAGCCTTGGAAAGCAAACTACCATGGCCTATTCCCAAAAAACAACTCGTGACCATGTTCGTCACCAACCCAAACCCAGAATGGGATTCCATCTGCAAGTGCTATGTGCTTCTACCTTCGAAGAGGTTATTGACAAAGGAATGACCATTGAGAGAGCTCTAATTGCCAAAGGCTCGATAAAACTGTATGACAACAACAAGAATGGTAACAATAACCACAACACAAACAACAACAATGCTCAAACAAGTGAGAAACCCTACTTATGGGGTAAGAATAAAAACACACTCAATGATGGCGTCACAGATGTGAAAGCCCTCCAAAACATTCAAAATAATGTTGTACCTACTACCTCGAGCAACAATGTAAACATACCAAAAGGGCCACCTAGACAAAACGTTAATCCTAGAAGGAGATTTACGCCTTTAGGGGAACCTATTAAAGATGTTTTAGATAGATGTGTGAAAGAGAACTTGATAAATCTTCCTCCTATTTGGCCATAGGATGAGAATCAATTCAAACCTTCATGGTTTGATGAGAATGCATTCTGTGATTACCATCATGTTAAAGGACACACAACATCGAACTGCATGAGATTAAAACATTGCATATAGGATCTCATAGAATCAGGGAAAGTCACCCTCCAAGACTCTTCTAATCCATCCCCAAATACAAACTTGGGAGCATACAAGGATCCCATCCCTGATCATAACAAAGGCAAGGCCTCTTCATCATCCAACCAAACATATCATGTAGTTACCCCTCCAAACTCATTCAATTTTGTTGTGGGGAAAATAGAGAAATCTTTTAGCCATGTTAATACTGTCACTATTCAGGTTAAAGCCCTAGATTGTGTTATCACAACCTGATGTAGTCGTGTTACCATTCGCAGTGCCAATCCTACTAATCAACCATCCACATTTGACCAACCTCCATCATCTATACCTCCTAAACAATCCACACATAAATATAACCTCCTAGATCATCTAGGAAAGACACCTACCCAAATATCTATTCTTGAGCTTCTTCGTACATCTCAGCTCCACAAAGAAATTCTTGATAAAGGCTTGATAGAGACACAAGTCCCCACCAATCTAAATGTGGAACAATTCCAAGCTATGGTATCCCATATCGCTACACCCCATTGCCTCACTTTCTCAAAAAAAGATCTTCCCATAGTTGATGCCTCCTACAACGAAGCACTTCACATTGAAGTTATCATCCATAAACATATCATAAAAAGGGTTTTAATAGATGGTGGTTTTGACCTAAATCTGTGCACTTTAAAGCTATTAAAACACTTGGGATATTTTGATGTGGTTATAGATGCTAATGAATCCCTTACCATCAAAGGATATGATGACACAAAGAGATTGTCCAAAGGAACTATCAAGCTCCCTATTTAGGTAGGACAAAAGATTTTGGAAACAAAGTGCCAGGTCCTTGACCTTGATCTTCCCTACAATATTCTTCTCGGATGACCATGGATTCACGCCATGCAAGCCATCCTTTCCACCTTCCATCAATGCCTAAAGTTTCCACATAACAGTGCAGAATTTACCATCTACACTGATCCTCGTCCCTTTCAATACCGTAGTTTTTTGGAAGGACATGACCATTACTTCTGTCCATATAATCATCTTGTCATGACCCCTTCTAAGCCTAAATAAAAGGCCCTATCATCCTCTGCCTACATTGATCCTGCTGATTTGCTATCAACATCGCAATCATCTCCTTACCCCAAAATCAAGATCAAGGCAAGTGATAAGGGATGTGGTGAGTATGATTTACATGGCACTTTCTTTTGTGTCAGCCACTTACCACCATCCCCCAAAACATATGGCATTCCTAGGGAGAATAAAGTTTCTACCATAGTGATCAAATGCAAACTAACACCTACTTTTGAAAAGAAACATCTCTTGGAGCAGGATAATCTCGAGGACATTTCTTCATGGCTATACAAGGATGAAGAAGATGAAGAAGTCCCAACTCTACCAACAAAAATTTAGGTAAAAGACTCCAAATCATTAAGAACATGGGATATAAAGGACAAGGGGGCATGGGCTCGCATGAACAAGGATCATGGAACCAATACAAGCAACAAGAAACCACTACTACCATGGGTTAGGGCATGGAAATCTAGAACCAAACCCTATGGAACGTGAGTGTACTTTTGCTGAGGATGCTAAGGCCTTCCCGATAATCAATGACATCAATGGAGAGTACCATCATGACTCCTTCACCGACCTTGTTGAGCTATTCAAATCATCCATTTGTACCATCTTCACATTATCCTCCATGCCATCCACCTCTGATGACCTACCTCTTATATATCCTTAATTAATCGATTAGGACCAACAAGGACCACCCGTCCTTGATGTTGTACAAAATGACAAGGCTCTAGCTGAATTCATGGGAGTGAGAAATCATTTCCCCTTAGGAGATCATAAAGCAGGTTACATCATGGAGCTTAACACTTCTTCTTACTTCAGGGAGACCACCAAATCTCTTAGTCGCAAAATGATGAAAATAAAAATAACGTCCCCTAGCAAAAACCACTTTGTGGAACTTTTAGATGATAAAAAAAGTAAAAATAAAGGATGTATCCTCTAGTGAAAACCTCTCTAAGGTGCTAGAGGATGAGAGATTGAACCTCCTTGAAGTCCCTGAGTTTTATCAAGAAAGATCACCCATATTGGTAGAAGAGTCACATGAAATGAATCTTGGAATGGAGGACAAACCAAAAATTACATACTAAGTTGAATCATTGACATCAAAAGAATAAGAGGCCTTCTTAGATTTCTTCAAACAAAGAAGCATCAACTTTGTGTGGACCTATGCCGATATGCCTGGGCTAGATCTTGCCCTCATAGTTCACCACCTTGCAGTACATCCAGATGCAAAACCAGTGAGGCAGAAATTGAGAAAGATAAATCTGTAGTTAGCATTACTTGTTAAAGTAGAATTGAAGAAACTGTTAGATGTGGGGTTCATTCGACCGATAGATTACCCTCAATGGGTGTCAAACTTGGTACCAGTTAAGAAAGTGACTGGGGGCATTCGTTGTTGTATAGACTTTCGAGACCTCAACAAAGCTTGCCCTAAGTATGATTTCCCTCTTCCTAACATTGACATCATTGTAGATCTTACTGTTGGACATGAAATGCTATCACTAATGGACAAAGTTTTTGGATATAACCAAATCAGAATAGTAGAGGAGGATCAGCATAAAACATCATTCATAGCACTGTGGGGAACCTATTGTTGGGTCATGATGCCATCTGGTTTGAAGAATGCAGGAGCGACATACCAAAGAGCCATGATAATTATCTTCCATGACTTCTTTCAAAAAATAATGGAAGACTATGTAGATGACTTATTGGGAAAATTAAATACAAGAGAAGAACATTTAGATGTGCTAGCAAAGATCTTTGATCGATTGGAACAATACAATGTAAGACTAAACTCCAAGAAGTGTGTCTTTGGAGTAACCTCCAGGAACTCCTGGGATACATAGTGTCAAGGAGGGGAATAGAAATAGATCCTAATAAAGTTAAATCCATAATGGAAATGCCTTCTCCTACAACACTTAAGAAGCTTAGAATCTTTCAAGGGAAGTTATAGTCTATTCGCTGATTCATAGCATAGCTTGCCGATAAGTGTCAGCCATTTCAACAGCTTCTCAAGAAAAATATAGCTTTTCAGTGGGATAACAACTGTCAATGGGCCTTCAAACAATTGAAGAAGTACTTTGCTAACCCACCAGTCCTCATGCCATAGAGATCAGGACAACTTCTTCTCCTTTATATATCAGTAGCATAAACAACAGTTGGGGCTTTATTGGCACAACATGACGAACAAGGAAAGAGAGGGCTATTTTTTATATCAGTCACACATTGGTAGCTTATGAGATTAACTACACACTAATAGAGCGAGCATGTCTGGCAGTGGTCTTTACTTCTCAAAAGTTAAGACACTACATGCTTAACCACAAAAAAGGTCATCGCAAAAATAGATCTGTTGAAATATCTATTAAGCAAAGCGGCTCTCACAGGAAGGATAAAAAAATGGGTAATGATCTTGAGCAAGTTTGATATTGAGTATCTGGAAAGAAAAGCCATCAAAGGACAAGTTATTGTAGATTAGCTAGCAGATGCTTCCATCCCAGCAGAGCATCCAATGTTATCTGAATTTCTAGATGAGTCCATAGTGACAATTGTACCAGTAGAAAACACGTGGAAAATGTATTTTGATGGGTCTTATACTCACCACGGCTTGGGGGCAAGTCTTTTATTTGTAAAACCTCAAGGAGACACAATCCCCAAGTCATACAAGATCACATTTCCATGTACTAATAATGTAGCTGAATACGAGGCCCTCATCACAGGGCTCCACATGACAATCAAGTGGAAAATCGAGAAGCTAACAGTATATGGTGATTCCCAATTGGTCATCCAATAGGTGAATAATGAGTATAAAACAAAAGATGACAAGCTCCTACCTTACAAGAGGATGGTAGATGACTTCAAGGATTAATTCCACAACATCCACTTTAAATAGGTTCCAAGGCTCAACAATAAAACAACTAATGCAATGGCCACCATAGGGTCATTAGTTGACATGAAAAAGGATAGTAAGAAGTGTGAATTCTTGATAGAAGAACTCCCTATACCTACTTATGATGTTCCACAATCTAATCTTGTATGCGACATTGTTGGTCCTTTATCCCCATGGTATCAACAAACCTACATGTACCTTCACGACAACATCCTTCCACCTAACCTGACATCTGCACAATGAAAAACCTTCATCTGCCAAGCATCCCGTTACACCATTATCGGTGACACCTTATATCGAAGGGGTCTCAATGGTACTCTTTTGAGATGTCTTGATTCTAGGGAGGTTGAGGTTGCCTTGCAAGAAGTACAAGAGGGTATTTGTGGGGTGCATTCTAGTGGACCAACCTTAGCTAAAAATATTCTTCACACAGGATATTATTGGCTGACTCTGGAGAAAGATGGCATTGAATTTGTAAAGAAGTGCTTACCTTGTCAGCAACATGGAGATCTTATACACATGCCATCACAAGAATTGCAACCGATAACAACTCCATGGCCTTTTTCACACTGGGGGCTTGACCTTGTAGGTAAGATTCACCCACCATCTTCTAATGGCCATAAATTCATCATCACCACCACTGAGTACTTCACTAAGTGGGTAGAGTCTCTTCCACTCACCTTCACCACTGGTATCCAAATTTCCAAATTCATCCTACACTATATAATCTACTGATATGGCATCCCACATTCCATCATTACAGATAATGGAAAGCCTTTCAAAAACTAAGAGGTTCACACTCTATGTGATAAATTCCATATCCAACATCGCTTCTCCATGCCATATTACCCACAAGGTAATAGTCAGGCCGAAGCTTTGAACAAAACTATTTTGCGCATCTTGAAGAAAATAGTCAATGAAGCTGGTCGCGATTGGCATTTGCAGCTCAATCCTACCCTATGGGCATATCGCACTAGCATTCGTACCCCCACAGGAACCACATCCTATTCATTAGTGTTTGGTTTTGAAGCCATCTTGCCTATTAAGGTCGAGCTCCCTTCTCTTCTCATCTCACTGAAGAATATCATCACTGATAAGGAATACCGAGTTGCATGGTTGAATGAACTAGAGTTGCTATATGAAAAGTGCCTAAATGCTCTAAACCATCTTCATGTTTATCAAAATCACCTACGGAGAAGTTATAATAAGAAGATCAAGAGCCAGAGATTTGAGGTAGGAAACCTTGTCCTTTTGGAGAATCAAAAAAATATGCAAGACCGTTCTAAGAAAGGAAATTTTGAGCCTAATTGGTTAGGCCCCTTTATCATCATAGCTAGTTATGGATCAGGAGCTTATCATCTTTCAACAATAGAGGGGCAACCTCTAGAAGAACCAATTAACAACATGCACCTGAAAAGGTTCTATGCATGACCCATTGCATATCCCAAGTACAAAAAAAAAAAATTGAGTGCAATAAAGCCTTCCAATGGTGAAAATTACTTTAGTGACGCCTTGAATAAGTACCATGGTGAAAACCTATTTCAGGCGCCATGTGTAGTGGCCGGTTCTACCATCTAATAAATCCCTGCATCCATTCACAATCATTTGCATTATTCACATTCCATAGCTTGGAGTTTTTTGCATTTAAGCCTTGTCATCCACATTTAGCCTTGTTATCCCACCCTTCATAGCATCACCCAAAAATAAAATCCCAGAGATAGGATCCTTGTATGCTCTTTTGTACAACGAATCCTAAAACTACCAAAAAAATCATAAAATGTCCTAAAAAAATCCAAAAACATCATAAAATGTCCTGAAAAAATCCAAAAACATCATAAAACATCCTGAAAAAATCCAAAAACATCATAAAATGTCCTAAAAAAACTTCAAAAAAATCAAAATATTCCCCAAAATACAAAAAAATCAAATATCCATAAAAAATCCAATCAAATCATCAAATCATGTCAATAACATCAATCCTATCAATCTGAACCTTCATAATTACCATCATCATCAAACAAAATCAGAACTACATCTCATCTCTATCGTTAAATGCCTTGATCCCATGGATATAAGGTATGTAGGCAGTCTAGTGTATGAAGGAAATACCCAGATTGAGGCATAAGACAATACTCCTCCATTTTTCATCTTTCCTTTGATCTTCTTTCTCTTCATTCATCACTTTCTTCTTCCATCAATATCTATCTCCCACATCATCAATAAACACCCAGAACTACATATCATCATGTTTCATCATCATCGTATGGTGCTTCGATCCCATGGATATAGGGTATGTAGGCAGTTTGGAATATGAAGGAAGTATCCAACACTCAAGCATTGATGATTCATTCTTCCATTCATCAATCTCATTCCAAGCAATAGATCCAAATGCAAGTCATCCTTTATCCATACCAATTAAGTTAATCAAGCTTGTTAAATTATCCAATAACATACTTGGTCTTGATCCTAATCTTGTCGTAAACCAAATCAATCAATCAATCATCATCATCAATCAGATATATCATTCCCACATCTTTGTGTTGATCTAGGGATATATCATTCCCCGCCATGACAACACTATCATCATCAATCAAACAAACAATTAATCATTGGCTTACAACTTGATAGGGGCAATACCTTGTTTGTTTTTGTATCATTTGTGCATGCTTACTTGTGTGTGTTATCTTTTTATCTTGCATTTGTATCACATCTGTATCATTCCAGCTAATATTCATATCTTGTATATGTTGGAATAGCTTGTTGCATTATCCTTTGCATCTAAGGTCACATCATACCTTTTGTGTGTTAGGACTTTAATGCTCCAAGTTTTCTTTCTCATATGTCTAGACAAGGTTGTATTATGCTGGGGCATGAGACACATCGTCACCTTGGTCCTCATTCCCTGGTGCATAATGTCTATTGCTATATCAAACATCATGATTGCTCACTTTCATTGCAACATAACGCATCATTCATTTCTTCTACTTCTTTTCTTCCTTGACCAATCCCTTTCATGTCAAGAGCCTACCCATGTTTGTCCAACCCACCTATCCTCTCGAGGGGGCATTCTCATCTTATCTTTTCATTACCACCCTTTTCCTCTATCCATACCTTAGTTTCTTTGAAATGATGTTACTCGACACAAATCTCATCATCTCGAACATCATCTTAAAGAGGGGTAAAATGTAGACACCTAAAAATGTCCAACACCTTGTCATTAGCATGTTAAACCCATGTCATCACCTAATTAGTTAAATAAATTTTATTTATTTGACTAATTTATTTTATCCCCTTTCAATTCCATAATCCTATCTTCTATAATTAAATAGATTTATATTTATTTAATTATTCATGGTCATTAATCCTCTCTAGTTAAATAATTATTTTTAATTGTTTAATTAGTCACTTATCTATTTTCCTATAATTAAATAAATTACTTCCCATCACAATCCAAATTAATTAAATAAATTAAATATTTATTTAATTAATAAAATCCTAAACACCAAATCACTTTCTATCTTTCTAAATCCTATCTCATCTTGTTTTATTTCCTATTTTGTCTACTAAAGCAAAAATCAAATCAAATCAAATCTTTTCACATTTTCTTCCCTCTGCATCAACCTCTCACCTTTGTCTATAAATATAGCCTCTCACAAGCCATTTATGAGGCATGATTGACTTTTAAGTATCCTTATTCTGTCGAGTTATCATCACAACTGTTCTCCATCATCTCCTATCAACGTTATGCTGTGATTGTGGACAATCAACATTTGATCATCTACAGTGATCAATCATGCATGTATCATCATTTGAGGTATTCATAAGGTTTGGGTAAAAGGTATTTGAATTTTATTCTTTCTATCTTATATTTATCCAAATTTCCTGTGTACACTTCTTGTCAAATTTCCAACCACCGGTAGTTCCCTTCACCAATGATGTTGACACAGTCCTTTCTGTAGAGAATCCAATTGGGGGTTCATGGTTTTGGGGTTGTAGATTTAAAAATGGATAGCATGTGAACCACTCTTTCTGTTTTAAGTTTTTGGCTTCGCTATAACTTTGGTTTCCTTTTTGGCCAAAAAGGACCTTTTAGATCTACAGCTCTGTTCAAGGCTCTTAGTTAAAATGCTTTGTTATGTTATCTTTTTGGCTAGGAAGGGCCTTTTTTGTAATCTATAAAAATATTTTTATTAATACTAATATATTATGATGATCTAAGCATCCTTACCAATTCAAAAAAATGTCAACCTTGGTTCATGTGTTGTTTCAGTAAAGACCTGCACCATGAAATAATCCATTAATTATACATAAATTCCAAATTAAGATGATGAGAAAATATCTTTGATATCCAACTAGGAAACCTTAACATCCAAAAATTACTAACCTGATGTTTCACAAGAAGTTTCCCAACTGTGACACCATCTTTACTTAAGAAACTAGATATTGATCCACTGCCATATTGGATCTCACAGGATTCTCCTTCACAAACAACAAATGATATATATTAATTATTTAGCAACTTCCTTAATATCCCCATGTAAGCAAACTAAACTAAGTGAGGTTGAGGATTTGAAGTAGAGTACCATCTTCTTGGTATGTGCTTGACTTTGATGACTTGTATCTTGAATGAAAATAGCAAGCTAGCTGCATTGTAAAATCATTGTTACAAAAATAACCACCAAATCCTCTTTAATTAAAATAATCCTTCTAGATGTTGATAAGGGCATGGTTTGGTGGTTAAGTCGCTTGGTTGTAGTGGCAGCCACTAGAGTTCAAACCCCTGCTAGGCCAACGAGCTCGCAGGCTTTATGCCTTCATTAGGCCAACGAGCTCGCAGGCTTTATGCCTTCATTAGGCCAACGAGCTCGCGAGTTTGAAGTGTTGTTTCTAGGGGATGAGGTCCCCTGTGTTGTGGCCTCACCGGTTCATTGCTCTAGGCAAAAGCATTTGCATGGATCCGGAGGGCATGTCACACCAGTGTCGCCAATCACGTTAAAAAGTTTACCAGGCGCATTATCTTTAAGCTGATAAGGGCATGGTTCAGTGGTTTAAGTCACTCGGTTGTAGTGGCGGCCACCAAAGTTCAAACCCCTATTGGGAAAATGAGCTCGTAGGCTTTACGCCTTCGCTAAGCCAACAAGCTTGCAGGTTTGAAGTGTTCTTGCTAGGGGATGAGGTCCCCCGTGTTGTGGCCTCACCGGTTCATTTCTCTGAGCAAAAGCATTCATGTGGAGCCGGAGGGTTTGTCGCACCAGCGTCACCATTCACGTTAAATTTTTTACCAGGTGCATTATCTTTAAAAAGATAATAATCCTTCTAGATGTTTCAAGACAAGATATTTCAGTTAATTTCTAAGAAAGATAATTTCACTATCCAAACAACCATTAATCTATTTATTGTATATAATTTCCCAGAATTCAGAATTTGAATGTAATGAAACTAACCATAATTACCAAATATTTGACATTGAAGCACTCTAGAACACCGACATTGTAAGCTTTGCTTGTGTTCTAGATGCATGCAGTCGTGCATGTTTAGTGGATGAGGGCTGCACATACTTCACACGTCAGTAACCCTTATTGCAATACATATATAGTTGATCATTAGGTGTGCATGGTTGACCTTCATGCCTGTGCTAGCTAGCTTGAGGACACCCTAAACATTATTACTAAGATGCCAGTTAAACCTTTGGTGCCTATGGATCATAATGAAGGGACATCCATCAAAGCATAATAGCGGGGATTTTTTTGTCATATGTTGTAGTTACAAGTGCCCTGCTGAAAATGTGGAAGCATAAACAAGGCAAGCTAACTGTTTCAAAAAATACCTCAAAGAAATGTGATATCATGGAATGCCATGATTAAAGGATATGTTTAAAATGGGTTTTTTTCTGAAAAGTCCTTATAAAATTTTAGGAAAATGCAACCAGTGGGTGTAAAGCCCAACTCTCAACTAAGACTTAGATTCAACTACATATATACAATCCCCAACCCAATAATCAAATCCATAAGATTTTGATTTGATTTTCCTAAACTCAAGCTTTTAGCTCAGGCCCTGGGCTACAAACTCTACAAAAGCACTCAACCCAAAAGAAATAGCATAAATTTTCAAAAAATAATTCATTGCTTCAACAAGCATGCACTGCTTTTGTTGGATACTGATTCAACCAAAAGACACAAACCAAAAGCAACTAAGGCCTTATATTTAACTCCAATCTTTCAATAATTATATAAGTTACAGATAAGCCCATAATGTTTCATTTAGGATTTAAAATTTTACCTTTGAATAGCATGACAAAGTTAAGTATGTATCGTTTCATAATAGGTGAAATACAACTAAAAGTTCACCATCAACAAGGAGATTATTTACCTGGAGAAACAAATGGATAAGACATGAAGAGTCTTTGAAGCTATTAAAAGGTCTACCAAATGTTTCTAGGTCTGTCAAAATTTTATGAAGGGTTTGTGAAGCATTTGGTGTATGTGATTATCTTTGGAGTACTTGTGGCATCATATGGAGAAATAAATGTCAACTAGGCAGAGAGTGACCATACAAAGGGATCAAAGACAGTGGAAGGATAAAGCATAGGATGTTGTACCAAATGTTTATCAAGTGAGAAGTAATGAAGAAAAATCAATCACCAAATGATCTTCATTCCCAAAAATAATGGGTAATGTTGGCAATGCATAAAGGGGTAAGATCCCCATCACCATGAGGTATTTCAAGCATTCAAAGTTTTTATACCCATAAGAAGGTTTGTCAAGAGTTTTAGGGATATGTATAACATAGGAAGGTCTACATAATATTTTCAAGGTCTTTATAAACCCTAAGAGCTCTATTAAACCCTAATAAGTTCTATCAAACCCTAAAGTCGCATCATTTTTATCAAATCTAGTATTTACCACAATACCGTTGAGTGCATATAAGAGAGGTGCGGGTTGGCAGTGTTAACCACCATCCCATGGGAGTCTTTTGATAGTCTATTCACACTGTTTACCCCAATACCATTGAGTGCAGATAAGAGAGGTATGGGTTGGTGGTGTTAACCACCATCCCACGATGGTTAATGGAATGGCCTTGCGGTAGTGCAGTATACATACCGCCATCCCACGATGTCAATGGAATGGCCTTGCGGTAGTGTGGTATACATATAGCTGTCCCACAATGTCAATGGAATGGCCGTGCGATAGTGTGGTATATATATCACCTATTGGAAACAGGATAGATAACTGAGAGGGGGGGTAAATCAGTTATCTTAAACTTCTTAACTTTCTTTTCTTCTTTAACAATAGTGCAGTATCAAAACATATAACCATAAATGAACATGAAAGAAAAAAATGAAATCAACACACATAACACAAGGATTTTTATGTGGAAAACCCTGTTAAGGGAAAAACCACGAGGTGACTAACCCAAGATTGTATTCTCTGTTAAAAGAATAGAAGTACAAAATGGCACTTGCCAATTAGGGCTCACTGCCCAAGCACACTGCTCATAAGAGGCTCATTGCCTATAAGAGACTCACTATCTACAAGGTATAAAGAAAGTAACTAGGTGTTTGAACTAATCAGAGGCATCCACATATGTTGAGGTTCAGTTCTGGTTAGGCTCAATATACTGATCTGCTGCACTTCATTCTTCCTTTGCTTAGTGCTGTTGTTCTGTCACATACCAGATTTATATAGCTTCTTCCACACTGCTCTTTGCTTTTCTTTGCACTTACTATCACACCACACCTTCACATCAAAATTCATCTGGTATATATATCCGCACAAAGGAATTCAACATCTTTCCAGTCAGCATCTGAAATACTCAAGGTTTTCCCAAACTCTGGTCTGTTGGCTGAATCCTTGCTTACTAAGTGATGCGTATCAAAGAGATAGTTATAGAATTCATCAATCATGTTGGCCAACCATGAATGATCCCTTAAGAAACTTGATCACCATCAATTCCTCATCTGGATTAAGGTCTGATGCTCTGCCAGTCAGTTCTTCCTCAGTCTACTCTGCCAAACAGGAACCCAATACTTAGGTGCTCATATCTTTTCACTCTTTCATCATTGGAGGCTCAATCTCTAGAATGTAGTAGTCATGGTACTCCTCTTGACTTTCCCAAGTCTGTACTTTGCCGAGATACTTCCTCTGAGAGATCCGGACCTAATTATCATACCTTGTTGCATGCTCTATTCTTGCTTACCAGACCAAAACACTCTTCAATCTAACTTCCGATATAGACATACCATGTGCTACAGATGTGTGGAATGGACTTTGTTGCCATCAATGACAACACTCATGAAGCCACACAGTGTCTCTTGCCAACAATCTCCCCCTTTGGCATTGATGGAAACACTTAGTGAAAAATGACTAAGTGTCACACTACACTCCCCCTTGGCTGATGCTCTATTCTAATGTACACCTTTTCAGAGCTCCCCCTTAGCTAGATTCCACATTTTTCACTGCTCCTCACTCCCCCTTTGACATCAATGGCAACGGGTGGAATCCACACACCAAGATTTGCAAAATTTTACCTATACATAGCCGCATAAGTATATATACAAGGTATACTTACATATAATTAAGTATATTTGCAAAAGTGGTTTTCAGCTGATCAAATTATGTTGCCCAACTCTGCTTCATCCTGTCCAAAATTGAGATGTGACCACTTAACAAATATGCAAAGGCTTATGTCCTCTTTAAATCTATCGGATCACTGGTTCGGGCTGTAGACTAAGCATCAGTTAGGGCCTTATGCATTGCCTCTAACTTAGGGATAATTATCCCTCTTAGTTCACTCATTCTGCATATTCTATTTTTCTTCTCCTTCTCAAGCCTCTTTATCTCATTTATAGTGGCAATAGTCTGGCACTCTTGATTCATTATGGATGAGGTGAGAGGATCAAAACTCTAGGATAAACTTGATAGTTTGCCCTCTTGTTCTTCCAATTTCTTTGCAATGTTTGTTGTTACTGTGGACCAAGATAAACAAAATTTGTATAATTCTCTGCCATCTTTAAGAGCATTTTCTAGGCTCTTTATTCCAATATTTAGATTTCTCCTATCATTTGCTATTAGCCCCTGTACTTCAAAGAATCTCTTACCCAAAAACTCTTTCTGGACTTTCTCTTCTGCTGATTTCTCCAAGGAATCAAAATGTGTGCTAACAGAATTAACAAGAGATTTTAGATTACTAGATGAAGAGGCCGAAACATCCTTCTGGAAGGATGGCATGATCTTCTCCAACACACCGGATGCAATCTTTATCAGCTCACAGTCTTCCATGTGAGACTTTAGAATCTTTTCTTATGCTTTGGCTTGAGCAAAAGATGCTACCTTCATTGTCTGGACTGAAGAGAGAGAGTCAAAATTGAATGGTCCTTGAAATAGCTTTGGTTCATCTAATTCCATCATTTCCTTGGTCAAGAAGTCTTTAACTACTTCTGCAGTGTCTCTTTCTAGAGACTTCTTTCCTCTTGCAGCCTCAGAGGTGTCAACAGAGACCTTCTCTGTTTGTTCTTCTTCTCTTCCCTTTTTCTCCTCTTCTTGACTTGCTTTCTCCTCTTTTCTTGCTTCTCCTTCAGTTCTAGAGTCTGCTAGGGGATCTGGATTAGAGATATTTACTTCTTCATGGACTTCCTCTTCCGGAGTAGAGGAGTCTAGGTCCTTAGTCTTCTCCTCAGCTGTCTCCTTTGATTCTTCTGCAATTTTCTCAGTAAGATCTTCCTTTGATACACTTAGTCCTTCAACGTCCATGGCAAAAGGTTCATCACTTATGTCCTCTATAATAGGAAGATTGAATCTTTTATATGCATTCCATAGGATGTCTTCAGTCTCTTTTTCCACCTGATCAGTCTCTCCTAGCATAAGCTTGTTCATTCTAGCTTTGCTTCGGAACTATCCTTGCAATCCTTAAAGATCATGTTCATTTGTTTAGGAGTGATGGAAGGATAGAGCTGAATAGCTATCTGTTCCCATATCTCCATATCCTTTTCCTTAGCATTGTCTTTTCTGAGTTCAAGTATTTTCTCTAAACTCTTGGGGATTAGAGAGATGATTTCAATGAATGCTTTATTATAGATATTCAAGTACTTGATTGTGGCTTCCTCCAATAATCTTTTATCAGTGTCATTATATTCATCATAAAATTTAGTTATGGGCTGCAGATTCCCATCTATAGTGACTACTTTGATGACATCATCAACATAAGGAGTAGGCCTTTCAAAAAATTCTTCTGCTTCTTCTTCTTTGTTCTTGCCAGCAGATGATTCCACAGATGTTTTATTTTTCTTCTTCATTTTATTAACCTCCTCATCTGTCTCTGTCTCTTCATCATCCTTGTGGCCTTTGTCTTTGCTTCTGGTTTTGAAGCTTTTGAACTCTTAGAGGTGGCAGGTGTAGAGCTCTTTGAGGATCTAGTCCAGGAGGGGGCTTGCACTGGAACACTTTCTTTTTCTGCTTCTTATCTCTCTTTTTCTGCTCTTTCTACCTCTCTGTTGGCTTCAACTGCCTCCTTTGATAAGCCATATTTCTTGGAAAATTCCTCTACTTCCTTCCTAACTTTTCTCTTTATTTTAGGTTGCCTTAGTTCAACATGAATTTTTACACTCAATTCTTGAAAGGTGTCAAACCTTTCTGCCTCAGGGTCCTTAGGCTGACTTAGTAGGTGTTGGACATGTAGTTCCAGAATTTTCTCATCCACCTCATAGCCCATTGGCATAATCTAGACTATTCTCAGTTCCATTGCCTCCATTAGGCATTGATCAGTGTCTACCATGAAGCACACTGTATCCTTGTATTTTTCAACTAGAGATTGGGGGAATCTCTCTCTAGCCTACATCATGCCTTGGAAGTTTTTGAAGTAGCCCTAGAGTGCTATGCTTTGTGCCTTGGCATCACTAAGCCCATGCATATAATCTTTGATTTGTATGGCAACCAGTCTGTCATTTTGCCATACCCAACCACTGGATCTGGGTAGCTCATTCATATAGTAAAAGAATAGACATAGTGTCAAGCCACCGTACTTAAATGAATTCTTCTTATCCTTCTTTATTTTTTGTAAGTTCTCTAACAGTTGGTTTAGGAGAAGCTCATAAAGATCATAGTCAGCATTTTTCCTTAGCATTTCATATGTAGTATATATGGCAGTTCTGGATACTGAATTCTCCCTACTAGAGTGATATATCTTATAACCTATTATCATAGAAGAAAATTTGATATCTGGATCTATGATATCCTCTATTGTCATTTCTCTTTTGTCAAATTTTGATCTAGTAGCCTCACTTTCAGTTTGGTTTTTGACTGATTTGAGAGCAGGCAACCCATCGGATGAGTGCAATCTAGTTACTGCCCTAATTGCATCCTTGGTTATCTTGAAGGGCTTCAACAACCATATGAAGTTATCATGTATTCTACTAAGCACATACTAGACCCACTCATCTTTTGCAAAATAGGGGAAATGGATGCAATGTCCAAAATGCTTGTCCCGGATGGCCTTGTATTGGGGTTTAATTTCAAATGATTCATCTATTAGTTCCTTGTGATAGATATCCATCAGTTTGGATTCTCCAAATTCCTCAATATTTGCATGTATGTAAACCCTAACATCTTCAACATGTAGAACTCCATGCAAAATGCTAGAGAATGTGCCTAGGGGATCAATTTCTAGGGATTTGTAAGGATGTTTCTTGAACTTAGGGCACGGCCTATCAGTGATCCTAACAACATTCGGAGTAGCCATCTTTCAAAAGATTTAGAGAGAGATATTCAAGAGTAGAAATACCTTTTTACGCTTCTAGGGTTCATGATAAGAGCTGAAAGGATCGCTAGTTGAATCAAATTCTGCGGTTGATCCTTGAGAGAGTTGAAGCAATCTTGTTGCAGAGCTCCTTCTTTCTTCTTCTCGAATGCAAATGTGCAAATGATGAACAAAAGAACCCTTTTATTTCAGTGCAATCCCTAATTCCATTTTGCAATAAATGCACAACTTAAGTCATTCTGGTTGCCTTGTTCTTCTTATTTTGAGAGAGATCTTTCCAGATCACCGAGATGCACTTAGAGTTATTCTCGATGATTATTGACAATCTATCTTCCTTTCTCCAATCATTCCATTCATCCACGGAGCAAGATATTTCAATTTTTGAATCATATTAGATCTAATTGTGAAAATCTTGCTTTTGTCAGATGACTGTCAAACCGGATTAATCTGGGATGATTAATCTTTTCAAATTCCTTGTGGATCTTTCATACTTTGACCAAGGGTTATTTAGATATTTCTTTGAGAGCCCTTTTAATCCGCAACACTCCATGTGCCAATTTTAGGCACCAATTGACTGGCTGGGGGAAATTGTTTTCTTTTGTGACTCCCCCTGAGCCAGAGCTCATCTATTTAGTTTCAAGAAGGAATATCAGCACCAGATTCTGGTGTGGATCCATCCTCAACATTTTCTATACTTCTCTTCACCCAAATCTTTTTCATTTCCCTTTGAATTTCATCCGCATTCACTTTTCCTTTTCCTTTGTCTTGATTCTGGTTATAAAGCACTAGAACCTTTTTGTCCTTGATTCTTACTTCTGCAGAATTTGGCAATATGACCAGATTTATTGCAATTGTATAAAACAACATTTCTTTGCATATTTGACTGGTATCCTCTTGATCTACATTGATTAGACATATGTCCCATTCTATTGCATGTAAAGCATCTATCATTGAATGAATTGTTTATTTGCATATTTCTACATTCATGAGATTTATGACCATACCTTTTGCAGTTAAAGCATTGTCCAGAGAAGGATGAATTAGTCTGATTCATTCTTCTTCTACATTAATTTTCTTTATGATTGAAGTTATTGCAATTGTAGTAGTATCCATTGAAGGATGGATATCTTTGAGCATTTGGTTGCCTTACTGGAGGTCTTCTAGGTCTATTCCTTGGATTTCCTGATCTAGAGTTCTTTTGACTGGATCTGGAGCTTTCACCTTTCTCATACCCCAAGCCATGCTTGTCATCTACCCTCTTTTGGCTTTCAAGAAGAACTTCAAGTTGAGAAGAGCTTATCTTGAATTTCTCTTTGTATTCATTTGCAATTTGAAGATCCCTTTTAAGAGTATCTATCTAATTCTCAAGTTGTTCTTCATTATCTCTAGCTTCTTCAAGATCAGATTCTAGATGCCTGATTATTCTATCCATTTTGTGGCAGTCTTCTAACTTTTCCTTGAGAGATTGTTTTAGATTATCTTCAATTTTTCTTTTCTCTTCAATTTCTTGGGTGAATTTCATAACTCCTGATTCCATTTCATGTCTTACCATAATGACCTCTTTTGATTCTCACATAACTTATTTTTCTCATTCAGATCTTCATTAGTATCATTGGCTTCACTTTGACTTGCTAATTGTTGAAGTAATTCCTTTCTTTTCTTCACTGAGATACTTAGTTTTTCTTTGAGTTCATTTATGAAATCATCAGCTTGTTTGAGTCTTTCCCTCAGGTTATTGACTTCAGAGTGAGATTTCTCAAGATCATCTAGGGCAAACTGAAGTTGTTCCCTCATACCATACATATCCATTGAGATTCCTAGATCTTCCTCAAGTTGTTAGGCTCTGTCTAGAGGAACTTAGCTCTGATACCAATTGTTAAAAACAAGGAAGATAACTAAGAGGGGGGGTGAATCAGTTATCTTAAACTTCTTAACTTTCTTTTCTTCTTTAACAATAGTGCAGTATCAATACATATAAGCACAAATGAACATGAAAGTAGAAATGAAATCAACACATAACACAAGGATTTTTACGTCAAAAACCCTGTTAAGGGAAAAACCATGGGGTGACTAACCCAAGATTGCATTCTCTATTAAAAGAATAGAAGTACAAAATGGCACTTGCCAATTAGGGCTCACTGCTTGAGAACACTGCTCACAAAAGGCTCACTGTCTACAAGGTATAAAGAAAGTAACCAGGTGTTTGAATTGATCAGAGGCATCCACATATGCTAAGGTTCAGTTTCAGTTAGGCTCAATATACTGATCTATTGCACTTCATTCTTTTTTTGCTTAGTGCTGTTGTTCTGTCACATACTGGACTTATATAGCTACTTCCACACTGCTCTCTACTTTTCTCTGCACTTACTATCACACCACACCTTCACATTGAAATCTATCTAGTATATATATCCGCACAAAGGAATTCAACATCTTTCCAGTCGGCATCTAGAATACTCAAGGTTTTCCCAAACTCTGGTCTGTGTGTTGAATCCTTGCTTACTAAGTGATGCGTATCAAAGAGAGTTATAGAAGTCATCAATCATATCATCCAACCATGAATGATCCCTTAAGAAACTTGATCACCATCAATTCCTCATCCGGATTAAGGTCTGATGCTCTGCTGGTCAATTCTTCCTCAGTCTAATCTGCCAAACAGGAACCCAATACTTAGGTACTCATATCTTTTCACTCTTTCATCATCAGAGGCTCAATCTCTAGAATGTTGTAGTCATGGTACTCCTCTTGACTTGCCCAAGTCCACACTTTGTTGAGATACTTCCTCTGAGAGATCCAGACCTGATTGTCAGACCTTGCTGCATGCTCTATTCTTGCTCACCGGACCAAAACACTCTTCAATCTGACTTCTGGTATAGACATACCATGTGTTGTGGATGTGTGGAATGGACTTTGTTTCCATCAATGACAACACTTATGAAGCCACACAGTGTCTCTTGCCAACAATCACCATCCCGTGATGTCAATGGAATGGCCTTGCGGTAGTGTGGTATACATATCGTCGTCCCGCGATGGTCAATGGAATGGCCTTGCGATGGTACGGTGTATAACCTGCAACAACACCGTGATAGTCATGCAATGGGGTCTATTATATGGCAGTTAATCCTAGGAATGACAGACAAAGACAAAACCATGAGAAAGGTCAATGGCAATTGACTGACGAGTAAGGTGTTGACATGTGGCATGAGGCTGCTTCTTGATCTAAGCCATCAAAGTACCTATAGCACGCATTTCTAGCTATGTAAATATCCAACATCTTATGAGATACTTTGTGGTACTGATTCAATGTCATGTCAAAATCTTAACACAAGACTTTCAGTTTCATGAGCTTGCCATTTGATGCTGCCTTAAATTTTGAATCTTTAGATGATTCCTCCTTTATGACCTTTCCCAAGTGTTCTCTCAAGACATCTACTGAGCTAATTGAATTATTTTCACCATAAAACTTACATGGAATATTTTTAATGAATTCACAAAAATCATCTAAGGTATTTGGGGCTAAAGCATAAGCCTCCTTGAATTTATCTTTTCCTCCTAAGTTTTTAATCTTGTATTTATAAGTCTCTTTCAATTCTTAATGAAAATGGAGATCTTTCCCATCATTAATTTCTTCCAAGACAAGAGTGTTGAAGTCAAATTTGGCCATCTCCAACATTTCCTTATATAGTCAAGCATGATCTGATGGACTGCTTGGTTTGAAGAGTTCCTAATTTCCCTAGTATCTTGATTATAAAAGTTTGCAAAAGTCATGACAAGGTCCAAGGATTGAACACACATGGGAAAGGCAGCTACGTGTATGATACCATTTTCTACGAGGTGTCTACCCATGCACTTTGTTTTCTTCATTTGATCTATCCTTTTGTGGAATTCTTCTAGGCTCACATGGCCTAAATCTATATCTAAAATTTGTGCAAGTTCTGAGATGATCTTAAAAGGAGGAACTGCCTCTTTGAATTCATATTTCATCTTGGTTGGAGATGACATATGCCCCAAATTCCCTTGGTTTTGAAAAGACTAAGAAAAATAGTTGAAAGTATGCTTTGGTGGGCTTTTAGACTTTTGATGTAAGTTTGTAATTACAAAGAAGGCCAAAATGTTTGGATCTTAGCCTTTGATGGAGTTTCAAACTTTTCATGTAATGATCTAACAATTACAAGAGTGCTTTGAAAGCTCACAATTCTATAGAGGATTTTAGTAAGCAAAGTTTCAGGTTTTTGATGTAAGGAAGTAGGATTACAAACAAATCCAAAAAGTTTAAAACTAGAACAAGGCAGGGTTCTAGGGTTTGATTATAAAGATCTAAAATTTATAACAGTGGAAGAAAAATCTAGAATTCCAGAATGGTGAACTAACACAAGGTTTCAGTATTTGTTTGTAACTTAATAAAAGTTACAAAGACAACAAGAAAGTTCAAAAACCTAAAGACTTAAGCATAGGTAGAGTTTTATGACCAATGCCATCTCATTTCCTATTTCTCATTTCTAGTAGCATAGATTAGAGGACAGATGTGGCCAATGTTGAATAGTAATAGCACAAAGTGCAAATATGTAACTAATCTTGAATAATCCAAAATGTGAGAAGATACTGATCAAAACCCTAAAAGATGGAAAACCTCACAAACTTGATAAGTCAAATCCTATGAGCTCAATTTATACCATAAAAAATAATTCATAAAGAAACTTTAAATTAGAAAATAAAACAATCTAAGTATTACCTATGCAAATTGTTGCAAACATACTAAGATTATGGGGTAAGCCACATGCTAATCAACACAGAGGAGCACATAGAAGCCATGTGGTTATTGTAATAGTAGCCATAGTTTGTAGCTTAGTTTCTCTGGGATTATTATTGCCTAGATTCTACCATTGTAGAAGAAGCAATGTAGGTAGAAGAAGCCCTATAGAAAGAAAAATTGATGGATCCTCAAAAAATCCTAGTAATGGCAATATATCAAGGCAACCCAGTGAGAACGGTAGCCTAGATTTGAGGAAAAGTTTATCATCAGATCACATTAATCCTCCTATCCCTGCCATCTGTGTTATAACACACAATGAAGCCCATGTGTTCACTTACAGACAACTTCAATTTGCTACAAACAATTTTAACCCTACTAATGTTATTGGTAATGGAGGATTTGGGTTAGTGTATAGAAGCATCTTGCCTGATGGCATAATAGTGGCCATCAAACAACTTGATAGAGGTGGAAAGCAAGGAGAAAGTGAATTCAGAGTTGAGGTGGACCTTCTGAGCCATTTGCATTCTTCCTATCTACTTGAGCTGATTGGCTACTGTGAATGGATTTATAGATTTCACATCCTATTAAAGCAATTTTGAAAAATAAATTAGTGCAGTGGGATGAAGTACTTTATGGATGAATCTATTGAGAGGAAAAAATTTACCCTCTATTTATTGTCATTGCAATCTATGATAACTTGTAATAGAGGGTTTGGCCTCCTAATTTACTTTCAGGATAGTCCCATGGAAATATATAATTGCACTTACATGAATACGTGATTTAATATTTAAAAAAAAAAGAAGCCCAGGTCTTGTGGGATAAAAGCCAGATGTTATTGTATAAGGGAAATTTATGGAATATGGAATAAAAAAAACCAAATATCAGAATGCCATTGCAAAATTGATAAAGATGAACATTCTTTTGAATGTATTCCATGAATTGCACTCTATAAATTATAGTTACAAATATGACTACTAATCACACATACAAACAAAACCCTAGAAACCAAAAAAATGAAAAGGATTATAGTATTTTTTTTAAGTGCGATGAATGTGTACCTATCTCCACCCTCGCCGTTGGCACCCATGAGCTTGTGAGAATCGAGGAGCATTATTTTTTCCTCAGACATCTTTTGCACTACAATGCTCCATATGGTAGACATATCGGCCACAACCAGAGGAAACCCATCCTCAACCAGTCCAAACACACACTCCATCACACAACCACTAAAAACCCTCTTCCCTTTTCATTGCCTACAAATGCTTCTTCACTAAGTAACACCCAGACTATATACCAAAACTATTGAACTTTCCCTCTTCTTGTTCCCTTTCCTACTTCAGATTTTCCCATGTCCCTTTTACTGTATATATAGAAAAATAATGTTTTGAATCTCTACCTAGTCCTTTTTGTGACGTGGGAAAATCTTAAATTTGGATTTCATTTTCCTAGGTTTTTAGTTTGTAAGCGTAAAAGTACCTCTTATTTGTGTGACTAATTATTTAGTCATTTATAGCTGTGATTTTACCTAACGATCAAATTAGTCATTTATTTAGTCTTTTATAGTTGTGTTGCAAAAAATTAGTAGAATTTAGTCATTTTTAGTTGTTGTGACTAAAACTTTTAGTCATGTAGTCATTTATTTGCCAATATTCTACTAGTGGTCTCTTCCATAGATCTTAGCAGAAGCATCATCTCCAAACTTAACAAAACCTCCATCAAACTTCTCAAGCTTCATAAACTTATTCTTATCACCTATCATATGATTCAAACACCCACTATCAATTAACCAAAGATCTTTGTCCTCTCTTGAATGGAAAGCAGTAACTAGTGCTCCTTCAATGTGGTGCCCTATCTCCAGAGCAATATCCTTCATACATCTTCTAGGATTAGTAGAATTAGTTTCAACATTCAAAGCCATGAACAAGCATTCATTGCTATCATCATCCAGATAGTCAGACTCATCATCAGATATGTTGTCATCTTCTTTAACATAATAACTTTCCTTGAATGATTTACCTTTTTTCTCCTTGTATTTTTCATTAGAAATTTTGATTGGACATTTAGAAACATAATGATCTATCTTTACATAGCTGAAACATTTGAAAGGTAACTTGCCTCTATATTTTCCAAAGCCCTTTTTAATTCTACTCACAAAATTTACTTCCACTTCATCAAAGTCATCTAAATCAAATTCAACATTCTTTCATGTCTTGCTAGCCTTAAAAGCAATTTCTTTTCTTGAATCATCTAGACCAAATTCTCTAATCTCAATAGTGGTTAAAGTTCCAAACATTTGATCCCTACAATACTTATCCAAATTTTGAGTTTCTTTAATAGAAAAAATTTTAACGCTATAAGATTTTGGAAGAGTTCTTAGTACCTTCTTTACCACTTCACTCTCTTCTAGATTTCCACCAAGACCATTGATGGAGTTGACAACTTCATCCACTCTCTACATGTAGCTTGCAATATTTTCATCTTCTGACATCTTTAGGGTTTCAAACTTGGTCTTCAAAATCTACATCTTTTCTTGCTTGACCTTATCATCTCCTTCATAGGTACTTGTTGAAAGGAAGCAAGGTGTGTGAAAAATGCTTCCTACACTAATTTAATGAGGGGAGATGTATGCAAATTCTTTTTAAACCTTTATAGTTATAGTGATGTTAACACAACAATAGAGATATTGTAGCAATACACACACATAGAGAATGTAGATAGAAGAGAGAGAGAGACAAGATATAACATGGGGAAAAGCATTTTAGGAGAAAAACCCCACTCCAAAACCCTCACAATGTATTATAAAAACAAAGAATGTTTACAACACACTTGCAATGCAAGTCTTCTAGGAGTCTTCGACACTCGTATCAAGAGATAATTTGGCAGCATAATAGTACCTGTCAATAATACTATGCATCTCCCATCCAAGCATCTATTTATATAGAGTTTACAAGGCAAAATAGGAACCTTCTAGAGATGGGTGTCCATCTTGGCCTCATGGCCCAAAACCCACACCTAAGGACACTTGTCACAACACTCCATCCCAATGTGGGTGCCTAGTCCCAAGATAGGCTATGACAGATGTGTTGGGAATTAAGGTTTCTCAACCTTTGTAATTTTCTAGCATTTATTATTTAATTGTATTTATGTTTTGCCTATTATTGTAATTTGAATGCAAATCCTATTTCATCTCTTTGTGGGAGTTGGCATGGTGATGTGTCATCCTACATAGAAGGTGACCAAATGTATTTTTTTCCTCATATGAGGAGATAGGCATCCCACCTTGTGGTAGAAGAGTTTTTCCATGTGTTGGCATCTTTCAGGTGTTGTAAGAAGTTTATGATGCATAATAGTTATGACAGATTCCTATAATTGAATCTATGACATGTAAGGGCCAGAATTGGAAGATTATATGATAGGTGAAGACAAGTGTCTGAAAGCATCTTGCATGGAGGAAGTAGGCGCCCAAGTTTGACTATGACAAGGTTGTAAGAGAATCATCTATTAATAGTCAGTTATGATAGATTCTCTTATAGCTGTAAGAGTTGTCATAAATGACAAATTTTATGACATTGTAAGAGCATTTGTCATACATTAATTGGGCAACTTTGGGGTGCCCAAGTTGGGGCGTTGTAAGGGATGAAAGAGAATCACTTACAAGTGTCATACACATGTTTTATGGCCTTGGCAATTGAGCCACATGGATTTAGACAAGTTTCTTGTGTGACCTGCTCTAGAAGCTACCTCCATTCATACTACTTCTCTTTATATATAGGTGCTTGGAGTTGGAGATGCATAGTTGATTTGACAGGTACTGTTACAATGCCAGAATATCTCCAGATACGAGTTTCAAAGACTACTATAAAGACTTGTATTACAAGTGTGTTGTAAACATTCCTTGTTTCGATAATACATTGTGCAAGTTTTGGAGTGTGGAGTTTTCCACCCGTAAGGGTTTTCCCCATGTATATCTTGTCTCTATTTCTTTTATCTACATTTTGTGTGTGTGTATTGCTGCTATATCTCAGTTGTTGTCTTAATAACACTGTAACTATAAAGGTTAATTTGAATTTACATACTACTTCCCTCATTAGATTAGCATAGGAAGCATTTTTTGCACACCTAGCTTCCTTTCAGTTGGTATTAGAGCCTGGCTAGTTTTGGTTCTACCTGTTGGGTAGGGGTTTTTTGAGCTAATCTTAGTTGAGTGGGATTCTATGCAAAGTATTTTGAAATCTTGTTACAGGAAGGAGATGGCGGGCACATCTAGAAGAATAGAGGTGGAGAAGTTCAATGGCACAAATTTTGAGTTATGGAAACTTAAGATGGAAGACATGCTTGTTGATCAAGATGAAACTATTTCTGGTGTAAAACCAACTGCAATGGCACAAGCTAATTGGGATCTCAAAGATCGAAAGGCTAAGGGTCTTATAAGACTCAGTCTAGTTGACTCTGTTTTGTTAAATGTCCATGAGGAGAAGACCATGAAAGAACTTTGGAAGAAGCTAGGAGATGTTTATTAGGCCAAATCCATGGTGAACAAGATTTTTCTAAGAAAGAAGTTGTATTCTCTAAAGATGGAGGATGGAGGATCTGTTGTTGATCACCTAAATGCTTTCAACATGTTAGTTTCATAGTTCACTTCCGTTGGTATGAAGATGGAGGAGGAGGATCATTGTATGACCTTGATTTATTCTTTGCCAGACTCATGGGATCATCTTGTTATGGCTATTGGGAGTACCACATCCACTTTCAAAATGGATTAAGTGGTATCTTCACTGTTATCTGAAGAGATGTGGAGAAAGTCCTCTGAAGTAGCCAAAGAGGTTCTTGTGGTTTAGGGAAAACCTAAGGAGAAAGGGAAAAACAACGACAAGAAAGCTGAGAAGGGTAGATCCAAATCTCGTGGGAGATCCAAATCTCCTAGAAAGTCCAAGGTTCTCTATTGGAACTGTGGTAAAACTGGGCATTTTCGAAAGGAATGCAAAGAGGAAAAGAAAATGAAGAAGAAGAATGTCCCAAACTCAGATTCTAACAAGTCACAAGATGATGGTGATGCCTTCATCACAGCCCTAGCCACCCATGCATCTAATGATGTGTGGTTGATTGATTCTAGTGCATCATTCCACATGACCTCGCATCAAAGTTGGTTCAGGAAGTATGAAGAGTTCGATGGTGGAAGAGTGTACCTAGGTGATGATTCTCATCTAAAGATTGTTGGTCATGGAAGAGTCTCAATCTGATTCCCTAATGGATGAGAGAAGGGGATCACTAGGGTCATGCACATTCCAGGCTTGGCATGGAACCTGTTTTCTATAAGTAAGTTGAATGATGCAGGTGTGCAGGTTGTCTTTTTGAAGGATGGATACAAGATGACTAGAGGATCTATGGTGCTTACGAAGGGTACTCGGAGAGGTACTTTGTTTCAGCTAGAGGCATGCACTTCACAGTGCAATAGTTATTCTGACTCGAAGAAAAGAGTTGTAGTCACTTCATCCCCACCATTGGAACTTGTAGTGAAAAAGTATGTTGTATCAAATTCTGATGGTAGTGCATTTTGGGTACCCAAGGGTGCTCATGCTTTGGAAGTTAAGCTTCCTGCTGAAAAGACAATGTTATGGCATAAGAGATTCAGCCACATTGGTGAGAAGGGTCTTAGAACCTTGAAAATAAAAACCTCATTGAGGGGTTAAATGATTGTAATCTCAAGTTTGACTTTTGCAAACATTGTATAAATGGAAAGCAAAACTGTGTTCAGTTTTACTCTAGTTCTCACAAGTCTTTTGGTGTGTTGGATCTTATTCATTATGATGTGTTTGGTCTAGTTAGTGTTCCTTCGATCTCTAAATCTATATATTTTATATCTTTCATAGATGATTATAGTAGAAGGACATGGATTTATTTTCTCAGAAGCAAATCTGAAGTCTTTAGTCGGTTCAAAGAGTTTAAAGCTTTTGTTGAGAATCAGACTAGTAAAAAGATTAAGTGTTTAAGGACTGACAACGGTGGTGAGTTTTGTTCAATAGAGTTCGATACATTTTGTAAAGAGCAAGGGATTGAAAGACATAAGACAACTCCATACACCTCGCAACAAAATGGAGTTGCATAGAAGATGAACATGACACTGATGGAGAAGGCTAGTGTAGACACCCTAAAATGACCAAGTCGTCACACTGTTCGCATTTCAGTATTTCGGTCGCATCACCTGCATTTCACACATTAATTAAATAATCTAATTATTTAATTAAATTCACCAAATTCTTCTAAATCACATACTCCCGACGTTAATTAAATAAATTCTCTTTATTTAATTAATTAAATTAAATTCCTCTGTTATTCTTCCATAAATAAATAATTTTAATTATTTAATTAAATCATTATCTTCTTTCCAAATCTCAAATCTCCATTAATTAAATATAAATCAATTATTTAATTAATTCATCACAAATTCTATCTTATCTACAATTAAATAATTTACATTATTTAATTAAATCAAAATTTATTCTTCCAAAATCATGCGCAACAATTAAATAAATTTATTTATTTAATTTGCTTTCAAATCTTCTAAATTAAATAATTCTAATTATTTAATCATTTCTTCCAAAATATCTTCTCTAAATTTAAATAAATCAATTATTTATTTAAGTTGCTTTTTCTTCTAAATTGAGTTATCTCTAATATAACTCAAGCTTTCTATATTTAATAAAGCAAAATATCTTCTTTTCTCATGCAAATCTCTTCTTCTTGTTTTAAATCACTTAACTGATCATTACATTCTGTTAATTGCTTTAACTCATTCTTCTATTCTTGATAACTCCTCTCATGCAAAAGAAAGCAAGACACATGTCTTTTTCTTATTCGTTGCATGTTCCTCAACTGTTCTCCTCCATTGATTCTTCTGAATTATCTGGACCGTTGATCGATCTCTGTTGAAATCTATATAAACCCCCCTCATCTCCTTCATTGAGCCTCTCTCTTCGATCGTATTCTCAGGCATACTTAACAAAGCTTTGAGCATACAAAACACATCGATTGAGCAACCTTTACGATCTCTTAATATTGATCTTTGAGCACATTGAGCACACTACTTGCTTGTTGCAGCTATGGTTTCGCAACTTGATTGAGCAATCCACACTTCTCCAAAAGGGAACAATACAGGTTTTGGTAAGAGCTTTCATTTATCTTTGATTTGATGATAATGGCTTTTACTTAGATTGGTTCACTTTATGTGATTGGTTTTTAGTTTTATTAGTTTAATTTAAATCGATTTTTTTCCATACACATTCTGGCACGCCCGGTGGGACCCACTAATCCCTCTGTTTCTTTGAGAAATTATTTTTTTGAAATCACAGTATGGTACAGTGCAAACGACATTGCAAAGCACTTCTGGCAGTATCATTAAGCACTATTGCAAGCACATTACAGTGCCCTTGGGGGCACTATAGCGCTTCTGGTAGCACAGAGCGGCACCTTCGATATCACAGAACAGCGCGAATGGTAGCATCGTTAAGCACTTTTGGCTAAATTAGGTTTTTGACTTTGTTTGGTGTTGTTGCAAGGTTTTCTCGTTACATATCTGTTTGATTTGTCTAACAAGCTATTGTATTTATCTTTCAAACCTACTTTTTAATACTTCCTAAGTTGATTTATTTAGGGGTATCTTCGGTATTTACGTTACTCTATTATGTTGCTACACTTTCTAAGTTTTCTGGATTTCACAATTCGGATCTATCAGATATTATTGCTCAGAACTGTAGATCAATCATGAAATCCCATTTTGATCTAGTTATTTTGACAAAAGCTAATCTTGTTGTGATCTGAGACCATGCAACGCATCTGGTATAATATTATTGTGCTTTCAGATACACAGTAAGGTGCTTTGGGATCTGTTTCAATGTTTCTGGTAGTATCCTTCGACGCTTCTGGTGAACATTGCAGCGCTTTTGGCATGACAGTATCGCGCTTCTGGATGCACAGTACAACGCCTCTGGATACTATGCAGCGCTTCTGGTAATATTCTCTGACGCTTCTGGTCTGTGTCACAACACTTTTGGAAATACAATAAGTCGCCTCCGGTAAGATAGTGCAGTGCTTTTAGTCAAAGTTGATTTGTTTTTTGCTAACTTGTGAATTTTTGGTGGAACTAACTGACTTGTTGCAGCTTCTTATTACTCACACAAAGCAAATAGGTGTTTTTAACATGTTCATGCAAGACGAGCATTCAAGAACTTTTGATTTATCTCACTAAGTCTTAGAAACACATTGCATGCTTAAAAGGATAATTGAACAAATCTTTTTTTGCAAATCTAAGTCTTAGGAACATACTACTTTTCTTAAGGGACAATGGACATGTATGCACGAACACCTCAATTTTCTAAGGGACAATGGACATGAATGCCAAACACTTCAATTTTATAAGGGACAATTGACAACTACAAACATGTGTGTGCCTAAATTAGTTGCACCTTATTTTTCTTATAACGGGACAATTGAACCTTTGTTTGATGTGCTTGCTCTTACATTTCTATACTTCCTTTAGAAGGGCCTGCTTTTGGATTGCACTTCATCCAAAAGGGATGACCCTAAGTGGAGTTTTCCTTTGAACCACTATATAAGAGGGATAAGGTGAAAGCCAAGTCCTAACCGACGTCAGCCTTACCTTGTGGTGCCAAACTGAAAAGAGGTGTACTAGCTCTTTGTGGAAACGATTTTCACATTGAGCGAAGTGTTTGATACTCTTAGTAGGATTAGTTAAAGCTTTTAGTATCTTATCACATTGCTTGTAAGGCGTTGGTCCCTCAAAGTCACTAAGAACCATTTTAGATAGAGACTACCCGACCTACCTTCGAACATTGCAGTAATCATCAATGCAAAGGGAATCAATTTAAGCCCTTAAGATACTCACCATTGGCTCCCTTGAGAAGAGATAGTATTCCCTTGGACATAAAGCTCTTGTGAGCTTTCCAAGGGGAGGGTGAGATATCCCTACCTATCGTCTCTCGCAAAGATACTAAATATCCGACACCTTTATGGAATGATATTTTTATCGACGGAGTATTAAGCTGTGAGCTGATCTACTGTAATGAAACCTTGTCTCTATGGATAAAAAGTGCTTGTTATTGATTGCAATTGTCTTATACCTATGGAAACATTGGGCTTGTTTGGAGCCTCGAACATACACTATCTGTTGTGTTAGTCCCTTGTGTGTGCCAACATTGTTTGCTGTGTTTTCTCTTGCCAACAAATCCAATCAGAAATAGAAACAATCCATCAAAATTTTGCCTTTTGAAACATCAAACACTACTTCAGCACCCCTGGTATTACAGCAGCTCACCTTTGGTAGTACAGGAGATCACCTCTGGCATAGCAATAACTCACCTCTGGCAAAACTCTACTTTAGCGCCCTTGGTATAACAGTAGCTCGCTTTTGGTCACTAGAGCTCGCCTTTGGCATAGCAGTATCTCACTTCTGGTAGCTCAGTCCATCGCCTTTGGCATCACAGTAGCACACTTTTGGTTGCACAGTCCTGCGCCTCTGGTCAAACAGTATAGCGCTTTTGGTCTAGTACTTTGTGCATCAGAGTTTGTCCGTTTCTTAAAGCACCTCACAGAAACCCAGCATTACCTTTCTTGTCCTAGTGTATTCCATGGTAACCACTAGGCTCCAACAAACTATGAAGTCCAAGCAAGTTGTCCCTAAGAAGCGCAAGTCACCTCCTCACACACCGCAATCGGGTCGTCTCAACATTACTCCCAAGGTTACTCCTAGTACACCCGTGGCAAAACCAATCAGCTCTCCGAACATGCCGCACATTTACGAACCAAGCAATCCTCAAGAGGGTAGGGTCCCCTTGGTAAGAACACCTCAATATACCACCGGCTTGCCTCCAGATTTTGTGCCACAAGGATATACTATTGAGCAAAACCCACCTCAAGAGGATAGGATCCCTTTGATAAGTACACTACAATACACCACCGGCTTGCCTCAGGATTTTGTCCCTCAAGGTTATACTGTAGATTTAGTCCCATCTCAAGAAGAGCGACACTTTGAAATAGGTCAATCCTCTCAAGTAGATGGGCAAGATCTTGATGAAATCATACAAGAGCCTAGAATTGTGGCTGCCTTTGACAAAATCCTTAGTGAGAACCAAGATCATTTCTTTTGCTTGCTTGCAGAGCAAGGCGCCAAGCTACCTCAAGATTTTGATTTATCCACTCTCAAGGAGGACAACAACACGCAAGATACCATACAAGAAGTTCAAACCATGTCCATGGTGACTACGCCCTTACCTACACAAGGATCGTAGTATAGGAATTCCCTTTTTCAAAACCCAACAGAAGAGAGAACCGTATCACCGCTTCTGACTCCTATGGAAATCTATAAAAACCAACAAGAAACTCTCCAACGTCAAGCAGAGTTAGCTAAGCAAGCCACCTTAGCTCGATCGAATATGCAACCACCTCCTAAAGTGTCCACACCAGTTGCAAGTGGAATCTTGGTTACTCCATCACGCGTGGGTTTCCCACCAAATTACAATCCGAGGAACAATTATGTAGCCATGCAACAAGGGTCTCAAAAAATGCCACCTCCTATATCATCACACCTTCATGTCTCTCAACCAATTAGAATCATGCAACCCCAACCACAACATTCTTCTACTCTCATCCTTAATCAACCCCAACCACAACATTCTTCTACTCTCATCCTCAATCAACCCCAACCATCGCAAATCACGTCTACCTATATCCCTCCTCCACAACGTTCATCCTCACTCAATTTCTTCCACACATTGCCTAGCCACTCTCAACATTCCCAACATCAAGTTTCCCAAAGCTATGTGCCGCCATCACAACCTAATCAAACGCACTTTAGCTTTCCTCCACCCAATACTTTTCCTCAACCATCACAAAGCCAACATTCTTACCTAGCACCACCTCCACCTCTGCCCAATCAAAACCTCTAATTCCAACCCAAACTGAACCAATCGTACAACCCATATGATCCCAATCAATCCTACGACCCTTATAACACCAGTGTGCATGGCTTACATTATAATCTTCCGTATGGGCAACACTAACCACTTTTTGGACAATAGGAGATGTTACCAACTCCTCCTACAGCGATGGAGCTAAAAATTGCAGAAGTTCAATAGCAGCTATCTGATCTTACGTTTGGCCACACCAAAAAGACCTTCTCTTTAGAGGAAGTGTGTCCTTATCCTTTTGATCGGTCATTACCAATGATCCCTTTTCCTCAAAATTTCACTATTCCCAAGTTCGATAAATACAAAGGAAAAGGTGACCCAAAAGACCATCTTAGGGAATTCTATCTTGCTTGCTTTGAGGTCTCACATAACGACACATATCTTATGCGTCTCTTTCCTCGCAGTCTTGGAGGTCAAGTAATAGAATGGTTCTCACACTTACCCATGGGTATCAAGTCTTTCAACAAACTAGCAGAGAAGTTTGCCACCCACTTTTCTTACAACGCAGAACATGAGATTTCCATGACCGATCTATGCAACAATAAACAGAAAAATGGTGAAACTTTCATTTCTTTCCTTCAACAATGGAGACAAATGGCTAGCAAATTCCCCTTCAAGATTCTAGAGAAATAGCTTGTTAGCATATTTGTGCAGACCCTCAACCAAGAGTTAGGTTTCCATTTGCAAATTCTTAGTGCTACAACCTTCGACGAAATCACATACAAGGGAATCAACATTGAAAAAGCCCTCATTGCTAAGGGTGTGGTCAAAATCTTCAAAGAAACAAAAGACAACGCTCCTCATCAACAATCAAACGACAAACCCAAATATTGGAACAAAAACAAAAATGTGGTCAACGATGGGGTGGTCGATACTAAACATGTCCAAACGTTGCAAACACTGCTGCAGCTCTCCAAACCAAGTCAAGCTCCACCTCAACAACAGTAGCAACAAAGGCAACCTTATCAAAACCAATAGCAACGACAACAAGAGCGGCCTCAACAAGATTACCCTCCGCGGTGTCAATTCACTCCCTTGGGAGTGCCCATCGAATCAATCTTACAGCAAGCTTTGTAGAAAGGGCTCATCACCTTACCTGATGCTCCCCCATATGGCGAACCTGTTTACAAAACTGCACGTTACAGAGACAATGAATATTGTGAGTTCCATAGGAGCAAAGGGCATTGAACCGCATCTTGCATGAAACTCAAGCACCTCATCCAAAACCTCATCGACGGTAATCAAATCACTTTTGAGAATGAATCACCAGTTCAACACACAAACAAAGACCTTGATATGTACAAGGAACCATTCCCTCATCATGGTCCACCTCCTCCTTAGGATATAGGTAAAGGTATCAATCATGCTTCCACGTCCTTCGATTCCATTGTAGGTCATTTTGAATAGAGTCGTTTGTCTACACTCACAATCAAAGGCAAATCTACGGATTGTGCTGTTACTACTTGTCGTGGTCATGTCACCATTCGGGGTCCTACACCTAGGCTTCTGATTCAATCTGATTATAATCTTGTCGAACATCTAGGGAGAACACTAGCATAGATCTCTATTTTGGACCTTCTACAGTCATCACCTGCACATAGAGTGGTGCTAGAAAAAGCCCTCCAAGAGTCTTCCGTTCCTAACAACATAGCGTTCGCAGATTTCCAAGCTATAGTAGGTAACATTGCTTCGCCCTACAATGTGGTCTTCTCTGAGAAAGATCTCCCATCCCATGATCCTTGTCACAATGATGCCCTTCATATTGAAGTTCTCATCCATAAGCGCAAAATCAAACACATCCTCATAGATGGTGGTGCTAGTCTCAACATCTATTCTTTAAAGTTACTAAAGCAATTGGGATACTCTGAGGATCACGTCAACACTGATCATAGTATTACAATCAAGGGGTATGATGATGCAGAACACCGTTCTGAAGGTGTTATTCACTTGCCTATACAACTGGGCCCTGTCATGCTTGAAACCAGGTGTCAAGTCCTTGATATTGAGCTGCCTTACAACATTATCCTAGGTCGCCCATGGATCCATGCAATGAAAGCTATTCCCTCCATGTACCATCAGTCCCTAAAATTCCCATTCTATGGTACAGAGATCACCATCCCAGGAGACCCTAATCCTTTTGAATTTTGTCGTGTCTTACAAGAAAGCTATAAGAATTGCAACCAAGTGCCTAAAAATGACAGAGCCCTTGAATCCCCACTATATGTTGATCCTGAAACTCTGACGCAAGCCTCGACAAGTGAATCTACACCCCTCCCCAAAATCACAGCTCGCATCCGAGATATAGGCTTTGGCACTTACGATATCTCAGAATCTTGTTGTGTAGGGCAGATGCCTTTATCTCCAAAATCTTACGGCCAACCACCCATTGCCAAAGTAACCAAAAAAGCAGCTATTCCTCCCCCAACATTCCTAACCCAATTCCAACATGGACGGTTATTGGAAGAGGAAACTATTGAGGATATTTCTTCTTGGCTCTATAAGGAGAAAGAACCAGTCACAATACCAGTCAAGCAATACGGCAATGGTTTAAGGATAGTAAAAAACATGGGCTATAAAGGCAAAGGTGGCCTTGGGAAACAGAATCAAGGAACTATGGAACCCATTGTGGTGACAAAGAAGCTAGACAAGAAGGGATTAGGATTTGGTAAGAAGGTACCGCACGCCTTGGACATCAAGTATATCCTCGACGAGGTCGCTGACACTTTTCCTGCCGATTCAACATCTACAGATGATATCATCGATGGCTCATCCCTCCATATGACCAACCTATTTGCAGAATCCTCCATTTTTATGCTATCCTCTGTATCCTTAACTTCCACCACCAGCACCCAGAATGTCACACTTGTCTACCCTGAACTTATCGATTGGGACCAACAAGGGTCCCCTGTTATAGATGTATTTCAGAATGACGAAGCTTTAGCTGAGTTCATGGGACTTCGGGAAGGTATCCCTCTTGGCAATCATAAAGCAGGTTTTGTAATGGAACTAGAGCCAATGGCTTATTTTGGTGAGAATGCCAAATCCTCCAATCGAAAAAGTACAAATAAAGAAAGATCTCTAGGTGAAAACCACACTATGGCACCTCCTGATCACAAAATAGTAAAAACAAAGGACGTATCCAAAGGTGAAAACCCAACTGTGGCACTTGAGGATGGATGATTTGACCTTCCCCTACCATCTAAGTATCAAGAGAAGTCAACTCTCCTAGTGGAAGATTCTACAGAGATAAACCTTGGCATAGAACAAAATCTAAAGACCACATTCCTAGCAGCATCATTATCTGAAATAGAGCACAGGAACCTTAACACCTTCTTCTTGCAATGAACCATCAACTTTGCATGGACCTATGCAGATATGCCAGGGCTAGACCCTAAGCTAGTAGTTCATTATCTCACAGTTGATCCAAAAGTGAAACCAGTCAAGCAAAAGCTGAGAAAGATGCACCCACAGATAGCTCTCTTGGTAAAGGTGGAAATACAAAAGCTGTTAGATGCAAAGTTTATACGACCAATTGACTATTCAGATTGGGTTTCAAACATTGTACCTATATCTAAACCCAATGGGCGCATCCGCATGTGTAATGATTTCAGAGACCTTAACAAAGCATGTCCTAAAGATGACTTTCCACTACCAAACATTGACATTATAGTGGACTTGACAGTAGGTCATGAGATGCTTTCTCTCATGGACGGATTCTCTGGCTACAATCAGATAAGGATAGCAGAGGAAGATCAACATAAAACAACCTTTACTTGTCCTTGGGGCAATTATTGTTGGTGTGTCATGCCGTTTGGTTTGAAGAATGCAGGAGCAACCTATCAAAGAGAAATGACAGTGATCTTCCATGATCTCTTTCATCACATCATGGAAGACTATGTTGATGATATACTGGCTAAATCTTCTAGGGCAGATCACATACAGGTTCTAGGACAGATCTTCGACAGGCTCAAAAAATATCAAGTAAGACTCAATCCAAAGAAGTGTGGCTTCGGTGTAACATCAGGAAAGCTGTTGGGATACATTGTATCTCGTAGAGGCATCGAAGTCGATCCAGCTAAAGTAAAGGCTATAGTGGAGATGCCTCCACCCAAGAACCTTAAAGTACTAAGGAGCCTTCAAGGAAGGTTGCAGTCCATTCGGTGTTTCATATCATAGCTAGCAGATAAATGTAAACCCTTTCAACACTTGCTCCGAAAGGATGTCTCATTTCAATGGGACAACAAGTGTCAGGCAGCGTTTGATCAACTTAAAGAGTACCTAGCTACACCTCCTGTATTGGTTCCACCAGTCACGGACAAACCTTTGATATTATATATCTCCACTACCAATTCAGCCCTAGGGGCCCTGCTAGCACAAAATGATGAATCAGGAAAGGAGCATGCAATTTATTACATTAGTAGAACCTTGATGGGATATGAGCTCAATTATTCACCAATGGAAAGGGCTTGTTTAGCAGTAGTGTTCGCCTCTCAATAGTTGTGGCATTACATGCTAAACCAACACATAAATTTGATAGCCAAGATTGATCCCTTGAAATATCTACTAGCAAAAGTAGCTCTCACAGGTAGACTAGCTAAGTGGGTCATGATCCTTAGTGAGTTCGATATTGAGTACACGGATCGTAAAGCAATCAAAGGACAAGCCCTCATGGATCAACTAGCAGAAGCACCTATGAAGGATACACATCCTATGGTAGCTAACTTTCCTGATGAAAATCTCTTCACTCTTGCTAACTCCATAATGTGGAAGTTGTATTTTGATGGTTCTTACACACAGCATGGATCAGGAGCCGACATCTTATTTGTTACACCTCAGAATGACTACATTCCAAAGTCATATAGGCTTGCATTCCCTTGCACCAACAATATAGCCGAGTATGAAGCACTCCTTATAGGTCTCAATATAGCAGTTCAATGGGACATCACAGAATTACAAGTATATGGAGACTCACAGCTAGTCATTCGCCAAGTCACAGATGAATACCAAACAAAGGATGAAAAGTTGGTCCCCTACAAGCAACTAGTGGATGCCTACAAACCACACTTCTCTCGCATCACATTTGAGAAAATTCCAAGAGAGCATAACAAAGCTGTGGATTCTATGGCTTCTGTAGGGTCACTGATTAACATGCCAGCTAATACACATAAATGTGAATTCTTGATCGAGCAATTGTTGATACCCACCGTCGATGTTCCTGTTACTAAAATCATCTACGAACTTGTTGGTCCCAATTCCCCATGGTATGAAGATATCTATGAATACCTTAAGAACAAAACCTTTCCCTTTGACCTATCATCCACCCAACGCAAAACCTTTATCCATCGATCCTCCCATTACATCATTCTGGGTGATACACTATATCGCCGGAGTCTCGATGGTATCCTCTTACGATGTCTTAACATGGAAGAAGCCGAAGCTACCTTACGAGACATACACGAAGGTGTCTGTGGCACACATTCTACTGGTCCTAATCTTGCTAAGAAGATTCTTAGAATAGGTTATTACTGGCCTACAATAGAGCAAGATGCTGCACAGTTTGCTAAGAAGTGTCTACAATGCTAGCAGCATGGAGATTTGATTCACGCACCAGCTCATGAATTACAACCTGTGACAACTCCATGGCCTTTTTCTCAATGGGGTCTCGACCTCGTAGGACAAATCCACCCTTCCTCCTCTAATGGCCACACGTTTATCATTACCGCCACTGAGTATTTCATGAAGTGGGTGGAAGCCATTCCTATGACCTATATCACCGGTAAACAAATAGCCAAGTTTATTCTAAACTACCTCATATGCCGGTATGGTATTCCCCAAGCCATTGTCACTGATAATGGGAGACCATTCAAGAACCAAGATGTCCATGCCTTGTGCACACAATACAATATCCAACATCGCTTTTCCACTCCGTACTATCCACAGAGTAAAGGCCAAGCTGAGGCTTCCAATAAAACCATTCTCAAAATCCTCAAGAAAATAGTCAATGAAGCTGGTCGTGATTGGCACTTGCAACTCAATCCCACCCTATGGGCCTACCACACTAGTATCAGAACACCAACTGGTGCCACACCCTATGCCTTGGTCTTTGGCTCTGAAGCCATCCTACCTATAGAGGTCGAGATCCCATCCCTCAGAGTATCCATGCAGGACCTGATTGATGGAGAGGAGTATTACACTTCCAGATTAGCTGAGCTTGAACTACTGGATGAGAGGCACCTTGCCGCACTTAATCATCTCCATGTCTATCAAAACCACCTCTGGTGTAATTACAACAAAAAGATCAAAGAAAGATGGTTTCAAGTTGGTGATCTTGTACTTAAAGAGAATCAGAGAAATCAAGCAGATCAAGAAAAGAAGGGCAAGTTTGAGCCTAACTGGTTAGGTCCCTTCATTGTCACAGTAGCATATGGATCAGGAGCTTATACTTTAGCTACACCTGATGGCATTCCTCTAGATGAGCCACTTAACAGTGTCCATCTCAAGAAGTTCTATGCCTAATCCTTAGAATATTCCAAAAAAAAAATCTGTCCTTTGGTGAAAACCTGGCAAACAGGTGCCTTGGATAAGTACCATAGTGAAAACCTAGCAAACAGGCGCTATGTGTAGAGTCAGCATCCATCGTCTATCGAGTCCTGTCCACTCCTTGTCTAGTTTGCAGCGCACTTTCCATCCATCCATAATAAAATGATTGACCTTGTTTGCATTTCCATCTCCCTATCTAGTATAGCTTGGAAATTTGTCAATGTCCCTTGTCGTCATCCCACATCTTGATCTGTGTCTATAGTTAACACTATCTTGTCCTAGGTCAAAGCTTTCAGTGTCTTCTTTGGCAGTCACCCATACAGTTTCCTCTACCAGAATGGGGGCAACTCTTTCCTTAACTTAGGTCTAAGGGAGGTTCCTTGTTCATGGTTCGTAGCGCATACTTCAATCTTTTCTCATTTCCACAGGTAACACCCTTTAACAAACACATCGCTCCTACGATCAGGATGTTATCTTCTCAGCACTTTTCCCACATCATCACACTTACCAGAACTACATATCATTTCTTCTCAATCTTAAGGTACCTTGATCCCATGGATATGGGTATGTGGGCAGTCTGGCATATGAAGGAAGTATCCAGTACTCAGGTACATAAGATCCCCTCCTTTCCACCTCGATCCATTTCATCACTCTATCCAGAACTACATATTTATCACGTTCATCTTCCATCGTAGTGTGCCTTGATCTTGTGGATACAGGGTATGTAGGTAGTCTGGAATACGAAGGATGTATCCAGTACTCAGGCACACACGATCCATCATTCTCCACCTACCCCAATCCATTAGCACTGTCATCCTTCTAGTCTTCCATTTGTCAAAATCCATTCACCTCAACTTGACTAACTCAAGCAACCAGCTAGCGCATCCTTTCAAAGCAAAAGTCCTTAACAAACCTGAAGCAAAGCAGCTTCCTTCTAGAGTCTTCTACTATCCTGCATACCGATTGCCAACATCAGTTAAGTCCCACTTAACCAAAGCCCTAGATCAACAAGCTTGTCTTCTGCAAAGTGTTCCATGATCGAGACCAACACACGCGTCTCCTGCGACATGTGGCATTTCCTGCAGCGAGACATTGTCTTTTTAGGTAGATAGCACCCTTTAATAGACACAAAGTTCCTACGATAAGGCTGTTATCTTTCCTATCCAATCTATCCTGAGCAACCTCTTTGGCAAGAGAATATGTTGGCTGTATGTTTACTTTGTAAGTCAGTCAATTTGTGTTATGGTTTATCTTTTGTTCCTTTATCCATTACCTATTCAAGGCTACCTTGATTTATCTATAATCTTGGTAGGTTGCGATGCAGTATGGATTGGGGGCATAGTCATTGCTTTTTTTGTGTGCCGTGTTTGAGGAATGATCTTTAGTATCTTTCTTAACATTATATTTATCTTGTGTGTGTTACGACCTAGCATCTTACATATTTAATACTCTTCTTGCATTTACATGTATTGAAGTTTATTTTATGTTCAAGACTATGGCTTATTCACATGTTCCAACAAGGTTATATTATGTCTAAAGGGATCTAAGTTCAAACCGCTTGCTTGCAGAGTCAACGTCCATGCACTCGGATATTACTGCACCTTGGTCTTTTATACCTTGGTGGCAAACTATCCACGTGCTATATCAAAATAAGGATTGCTCTTTATATACAAATGTGAAACCATTACAACAAGCTCATTCATCCATTCCCACAACCTTTATATCATTTTCACTGCAAAGATCAATCAACAGTCTCTGTCTCCATCTCCTCCTATTCTTCTCTCTGGTGCATATCTACAAAACCCACATGTCAGCTATCACTAGTCATCACATCTATATCATCATATATCTCTATCATCATACATCTATAAGCATCATAAAAGCAACATATGTCATCACCTGAATCCATAATCATACATACATATCATCACATCCATGACATCAAGGAATGCATACACAAAAGCATGAACAATAGTGAGCCGAATAGATCATCATATATATCATGTAATGGTCATCATAATACAAAATGTCTATGTCTACATCAATAATACAAAATGTGTATACATCCAAATATACATCAAAATAGTATATCAAGGCTATCAAGAGCCTATAGAATATACATCAGAATGCATGCAGGCATCTGTCCAAAATGATACAAATGGTACAATGTACAAGTGTCCATCGTGATACGAGTATGGCACAAATATGATACAATATACAAATGTGCATGCCCTAGTGGGTAGAGCTGCCCTTCTGCTGTGGCCCCTGTCCTCCCCCTGTGCTTGGTGGAGGTCCCTCTGCTGCTGCTCCTCCTCCCCCTGGTGGTAAAAATGGTCCTCTAACCGAGGACACTGACTGCCCTGTCCTACAGGATCCAGATGCCCCAAATCTACTCCTGTCTCTGTAACTCGACTCTCGCTGTGCCACTGGCACCACGCCCACATACAAACCCCTGTAGTACTCTGCCTCCCTGCCGGCTAATACTAGCTCTCCCTGCACCTGAACAAGATCGTCATATAAGGTCCTCTGATCTGCACCCAGTGCATGGCATGCCTCATCTCTCTCCCGCCTCACTCTAAAGAGTGTGGCCTCTGCTGTCAACCGCAGCTGCACCTCTACATCCCTCTCCCGTCTAGTCTGGGCTAGCTGCCCATCATCCCCTGCTGGTGCGGGTGCTACCTGTGCCTGTGCCTGTAGTGTTGCTTGCACTGCTGCCTGCACCTGGGCCTGTACCTGTGCCTGCATACCGGCTTGTAGCTGTGCTAGGGCTGTCTGTGCTGCTGAGGCTGCCTGTGTCTGTGTCTAGGCCATGGCCTCTGCCTGCCTTGCCTCTGCCCACGTTGTATCCCTATCCCTCCTTAATTATATCATCCAGAGCTCTAATTGAGTCCTCCGGGCTATCTCCTCCTGCAATAGTCGCTCGGCTCTCTACAGATCGGTCTCTACGACCGGACCCACTGCCTCCGCCATCTCCACATCAGCGTACTGGCTGCTACCCTCTCCACCTGCCTGCTGCCTGGCTACCCTGGCCTGTCGTCTCATCCTAGCCTCCCCACAGAGGACTAGTACCTCTCCCACTGCCCCTGCCACCCCTAGTGTCATCAGCCGCACTGGCTTGTGAGTCTGCCAATACTAATCATACTCTGGCAGCATCCCTGGGTTTGCCAGCCCTGTGTCCCAATCCCATCTCACGGGGACAAGTCCCCACACCTTCACTAAAGCTGTAGCCACTGGGATCTATGCATCCCAATCTCCAACCTCTCTCCGTGTCCGGGCATGTGTCGCCTCCCCCACGGGTAGTCCCTGCGGTAATCCAAACTACCTAAGAACTCGCTCTGGCAGGTACCTCTCTATCATATCTGTCTGTCTCCCGAACAGATAACGAGCCTATCTACAATACATGAGCTGCTCGTGCTCATCCTCCCACTCCTCACAGAGTAGCCAGGGCCTCTACACAAACAGGTCCATCTCATCAATCTGCCGCCTCCAATGGCTAACCGACCCCATCCTCTGATGTGTGATCACTCCATCATATAAAAATGCATAGGGCTCGCCTCTATCTTGATGGCGCTGTGCCATGGGTCGGATCACTAGAATATGCTCACATGCCCATCCCTGTAACAAGGTCACCTCTGCTAAGAGGCTCCTGCCTCTCCTGTACACGCAATGGTGCATGTCATGATACAACTGTCCCAACACACAGGGGCCCCACGCATACTATCTGCCATGTGTGAACATCCCTGATAGCACCGTACCCTAGCCAACTGATAATCCTCTGGATCTCTTGTCTGGACATAGGAAGCTACCAATCAGTGACACCACTATCCATCTGATCTTGTCGCAGAGTCTTGGGACATCTGCCCATCGAATCTCCCCGTCATCTATCCACAGGTCATCTGTGCAGAAGACCTCTACCATGCCTGCCTCACCCCATGCCGGGTCAAAGTCCACTATATCGCCATCAATCTGAATCCACAGGATCCGGTACACATCCTCCAGTGTCACTGTCGCCTCTCCCATCGGAAAGTGGAATGATGAGGTCTCACTGTGATATCTCTCTACCACTGCTGTCACTAGGGTGAGATTCACCCTAATGTGTGTCAAGTGGGCCACGTGCCACAATCTGGCGTGCTCCAAAAATGCATCCTCCTCCCATGTCAACTGTACTACCTTGTGTGCAATCGCGTGGTGTCGCTCTCGCGACATCAGCAGTGGCAATATCCTTTGCATCCATCACGAATCACTTGTTAGTTTTTCATTACCAAATCCCTCACATCCTATCTACCCATGGGCTATGCTATGCAACCCCCAACCATCCCTTTCCCCTCTTGTCACCTAGGATAGGCATCCTTTTTTTAAACCCCCTATTCTACTTAACCCCTAATTTTCTTCTACTTAACCAAAAGTGCTTTGTTATATACAAATGCGTTGTACCTCCCTACCAAACACGCCGCACTGTCTATCCAGACACACTGTGCTTTTTCTACCAAATGTGCCTTATTTTCCACAAGCACTGCACCCATCTACCAACCGCGCCGTTCTGCACTACCAGAAGCGACATGATTTTTCCACTTCCCCACCAATCGTGCTAGCCTACCCTACCAAGTGCGCTATACCACTATACCAAACGCGCTGCGGTATTTTGCCAACCGCGCTGTGGTGCTAATCCAAACCACCAAAAGCACCTTGATTTTACCAACCACGCTGCACCCGCCTACCATATGCGCTGTGGCGCGCCAAAAGCGCCTAAATCGACTACCATATGCGCCGTGATTCCCTATAGCGCTTTTGGCTTCCCTATTCAACCCCCCTAAACCTAGCCCTCAAACTGCCCTAAACGATAAAATACAAAGGGGTTTTCGACCACTTACCACTGCCGGCGCTCCTGATGGCCTCCTGTATGTCCGCACGAGCTCCGCCCGATGCCTATGCACTGGAATCGACATCTCTCCTCGCTGTCTACTCAACTCTCTCAACCTAGGTTTGGAAGCTCTCCTCTCTAAATTTAGAAACTCCTAGGGTGCAAATGAGGATTATGGTCCCCATGGGACCTATTTATAGCATCCCTCCCTCATGTTTTCTTCTCTTCCCACCCCTTTCTACTCTTTCTCCTACCTGGTCGTGCACTTTTCTAGTCGAGCGTCAACACCGTTCCTCTGTCGCTTCCCTGTCTTCCCGCTCGAGGGGGCATACGCTGGGGCAACTACCTACACTGGGGCATCAAAAAATTGTATCACATCTTCAACAATCATTTTCTTTGATGCAACGCTACATGCTGCATTGCATCAAAGAGGGGCAAAATGTAGACACCTTGAAATGACCAAGTCGTCACACTGTTCGCATTTCAGCATTTCCATCGCATCACCTGCATTTCACACATTAATTAAATAATCTAATTATTTAATTAAATTCACCAAATTCTTCTAAATCACATACTCCCGATGTTAATTAAATAAATTCTCTTTATTTAATTAATTAAATTAAATTCCTCTGTTATTCTTCCACAATTAAATAATTTTAATTATTTAATTAAATCATTATCTTCTTTCCAAATCTCAAATCTCCATTAATTAAATATAAATCAATTATTTAATTAATTCATCACAAATTCTATCTTATCTACAATTAAATAATTTACATTATTTAATTAAATCAAAATTTATTCTTCCAAAATCATGTGCAACAATTAAATAATTTTATTTATTTAATTTGCTTTCAAATCTTCTAAATTAAATAATTCTAATTATTTAATTATTTCTTCCAAAATATCTTCTCTAAATTTAAATAAATCAATTATTTATTTAAGTTGTTTTTTCTTCTAAATTGAGTTATCTCTAATATAACTCAAGCTTTCTATATTTAATAAAGCAAAATATCTTCTTTTCTCATGCAAATCTCTTCTTCTTGTTTTAAATCACTTAACTGATCATTACATTCTGTTAATTGCTTTAACTCATTCTTCTATTCTTGATAACTCCTCTCATGCAAAAGAATGCAAGACACATGTCTTTTTCTTATTCGTTGCACGTTCCTCAACTATTCTCCTCCATTGATTCTTCTGAATTATCTGGACCGTTGATCGATCTCTATTGAAATCTATATAAACCCCCCTCATCTCCTTCATTGAGCTTCTCTCTTCGATCATATTCTCAGCCATACTTAACAGAGCTTTGAGCATACAAAATGCGTCGATTGAGCAACCTTTATGATCTCTTAACATTGATCTTTGAGCACATTGAGCACACTACTTGCTTGTTGCATCTATGGTTTCACAACTTGATTGAGCAATCCACACTTCTCCAAAAGGGAACAATATAGGTTTTGGTAAGAGCTTTCATTTGTCTTTGATTTGATGAGAATGGCTTTTACTTAGATTGGTTCGCTTTATGTGATTGGTTTTTGGTTTTATTGGTTTAATTTAAATCAATTTTTCCCCATACACAGCTAGGAGTATGCTTAGTGGAGAAAGCCTCGAACAAAAGTTTTGGGCTAAAGTTGTAGCCACTGCTTGCTACCTGGTAAATAGGTCTCCTACATCAGCTCTTGTTGGTAAGACACCTATGGAGGTGTGGTTTGGTAAGAAGCCTTCAGTTAGACATCTTCGTGTTTCTGGTTGTGAGGCATATGCACAGTGCCTAGGGAGAAAAGGTCAAAATTGGAGAACAAGGCTATTAAGTGTATTTTCATTGACTATGGTGTCGGTGTGAAAGGATACAAGCTTTGGGATCCCGTGGCTTAAAAAGTGTTGTATAGCAAAAGTGTTATCTTCAGAGAGCTAACACCTTCTTCCATTGTTCTACAGCCAGAAGAGAAAGAAAAGAAAGAAGATGTGGTTCAGTTTCCTTCTACCCCTGAGAAGACTGAACTGACAGACCCAATGATACTTGATGATGAGGAGAGCTCTAGCAGCGTTGAAAGCTCAGAAGAAGCATAACCTCAACCTCAGCCCTTGAGGAGGTCTACATGAACAAGAAAGCAACCTGATAGGTTTGGTTATTCATTTCTTGATTCTAGTGCTTTTTCCTTGCTTACTAACACTAATGAGCCTAGAACTGTGATAGAGGATATGGGCATGAAAGATGTAGGTTCCTGGAAGGAGGCCATGGAAGATGAGATGGCTTCTTTGGAGAACAATAAAACTTGGGACTTGGTGCCTTTGCCTGAAGGATAGAACCCATTGGATGCAAATGGGTGTTCAAGAAGAAATTTGGTGCAGATGGCAGTGTTGAAAAGTACAAGGCCAGATTGGTTGCGAAGGGGTACACACAAGTGGAGGGAATTGATTATGGTGAAATTTCTCTCATGTTACAAAGATGACTCTATTTGGTTCTTGTTATCTCTTGCAGTAGCTTATGACTTAGAGGTAGAGTAGATGGATGTGAAGACAACATTCCTTCATGGTGATTTGGAGGAAGAGATTTACATGTCACAACTAGAGCATTACATAGAGAAAGGTAAAGAAAATTTGGTTTGCAAGCTAAAAAAGTCTTTGTATGGTTTGAAGCAGTCTCCTAGGACGTGGTATATGAAATTTGATGCCTTTGTGTTGTTAATTAGATTTCTGAGATCAAAATTAGATCATTGTCTGTATTATAAATTTGATAATGATCGTATTCTCATTATTGCATTGTATGTTGACAATATGTTGTTAATTAGGAATGGTAAGAATATGATTTCTGATTTGAAGTCTTAGTTGTCAGCATAGTTTGAGACAAAAAACTTAGGGGAAGCCAAGTACATTCTAGGAATGGAAATTAGAAGAGATAGAGCTAAGAGAAAACTTTGGTTAAGCCAGAGTAAGTATGTGAAGACCGTGTTGGATAGGTTCAGCATGGCAGATTGTAGACCATTGTGTGTTCTTGTATCTTTGGGACAAAGTTGTCTGTTAATGATTGTCCAAAATCTCCTAGTGAGGTGGAGGACATGAGCAGAGTACCTTATGCTAGTGTTGTTGCCATTTTGATGTATGCTATGGTTTGCACAAGACTAGGCATTGCCCAAGCAATGGGAGTCCTTAGTCGATTTATGGCTAATCTTGGACGGGTACATTGGGATACAGTAAAGCGAGTGTTTAGATATTTGAGTGGTACTTCTGAGTATTCCATATGCTATCATGGTAATCCTACAGGACCTCCACATTTTGTTTGTATTCGTAGATTCATGGATTTTGATTGGGCAGGTGACATTGACAGCAGGAGATCCACCAGTGCTTACGTGTTAACTATGTTCGGTGGTGCAATTAGTTGGATGAGTAAGTGGCAACTTGTGGTCACTTTGTCCATGATAGAAGTTGAGTATATGGCAGCAACTCATGCTTGCAAGGAAGACATTTGTCTTAAGAGATTGTGTTCAGATATTGGTGTTGATGCAGGATAGATTATGATATGTTGTGACAGTCAAAGTGTGATTTGCGTAGCAAATAATACAACTTTCCATGCCAGAACAAAGCATATTAATGTATAGTTTCACTTCATGTGAGACATGGTAGAGGATGGGAAGGTGAATTTGGAGAAGGTAGACACTTTGAAGAATGTTGTGGATGCATTGATGAAATTAGTAGGCACAAACAAGTTCAGATGGTGTTTGGAGTCTATGGGCCTATCAGCCTATGGTAGTTAAATCCTGTTATTTCTATTAGCTCTTGAAAGGTGTTCGACAAGTGGGAGAATGTTGGAATTTAGGTGTCTCAACCTTTGCAAGTTTCTAGCATTTATTATTTAATTGTATTTAGTTTTTGCCTATTATTGTAATTTGGATGCAAATCCTATTTCAGCACTTTATGGGAGTTGGCACAGTGATGTGTCATCCTACATGGAAGGTGACCACATGTATTCTTGTCCTCATATGAGGAGATAGGCATCCCACCTTGTGGTAGAAGAGTTTTTCCATGTGTCGGCATCTTTCAAGTGTTGTAAGAGGTTTATGACGCATAAGAGTTATGATAGATTCCTATGACATAATCTATGACATGTAAGGGCCAGAATTGGAAGATTATATGATAGGTGAAGACAAGTGTCTAAAATCATCTTGCATGGAGGAAGTAGGTGCCCAAGTTTGACTATGACAAGGTTGTAAGAGAATCTTCTATTAATAGTCTGTTATGACAGATTCTCTTATAGCTGTAAGAGTTGTCATATATGACAGATTTTATGACATTGTAAGAGCATTCGTCATACCTTAATTGGGCAAATTTGGGGCACCCAAGTTGGGGGGTTGTAAGGGATGAAAGATAATCACTTACAAGTGTCATACACATTTTTTATGGCCTTGGAAAATGGGCCACATGGATTTGGACGAGTTTCTTGTGTGACTTGCTCTAGAAGCTACCTCCATTCGTACTACTTCTATTTATATACAGGTGCTTGGAGTTGGAGATGCATAGTTGATTTGATAGGTACTGTTATCCTGCCAGAATATCTCCAGATATGAGTGTTGAAGACTCCTATAAAGACTTGCATTGCAAGTGTGTTGTAAACATTCCTTGTTTCAATAATACATTATGTAGGTTTTGGAGTGTGGGGTTTTTCAACTGTAAGGGTTTTCCCCACGTATATCTTGTCTCTCTCTTTCTTCTGTCTACATTCTCTGTGTGTGTATTGGTCCAATATCTTAGTTGTTGTCTTAATAACACTGTAACTGTAAAGGTTAATTTGAATTTGCATACTACTTCCCTCATTAGATTAGCATAGGAAGTGTTTTCCACACGCCTATCTTCCTTTCAAGATGCTCTTATGCATCTTACAACTATCATAGAATCTGTCATACATGACATCTCTTACAGTTGTAAGAGAATCTATCATAACTACCTAAAAATAACATATTCCTCTTATAATATGTCATAACCCACCTTAGGCGCCCAAAGATTCCTTCCTCAAAGATTCTCTTCGACACATGTCTTCACCTATCATAGAATCTTCTATTCTCAACTCTTACGCATCATAGAATTTGTCATAGGAATCCATCATAACACTTACGCATCATAAACTCCTTACACACTACACAAGATGCCAACACATGGTAGAAAACCTCTACCACAATATGGGATGCCTATATCCACATGGGATGAGTTGACCATTCTAGTCACATTACAAGTGGAGTGACAACACACCATGCCACTTCACACTAAATGACAAAACAGGATGTGTAACATAAATTACATCATAGGAAAATAAATAAATACATAATCAAATAATTAATGCTAGGAATCACCAAGGTTGAGACACCTTAATTCTCAACATTCTCCCATTTGTCGAACACCTTGTAAGAGCCAATAGAAATAATAGGATTTAATTGCTATAGTCTGAGAGGCCCATAGACTCCTAACACCATCTAAACTTATCAGTGCCCACTAGTTTCATCAATGCATCTGCAACATTCTTCAAAGTGTCTATCTTCTCCAATATCACCTTCCCATCTTCCACCATGTCTCACACAAAATGAAACTATACATCAAAATGCTTTGTTCTGGCATGGAAAGTTGGATTCTTTGCTAAGAAAATTGGACTCTGATTGTCACAACATATAGTAATCTATCTTGTATCAACACCAATATCTGAACACAATCTCTTAAGCCAAACAGATTCCTTGAAAGCATGAGTATCTTCCATATACTCTACTTCTTTCATGGACAAAGCAACCATAGGTTGCCACTTACTCATCCAAATAATTGCACCATCGAACATAGTAAACACATAAGCACTGGTGGATCCCTTGCTGTCAATGTCACCCGCCCAATCAGAATCCACATATCCATGGATACTCACAGAATGCAAATGTCCTGTAGGATGACAATGATAACATAGGGAGTACTTGGAAGTACCCCACAAATATCTAAACACTCTCTTCACTACATCCCAATGTACCCATCCAGGATTTGCCATAAACTGACCAAGGACTCCCACTGCTTGGGCAATGTCTAGTCTAGTACAGACCATAGCATACATCAAGCTACCAACATCACTAGCATAAGGTACTTTTGCCATGTCCTCCACCTTAGAAGGAGATTTTGGACAATCATTAACAGATAAATTGGTCCCCAAAGAAACAAGAACACACAATGGTCTGCAATCTGCCACACTAAATCTCTCTAACATGGTCTTCACATACTCTGGCTTAACCAAAGTTTTATGTTAGCTCTGTCTCTTCTGATTTCCATTCCCAGAATGTACCTGTCTTCCCCTAAGTTTTTCATCTCAAACTATGCTGAAAACTTAGACTTCAAATCAGAAATCATATTTTTACCATTCCCAATTAACAACATATCGTCAACATACAATGCAATAATGAGAATACGATTATTGTCAAATTTGTAATACACACAATGATCTGATTTTGATCTCAGAAATCCAATTGACAACACAAAGGCATCAAATTTCATATACCACATCCTAGGAGACTGCTTCAAACCATACAAAGACTTCTTTAACTTGCAAACTAAATGTTCTTTACCTTTCTCTACGTAATGCTCTGGCTGTGACATGTAAATCTCTTCCTCCAAGTCACCATGAAGGAATGTTGTCTTCACATCCATCTGCTTCACTTCTAAGTCATAAGCTATTGTAAGAGATAACAAGAACTGAATGGATGTCAGCTTTCCAACAGGAGAGAAAATTTCACCATAATCAATTCCCTCCACTTGTGAATACCCTTTTGCAACCAATCTAGCCTTGTACTTCTCAACACTACCATATGCACCAAATTTCTTCTTTAACACTCATTTACAACCAACGAGTTTTCATCCTTTAGGCAAAGGTACCAAGTCCCAAGTTTTATTCTTCTCCAAAGAAGCCATCTCATCTTTTATGGCATCCTTCCAAGAACCTACATCTTTCATGCCCATAACCTCTATCATAGTTCTAAGCTCATTACTATTAGTAATCAAGGCAAAAGCACAACTAGAATCTAGCAATGAATAACCAAACCTATCAGGTTGCTTCCTTGTTTGTGTAGACCTCCTCAAACGCTGAGGTTGAGGTTCTACTTCTTCTTCTGAACTTTTAGAGCTGCTAGAGCTCTCCTCATCTTTAGGTCCCACAGGGTCTTTTGGTTCAGTCTTCTTAGGGGTAGAAGGAAACTGAACCACATTCTCTTTCTTTTCTTTCTCTTCTGGCTGTAGAACAACAGGAGAAGGTGTTAGCTCTCTAAAACTAACACTTCTACTATATAGCACTTTCTCGGCCACATGATCCCAAAGCTTGTACCCTTTCACACCAACACCAAAGCCAATGAAGATACACTTAACAGCTTTGTTCTCCAATTTTGACCTCTTCTCCCTAGGCACATGAGCATATGCCTCACAACCAAAAACATGAAGATGTCTTAATGAGGGCTTCTTACCAGACCACACCTCCATGGGTGTCTTATCAACAAGAGCTGATGTAGGAGACCTGTTTACTAGGTAGCAAGCAGTGGCTATAGCTTCAGATAAAAATTTTTGTTCAAGGCTAGAAGCACTAAGCATACTCCTAGCCCTCTCCATCAACATCCTGTTCATCCTCTCCGTAACTCCATTTTGTTGAGGGGTGTATGGAGTTGTCTTATGTCTTTCAATCCCATGTTCTTTACAGAACTTATCAAACTCTATGGAACAAAACTCACCACCATTATCAGTTCTCAAACACTTAATCTTTTTACCAATTTGATTCTCAACAAAAGCTTTAAACTCTTTAAACTGACTAAAGACTTCAGATCTACTTCTGAGAAAATAAACCCATGTCCTACTGTAGTCATCAATGAATGAAACAAAATATACAGATTTAGAGATCGAAGGAGAATTCATAGGACCAAACACATCAGAATGAATAAGATCCAACACACCAGAAGACTTATGAGAACTAAATTAAACTGAACACGGTTTTGCTTTCCATATATACAATGTTCGCAAAAGTTGAACTTGAGATTATAATCATTTAACCCCTCGACAAAGTTTTTATTTTGTAGGGCTCTAAGACCCTTCTCACCAATGTGACCAAGTCACTTATAACATAACATTGTCTTCTCAGCTAGAAGTTTCATTTCCAAGGCATGAGCACCCTTGGGTACCCAAAATGCACTACCATTAGAAGTCGAAGCAATACATTTCTTTGTTGCTAGTTCCAATGGTGAAGATGAAGTGACTGAAGCTCTTTTTTTCAAAATAGAAGCAATATTGTACTGCGAAGTGCATGCATCCAACTGAAACATAGCACCTCTTCAAGTACCCTTCACAAGCACCATAGTACCTCTAGTCATCTTGCATCCTCCGCTAGAGAAGACAACCTGCACACCTGCATCATTCAATTTACTTTCAAAAAGGAGGTTCCATTCCAAGCCTAGGATGTACATAACCCTAGAGATCCCCTTCACTCATCCATCAAGGAATCAGATTGAGACTCTTCCACGGCCAACAATCTTCAAATGAGAATCGTCACCAAGGTACACTCTTCCACCATTGAACTCTTCATACTTTGTAAACTAGTCTTGATGCGAGGTCATGTGAAAAGAGGCACCAGAATCAATCAGACACACATCATTAGATGCATGGGTGGCCAAAGCTATGATGAAAGCATCACCATCATCTTGTGACTTGTTAGAATTTGAATCTGAGACATTTTTTTCTTCTTTTCATCTTTGCATTCCTTTCGAAAATGTTCAGATTTACCATAGTTCCAACAGAGAGCCTTGGACTTTCCAGGAGATTTAGATCTCCCATGGGATTTGGATCTACCCTTCTCAGCTTTCCTGTCCTTCTTTTTCCCTTTCTCCTTGGGTCTTCCATGAACAACAAGAGCCTCTTTGGCTGACTCAGATGATTTTCTCCGCATCTCTTCTTATAATAGCGAAGACACCACTTCATCCATTTTGAAAGTGGATGTGGTACTCCTGGTGGCCATAACAAGATGGTCCCATGAGTCTAGAAAAGAATAAAGCAAGGTCATACATCGATCCTCCTCCTCCATCTTCACACCAACATATGTCAACTGTACAACTAGCATGTTAAAGGCATTTAGGTGATCTACAATAGATCCTCCATCCACAAAGAATATAGCTTCTTTCTCAGGAATAGCTTGTTCACCAAGGAGTTGGCCTAATAAACATCTCCCAACTTCTTCCAAAGTTCTTTCACAGTCTTCTCCTCATGGACATTCAATAAGACAGAGTCAGCTAGATAGAGTCTCACAAGACCCTTAGCTTTCTGATCCTTGAGGTCCCAATCAACTTGAGACATTATCATAGGTTTTATACTAGAAATTATTTCCCATAGGTCTCTATCAACAAGCATGTCTTCCATTTTAAGTTTCCACAATTTGAAATTGGTGTCGTTAAACATATCCACCTTTACTCTTCCAGATGTGCCTACCATCTCCTTCCTACAACAAGATTACAAAATACTCTGCATATACTCCCACTCAATCTAAGATCAGATCAAAAAACCCCTACTCAACAACTAGGACCAAAGGTGATCAAGCTTTGATACCAATTGAAAGGAAGCAAGGTGTGCAAAAAATGCTTCCTACACTAATCTAATGAGGGGAGATATATCCAAATTATTTTTAAACCTTTATAGTTATAGTGATATTAATACAACAACAAAGATATTGCAGCAATACACACATAGAGAGAATGTAGGTAGAAGAGAGAGAGAGAGAGAGAGAGAGAGAGAGAGAGAGAGAGAGAGAGAAGATATAATGCAGGGAAAATCCTTTCAGGAGAAAAACCCCACACTCCAAAACCTACACAATGTATTATCAAAACAAAGAATGTTTACAACAGACTTGCAATGCAAGTCTTCCAGGAGTCTTTGACACTCGTATCTAGAGATAATCCAATAGCATAACAGTACCTATTAATAACACTATGCATCTCCCATCCAAGCACATGTTTATATAGAGTTTACAAGACAAAATAGGAACCTTCTAGAGATGGGGATCCATCTTGGCCTCATGGCCCAAAACTCACGCCTAAGGACACTTGTCCAACATTGGATTTTACACTTGTCACAACACCCCATCCCAATGTGGGCACCTAGTCTCAAGATAGGCTATGATAGATGCTCTTACGCACCTTACAACTATCATAGAATTCATCATACATGACAACTCTTACAGCTGTAAGAGAATCTATCATAACTGCCTAAAAATAGCATATTCCTCTTACAAGATGTCATAACCTACCTTGGGCACCCAAAGATGCCTTCCTCAAAGATGCTCTTTGACACATGTCTTCACCTGTCATAGAATTTTCTATTCTCGACTCTTACGCATCATAGAATCTGTCATAGGAATCTATCATAACACTTACATGTCATAACTCCTTACATGATGCACAAGATGCCAACACATGGCAGAAAACCTCTACCACAATATGGGATGCCTATATCCACATGGGATGAGTTGACCATCCTAGTCACATTACAAGTGGATTGACAACACACCATGCCACTTCACACTAAATGACAAAACATGATGTACAACATAAATTACATCATAGGAAAATAAATAAATACATAATCAAATAATTAATGCTATGAATTACCAAGGTTGAGACACCTTAATTCCCAACACTTGTTAGCTTCTAGATCTCATGGGTAGGTTTGTAACTCATCACCTTCACTAATTCAGAATTAGAGAGATTATTCAAAAAATCACTCCTTGCCTTGCCATTGTTCTCATATTCTTTAATTTCATCTTCATCCTTTGGACCATTGGGAGGTATAGTATACTCTTTGTAAACTATCTTGCATACGCCATATCCTAGGGAGATAAGAAATCTCTCCAACCTGGTTTTCTAAAAAGCAAAATTTGTTCCATCAAACACTGGGACCTCCATACCTTTCTTGTGCGCCATACAGATCTACCCCAAGTAGTTAAGCTTCTTTAGGGAACTTAGCTCTGATATGAATTGTTAGAATGCATAGGACAACTGAGAGTGAGGGTGAATCAGTTGTATGTTAAACTTTAAACCCTCAAAACATCAACCACTTATAATGCATTAGTAGAATGTAAGCATACAAAGAATCAATGCAAACACATCCAAACACATAAGAACACCAGATTTACGTGGAAAACCCAATAAGGGAAAAACCATGGTGAGGATTAGATCACAATATATATGAATAACAATACCAAAAATTAGTAGGCTCACTACCCAGAAGAAAGGCTCACTGCCTAGAAGAGAGAAGAAAGAAGAAGATTGCTATAGAGAGAGTCACTATCTTAAAGTAATAGGAGAGATCCACTACTGATACTCTTTTCCATCCGCAACCTTTGGCTCACTACCTCTAGTAACTTTTGGCACACTAAAATGTAGACACCTTCTGCTCACTGCATTCCTGATTCATAAGCATTTAAGTTCACACACAACCTTACTACCCTTGATTCACATTCACATATTCTTCTCTACATTTCTCCATTCAACTTCATTTTGCATTTATATCATCTATAACTAAGAAATATCTCAATTAGGTCGGTTCTAATGAAGTGTGTGTATTACACACATGCAACATTACTTAGGTCAATCCTAATGAAGTGTGTGTATTACACACATGCAACATTACTTAGGTTGGCACTAAACACTTCCATGGTGGAAAGAAGTGAAAGTGAACCATGTCAAGGGATAACCAGGACTCAAATTTGTCTCATAAATTTGCTTATCACATCCACAATCCATGAGGTACCTTTACAAATGGTGCTAGTAAGTCAGGTTAGCCAAACCTGAGCTAATAGCCATATTCATGCTTCTCCAAGTCCAAGAACATCAAGAGGACTAGAGAGAGACACTCCAAAGCATTCATACACCTTCCCAAAATACTCATCATCATCATAAACTTCTACAACACTGCCGCAACCACTTGAATCAAAGAATGTCTTCATTATGTACATTAGGACACACTGTTACTGATCACTAACACAAGAACTAAACTTGCAAAGCATCCCAACACTAGAAACTTCAAAGGATGGTGGATATAGATAATATAAGCACTCTCCCAAATCCACAAGATAGGAAATCTCAATGCTGAGAAATGTGGAGCAATCTCATTTCTCCTAGACTCCCTCCTTCACAGTCAAATATTCTATCAAACACATTTTTTACTTCCACACAATCCAAAACCTAAAACTCTAGATATAATACCTCTAAACACCTTTGATCAATACTTCCAAACCACACAATCATATCTTCAATTAGGATGAAATGCAAAGCATAACATTTAGCATGTGATCCCTAGATAGTGAGAAGAATCATAATCTGATAAATAAATTTGGCAATCTAGTGAAGGAAAAGGCTAAGTCTGGGCTAAAATGATCCCTAAAACATGCTAAGAAAATGGACACTAAAGAAAGCCCAAATTATAGCATGAAATTACAAGGGTATCCAATTTTCTAAATTACAAACTCTTAAAACCAATGCTATTACCTAGTGTTTCTAACCGCACAACTTCTTTGATAGCATACATGTTGCCACTAAATATCTACTTCAATTATGGATAATGCAACTATTTGTTTTTACTTGCTCACACAACTTACTACTACTTAAAATAAAGTAAAGACATATCCACTTGTTGATCTCTAGTTATCTAGATCTTTAGCCCTAACAAAATCAACAAACACTTATATGTTCAACACCTTGACAACATCATTACTATCATGATGACACAAATAGTAATATAAAGCTCCTCTCAAGTAGATAAACACACTTTTAACATGTATCTAATGTTCTTTTCCAATATTTGACATGAACCTACTTAAAACTCCCACTACTTGGGTAATGTTTGGCCTTGTACAAACCATTACATACAAAAGCTACCTTCTGCACTTGCATATGGAACATTTTACATTCCCTCTAGAACCTCTATAGACTTACGAAATTGTTCCAAAATTTTTTTAGTTCCTACTAGTAAAGTGATACTTATAGAATTACTTTCATGCATGCCAAAATGCCACAAAATAGTTTCATGATATTTCCCTTGGTTTAACCACAACTTCCTACTAGCCCTATATCTATGGATTTTCATACCAAGTATGTAACTTGTATAACCTAGATCTTTCATCTCAAATATTTTAAATAAGTGAATCCTTATTGTTTCTAATGATAAGCATATCATAAACATATAAAATAATGATTACAACATGAACACCAACCTATTTGTAGTACACACAATGATCATCCTAAATTCTTACAAAACCCAATTTAATGCTTATGAATCAAACTTTTGATACCACATACACGGTGACTAATTAATTCCATACAAAGACCTTTATATTTTACAAACCAAATGCTCTTTACCCCTTACCTCAAATTATTTATGTTGAATCATATAGATTTCCTCCTCTAAATCTCCATGCAAGAATGTTGTCTTGACATCTATCTACTCTACTTTAAAATCAAATGTTGTAGCTATAAATAACAACATCCTAATGGAATTCAACTTAGATAGAGAACAAAGATCTCACTAAAGTCTATTCCCTCTACCTAGGAATACCCTTTGTCATCAATTGTGCCATGTACCTTTTCAATGTACCATCTACTCTAAATTTCTTATTGAACACCCACTTGTAGTCAATGGGTTTCCTACATTCAAGTATATCAACCAATTCCCAAGTCTTATTATTCTACAATGCCACCATATCCTCTTTCATGGAATTCTTTTAAGACTTGTTCTCCTTAGAAGAGAGAGTTTATCCTATATAATTTGGTTCATCAATATAATTTAGAGAAAAAACATACTAGAAGTTTGGTGGACTATACCTTTTAGGTAACTTTCATTACCTTGTATACCTTCTCATGGTTATCAATGGTGGTGGATTACTTACTAAATATACATCCTACTCTTCTCTATAATTTGTTACAAATGTGTCTACATCCTCTCCATCCATACTATCATGTCCACTTGATTGTTCATTGTTAGATGCATCATGTTACTCTATTTTATGTTCATACTACATCTTACTACTCCCCATTTCATTTGTTTGTTCCTCCCTAGAAAAACTCCAAGTTCCCTAAATATAAAATCACTTGAATAGAGAATCTTCTAGGTCATTGGATTCCAAAGCTTGTAGTCTTTCACATTCTCATCATATCCAATGAAAATGCACTTTTTAACCTTGAATTCTAACTTAGACCATTTCTCCTTTCACACATGAATAAATGTCTCATAGATAAACACTCTTAAGTGTGTTATAATATACTTTTAACCTATCCACATATCATATGGTCTCTTCTTCTCAAGCATAAAAGTAAGAGACTTTTTTTTTCAAATAACAAGCAATGTTAACTACCTTAGTCCAAAATTCATGTGCTAGAGTAGCACTACTCAACAAGATTCTAGCTCAATCTAGCAATGTTTTACCTAACCTTTCAATAACCCCATTCTATTGTAGTGTGTAGCTTTTTTTATTTACCTAACAATACTAATGTACTTATAGTACACCTCAAATTCCTTAGAGAAAAACTCCCTACTATTATCTAACCCTAACACTTTTATCTTCTTACTAGTTTATTTTTACAAAACACAATGAAAACACATCGTAGACACACAAAACACAATGAAGAGGGTAACAAACATACAAGACATAGAGAAGACAGTATTGAAGACACACAAAACATGATGAAGACACTAATAGGCATGCAAGGCATGGAGAAGATAGTGATATAACATTTTCATTTTCATATATAGATGCATGGAAATAAAAATTGCAAAACACAAAACCCCAAAATGTACGAGGAGACACACATGGGGGAAGACACGCCATACAAAACTTGAGTGTGGGAGGAGCTCATCACTACACTCTTGAAACCACACACAGGGGAAAACACGCCAAACAAAGCTTGAGTGTGGGAGGATCTCATCGCTACACCGTTGAAACCACACATGGGGGAAAACACATGGAAGACACGTGGAATACACGAGCACCGTATAGCATGCCAAAGACATACTATATGTCTTAAACATGGAAAAAAAGGTGATGGAAGGAGATTATTGCTAAGTCTCACCATCTCAGACATACTGTAGACACACCTGATGATTGGGCTTATGCCACAACTATATTAGGGGGAAAAGGTCCAAATCAAACAATGACAACTAGATAAAACCCTAAAAACCTTCAAGAAATTCAATCTAAATGACTAAAAATGACATGCAATCAAAACAAAGTCATCCATATGCTTTTAATTTCTTAGTGCATATGTGGATTGCTTCGCCATGCAACAATTTGATTTCATGAACCTGCCATGATTGTGATAAAAAAGATAACATGCAAGATGATAAGATGCTCAAAAGATTACATGCATGCAAAGATGGAGAGAATGATAGTGGATTCAAATAATGATAATACAGATATTAATGGATTCAAACCCCATAATGGGAAAAGGAGAGGGTTTTTATAGATTTTCAAGATAAAAGATCAACGGTGGAGGATAAAAGGACAAATCAAGAGATGAGAACGAATGAGAGAGGGGAACAAACGTGCATGCACCAAGTGTCCAAGATGCTTTTTCAAAAAAGGATATTTGCATTTCTTTGTTGGAGATAACTTGGCTTTTGTAATTTTTAAAACTTGCCTTTTTTGATTTATTGCTATTTTCAAGGTGAGTTGCACATATAGAGGAAAATAGAAGGTGGACAAATAAATTAAATAAACATTTTTATTTAATTTATTATTTAGAAAGTGGACAAATAAATTAAATAACTATGTTTATTTAATTTATTTAAATGACATGAGGAAAAGGGGGTAAATTAAATAAATTAAAATTTATTTAATTTATTTGTATGGTGGGGGGATAAATAAAATTTAGATTTTATTTATTTCATAGAAGAAGGGGGATGACATAATTAAATAATCTAAGATTATTTAATTATTAATGGAAGATAGGAAAATGAAGACAATTAATTAAATAAATAAAATTTATTTAATTAATTATGAAGACATAGGAGAAAATGAGATTGTTTATTACAAATGTGTTAGACAACATAGATGTGGCCAATTTTGGGTGTCTACATTTTGCCCCTATTTGAGATAATGTCCATTAGGGCATTGTTTCAAAGAAGATATGATACATTAGATAAACAGGCTATGCCCTAGTGAAACTAGCAGATGATGCCCTCGAGAGGAAAACCAGGCTACCTGAAAAGGCTAGGTTGACTCGCGATAAGATGACAAAAGGGTGATAAACTAGGTCGACACAAAGAATTAAGGTTCGGATGGGGTCAAGTTAGGATGGTATAGAAGAATTAGGGTTTGGTTCAGAAGAAAAATTAGGGTGATGTATGTCTAACACACTTGTTTTATAGGAGGTAGAGGATGATGATGAAGATCAAGAGGATGCTGATTAGAAGAATGATGATGACGAAGCCATTGATCAGACAAGTGAAGAATGGATGGTGAAAAGCAGCTTTAGATGGTTGCATATAAAATTAGAGATTTGCAATCCTTATGTTTGATATAGCACTAGATATTATGCACTAGGGTATAATGACCAAGGTGTCGAGTATCCAATGCGCTACAAACTAATACAACCTTGTCAAGATACAAGATATGAATATTAGCTATAATGATACTGATGTGATACAAATACAAGATAAAAAGATAACACACACAAGCAAGCAAGTAAGCATGCACAAATGATTCAAAAACAAACAAGGTATTGCCCCTGTCAAGCTGTAAACCAATGATTAATTGAATGATTGATTGATTGATGATGATGATAAATAGTGTTGTCATGGTGGGGAACGATGTATCCCTAGATCAACACAAGGATGCGGGAATGATATATCCCATTGATGATGATGATCACTGATTAATGATTGATACAACAAGGCTAGGATCAAGACCATTGATTGTGATTGGACAATTTAGCAAGATTGATTAACTTGGTTGGTATGGTTTTAAGGATTGATTTACATTTGAGTTTATTGCTTTGAGAGAATGATTTGGTGAGGATGAATGGAAGAAGTGATTGAAGAAGGGATTTGATTGGAAGAAGTAATTCAAAGAAGTGATTTGAATGATTGATTGGAAGAATTGTTTTCAAGGATTGATGATGATTGATTTGATTTTGATGGATTGATTTGAGTTTGATGAGCTTTGATTTGATTTAATGATTGGATATGATGGATTGTTTGAGGATGATTGATTTTATTCGCTTGGATTTTTTTATTGGATTTTTTATTTTTTTTTGTATTTTGAAATATTGTAATTTTTTTGTATTTTTGGGAATGTTTTTTTTTTTTTTCTTCAAGACTTTTTATGATTTTTTTGGTATTTTTTCAGGACATTTTATGATTTTTTGGTATTTTTATATGTTTTTGATTTTTTTGGTTTTTTGATATGTTTTGATTTTTTTGGATTTTGTGAATGTTTTGATTGATTTTTTTTTTGGATTTTTGATATGTTTTGGGATGTCAATGGATTTACAATTTGGGCAGCCTTTATGCTAGATACCAATGACTAGGGAAAACCAAGTCTAGGTGCAATGAGGTAGGTAGGATGGATGGATAAAAGGATGTATGTGTAAGAGAAAGGATGTGATCTCAATAGGATATGCCGCATAGGAATAACATGCCCCATTCCAAGTATAGTACTTAGGATTTTCATGACAACGCTTACGACCATGGGGTGATAGGGTTTGATTTGGTTAGTTTGGATAGGATGGCTAAATGGGTAATGGCAAGAGGATAATGATAGTATTTGGTTTTGAAGGATAAGGTGTATGTCAAGAGATATCCAAAGCATATTTCAACATTTTTCCCCCAATCTTTATCAAGATCAAAAGAGGAAGGGATGAATAAGTGGACTCAATACGATAGGTATGTGTAGGTGTAATGGATAAGGATTGTAGGATAGAAATGGTATGATAGGATATGATAGGATGGGAAGTGATAGGAGCATGAGACAAGGTGCCCCCAAGTGTAGGTGACATAGAAGATCAACTTACACATGATGCCTATTTGCCAGGTTTTCATCATGGTACTTATCCAAGGCACCTATTTACTAGGTTTTCACTGTTGCACGAAGGGAATTCTCTTTACTTTTTTTTTCATTTTATTGACTTTTTTGATAGGATAGGTGGATATGGACGAAAGGAACTCAAGTGTCTAGTTCCATAAAAGGTGATAGTCCCTCTAGATGGATGTTATCACATGGACCATGTCAAGTGTGCTCATAGATGTTGGTAAGGGATTGCATGAAAGATGGATTAGGTAGATAGTGGATTATGATAGGTGCAATAGTGGATTATGATGGGGATTATGTAGGCAAGATGGTAGATTATGATATGGATTAAGTAGGACTTTTGCATGGAAGATGGATGGAAGACTTATGCAAAAGCATGGATCATAGGAAGGTGATAAGGTAGATATGTAGGATAATGAATGAAAGGTGGGGAGATGGAGGTATGTGGGAGTGTTGCAGAATGGAATGGAACCATGACCAACAGTTGCACACACTGTGATAAACATTGAAGCTTTTTATGGGATGGTGGTGTAGGAAGCAATGGTGTTGTTCACTTAGGAGATGGTCGATTTAGGAATTTAGGGACCCACATGGACTTAGTATTTTTATGATTTTTATTTGACTTGTGGGATAGAGGAATTGGATATGTTTGAATGGAATGGATGGAAGAGGATAAAGTGGATGGTTGGGATTTTTGAGAGGTGGATGACTAATTTGACTTGATGGCTTGTTGCTTAGGGACCCATACCATTTTAGGTTTTGACTTTACTTGTGGAGATATGGGCTTGGATATATGCAACTTTTGTGCAGCTTTTGAGGTAATTACTTGTTGCTTGGGGACCCACACCTTTTTCATTTTTTATTTGATGTGTGTGGGTGTATGCAACTTTTGAGATAGATTTTTCTTTGATTCTTGGTTTTTGTGTCCTAAGGCATGAGGATCTTTAGGATTTTTTGATTTATGTGTGTAGGCATCCAAATTTTTGTTTTTGAATCCCATGGGTATGGTGGAACTGGAGTTGGCGGAATGAGTGGAAGCTTACTGTTTACATGATGTGTGCATTTGTTGGCCATGATTAGGAATTTGAGAGGATTTATGGATGATAGGGATCTTAGGTGTTGGAAGTAGTGGATGCAGATTCGATGGAATGATGTTAGGAGTTGGAAGTAACGGAGGCAAAGTGGATGGTGGGAGGCGTATGGTCACATGCTTTTGACATTTGTAGGATGATGGAGGTGGAATGGTAGCATATAATTTAGGTATATGATAGGGTTTATGGTGGAAAGTGGTGGACTTAGAAGGCATGGAGGAAGTACCAACATTGTTAGATTGTTGACCTTGGGGTGTGTATCCAAGGCCATGTGAGTGTGAAGGGACCTTGACATGGATTGGCTCTAAAATTCCTTTTTCATGAAGGCCTAAGCCTTTAGCTTGGTAGTTCATATTTTGGAGCATGTGATGGACTATGTGACTAGGTGTAGGTGGAACACTAGACATGAGTTCCTTATTGGATGAAGAAGGTGAGATGGTAGACAGTGGATGTTGTGTTCCTAGTGAGGAACATTCATGAATGAGGGTGGATAGACCAATAGGATATGATGGTGGATGTGAAATAGGGTCAATAGTAAAGGTGAAAGGATCATTAAGATCTTGCTTATGTGTATTATGATCCAAGGTATTTGTTTGATCGTCTATGCTTATGTGTTCTTGAGAGGCACATGGCTCATCATGACAAGTAGATATATGTATATCATGGATGGGGCTAGATGGAGGATGGATAGGAGCAATTTGGATATCTTTTTCATGGATGGGTATGGGATTAGGGATAGGTGGAGTGATAACCTCATGAGGATGAATTGCATAAAGTTTGGCTAAGAGGCTCATCGTGGTTTTTGTGATCATAAATAGAACCTTAATCATAAAAGTCAGAATAAAAAAGATTAATTTGGCTATGAATGGGATACATTTACTCATGAATAGGGTCATGATTATAGCTAATACCTTGATCACATAAAATATATCGGTCATGGATGGTTTGAACTTAGAGATTCTTTGATCTTGACTTGGTTGAGGGGTTGATGTTTCCACATGCTTAGGAGTATACTCTTGGCGTAGCTCTTGTGGTTTCATAGAAGCATAGGTAAGAAACTCTTGCATAGGCACTTGGTCAGCAACAAGAGGGTATGATAGGTCTTGATGTGGACTCATGGAAGAACTCTTTTCAATAAGCTCAATGATTTGTGGACCACATGGTGGAGTTGAAGGAATAAGGAAGCTATTGGGAGATTCTTTGATAGGCTCATGAATGGGACTTTGATGACATGGAAATGATTTATTCCTCACAAATAGCCAATGGATCACATCCTTTGCGAGTGTATGGGTAGATGGATAATATAGTGGATGGATGATAATGGTAGATGGAGTGGTAGGTTTAGAAGTAGGAATAGGATTGGAGGGAGGGATAATATGATTAGATGGATTGGGATTTGGATTGGATGAAGGGATAGTGTGCTTGGATGGATTGGAATTAGGATTGGATGGAGGGATAGTAGGACTATATGGATTAGATGGTTGGTAGGTCAATAGACTAGGAATGGGATCACATGATGGTGTCAAAATGGGACTAGTAGGGTCATGTGTTGGCATGTGATTGGATGGTGATGGAGGATGTTCATAGGATGCAGTGACTAGATTTGTATCTCTCTAGTCAAAGGATATTAAGTCTTGTAGCATAGGTGGACTTAAGGATACTTGATTTATGTACAAAGGGTCACTTAGACTTGAGTCAAAGGTTATTAGGTCTTGTAGCACAGGTGGACTTAAGTCTATTAGGTCTTGCTATGAAAATGTACTTGGGCTCGCTTGGTTTATGTACAAAGGGCCACTTGGACTTGCATGTTCATGTTGTGGGTGTTGGAATTAGTCTGGACAATTGAGAGGGGGGTGAATCAGTTGTCACATAATTTAAATTTTTTTTCCTTTAATCCTCTTTTAAAACTTCTAATCAAATTAATGATATGAACATTAAATCATGAATCAATAACACATGAGCAGAAACATAAGTAACACACTTGACACCAAGATTTTTGACGTGGAAACCTGGTTAAGGGAAAAACCATGGTGGGGGTTAACCCACAAAGATTATACTCTATTAAAAGTATTACAAAAGGGAATGCACATGCATTCGGGCTCACTGCCCATAGCTCACTGCTCAAAGAAGGCTTACTGCTTAGAGAAGGCTCACTGCCTAGAGAAGGGTCACTACCTATATAAGGAAGATTACAATAAGATTGAACTGATAATTAGCATCTATCAACGCAAGGGTTCAGTTTTGGTTAAGCACAAAATATTGACTTGGTACACTTCATCTTCACTCTACCCTTTTCACTGTTCTGCTCACATCTGAATCTTAGATCTTTGCTCTTTTTGCACTTATTCCATAGTTGCATCATACACACACTAAAATCATTCAACCATCTGCTATATATATATATCCACATCTTGATCTTCAACCACTTTTCAGTTGGGTTCAAGAACATTTAGAACTTTATTGAGAATTCTGCTCTATCAGCTAAATCCATGAACACTTGTAATGCGGATCAAAACTTGCACTCAAAAATCATTAATCAAGTCAGCTATTGTCACTGATCATCACAACCTGTCCAACCAACAACTTGCATACATCCAGAACCAAGATTAATTACAAGGTCGACCTGTTCTTTTGCCTGTTCTGTCAAACTGTTGACCCGATACTCAAATGCTAATAACTATTGAATCCTTCATCACTGGAGGCCAAAACTCTAGATTTAGATTATCCTAACAATGCTTATGATTCCCTCAAATCCATAGTAAATACTGATACACTCCCAAAGAGATCTGGACCAAGATACCAGACCCTATCACACACTCTATTCTTGACTTCCTGGACTTAGACAAATCTTCAATCTAATTTCTGGTATGGGCAAATTATGAAATGTGGATGTGTAGTAGAGACTTAGTTGCCATCAATGACAACACTTATCATGCCTAGTAGTGTCTCTTGCCAACAATCTCCCCCTTTGGCATTGATGGCAATACTTAGTGAAAAATGATTAAGTGTTGAAATAACTCCCCCTTTGCTTGTGCTCCATAGTGTTGTTCACACTGCTTTTTGGTGCTCCCCCTTTGCTGGATTCTTTATTTTTCACTTCTCTTCACTCCCCCTTTGACATCAATGGCAAAGAGTGGGATCCTCAATTACTAATCATGCAAAAATTCTGTATATAAGGTTGCATATGTACAAATAGTCCATATGTTATATTTACATATATTTAAGGATATCTTCAAAAGTACTCTTTAACTCTACAAATTCGGTGGCCCAACCTCTCTTCATACCATCTAAAATTGAAATGTGTCCACTCAGCAGAAATGCATATACTTCTTCTTTCCTTAGATCTGAGGGATTGCTTGCCCAGGTAGTACTTTGGGCCTCTGACAAAGTGTTAAACATTGTTTCCAACTTAGGGGTAATCAGTCCCTAGAGGTCACCCATTCTTTCCATAATGTTCTTCTTTTCTTTGATAAGCTTCTTTATTTCATTTGTTAGGCTAATTGCATGACACTCTTGGCTCACCGGAGATATTGTTAAAGGATCAAGACTTTGAGATAGGTCTAGCAGCTTTTTCTCCTACTCCTTTATCTTTTTCTCAATATCCTCTACTATTTTGGGCCATGATAAACAAAACTTATATACATCAACACCATCCTTAAGAGAATTTTCAATACTCTTTATACCAATATCGAGTGTTTTTCTATCATTATCTATATGGCTTTTTAGTTCACTAAACCTCTTTTCCAAAAATTATTTCCAAACTTTTACTTCAGCTAACTTCTCAAAAGACTCAAAATTTGTATTTACAGAATGCATAAGATTTTTCAAATTACCAGAAGGAGAATCAGATGTAGTTTTTTGATATGTGGGCATGATCTTCTCTAGTACTCCGAATACTAGGCCTATCAGCTTATTGTTTTTTATGTGAGACTTGAGCATTTTCTCTCTTGCCGTGGCCTATGTAAGTGATGATATCTTCAGCATTTGGTCCAGAAGTGTCCAAATTGATTGGTCCTTGTATTAGTTCTGGCTCATCTAACTCTAGCATCTCCTTGCTAAGAAAACTCTGCACTACATCCTTAGTGTCTCTTGCTACACTTGCTATTTCAGTTTCCTTCCCTTGTGCTTTGTCAGTGGCAGCAACTAGACTGTCTTTCTTTGGTGCATTAGCACCATCTCCTTCTATTGGTTCTTCTTTTCCCTTTTCTTTTTCCTCTTCCTTTTCTTTCTATTTTTCTTCTTTTTCTTGGTCCTTTTTGGAGTCATCAGTAGAAGGAGGATCCAGAGGATCATGGCCAACACTTGCTTCTTCTATCAATACTTCCTCTTCTTCTTTTTGTACTTCCTCTTCTAGAATAAAGGAATCTAGATTTTCAGTTGTTGCTTATTCTTCTTTAATCCTTCTATAGACACCCTAAAATGACCAAGTCGTCACACTACTTGCATTTCGTCTAATCTGGAGCATCACCTGCATTAATTAAATCAAATTCCTCTATTATTCTTCCACAATTAAATAATCTTAATTATTTAATTAGATCATTATCCTCTTTCCAAATTTCAAGTCTCCATTAATTAAATAAATCCCATTATTTAATTAATTCATCACAAATTCCCTCTTCTTTACAATGAAATAATTCTTAATTATTTAATTAAATCAAATTCATTCTTCCAAAAAATGAAATATAATCAAATATTTTATTTATCCTTCCAAAATCATGGACAACAATTAAATAAAGTTATTTATTTAATTTGCTTTCAAATCTTCTAAATTAAATAATTCCAATTATTTAATTGTTTCTTCCAATAATATCTTCTCTAAATTTAAATAAATCAAATATTTATTTAAGTTGCTTTTTCTTCTAAATTGAGTTATCTCCAAATATAATTCAAACTTTCATGCACATGCAATTAAATATTCCTAATATTTAATAAAGCAAATTATCTTCTTATTCTCATGCAAATCCCTTCTTCTTGTTTTAAATCACTTAACTGATTATTATATTCTTTTAATTGCTTTAACTCATTCTTCTATTCTTGATAACTCCTCTCATGCAAAAGAAAGCAAGACACATGTCTTTTTCTTATTCAATGCACGTTCCTCAACTGTTCCCCTCCGTTGATTCTTCTGAATTATCTAGACCATTGATCAATCTTTGTTGAAATCTATATAAACCCCCCTCATCTCCTTCACAAATCCTCTTCGATCACTTATTCTCAAGCATACTTAATAGCGCTTTGAGCATACATCGCATCGATTGAGCAACTTCACGATTTCTTAACATTGATCTTTGAGCACTTTACTTGCTTGTTGCAACCATGGTTTCACAGCACTATTGAGCAATCCACATTCATCCAAAGGGAACAAATACAAATCTTGGTAAAAAGCTTTCATACTTCATTGATTTATTAGTTATGGCTTTTATTTAGATTCGTTCTCTTTATGTTATTGGTTTTTTATTTTGTTAGCTTATCATAGTCAATTTTCCTCATACACATTCTAGCACGCCTAGTGGGACCCACTAATCCGTCTTTTTCTTTGAGAAATTGATTTTTTTGAAGTTACAGTACGGAACAACGCAAAAGACACAAAAAATTGCTTTTGGCAGTATTCTTAAGCACTCCTGGAGGCACAGTACAGCCCTCGGGCGATACTGCTGTGCTTCTAGTAACACAGAGCCACGCTTTTGGTAACATAGACCAACGCTTTTGGTAGTATCGTTAAGCACTTTCAGAAAAATAGGTTTTCTGACATTGGTTGGTGTTTTTGCAGGGTTTTATTCATATACATATCTTTGATTTGTTTGACAAGCTATTTTATTTGTCTTTCAACTGTCTTTTGATACTTCTTAAGCTGACTTATTTAGGGGTATTTTCGATATTTGAGTTAACCTATCTATTCGCGACACCTTTTTTGAGTTTTTAATTTTATTTCAGGATACAGATCTAGTAGATATTATTTCTTAGAACATTAGATCAATCATGAAATCCTATCTAAACATAGTTATTTTGACAAAGCATAACTTTTTTTAGATCTGAGACAAAACAACGCTTTTGGATATACAGTAATGTGCTTTCGGCAGCTCGGTACAATGCTTCTGGGTCTGATTCAACACTTCTGATAGCACAGTGAGTCACTTTTGGTCTGCATCACTACGCATTTGGAAACACAGTGTAGCGCTATTGGTATCACAGTAAGTCACATTCGGTAAGACAGTAGCTCACTTTTGGTCAAAAGATTTGTTTTTTGAGTTTTTGTGGAACTAATTTACTTGTTGCAGCTTCTTATCACTCACACAGAGCAAAAAAGTTTTTCTTACATGTTCATGCAGGACGAGTGTTGAAGAAATCTTGATTTATTGCACTAAGTCTCATAAACATATTGCCTTCTTAAAGGATAAACGAACAAATTATTTTGACAATCTAAGTCTTAGGAACATACTGCTTTTCTTAAGGGACAATGGACATGTTTGTGAAAACACCTCAATTTTCTAAGGGACAATGGACATGAATGCCAAACACTTCAATTTCATAAGGGACAATTGACAACTACAAACGTGTGTGTGCTTAATTTAGTTGCACCTTATTTTTCTTATAACGGGACAATTGAACCTTTGTTTGACGTGCTTGCTCTTATATTTCAGTCATTCCTTTAGAAGGGCCTGCTTTTGGATTGTGCTTCATCCAAAAGGGATGACCCTAAGTGGAGTTTTCCTTTGAACCGCTATATAAGAGGGATAAGGTGAAAGCCAAGTCCTAACCGACGCCAGCCTTACCTTGTGGTGCCAAACTGAAAAGAGGTGTACTAGCTCTTTGTGGAAATGATTTTCACATTGAGTGAAGTGTTTGATACTCTTAGTAGGATTGGTTAAATCTTTTAGTATCTTGTCGCATTGCTTGTAAGGCGTTGGTCCCTCAAAGTTACTAAGAACCATTCTAGATAGAGACTACCCTATCTACCTCTGAACATTGTGGTAATCATCAGTGCAAGGGGAATCAATTTAAGCCCTTAAGATACTCACCATTGGGTCCCTTGAGAAGAGATAGTATTCCCTTGGCCATAAAACTCTTGTGACCTACTTGAGCTTTCCAAGGGGAGGGTGAGATATCCCTACCTATCGTCTCTTGCAAAAATACAAAATATCTGACACCTTTATGGAATGATATTTTTATCAACAGAGTATTAAGTTGTGAGCTAATCTACTGCAATGAAATCTTGTCTCTAGGGATAAAAAGTGCTTGTTATTGATTGCAATTGTCTTATATCTGTGGAAACATTGGGCTTTTTCGTGAGCCTCAAAAATACACTATCTGTTGTGTCAGTCCTTTTTTTTTACCATTCTGTTTGCTGTGTTTTCTCTTGCCAAAGTAAATCCAATCAGAAACAAACCAAATCTATCAAAATTTGCCTTTTAAAAACATCAGACACTACTTCAGCGCCTCTGGTATTACAGCAGCTCACCCTTGGTGGTATAGTAGCTCGCTTTTGGTCACCGTAGCTCACCTTTGGTATAGCAGTACCTCACCTTTGGTAGCTCAATCCATCGCCTTTGGTATTATAGTAGCACACTTTTGGTTGCACAGTCTTGCACCCCTGGTCAAATAGTATAGCGCCTTTGGTCTAGTAAATTGTGCATCAGAGTTTGTCTTTATCAAAACACAAGCAAAATCTCAGCATTACCTTTTGTCCTAGTGTATTCCATGGTAACCACTAGGCTCCCTCAAACAATGAAGTCCAAGCAAGTTGTCCCTAGGAAGAACAAATTGTCTCCTCACACACCGCAATCAGGCTGTCTCAACATTACTCCCAAGGTTACCCCTAGAACACCCGCGGAAAGATCTACCAATTCCCAACATGCCGCACCTTGATCAACCAAACAATCCACAAGAGGGTAGAACCCCTTTGGTAAGTACACCCCACTATACCACCGGCTTGCCTCCAGATTTTGTCCCACAAGGCTATACTGCCAATCTAGTCCCATCTCAGGAGGAAAGAGTTCCTTTGGTAAGTACACCTCATTACACCACCGACTTGCCTCCTGATTTTGTCCCACTAGGTTATACTACAGATCTAGCCCCATCTCAAGAAGAGAGACACTTTGAAATAGGTCAATCCTCTCAAGAAGATGGGAAAGATCTTGATGAATTCATACAAGATCTTGGAGATGTAGCCGCCTTTGACAAAATCCTTGTGATAACCAAGATCATTTCTTTCGTTTGCTAGCAGAGCAAGCAGCCAAATTACCTCAAGATTTTGATTTATCCAATCTCAAGGAGACAAAAAACACCCTAAGCACCGTACAGGTGGTCCAAACCATGTCAACGGTGACCATGCCTTTACCCAAACAAGGCTCACAAGGGAAAACAGTGGTACAATATAAGAATCCCCTTTATCAAAACCCAACAGGAAAGAGGGCCATTTCACTGCTTCTGACTCCTATGGAGATCTACAAAAATCAACAAGAAACTCTCCAACATCAAGCGGAGCTAGCTAAGCAAGCCACCTTAGCTCAATCAAATATACAACAAACTCCTAAAGTGTCCACACCAACCGCAAGTGGAATTTTGGTTACTCCTTCATGAATAGGTTTCCCACCAAATTACAATCCAAGGAACAACTATGTAGCCATGCAACAAGGGTCTCAACACATACCACCTCCCATATCATCAAACCTTCATGTCTCTCAACCAATTAGAGTCATGCAATCCCACCCACAAAATTCTTCTACACTCATCCCCAATCAACCATCGCATAACACTTCCACCTATGTCCCTCCTCCACTATGTTCATCAGCGCTAAATTTCTTTCACACATTGCCTAGCCAACCTCAACTTCCCTAACATCAAGTTTCCCAAAGCTATGTGCCGCCATCGCAACCTAATCCAACTCACTTTAGCTTTCCTCTACCTAATTCTTTTTTTCAACCATCACAAAGCCGACATTCTTACCTAGCGCCACCTCCACCTCTTCCAAATCAAAACATCCAATTCCAACCCAATCTAAACCCAACGTACAACGCATATGACCCCAACCAATCTTATGACCCTTATAATACTAATCCTCATGGCTTACAATACAATCTTCCATATGGGTAGCAACAACCACTTCTAGGACAACAAGAGATGTTTCTAACCCCTCCCACAGCGATGGAGCTAAAAATCGCGGAAGTTCAACAACAACTATCTGATCTTACATTTGACCACACCAAGAAGACGTTCTCTTTAAAAGAAGTGTGTCCTTATCCTTTTGATCGATCATTACCCATGATCCCTTTTCCTCAAAATTTCACTATTCCCAAATTTGATAAATACAAAGGAAAAGGTGACCCAAAAGACCATCTTAGGGAATTCTATCTTGCTTGCTTTGAGGTCTCACATAATGACACATATCTTATGCACCTCTTTCCTTGTAGTCTTGGAGGTCAAGCTATAGAATGGTTCTCACACTTACCTACGGGTATCAAGTCTTTTAATGAACTAGCAGAGAAATTTGCCACCCATTTTTCTTACAATGCAGAGCATGAGATCTCCATGACTGATCTATGCAACAATAAATAGAAAAATGGTGAAACTTTCATTTCTTTCCTTCAACGATGGAGACAAATGGCTAGCAATTTCCCTTTCAAGATTCCTGAGAAATAGCTGGTTAGCATATTTGTGCAGAACCTCAACCAAGAGTTAGGTTTTCGTTTGCAAATTCTTAGTGCTACAACCTTCGATGAAATTACATACAAGGGAATCAACATTGAAAAGGCCCTCATTGCTAAAGGTGTGGTCAAAATCTTCAAAGAAACTAAAGACAATGCTCCTCAACAATAGACGAATGATAAACCCAAATATTGGAACAAAAACAAAAACGTGGTCAACGATGGTGTGGTTGATTCTAAACATGTCCAAACTTTGCAAATGCCACTGTAGCTTTCCAAACCAAGTCAAGCTCCACCTCAACAATAGCAACAACAAAGGCAACCTTATCAAAACCAATAGCAATGATAACAAGAGCAGCCTCAACAAGATTACCCTCTGCGACGTCAATTCACTCGCTTGGGAGAGCCCATAGAATCGGTCCTACAGAAGCTCTTACACAAAGGCCTCGTCACCTTACCTGATGCTCCCCTGTATGGTGAACTTGTTTAAAAAATTGCACGATACAGAGAAAATGAATACTGCTAATTCTATAGGAGCAAAGGGCATAGAACCGCATCATGCATGAAACTCAAGCACCTAATCTAGAATCCAATCGAAGGCAAGCAAATCTCTCTCAAAGATGATCCACTAGCTCAACACACGAACAAAGACCTCAACATGTACAAGGAACCATTCCCTCACCATGGTCCGCCTCCTCCTCAAGATAGAGGTAAAGGTATCAATCATGCTTCCACTTCCTTTGATTCCATTGTAGGTCATTTTGAAGAGAGTCGAGTGTCTACCCTCACAATTAAAGGAAAATCTACGGATTGCGCTGTTACAACCCGTCATGGTCGTGTCACCATTCGTGGTCCTACACCCAGTCTTCTAGCTCAATCTGATTATAATCTTGTTGAACATTTAGGGAAAACGCCAGCATAGATCTCTATCTTGGACCTTCTACGGTCATCACCTGCACATAGAGTAGTGCTAGAAAAAGCCCTCCAAGAGTCTTCAGTTCCTAACAACATAGCGGTCGCAGATTTCCAAGCTATAGTAGGTAACATCACTTCACCCTAAAATGTGGTCTTCTCTGAGAAGGACCTCCCATCACATGATCCGTGTCACAATGATTTCTTATTGAGGTTCTCATCCATAAGTGCAAAATCAAACGTATACTCATATATGGTGGTGCTGGTCTCAACATCTGTTCTTTAAAGTTACTTAAGCAATTGGGATACTCTAAGGATCATGTCAACACTGATCAAAGTATTACAATCAAGGGATATGATGATGCTGAACGTCGTTCAGAAGGTATTATCCACTTGCCTATACAACTAGGTCCTATCATGCTTGAAACCAGGTGTTAAGTCCTTGATATTGAGCTACCTTACAACATTATCCTAGGCCGTCCATGGATCCATGCAATGAAAGTTGTTCCCTCCATGTACCATCAGTCTCTAAAGTTTCCATTCAATGGTACGAAGATCACTATCCCTGGAGACCCCAATCCTTTTGAATTCTACCATGTCTTGCAAGGCAGCTATAAGAATTGCAACCAAGTGCCTCAAAATGATAAAGCCCTGGAATCCCCACTATATGTCAATCCTAAAACTTTGGCACAAGCCTCTACAAGTGAACCTAATCCTATTCCTAAAATCAAAGCGCACATCGATGATATAGGCTTTGGAACATATGATATCTCCAAATCTTGTTGTGTAGGGCAGATGCCTTTATCCCCTAAATCTTATGGCCAATTGCCCATTGCCAAAGTAACTAAAAAAGCAGCTATTCCTCCCCCAGTATTTCTAACCCAATTCCAACAGGGATGGTTATTAGAGGAGGAAACTATTGAGGACATTTCTTTTTGGCTCTATAAAGAGAAAGAACTAGTCACAATACCAGTCAAGCAATATGGTAATGGCTTAAGGATAGTCAAACACATGGGCTATAAAGGAAAAGGTGGCCTCAGGAAATAGAATCAAGGAACAATGGAACCCATCATTGTGACCAAGAAACTAGACAAGAAGGGATTAGGATTTGGTAGAAAGGTACCACGCACCTTGGACATTGAGTATATCCTCGATGAGGTAGCCGAAACTTGTCCCACCGATTCGACATCTACTGAGGATATCATCAATGACTCTTCCCTCCATATGACCATCCTATTTGCAGAATCCTCCATTTTTATGCTATCCTCCGTATCCCTAACATCCACCACAAACACCCAGAAAGTAACACTTGTCTACCCTAAACTTATCGATTGGGACCAACAAGGGTCCCCCGTTATAGATGTATTTCAGAATGACGAAGCTTTAGCTAAGTTCATGGGACTCCAGGAAGGTATCCCTCTTGGAGATCATAAAGTAGGTTTTGTAATGGAACTAGAGCCAACAACTTATTTTTGTGAGAATGCCAAATCCTCCAGTCGCAAAAGTAAAAATAAAGAAAGATCTCTAGGTGAAAACCACACTGTGGCACCTCCTGATCACAAAATAGTAAAAACAAAGGATGTATCCAAAGGTGAAAAGCCAACTGTGGCACCTGAGGATGGAGGATTTGACCTTCCCCTACCATCTAAGTATCAAGAGAAGTCTACTCTCCTAGTGGAAGATTCTATAGAGATAAACCTTGGCATAGAGCAAAATCCCAAGACCACATTCCTGGCAGCGTCATTATCAGAAACAGAGCACATGAATCTTAACACATTCTTCTTATAGAGAACCATCAACTTTGCATGGACCTATGCTGATATGTCAGGGCTAGACCCTAAGCTACTAGTTCATTATCTCACAGTTGATCCAAAAGTCAAACCAGTCAAGTAAAAGCTGAGAAAGATGCACCTACAGATAGCTCTCTTAGTAAAAGTGGAAATATAGAAGTTGTTAGATGCAAAGTTCATCCGACCGATTGATTATTTAGACTGGGTATCAAACATTGTACCTATGTCTAAACCCAATGGGCGCATCCGCATGTGTAATGATTTTAGAGATCTCAACAAAGCATGTCCCAAAGATGACTTTCCACTACCAAACATTGATATCATAGTAGACTTGATAGCAGGTCATGAAATGCTTTCTCTCATGGATGGATTCTCAGGCTACAATCAGATAAGGATAGCAGAAGAAGATCAACATAAAACAACTTTTACTTGTCCTTGGGGTAACTATTGTTGGTGTGTCATGCCATTTGGTCTAAAGAATGCAGGGGCAACTTATCAAAGAGCAATGACAGTGATATTCCATGACCTCTTTCATCATATCATGGAGGACTATGTGGATGACATACTAGCTAAATCTTCTAGGGAAGATCACATACAAGTTCTAGGACAGATCTTTGACAGGCTCGAGAAATACCAAGTAAGACTCAATCCAAAGAAGTGTGTCTTCGGTGTAACATCAGGGAAGCTGTTGGGATACATTGTATCTCGTAGAGGCATCGAAGTAGACCCCACAAAAGTAAAGGCTATAGTGGAGATGCCTCCACCAAAGAACCTCAAAGCATTAAGGAGCCTTCAAGGAAGGTTGCAATCCATCAAGCGTTTCATCTCACAGCTAGCAGATAAATGTCAACCATTTCAACACTTACTCCGAAAGAATGTCTCATTTCGATGGGACGATAAGTGTTAGGCAACATTTGATCAGCTTAAAGAGTATCTAGCTACACCTCCTGTATTGGTACCACCAATGGCTGATAAACCTTTGATATTATACATCTCAACTACAACTTTGGCCCTAGGGGCCTTGCTAGCACAACATGATGAAATAGGAAAAGAGCATGCAATTTATTATATCAGTAGAACCTTGGTGGGATACAAACTCAATTATTCACCAATGGAAATGGCTTGTTTAGTAGTAGTGTTCACTTCCCAAAAGTTGTGGCATTACATGTTGAACCAACACATAAATCTTATAGCCAAAATTGATACCTTGAAGAATCTACTAGCAAAAGCAACTCTTACAGGCAGACTAGCTAAATGGGTCATGATCCTTAGTGGGTTCAACATTGAGTATATGGATCATAAAGCAATCAAAGGACAAGCCCTAGCAGATCAACTAGCAGAAGCACCCATGACTGATACACACCCTATGGTAGCAGACTTTTCAAATGAGAATCTATTCACTCTTTCTAACTCAATAATGTGGAAGTTATACTTTGATGGTTCCTACACACAACATGGATCAAGGGCCAGCATCTTATTCATCACACCTCAAAATGACTATATTCCAAAGTCATATCGGCTTGCATTCCCTTGCAACAACAATATCACTGAGTATGAAGCACTCCTCATAGGTCTTAATACAACAGTTCAATGGGACATCACAGAATTACAAGTATATAGAGACTCACAGCTAGTCATTCACCAAGTTACAGATGAGTACCAAACAAAAGATGAAAAGTTGGTCCCCTACAAGCAACTAGCGGATGCCTATAAACCACACTTTTCTAGCATCACATTTGCGCAAATTCCAAGAGAGCATAACAAGGCTGCAGATTCTATGGCTTCTGTAGGGTCACTTATCGACATGCCTGCAAATACACAGAAATGCGAATTCTTGATTTAGCAATTGTTGATACCAGCCATGGATGTTCCCATTACTGAAATCATCTGCAAACTTGTTGGTCCCAATTCCCCATGGTACAAAGATATCTATGAATACCTTAAACACAATACCTTTCCCCCTAACCTATCATCCACCCAACACAAAACCTTTATCCGTCGATACTCCTGTTACACCATTCTGGGTGATACACTATATTGTCAGAGTCTCGATGGTATCCTCTTACGATGTCTTAATGCGGAAGAAGCTGAAGCTACCTTACGAGACATACACGAAGGTGTCTGTGGCACACATTCTACCTGTCCTAATCTCATTAAGAAGATACTCAAAACAGGGTACTACTAGCCTACAATAGAACAAGATGCTGCACAGTTTGCTAAGAAGTGTCTACAATGCCAGCAGCATGGAGATTTGATTCACACACCAGCTCATGAATTACAACCTGTGACTACTCCATGGCCTTTTTCTCAATGGGGTCTCAACCTCGTAGGACAAATCCACCCATCCTCCTCTAATGGCCATAAGTTCATCATTACTGCCACTGAGTATTTCACGAAGTGGGTTGAAGCCATTCCCATGACCTATATCACCGGTAAGCAAATAGCCAAGTTTATCCTTAACTACCTCATATGCCGATATGGTATTCCCCAAGCCATTGTCACTGATAATGGGAGACCATTCAAGAATCAAGATGTCCGTGCCTTGTGTACACAATACAATATCCAACATCACTTTTCAACTCCCTACTATCTGCAGAGTAACGGCCAAGCTGAGGCTTCCAATAAGACCATTCTCAAGATCCTCAAGAAAACAGTCAATGAAGCTGGTCATGATTGGCACTTGCAACTCAATCCTGCCCTATGGGCCTACCACACTAGTATAAGAACACCAACTAGTGCCACATCATATACCTTGGTTTATGGCTCTGAAGCCATCCTACCTGTAGAGGTTGAGATCCCATCCCTCAGAGTATCCACGTAGGACCTTATCGACAGACAAGAGTATCGCACTTCCAGATTAGCTGAGCTAGAACTACTAGATGAAAGGCACCTTGCCATGTTGAATCATCTCCATGTCTATCAAAACCGCCTCTGGCGTAATTACAACAAAAAGATCAAAGAAAGAAGGTTTCAAGTTGGTGATCTTGTACTTAAAGAGAATTAGAGAAATCAAGCAGATCGAGAAAAGAAGGGCAAGTTTGAGCCTAACTGGTTAGGTCCCTTTATTGTCACAGCAGCATATGGATCAGGAGCTTATGCTTTAGCTACACCTGACGACATTCCTCTAGATGAGCCACTTAACAGTGTCCATCTCAAGAAGTTCTATGCCTAATCCTCAGAGTATTCCAAAAAAAATAAAAATAAAAAAAATTGTCCTCTGGTGAAAACCTAGCAAACAGGCGCTTTAGATAAGTACCATAGTGAAAACCTGGCAAACAGGCGCTATGTGTAGAGTCAACACCCATCGTCTATCAAGTCTTGTTCATTTCTTGTTGTCACAATGCACTTCATCCATCCATCCATAATAAAACCATTGACCTTGTTTGTATTTCCATCTCCCTATCTAGTATAGCTTGGAAATTTGTCAATGTCCATCGTCGTCATCCCATGTCTTGATTTGTGTCTACAGTTAACATTGTCTAGTCCTAGGTCAAAGCTTTCTATGTCTTCTTCATCAGTCACCCATGCAAATTCCTCTACCGAAATGGGGGCAATTCTTTCCTTAACCTAGGTCTAGGAGGGGTTCCTTGTTCGTGGTTCGCAAACACTTCAATCTTTTCTCCTTTCCACAGGTAACACCCTTTAACGGACGCATCGCTCCTATGATAAGGTTGTTATCTTCTCAACACTTTTCCTACATCATCACAACCACCAGAACTACATATTATCATCTTTTCAATCTTAAGGTACCTTGATCCTAGGGATATGGGTATGTAGGCAGTCTGGATTACGAAGGAAGTATCTAGTACTCAAGTACATAAGATCTCCTCATTTCACCTTGACCCATCTCATCACTCTATCTAGAACTACATATTATCACTTTCATCTTTCATCGTAAATGTGCCTTGATCCCATGGATACAGGGTATATAGGTAGTCTAGAATACAAAGGATGTATCTAATACTTAGGCACATACGATTCATCATTCTCCACCTGTTTCAACCCATTAGCATGTCACCTTTCTAGTCTCTCATTTGTCAAAATCCATTCACCTTGACTTGACTAACTCAAGCAGCAAAACAACAAGCTAGTGCATCCTTTTAAAGCAAAAGTCCTTCACAAACCTGAAGCAAAGTAGCTTTCTTCCAGAGTCATCTACTATCCTACTATTCTAATTGCCAACATCAGCTAAGTGCCGCTCAACCAAAGCACCTGATCAACAAGCTTGTCTTCTGCAGAGTGTTCCATTGTCGAGACCAACACACGCATCTCCTGCGACATGTGGCATTTCCTTCAGTGAGATATTGTCTTTTTAGGTAAATAGCACCCTTTAATGGACACAGATTTCCTACAATAAGGTTGTTATCTTTCCTATCTAATCTATCCTGAGCAACATCTTTGGCAAAAGAATATATTGGATGTATGTTTACTTTGTAAGTCAGTCAATTTGCTTTTTGGTTTATCTTTTGTTCCTTTATCCATTACCTATTCAAGGCTACCTTGATTTATCTATAATCTTGGAATGTTATGATGCAGTACGGAATTGGGGGCATAGTCATTGCTTTTTGTGTGCCGTGTTTGAGGAATGATCTTTAGCATCTTTATTAGCATCATATTTATCTTATGTGTGTTACAACCTAGCATCTTACATATTAATAATTCTTCTTGCATTTACATGTATTGAAGTTTATTTTATGTTCAAGACTAGGGCTCATTCACATATTCCAACAAGGTTATATCATGTCTAAGGGATCTAAGTTCAAACCGCTTGCTTGCAGAGTCAACGTCCACACACTCGGATATCACTGCACCTTGGTCTTTTATACCTTGGTGGTGAACTATCCACGTGCTATATCAAAAATAAGGATTGCTCTTTATATACAATTGTGAAACCAATGCAACAAGCTCATTCATCCATTCCCACAACCTTTATATCATTTTCATTGCAATGATCGATCAACAATCTATGTCTTCCATCTCCTCTTTTTCTTTTCTTTGGTGCATATCTGCAAAACCCACATGTTAGATATCACTAGTCATAGCATCTACATCAGGTCATCACAAGTTATAACATCTCTATCATCATACATCTATAAGCATCATGACATCTAGAAGCATCATATAAGCAATATATGTCATCACATAAATCCATAATCATACATACATATCATCACATCCATGACATCAAGAAGTGCATATATACAAACATGAACATCAATGCACAGAATAGATCATCATATACATCATGTGTAGGTCACCATAATACAAAATGTATGTGTCTACATCAATAAGTCCATATATACATCAATATAGTACATTAAGGCTATCAAGAGCCTGCAAAATATACATAAGGATGCACGCAGGCATCGCTCCAAAATAATACAAAATGATACAATATACAAATATACATGCTCTAGTGGGTAGAGCTGCCCTCCTACTATGGCCCCAGTCCTCCACTTGTGGTCGGTGCAGGTTCCCTTGCTAGTCCTCCTCCCCTTGGTGGCACCCCTAGTCCTCTAACTAAGGACAGTGACTACCCTGTCCTGGGAGACCCGGATGCTCTAGACCTGCTCCTATCTCTATAGCTCGGCTCTCGCTGTGCCGCTGGCACCGCACCTGCGTAGAGAGCCCTGTAATACTCTGCCTCTCTGCCTATTGATACTAGCTCTCCCTGCACCCAGATGATCTCACTGTATAAGGTCCTTTGATCTGCACCCAGTGCATGGCGTGCCTCATCTCTCTTCCACCTCACTCTAGGAAGTGTGGCCTCTGCTATCAGTCGTAGCTATACCTTTGCATCTCTCTCCCTCATCACCTGGGCTAGCTACCCATCATCCACTACTAGTGTGACTGGCACCTATACCTGTACCTGTGCCTGTGCCTAGATCTGTAGCTGTGCCTGTACATGTGCCAGGGCTGTCTGTGCTGCTACTGCTACCTGGGTCTGCACCTGTGCTAAGGCCTTGGCCTGTCTCACTTTGACCCTCGCTGTGTCCCTGTCTCTCCTCAACCGTACCATCCGAAGCTCTAATCGAGTCCTCTGGGCTATCTCCTCCTGTAACAACTGCTCAGCCCTCTGCAAATCAGTCTCTACGATTGGATCCCCCTCCGCAGCCATCTCCACATCTACTTGCTGGCCGCTGGCCTCTCCAACTACTTGTTGTCTCACCTCTCTGGCCTGTCACCTCATCCTGGCCTCTACACCTGGGACTAGTACCTCCTCCACTACCCCTACCACACTTGGTGTAGTCAATCTCACCGGCCTGTGTGTCTGCCAGTAACTATCATACTCTAGCAGTCTCCCTAGATCTGCCAGTCCTGTATCCCAATCCCATCTCACAGGGACAAGTCCGCGTACCTCTGCTAGCGCTGTCGCTACTGGAATCTCTGCATCCCAGTCCCCAACCTCCCATCATGTCCTGGCATGTGTCGCCTCCCCCACTGGTAGCCCCTATGGTAGTCCAAACTATCTAAGTACCCGCTCTGGCAAGTATCTCTCAATAGTGTCTGTCCATCTCCTAAAGAGGTAGCGAGCCTGGTGGCAGTACATAAGCTGCTCATGCTCATCCTCCCACTCCTCACAAAGTAACCATGGCCTCCAAACAAATATGTCCATCTCATCGATCTGTCGCCTCCAATGGCTAACAAATCCAAGCCTCCTATGTGTAATGACTCCCTCATACAGAAATGTGCATGGCTCTCCCCTCTCCCAGTGGCGCTATGTCATAGGTCTGATCACTGGGATATGTTCCCATGCCCACACCTGTAGTAAAGTCACCCCTACTAAGAGATTGTAGCCCCTCCTGTACATGCAATCGTGCATGTCTCGATATAGCTGCCCTAACACGCAAGGCTCCCATGCGTATTGTGTACCATGTGTGAACATCCCCAATAGTACTATGCCCCATCCCACAGATAGTCCTCTCGACCACCTGTCAGGGCATAGGAAGGCACAAACTAGTGAAGCAACTATCCACCTGGTCCTGTCACAGAGTTGTGGGATGTCTGCCCACCGAATCTCCCCATCAACTATCCTCAGGTCGTCTATGTAGAAGACCTCTACCAAGCCTGCCTCACCCCACACCGGGTCAAAGTCCACTCTCTCTCCATAAATCCAAATCCTCAGGATGCGATACACATCCTCTAGTGTCACTGTCGCCTCCCCTGTCAGAAAGTGAAACGAGCCTATCTCACTGTGAAATCTCTCCACAACTGCTGTCACTAGGGTGAGATTCGCCCTAATGTATGTCAGGTGTGCAACGTGCCATAATCCTGCATGCTCTAGGAATGCGTCCTCCTCCCACATCAGCTGTACTACCTCATGTGCTATAGGATGGTGTCGCTCTCTCGACATGAACGGCCCATAATCCTCTACATCCAAGAAACCACGTGTTAGTTCTTTTATACCATATCACTCAAACCCTACTGACTTCTTCCCTATTGACGTAAAAACCCTAGGCCCAACTCTTCCCTTGCTCTAACCTAAGTGGGCACCTCCACGGTCAACCCTAACCAGACTCTTCTTCTACCCAAACCAAGGGCACCTTGCTTTCCACAAGGGCACTCTACTGTGTTCCCACAAGCACCTTACTATTCGTACAAAGGTGCTTTGCTTTCTATACCAAGTGCGACTTGTTTTACAAATGCACCTCACTATACTGCCAAACGTGCCTCACTATGCTACCAAAGGCGACGTGATTTTTGCTATCCCTTCCAACCGCGCTAACCTACTCCTCCAACTGCGCTACCCTGCTCTACCAGGAGCACTACAGCATCCTACCAGTCGCGCTATGGCGCGGCTCCAAAAAAACCAAAAGCGCTGCAGCATTGCCAACCGCGTTGTACTTACCTACCAGATGCACTGCGGCATGCCAAAAGTGCCTAACCCAACTATCACTAGTGCCATTCTATCCTAAAGCACTTTTGGCTGACTTAATTGACCTCTCTAAACCTAGCCCTAAACCACCCTAAAACATCAAATTAAAATGAGGTTTTTGGACACTTACCGCTGCCGGAGCTCCTGCTGGCCTCCCGTATGTCCACACAAGCTCCGCCCAATGCCTGTGTGCTAAAATCAGCATCTCTCCTCGCTATTAGCTCCTTCCACTCAACTCTCTCACCCTATGTTTAGAGGTTCTACTCTCTAAATTTAGAAGCTCCTAGTGTGCAAATGAGGATTGTGGTCCCCATGGGACCTATTTATAGCATCCGTCCCTCTTTTTTCTTCTTCCCAACCCATGCTGCTTTTCCTTCTACCCTCATCACACACGCACTTCTAGTCGACCGTCAACCCAGTCCTTTTGTTGTTTCCCTGTCTTTCCGCTCAAGGGGGCATACGTTGGGGCAACTACCTACATTAGGCCATCAAAAAATTGTATCATGTCTTCAACAATCATTTTCTTTGAGGCAACACTGTAAATTGCATTGCATCAAAGAGGGGCAAAATGTAGACACCCTAAAATGACCAAGTCGTCGCACTACTTGCATTTCATCTAATCTAGAGCATCACCTGCATTACAACGTTAATTAAATAATCTAATTATTTAATTAATTTCATCAAATTCTTCCAAAACTCCTAAAATTTGACATTAATTGAATAAATTCTCTTTATTTAATTAATTAAATCAAATTCCTCTATTATTCTTCCACAATTAAATAATTTTAATTATTTAATTAGATCATTATCCTCTTTCCAAATTTCAAGTCTCCATTAATTAAATAAATCCCATTATTTAATTAATTCATCACAAATTCCCTCTTATTTACAATTAAATAATTCTTAATTATTTAATTAAATCAAATTCATTCTTCCAAAAAATGAAATATAATCAAATATTTTATTTATCCTTCCAAAATCATGCACAACAATTAAATAAAGTTATTTATTTAATTTTTCTTTCAAATCTTCTAAATTAAATAATTCTAATTATTTAATTGTTTCTTCCAATAATATCTTCTCTAAATTTAAATAAATCAAATATTTATTTAAGTTGCTTTTTCTTCTAAATTGAGTTATCTCCAAATATAATTCAAGCTTTCTTGCACATGCAATTAAATATTCCTAATATTTAATAAAGCAAAATATCTTCTTATTCTCATGCAAATCCCTTCTTCTTGTTTTAAATCACTTAACTGATTATTATATTATTTTAATTGCGTTAACTCATTCTTCTATTCTTGATAACTCCTCTCATGCAAAAGAAAGCAAGACACATGTCTTTTCTTATTCAATGCACGTTCCTCAACTGTTCCCCTCCATTGATTCTTCTGAATTATTTGGACCATTGATCAATCTTTGTTGAAACCTATATAAACCCCCCTCATCTCCTTCACAAATCCTCTTCGATCACTTATTCTCAAGCATACTTAATAGTGCTTTGAGCATACATCGCATCGATTGAGTAACTTCACGATCTCTTAACATTGATCTTTGAGCACTTTACTTGCTTGTTGCAACCATGGTTTCACAGCGCTATTGAGAAATCCACATTCATCCAAAGGGAACAAATACAAATCTTGGTAAAAAGCTTTCATACTTCATTGATTTATTAGTTATGGCTTTTATTTAGATTCATTCTCTTTATGTTATTGGTTTTTTATTTTGTTAGCTTATCATAGTCAATTTTCCTCACACACCTTCGACATTCATGTCTAAGGACTCAATCTCTACATTTACCTCCTCTGTAACAGGAAGATTATGCTTTTCAAAGCACTCCATAGAATCTCTTTGGTTTCCTTTGCAATCTTGTCTATCTCCCCAAGCATAAGCTTATTCATTCAATTTTTACTTCAGAACTCATCCTTAGCTTCTTTGAATATCAAATTCATTTGCTTCATAGTAATTTGGGGACATAATTGTATTAATATTTGTTCTTGGATCTCGAGATCCTTGCTTATTGCATTCTCTTTTCTTAGTTCTAAAATTTTTTCAAGGCTTTTTGGTATTAATGAACATATCTCAATGAGAGCCTTGTTGTAGATATTCAAATATCTTACTGTTTCTTTCACAAGTACTCTTTTGTCACGATCACTATAGTTATCATAGAATTCTGTCATTGGAGCCAAGTTTCCATCTACAGTAACAGATTTAATGATGCCATATATTGAAAGGGTAGGCTTCTCTTCATATTCCTTTTTATTTTGCCTTTTGCTTTCCCTTTTGCTTCCGGAGGGCATCTCCTTGGATATCCTGGCCGCTTTTGTGCCTATGGCTTTTAGTTCTTTGACCTCAATGTTAGAATCTGTATCTTCTTCTTCTGCTCTTGTGCTTTCATAGGTTTGGGATGCTTTTGTTTTCTTTCTTTTCCCCCTTTTTATGGATGATTTTGTTTCTGGTTTTGCATTCTTAGGAGGAACAGGGGCAGTAGCAGAGCTCCTAGTAGTCCTTGACGTGGAAGAGGGTTCCACCATAGCACTTTCTTGTTTCTCATCTTATTTCTCTTTCTCAGCCTTTTTAGTTCTTTCCTTGAATTGCCTCACAGCCTCCTTAGTTAGGCCCAAATTTTCAGCCAATTGCTCAACTTCTTTCCTTACTCTCCTATTGGTTTCAGGTTCTTTGAGCTTAGTATGCAGTTTTAAACTTAACTCCTCATATGTTCCAAATCTTTCAACTGTTGTTTCTTTAGGCTTGCTTAGAAGATGTTGAGCATACATATTTAATATTTTTCCATCTACTTCATACCCCATGGGCATGATCCAAATAGTTATGGGTTCCACTACTTCCATTAGGCACTGATCAGTGTCAACCATGAAGCATATTTCATTTTTGTACTTCTCAACAATTGATTTAGGGATTATTTCCCTTAAATGCATCATACTTTGAAAATTCTTAAGTATCCCCATATTGCAGTTTTCTAAGCTTTGAAATCACCAATGCTGCGAAGATGATCTTTGATCTGAATGGCAACTAGCTCATCATTAGTCCAGTGAACGTCCTTTACTCCAGGCACTTCATTCATATAGTAGAAAAATAAGCATAGAACTAATGTACCATATTTTAAAGTTTTTTTCTTATCCCTTTTGATTTTGTTCAAGTTCTCAATCAACTGGTTCTGTAATAACTCACAAAGGTCATAATCTACATTCTCCTTCAACATTTGATATGCTGCATATATGGCAATTCCAGAGACACAATTCTCCCTGCTGGAGTGATATATCTTTTAGCCAATCACCATGGAAGCAAACTTCACATCTGGTTCTATAATGTCATTTATAGTCATAGCCCTCCTATCAAATTTAGCACTGGTTGCATCAGTAACAGTTTGGTTTTTCACAGATTTTAACATGGGTAATCCACCAATTGAGTTTAACCCAGTCACAATTTTGATAACATCCTTGGTAATCTTGAATGGTTTTAACAGCCAAATGAATTCATCATGCATCCAACTCAAAACATACCAGGCCCATTCATCTTCATCAAATGTTGGAAACCCCATAATCTGAATAAAGTGTTTATCATGCAGTGCCTTATACTCAGGTTTAAGATTATGATTTTCACCCCTGAGATGATTCTCAAACAAGTCTACATACCTTGAATCACCAAATTCATTTATGTTTGCATGAATATAAACCCTAATATCTTCAACATGCAGCACACCATACGAAACACTTGAAAAAGCACCTAGCGGGTTGACTTCTATTAATTTGTGAGGATGTTTCTTAAATTTGGGTTGAGGCCTTTCAATAATGTCAACAACATGAGGAGAAACCATCTCAACAGATTTTAGATCCAAAGCTTTACAAAGAAGTACCCTTTTCTTCCAGGAGGTTAGGGTTGATCAATTTCCAGTTGAATTCGCTCTTCATTCTTCAATCTTTGGATTTACAGCTCAGAAGCTCTTCTACTTGTTTCCTTTGAATGCAAAGTGGTTCAAATGCATGATTAAGTGACCTTTTATCCTTCGCAAAACCTAATTTCACATTGTAATAAATGTACTACCCTAACTCCATCCAGTTACTCTGCTTCTTGAACTGTTCTTTATGAATTGCTCTGCAAATTTCCATATCAACATTTTTCTTTCTACAAATCCTTCCAAAAGTTCTAAAACACTTCAAATATCTTCTCTTATTGTGCCATATCCTGGCACCCACTTATTGATTGGGGGAATTTGATGTTCAATGCAGCTCCTCCTAAGCCAGAGCTCCTAATTTAATCCCCAAAGGAATTGTTAGCACCGGATTTCGATGCGGACCCATCACCATTTTTCATTGTATCTTTCTTCACCCAAATCTTGTTCATTTCGCTCTATATCTCATTCACATCAATTTTTATTTTGCCTTTGTCTTGTCTCAGCTCATCCGATTTTCTATTTACCAGACCTCTTCTTCCATTATTCCTGCTTCTGTAGAATCTTGCAATATGACCAAATTTATTGCAATTAAAGCACACAACATTTCCTTGCTTATATACTTGATTTCCTCTTGATCTTCATTGATTAGCCATGTACCCAAATCCATTGCAAGCAAAATAGTAGCCATTGAAAGAATTGCCATTAGAGTTATTCATTAACATATTTCTACATTCATTGGATCTATGACCATACCTCTTGCACTTGAAGCATTGACCAGAGAAGGATGGATCATTTTGATTTACTTTGCTTCTACACTGAGTAGCTTTATGTCCAAATTTATTGCAATTGAAACAATTTCCATTGAAATGTGGATATCTTTGAGCATTTGGCTATCTTATCGGAGGTTTTCTAGTTCTATTTCTCCCATTCCTTGGTTGAAAATTTCTTTGTCTGGATTCGGAACTTTCACCTTTCTCATATCCAAGACCATGCTTATCATCAGCCTTTTTCTATCCTTCAAGCAGTGCTTCAAGTTTAGCTGAGCTTATCTTGAACTTCTCCTTGTATTCATTTGCAACTTCTAGGTTATGTCTGAGAGTGATAATTTGTCTCTCAAGTTCTCTCTCATTGTCTCTACTTTCTTGTAGATTAGATTCTAGGAGACTAGCTATTCCATCTAATCTGCAACATTCTTCAATAATCTCTTTCAGATTTTGTTTCATCTCTTCTTCAGTTTTCTTCCTATCTTCAATTTCTTTGGTTAGTCTCATCACCCCAGATTCCATCTCATATTTTAAGACAATAACTTCTTTAGCTAAATTTTCACATTCCTTTGTCTTCTCTTTTAGGGCCTTGTCTTCATAATGATTTCCCAGCTAAAGAGGTTGCTCCTTCACCTTTGCATTTGATTTGCTCAATTTTCCTTTTAGAATCTCAATGAAATCTTCAGCCTTTTTGAGATTTTCTTATAGCTCTTGGACTTCTACCCTGGACTGCTCAAGATCTTCTAAGGTGAGATTAAGTTTCCCTTGAAGGTTATATTCATCCATTTTATTCCCTTCCCAGATCTTCCTTAAGCTGTTAAACTTTTTCAAAGGAACCTTGCTCTAATACCAATTGTTGGAATTTGTCTGAACAACTGAGAGGGGGGGTGAGTCAGTTGTCACATAATTTAATTTTTTCTTCCTTTAATCCTCTTTTTAAACTTCTAATCAAATTAATGATATGAACATTAAAGCATGAATCAATAAAACATGAGCAAAAACATAAGTAACACACTTGACACCAAGATTTTTGACGTGGAAACCCGGTTAAGGGAAAAAACACAAATGGGGTTAACACACAAAGATTATACTCTGTTAAAAGTATTACAAAGGGGAATGCACATGCATTCAGGCTCACTGCCCAGAGATCACTACTCAAAGAAGGCTTAGTACCTAGAAAAGGCTCACTGCCTATAGAAAGAAGATTACAATGAGATTGAATTGATAATTAGCATCTATCAATGCAAGGATTCATTTTTAGTTAAGCACAAAATACTGACTTGATACACTTCATCTTCACTCTGCCCTTTTCATTGTTCTGCTCACATCTGAATCTTAGATCTCTACTCTTTTTGTGCTTATTCCATAGTTGCATCACACATGCACCGAAATCATTCAAATCCATCTGCTATATATATATATATATATCTGTATCCTGATCTTCAACACCTTTTCAGTCAGCTTCAAGAACACTTAGAACTTTATTGAGAATTCTTTTTGTCAGCTAAATCCATGAACACTTGTAATGTGGACCAAAACTTGCACTCACAAATAATTAATCAGGTCGGCTATTGTCACTGATCATCACATCTTGTCCAACCAACAACTTCCATACATCTGGAACCAAGATCAATTACAAGGTCGACCTATTCTTCTTCTACCTATTCTGTCAAACTGTTGACCCGATACTCAGATGCTAATAACTATTGAATCCTTCATCACCAGAGGCCAAAACTCTAGATTTAGATTATCCTGACAATGCTTATGACTCCCTCAGATCTGTAACAAACTCTAATCTACTCCTAGAGAGATCCAGACCAAGATATCAGACCCTATCACACACTCTGTTCTTGACTTCCCGAACTTAGACAAATCTTCAATCTGATTTCCGATATGGGCAAATTATGAAATACAAATGTGTAGTAGAGACTTAGTTGCCATCAAGGACAACACTTATCCTTCCTAGTAGTGTCTCTTGCCAATAATGGGGGCCATTGATAGTCTTGTGACTGGGTTTGATGAAGAGATGAAATGGTAGGATGTGTAGGTAAAAGATCTTGGGGTATGGGTTGTTGTGGATAATGGTTGATATTAGAAGAAGTAGGTATGGTGATGTGACATTGTTATGGGAAGGTATAGGATTAGGTGATGTGGAGTTATTATGGAAAGATGTAGAATAAAATGATGTGGCATTGTTATGAAAAGATGTGGGAGGTGATGTGGAAGTGATTTGAAATGCAGATGGATTAGATTGATAAGGAATAAGATAAGCTGATGTGGAATTGTTATGATATGTGGATAAATTAGATTGGTGTGAAACGAAAGGGGATACCACATAGGAATGAGGTGGAATATATTGGTGTTGAATGGATAAGGGATGATGATGTACTTCTTGGGTTTGTGATTGACAAGTGGCTATAAGGTGTTGGGCTTGTGCTATGAGATGTTGCATTTGAGGTGATTGGCTTGCTTGGGGTTGAAGTTGTTGGATGAGGCATTGGAGTCTTTGGATGGTTTGTTGGCTTAGAGGTTGGGGTAATTGATAAAGTGATTGGAGGAGGTCTTGGAATTGGGGTGCTAGGTCTTCTAATGCTGACATGGTGTAGAATGACGTGGATTGGATTAGAGAGAGGATGATGTATATTGATAAGGTTAGAGGACTTGGGTTGATTATGATGGGATTGATTGAATGACAAGGATGATTTGGTTCAGAAGGATTGGATGAAGTGTAATGATTGGGGAATGTGTTATGACAAGTAGGTTGAGGATCATGTGGTGATATCAAACACAAGATCTCACATGTACATGCATGCACACCAAACACAATGATAAATTTGTACAACCTAGGCTAGGCAAGGACAATATCTACTAGGTTCCCACTTGGATTTCTCCAGCCACACCTACTTATAGCGGATGGCCTAGAAGTCTGGTAGCACTAGCTCCCCCTTACAGTGCACTCACTTCTCAAGTATATTAGACTTCAAATTTCTAATGATCTGAAAACCTCCAAAAATTTTCCATCTCTACTATAAGCTGCGAAAGTGTGGGATGACTTTAGAGGTCTAACCTCTCGCGCTAGTAGATAGAGGGTTTTTGGCTGCTACACTAGGTTTCTAGTAAGGGCTTCCATTTAGGTGGTCATACATGTGGTGATCCACTTCGATTAGGAGGCCCCCCATCTTGCAGAGGTTACACTCTGTAGGGTTTCATGCACCATAAGGTACTGTGGGGAACATTTGTTAGTATGACATAAATGCACCTGTTGTTTATGACTTTAATCACAAACACATTATTTATATAGCGGCTTGGAAGGGCTTGGCTTTAGTATATTTCCGCTTGGGTCGTCCCCTTCTCAAAATGGGAAGGTAGGCCCTCTAGAGTTAGCAATGATTTCTCTTGCACCCCAGATCCATTAATTAGGTGGGGGGAGAGGATACTCTCATTGTTAAGTCAGGTTACACATAGACTCAACAAGAAAACAAAGAAAAGAAAACAAACACGGAGTATGCAGGATTCATTTTAAACACCAAATTGAAGTGTTCCTAATTTAGTGGCAAAAAAATTCTTTGACTGATCAAACCTACAGAAGATATGTCAGTAGTTTGTTTTCTCCATTCTTTGACAAGTGCGTTTGACAAGCTGCACTAATACACATCAATTTCCAAGAAAACCCATAGATTTAAGTTTAGAAAGTAGTTGAACTTTGACTATAAAAAGAGCTCATAGAATGATAAAATTACTTGATGAAATCTATACAAATGCAAATTTCATGGAATTACCTTTCCAACGAGTATTTGTTTACGTGATTTGGCCTCTATATGCTCCTATTATGGCAAAAAGAAAAAAAACACCTCCTTCGGCATGTTTTGAAGAAGACAGGTTTGACCGGGTTAACTTGTTGTTTAACTTCTGACTTTTGAGGGTTTGCAAAGAAATTTTTCACACATGCCTATGGTTGCAGTTTTGTGTTGGTAGTTTGAATAAAATTTCACCCCTCCCCCTTCAAAAATTTAAGACCTCAAGCTCAAAACTTATAGTTAAGATTATAATGTAAACTGTAAATATAAAACCCTAAATACTAAATTGGTGTCCAAAGGTCTACATTAAAAGGTCTAAATGCATGCAACTGAGTATGAGCATGTGACAATAGAGTGATTTGGAGAAGTTGTAGGTTTAACAAGGCATGGTCAGCAGAAAACTATTAACGGTTGGTAGGAATAAGAGCTCGAAGACTATGACTTAAGGGTTTTAAGATTCTGACAAAAGGATTTTTGTTAAGAATGCGACTTTAAGGTTTGAGACCATGACCCTAGCCTTTGAAATGGTGACCTCAACTTAGCAATGACAGATACGGTTAAGATATAGAATAGAAGGAAGCTAACTGGTGGAAATGAATTGGCCTGGCATGAGCGATCATACTGCAGCAGAATAATGCAAGACTTATCAAATTAATCAGCGCCAGATATAGATCTCATTTAATCATCATCGGTGTTTGAGAGAATGTCTTCAGATAATATGGAACACCATAGAAGGTGTGGACGGTTTGACAAATTCCCTTAGAGAAATGTTCATTATTAAAACCATCCAAACAAATAGGTGGATCTTAATAGAACATGTCAGGAGACCCTCCCAAATGAGGTAGGATTGGTGGCAGTGAAAGCGAAGATCTGTAGCAGAGATAGGATAGTGACAGGATGAGAGGATGTGGTGACGGATGATAGGTTGTGGAAGCTATACATTCTCCAGTGAAGTATACTTAGCACAATTTCAAGGGGTGTGGAAATATGATAGCGAATCACAATCATCGAGATTAGTGAGATGATGGAGCAGAATTTTTGGCAATTTGATGATGTTGCCCACAGATGCGTTATTTTGAAGCCAATGGCAAAGCATTTCTTGCTAAAGATCTTGCAAACAAATGACAAGAGGAGAAGTTTTACAAAAGGATTATCCACATTTAATAATGAATTTTCACATGAAGGTTGATGCGGAATTAATTGGGTTGTTCTGATCTGTAGACAACCTAGCCACTTCTTTCATGGTAAAAATAGATCTTGAGATGGCTTGCTAAAATCTAAACAACTAGGTTAGGGTGTCGACAGATGATGCTGGATGGGTGATAGAGATTTGGAAGATAGTGAGAAGGTTGATAGAGAAACAAATTGAAACCCTTAAAAACCAATCTTGCAAACAAAAATTATTTTGCAAAACAACATCAAACCCAAATCAAGGCAAACAATGAAATATGCAGTTTAGACCCTAATGACAGGTCCCTGCTATATGAATCGGTCCCACCAAGCATGTCATTTTGTATTAGTAGAAAAGATCCATATCAAACAATGAAAACGAAATAAAACTATAAAAACCTTCAAGAAATTCAATCTAAATGACTAAAAATGACATGTAATCAAAACAAAGTCATCCAGATGCTTTTAATTTCTTGGTGCATATGTGGATTGCTTCGCCATGCAACCATCCAATTCCATGAATCTGCCATGATTGTGATCAAAAATATAACATGCAAGATGATAAGATGCTCAAAAGATTACATGCATGCAAAGATAGAGAGAATACTAGTAGATTCGGATAAAGTTAATGCAGATGCTAATGGATTTGAACCCCACAATGGGAAAAGGAGAGGGTTTTTATAGATTTCCTAGATAAACGATCAATTGTGGAGGATAAAAGGACAAATCAATGGATGAGAACAAATGAGAGAGGAGAACAAATGTATATGCGCCAAGTGTCCAATATGCTTTTTTGAAAAATGATAGTTCCATTTCTTTGTTGGAGATAACTTGGCTTTTCCAATTTTTAAAACTTGCTTTTTTTGATTTATTTCCATTTTCAAGGTGAGTTGCACATGTAGAGGAAAATAGAAGGTGGGCAAATAAATTAAATAAACATTTTTATTTAATTTATTATTTAGAAAGTGGACAAATAAATTAAATAGCTATGTTTATTTAATTTATTTAAATGACATGAGGAAAAAGGGGGTAAAATAAATAAATTAAAATTTATTTAATTTATTTGTATGGTGGGGGGGAATAAATAAAATTTAGATTTTATTTATTTCATAGAAGAAGGGGGATGGCATAATTAAATAATCTAAGATTATTTAATTATCAATGGAAGATAGGAAAATGAAGACAATTAATTAAATAAATAAAATTTATTTAATTAATTATGAAGACATAGGAGAAAATGAGATTGTTTATTACAAATGTGTTAGATGACATAGATGTGGCTAATTTTGGGTGTCTACAATAAAAACTGCCAAAGACACACTTAAGGGAGGATAGTCTCAAGATCCAACCCTGCCTCCGTAGAGGACTTTTGAAATAAAAGGATGTGCACTAGCTCAAGAGATACACCATCCCACCTCTGCTAAGGGCTTTTGAATAAAAGGATATGAACTAGCTCAAGAGATATGTTATCCCACCTCCATAGAGGGCTTCTTTGATAGAATGATATGCTATCCCGCCTCATGGAGAGGGCTTACAAACACACTTCGTTAGTACAAAAATCATCAAATAGATTACCTTATAAATGCCCCCACCTTAAGGTGGTTGATGTTGTATATCAATATCAAGCATGTTAAGGTAGAGAGAAAACATGCAAGGAAACAAGAGCTTTCACAAAGCCCATTTCCCCAAGGCGACATGTGCTCATGATCACCGAATGTTCCCACAAACACATTGATAAGATATGCTATAACAAGATGGTTAGGAAATCTTACTCTAAGATAACAACCATATCACATGATAAAAGCTATGCATGAAAATAGTCACATCAATGGCCAAGGCTATACTGTGGGTTTGGAACCAAGTGGGCTATACAATAGATACCTCAGAACTGAGTGTAGCAACAAGGTAAGATACCAATCAAAGTGTACAAGATCAAATTAAGTGGATTGTAAAATGTTAGTCACAATAAATGCCACAAGATGATACATCACATGGAGTGATTCTACTAGTCAAGCGTTGGATATATATAAATCAACCCCATTGTCATGTATGGACTAGGTCCATTTTTTCTTTTCTTTCTGAAGGGACACATGGTCCGTACCAGTATTTATTTGTTTTTCATCATTCGTCGACTAGGTACAATCACTAGAAGAAGGTAAACGATAAAATAAGAGAGGAGAACAAGTGCCTTAGGAACACCATGTAGGAGGATGCCCCCAAGTCATCAACCACAACACTATGCCCCTAAGGCATGACACATAACAATAAAATAGAGGAGAGGAACAATAGAAGAATGATGCTACAAATAGAAGAATGGTCACGACAGAGGCAATCTCCCAATATCCTTGACCTTACAAGAGTATTAAGGGTCATCCAAGGAGGCCTAAAATAACACATAACACATCATGGGGGAACACAACACATAAGAGAAGGTCATGTAAGTGAGCATATATACGCTACGACAAAGGTGACCAGCAAGGTTAGAAATATTTACCTATTACCCTTGGTTTTGATCTTTACCTTGATGGTTAAAGCTTTATCTTCTCTTCCTTCTTCCACATTTTCTTGAGTTTGTGAAGGTGTAACCATAGCAGTTGTCAATGGGAAGGTGTCTATTAATGATTTTGTGGGAGGAATGTCATAGGTTTCTATCTCAATCAAGTAGGGTGATGTCAGGGCTTTGAAAATGCCCATTTCAACCAGTTTGTAGGGTGTTGGAATACCTTGTCATCAGGAATAGTATGTTTATTTATGTTTTCCAAATTGTTAGTAGTTTCCAAGGTATGTAAGTCTATGGGTAAGGGTGTGTGATCCATTTCTTTGTTTAAGATGTAGTCAAGAAGTGTTTGAAGATTGGTTGATGAATTTTTAGTGTCAATAGGTTGGAGAAGTTCTTCACAAAGGGAGTTTGCATCATCCAATGCTTCATCCTGGCCAGGGAGAGCATGAGGAGATGGTAGAGTAGTGTTAAGGAATGTCTCAATGATTTCTTACTCTTGTGCCAATATATCCTCACTAAGTGGGGTTATATTGGGAGAAGACTTCAAATTATTAGATGAATTACCTAGGGCTATGTCAGCCTTATGCCTTAGAAATTATGTCCATTATATCAGCTTGAAATGTAGGAAGAGAAGGAAGAATTTCTTCGTCATTACCTTCTTCATTGTCTTTTGTGGATATGAAATTAGTGAGATTTTCCAAGATTGAAGGGTAGATACCCATGAGAGTGGTGAAAATTTCAAAATCAGATATGTAACATAGAATTTCATATGTAGAGCTCATGGAAATGTTAATGTCATAGATATGTGCTATTTTCTGTAGGACTTGAGGATTCTTATGAATTTATAGAAATTATCAACCTCCATGATGTATGCAAATAAAGCTTCTAAAGATGAATAACAAGATGCATCCATGATGGATAGACTATTTCACACTAACACACTTGTTTGAAGAAAATAGGTACAAGAAGACACACAGAGTCCACAACAAACACCATGGATAGAGGAAAAAGTACTACACAACAAGGCAAAGTAAGTGTTTTTAAAGGTTTTGATCAAGACAGTGCGAATAAAGTGTATAAACACCTAGTGTTGAAATACACAATGTGTAATTTAATGAATATGCCAATTTTCCTAGAATGCTATGAATTGAGGCAAATTTTTCAAATGTTCCATGGATGTATGCTTTAATATGAGTGCAACATCTGAAATTCAATATGTCTAAGATGAATGCAATGAAACAACACTAATTTATGCTTGTTTGTGTACCTAAAATGCTCAATGTTTTTGCTTTTTTCAATGCAAATGCACAAAATATGTAATGAAATTATGAGAATGATGAGGGGAAGTAAATTAAATTTGTTTAGTTAGTCCAATAATGCAGAAACATTTGTCACAACACACCAATCTTGCAATGCTAGATGAAAGATTAACCAAAATGTAGTGAAAATGAAAGGATTTTTGAAACCCTAATAGTGAAATCAAGGCATGAAGGTATGCGTAATGATTAATGTATGGAATCTAATCAGATTTAATAGGAAAAATAACTCAGATCAGATTTGAAAATGATGCAATAATTCTACAATGCTCAATGCAAGTGAAATTTTAAGGAAGGATGAATGAATATGCTAATTTGTGTTGAAATACACAATGTGTAAATGTAAAATTTGAAATGTAAATGCAAAAATACACTATGATGACACACTATAGTAAAAAAAATAAGATATTAATTAGTGTTAAAATGAGTAATAAAATCTGAAACAATATTTTAATTACAAACCCTAGCTTTTGGAATTAATAGGTTATATGAAAAATGCAAAATTTCAAGCAAACCCTAGCAAATGAGAGATGCAAATGCAAGGTAAATGATAATGAAAATATGAAATGCTGAAATTTATCTCAGATATGATCTAAATATCAGATTTTTAAATCATTTAGATGAAATGCAATGAAAATAGTGTAAATTATGCAAGCCAAAATTGCCTATTTTTTGTTTTTTTGTTTTTTCAAAATTTTTATTTTTTTTTGTAATATTTTCAAATGTATAATAATGAAAATGATATGTATGAATGCAAATGTGATGTACATCACTCATCGAGGTGTAAAATTCAATAAAAACATGGGTTCACCAAAATGTTATGTAGAAAAAGAGGGGTTTGACAATGAGGTTGATAGTTTAATTAGATCCTCCTTTCACTACATACATTCAAGGACATTAAACCAAGTTGAATCACAAATTTTACAAGAGGACTTAGCTATAGGTTTGTTGTCACTTGGAATGATAAGGAAATTTGGAATCTTTTGATTGATATATGTTGATTTTAGTTTGATTAACCTTAAAACCCTAATTATGCAAAATCGTAAACAAATGAACAAAACCTTACAAATGCTCGCATAGGAAGACACTAAATGCAGATTAGAGACATAGCATATTTTATGTTTTGAAAGATGGAAAAGTCAGGGACAAAAGAGTAGGCACCCTTGTATAGTTCAATGCTTTTTCTGAGGGCTTCCTGATATTTTTGCTATAGACTACAACCACTTCAAAGATTTCTGACAGTGCATAAATGAGGGACAAAAGAGCAGGTGCCCTTGTCATTTTAGGGTTATTTTATTTCATTTTTCTTTAGATATAGATTCTTCCTTCTCTTCTCTAACCTCTTGCAACTCCTCTCCGCAGAATCTGACACTTGTAACCTACAATCACAAGAGAGGGGTTGGGGGTTGTAATGTTTAGGAGCTTGCCTCAGTCAAGCCTCAGAATGGCATTCAAGCCTTCCAAAACCATTGTTAGATAAAGAGTGTGTGTCCTAGTAGGAAAAAGGAAAAAGTATTGATGTGATAAATGATTGAAAACATAAAGTAGATGTCACCTCAGAGGTGAAGCTCTCATAGGGAGATGAAGATCTTTCATGCCATGAGGAGATGGATTGATGAACAAACATGAACAAACACAACACAATACTACTCTGCAACACAATGAAAGCCTTGAGTATCCTTACCACAAGATCACAAGTTTGAAATATCCATCTAGTTGTAAAATGAAGTCCTAAACATGTTTATAAATGCACTCCCACTAAGCTTTCATAATTCGAACTTAAGATGCCAACAATGGAAACCTTTTAATGGTCACTAATCAACATTCAAATTTGGGGCCCTGACAAAATAGGGTAGGACAAGGGCACAAACACGCTTGTCTAGGGACCTATTTTAGGGTTGGATTAAGCTCAAAGATGTCCCCTACATCCCATTTGTCATGTGTTTCAGGGAATCTTGGTTCAGTATTCATCTCTAAGATGCATGATTAAAATTAAGGGACCCAAGAGCTAAACTTAGGAGGTAAAAGTCCTAGGGGGACATTTTATGACAAAACATTAAGAAATGACTCAAACTTTCTCCTAAGAAAATATACCCAAGTATGTCTAGAATAATCATCAGTGAAAGAGACATAGTGTTGGGACTTACCAATGGAGTGTGCATTCATAGGATTGAAGACATCACTATGAATCACTTCCAATGCATGCCCTACTCTAGAACTTCATAAAGAAAATTACACCTCATTTTTCTTCCTAAACACACAATGTTATCAAATTAAAACCCAAAAAAATAGTTTGAAATACCTTCCACCATATTATTACTCACCATAGTTGTTAGGCATTTTTCTCCAATATGACCCAGCTAATGATGCCATAGAAAACCTAATTCAAGTTTAATAAGATTGATAGAGACACACAATGTTGATGCCTCTACTCTAAATATATTCCCATGTCTCACACCTTTAGCCAATACCAACTTGTCTTTAGCCAATCTACACCCTTTTTCATCAAATGTGACATGTATACCAAATTTATTCATCTTGAAAACAAAAATCAAATTTATAACTAAACCTAATATATCTAATACATCAGAGACTATCCTCACTATCCCATCCTTGAAATACACTTACACTTTTTTCAACCAACTATCTTTAAAGAGTTGTTATCACCAAGGAAAACCTATCCTCCATCACACTTGTTTTAATCAGAGTACCACTCTCTATCAGGATCCTTGTGGTATGATGCACCTAAGTCAATCAACCAAGAATCATCACTAATAATGTTAGTAGACATAGAATAATCACCAACATATTCATCAATGTTAGACAATCTATCAGAGGAATCATCCTTCTTCTTGTACTTGTGATCCTTTATGTGACCTCTCTTGCCACAATTCTAACATGTTACGTTAGGCTTTTTAGGAAACTTGGACCTATCCTTCTTCTTGGACTTCTTATCTCCACCACTCTTCTTCTTACTTCCCTCTATCCTTTGACCTACCCTTTACAACCAAGGCATTAGTAGGGGAATCATCATGGATTTTCACCTAATCTCTTCACTCCACGAAATACCTATGAGTTTTTCTAGTTTAGATGGATTAAAGCTATGACTAATTGTCATTATCAAGTTCTACTATAAATTAGGTAAGGAACACAACAACAAAATTCATTTTCCCTCTTCTTCTATATTGACTCTTATTGATGCTAACTGACTCATAATTAAATTGAAAGTGTTGATATGATCAGTTACCAAGTCCCCCTCTTTCCTCTCCAAGGAATATAACTTCCTTTTCAAGAAAAGTTTGTTGACAAGCCTCTTGAACTAATGTAAGAATCATATATTCTTTCAAAAAGGACAAGTAAAATATCTTCTACCACATTAATTAATATAGAATCTCAAGCCTCTTGAACTGATGTAAGAATCATATATTCTTTCATAAAGGACAAGTAAAATATCTTCTACCACATTAATTAATATAGAATCTAAAAGATAGATGAAAATACTTATATCTTTCTTATTCAATCTATTTCAATCATCATCAAACATACTATAGATTTAATTGAAGAAGAAATCACAACCCATTGATCTCTCTCTACCAGAAAGTCTTCAAACTTCAACTTCCACAATTCAAAGTTATAACCATTGAACTTCTCAATTTCAAACCTTGATGTGCTTGCCATGAATCTAATAAAAAAAATTCTCAAAACTAGTTATTCATGTACTGTGCCAAACCTGCATGCCAAGGTTTCACAATGATTAAGGTTTACACCACAATACACACAAAGATATGAATCCAAATGGCATGGACCTTTCTTAGACAACACACTTTGATATCAAATGGGAATTGAATCCCTAATATAGCCAACCAATAGACTGATATATTGGAACACCTTAAGATTATGTGATCAAATTCAATTACGCTTGTTATACAATTCAAATAACCAACATTGAAGGAAGCACATGAAAGAGTACACAAATAATAGAAACACATAAGACATAAATTTACATAGAAACCCTCTTAGGATTTAAACCTACCAGCAAAAGGATAGTAACAATTGTATTCAAAGGAAATATTACATCCAATACAAAAAGTCTCTCATGGAGAGTATCTCAATTTGTATACTATAGCGTTATCCTCAAATTCTAGATCGCTCAATTCATGGGATAACCCCTTCAAAAATTTCCCGTTTCATAGCCCACACTATCTAAGCATGCAAATCAAGACATTTCTAAGTCACCTCAGGTGTGGTTCGATCCCTCAAAGAATCTCTTCAATTCGGGTCATTGTTCATTTTTAGTTATTTGTGAGAGTTTGTATTTTCAGTGTTAGTCTCTTTTGTGAGTCATCATGTTGGAGCACTAAAAATCTATGCATTTGCATGAAAGATGTAATTGTGGAAAAAAATTCTGCAATTACATGGAAGATGTAATTGTGGAAAAAATTTCTGCAATTACATGGAGATGTAATTGTGGAGAAAATTTCTGCAATTACACTCCCACTGTGGCACGTTTGGCCATTAATGGCCATTTATGGAGTATCTTTTGAAATATCTTTTTTCTTATTTGTTGTGATTTCCATTTTTTGTTTTGTTTATTTCTCTTTGTGAATCATATCTCTTTCCTTCCTCCGTGCCCTGAGCTAGTCGACTCCATCATTTTCATGTTTTATCTCCATATTTGATTTCATATATTGTTCAGATATATATTCATTTTATTCTCTCTATGTTTTTCATGACTATGTTTGTATTTCTTTGTTGTATACATTTATTTTGAAACCCTAGGTTATGAAAATTTTTGAATGAGGATTTGTTTTCATAGTTTTCCTGTATGTTTTAGTTTTTCCTTTAGTTCTTTTTTTCTAAGGTTTTCAAAACCCTTGTTTTCATTGTTTTATTTCTTTTCTTTTTGTTTGTTTTCTATAGATCACATTGTTTGAAGTTTAATCTTTGAATAACATGATTGAAGGATCATATGTTGTTCAGAGATTAAACTCTAAACAAACAAATGACTGTTACATCACCACATCCCTTTACAAGATGTTGTGTGGAGTTCAAACTCCACATGACATCCTAAGACATTACATCCTCAGACCTGTTCTACCAATAATCCTTAGATTGTTGTGTAGAGTTAAAACTCTACGCAACACTCATAAGTGATGTGTTGTGCAGACTTTAAACTCCACACAACAATCTCTAAAAACCTACCACATAGCTTAAGTTTAGATGTCGTGTGGAATTTAAACTCTGCATGACACCTAATATTAGATATTGTGCGGAGTTTAAAGCCCGCATGACATCTCATGATCATTCTTCACAACCAACACTATAAAGTATTATGCAGAATTTAAACTCCGCACAACACATATAGTAATGTGTTGTGTAGAGTTCAAAGTTCACACAACATGACCTACCTCACCCTCAAAAAACTAAGTCATACCAATTTTGCAAAGCAATGCAGATTAGACATTTTTATCTGATTTGCATCTCATCTGTTTGAAATTTTCTAATACTGTAAATAATACAAAGTACTCAAATGAGAGAATTTTTCCAAGGTTACATATGAAGATTTTCTAATTGCAGAAATGTGGATTTTTCTTGCAGTTGCACAAAAGTAGAAAGTATGAAATTTTTATAACACTGGGAAATTTCTAAAAAGTCAAATTTTTGCAATTATTTTTCAGATGTTTGAATCTTCCCCAAAGAAGAAGATGAAGTACAAATTTCAAGGTGTCATTCCAGTGACCTTTGTAGAGTCAAACATTGATGACATCAAAGATACAGAGATTGGACATGTGGATATGTTTGAATTATTGGAAAGAGTAAATCAGCAACCAGTTCCATCACACATGCATTTCATTCTAACTAGTGATATTCATTTGGTCTCCACGTTCCTCGTATTTTGCACAGAATCTTGATTTCATATTGGCTATAGCAGGGAAATTTGACAAAGACACTAAAAGCATATCCGATGTAGATGGTAATGTTATCATACAATTGGATGCAAATTTCTTTGACACAATTTTTAGTTGTCTAGATATTGAGAATTATGTTGATCTTACTATTGAAGAGGTAAAAAAGTACTATTAAACTCATATAGAAAAGTGCAAGAGAATTATCAACACTAGATGGCTCAAGACTCATAGGCCTACAATCTCAAGATGGCCTAAGAACATCTTTAGGAGTGACTTCATCAAAGAGGTAGGTGATCTCATAACCCTCCTCATCAAGGTAAAAGGCTTTCCTACATCAAATACTTTTTAGGAATTGATGTATCAATACATTTATGTCATAAAGAAAGGAAATCAGAAGATATGGTGGGGGTAGTAGATTAGTGATTCTATTTGTGAGCAACTGTCAAAGGTATCAACAACATTGAAGTTCTACATGACTTCATACTTGGTATATGTTGATATAGCTATGAAACACTTCCTGGGACTTACATCAGAAGGAGACAAGAGGGTGATTTCTGTATATGAGTACTATCCCTAGTTAACCTTAAAGGAGAGCATCAAACATTTTAGAAGGGTGAATGACGTGTTTTTCTACAACTACATCTACATGTTGGAGAAGGAACTTGAGAAGAAAAGAGTTTCAGATGAGGCATGGGAACAAGTATAAAAGTTTGGATGCATATTCTTACAATTCCCCACTTTCACCTACATCAGAGTTGGGTGTTTTGGTGGACATCCATACGTGCTTCCAAGATATCCAGGGGATGGATTGATTCTAATGGAATTATGCAGATAGGTTATGGATGTACATATCAAGCAAGCTGGATCTCACAGAGGTGGCTTTAAGTTTCAATTTCAAATTGTTAGATACGATATTTCTACAACTCCTAAAGCCAAAGCAATAAAGACAAAATTGCAATGGATTACCTTAAAGAGATACAGGAAAAGGCTAGATTTTGATTACTGAGGGATGAAGGACAAGCTGAAAGGTAATTTCATTCATGTCCATAAAAATGTTTGGGTTGAATGCCAGACTGAGGAAGATGTAAGGAGGATGGATTTCAGTCAGCTCTCTTCGGATCAAGTGAGTAATTTTTAATTGGCTGATATTCCAAAGGAGATGCAAGATGAAGGTGATATAGTTGAAGCTATGTATATGAGAAACAAGATTTTTGATACTCCTGTTCCTGCAATTCATTGGTCACAAAAGGAAATGATCTTGATAAGAGAAAGGTTTCAACCCATTCTTTCTAACACTAATTTCTGGCTACAGAAGAAAGGAATAAAATTGAAGCCCTTTAAAATAGGATATGAAGAAGAGCAGATAGAGGGACATGTAGGGAAGAGAGAGGAGTGGAGTACAAAGAATAAAGAAGACACTCCTGCTAGTGGGAAAAAGCCTGGAAGTACATTTTTAGAACAAGAGATAAAGGCAAGAGAAAGGAAAAGAAAGGAACATCTACACAACCAGATGTTGATCAAGAGGAGATAGTTGCAAAGGAATCACAAGAGCTTCCTGTCTACTCTCAAGTATAATCTACACAAGTGACACCTCCTCATTCCTCTCCTTTAGATTCAAGTGTTCAAACTCCTACACCTCCTATGTCATCAAGTGTACAACAGTTACCATCTATTTCTGTGAATCCTGATTCATCCAATGTGTCTATACACTTCGTTTATTCATCCCCTTCAACACCTGGTAATGAGTCATTGTTTGATCATCCCTTAATAATGTTGATAATGTTTTTGGTTCTCTTTCATCCATACCTAGTTTATCTGATGTTCCTACTTCATTGATTGATCCAATAACTCAATCTAAATTTGAGAAGTTTTTGTCTTATACTTTTTCCAAAGTGTCATTGGATGTTAACCCCTTTGTCATGCAAACACAAACTTTGGCCATTGTTACTCACACCCCATTTGTGTCTGCACTAATACAAGATTCTCCCATTCCACTTGTGTCACAAGAACCTATAGTTCCTCCTATGTCTTCTCAAACTTTGATGACAGAAATAAGAGGTGATTATTTGGTCCTTCCACCATGGCTTATGATATAAAAGTAAAAAAGAAAGAAGTGAGATGTGCACCCCAAGGATTTTGATTTTGGTCAGTTAGTTCCATTAAATTCAAAAGTGACCAAGAAGTCCAAGACCCTATCCAGGGTGTTTGTTAATGCATTAGGAAATAAATATGTTGAGGTAGCTATGCCTCTATCCGATAAGAGTATCATAGAAGTTTAGGTTGAAGATTACACTATATCAAGAGTTGATCTTAGAAAGAAAACACATGAAAGTGTAAAGGAAGATTTGTTAACACAATTGTCTGCTTTGTTGGATAGATATGATAGAGACAAAGCAATCAAGGATCATCTTAAGGTACAAGTGGATCAGTTGAAATCAGTACTTCTGAAGATAGCAAAATCATTAGAGCTGTTAGAACCTATTGATACTAGTACAAAGAATGAATCCATTCAAAAGGATGAGAGGATTGGTGCTAAGGGTTAGGCAGTTGATGCCTGGATTGAAAGAGTACTTTCCTAAGGTTCACAACTAATAAAGTCATCAATTGAACTTTATAATGAGCTAGGCAAAGTAGGAAAAGAGGTCATCTAGACTGATGTAGGAGCATCCCCAGTTCAAGAGTAATCTTTCATCGACCAAAAACATTTGCATTTCAGTTTGCTTGCAGTTCAGTTTGTTTCTTTTCATTTTCCAGTTCAATTCAGTCAGCAGTAGTTTTTGTATTTTGGTCTATATTCTACCACAATTGCATTTTACTTCTTGTGGAGCTAGATTTAGCACCTAGATTCATGCATCTACATCATATCCATAATTAAGAGCATTTGGATCAAGTACCAGAAAGTTATTGCTATCAGAAGATTGACTGTTTTCTTATAGTATAGTATCCTAGCAATCTTAGATAATCACCTAAAGGAGAAGTCTTGTGGAGCATTCCTTGACTTGTGGAGCCTAATGACACATCATTAAATGTTGTTTGGTTCATGGCTAACCTTCCCTAAGATCTGCACATCATTCCATCCATTTGCAGAGGTGTTCTATGCATTTAGGTCTGACCTATCTGTGTACACATGTTATAGCTCTTCCTTGGAGTTTGTGATCTTCCTTGGCTGACGTAGAGGAATCTTATGATCCAAAGATGATATATAATGATCTAATAGATCCCTAGGAACATAGTGATAGTTGATAGTTTAGATTTCGCAGGAAGGAGCTTCAAAGCTATATCTTGCACTTATTCTGATATTCTGTAATCAGGACTTTGAGCCCTAATTGTAAGCCCACATGATGCTGGCCATATTATATTTGAATTTAATGATATATTGAATGATTGAATCTACATTTGTTTCATATCTTTGAGTTGTTTACATTGTGTTTACTCTTTTGCATAGTCTGGACAGTTCATTCTATGAACCCTCCTACCATGACTGCACCAAGTGGTATCAAAGCAAAAGTTTGAATCTTTGGGAGCGAATTGAGTGAAGTTGGTGAAGGAATTCCATAACATCTTACTATGGATAGATCACAAATTGAGACAGGTTACTTGTGTTGCAACCGATCATCGATTGTGAGATAGTTGTCACCTTGTAGCCTGATTGCCAAACTTGAGGCAGTTTGCACTTGATCCTAGCAAGAATGCCACCGAGGAGAATGCCTGTTGTTGGAACAATGGCTGGTAGAATGGATGAAATGATGGAAATGATAAAAATGATGAGAATTTGATTGGATGCTGTTGAGGAAGATGAGTGAAGAGGATTGACACTAAGACCTAATGTTGAAAGTGATGATGAAGAGGAATTTCAATCTGTTGAATAAATTGGTGAAACCCTAAGAGGCAATGAAGAAGAAGAATTAGATCAAGTTAAGATGTTGTGAGCTATTTCAAAGATTAGAAAGAGATCAAGAGTTGATGTATTGAATTACACTAGTAATTTGAACTTTGAAGAGTTGATTGATTGCATAAATGACATGGAAGAATACTTTGAATATGAAGAGGTTGAAGATTTGGAGAAGGTGAAATTTACCAAGACAAAGTTGAAAGGACATGTTGCTATATGGTGGAAAGAAGTTTAGTTGGATAGAAATAGAAGAGGTAAAGAAAAGATTACAAAATGGGATAGGATGGTGACAAAATTGAAGAATTAGTTTATACCTGCTGACTATGAGTTAGAACTATTGAAAAAATTATAGAACCTAAAACAAAAGGAGAAATCTACAAAGGAGTCTACTGAAGAATTTCATAAGATGATCATAAGGACTGGACATAGTGAAGAAAGTAAGGAGAAAGTGGCCAGATACATCAATAGATTGAGATTAAAAATTCAAGAAGAACTGAGTTTAGTAAGGATGACATCTCTAGAAGAAGCATATCAGTTTGCCTTGAAAGTTGAAGAGAAGTTGAACAAGAGACATGATCAGAGATAAAGAGGTAGAGGAGGTAAATTTCAAAGAGGCAGAACATTTTTCGGAGGAGATAGATCACATCCAGAGAAGAACAAGTTTGACAACACATTAAAGAAGGATGACATAAATAGCAATGCCACTGGAGTAATGACATAAATTTTCATCACAGAGGTAATTACAATTCATACCAAAATGAAGGGTATAGAAGAGAAGGAAGAGGATTTGATAAGAGAACATTCAAAGGCACTTGTTTCAAGTGTGGAGGTGAAGGACATAGAGCATTTGAATGTAATCAAGGGAGTACAAGTTAAAGGATAGAGAACATTGGAAGAGTAGCTTATGTTGAACAAGAAGCTGTTGGATCACCTAATTTAGTTGGTAATCTAGAGAAAGGAGAATCACTTATGATGAGGAGAGCACTATTTCAAGCAGAGACAAAGGAGGAACCATTGTAGAGGAAAAGTCTATTTAGGACAAGATGTAAATCTAGAGGTAAATGTTGTAAAGTCGTTATTGATAGTGGTAGTTCAGATAATCTAGTTTTAGAAGAGATGGTGCCTAAGCTGAAGTTGGAAAGATTGAAACACCCTAAGCCCTATCAAATAGCATGGATTTAGGATGATCATAAGGTACTGGTGAGTGAACAATGTTTGGTGAAATTTCATATTGGATCTTATCATGATGAAGTCTTGTGTGATATTCTGCCTATGGATGTATGTCATATTTTGTTGGTTAGACCTTGGCAGTATGATAGGAAAGCTATACATGATGGGAGAAAGAATACATACACTATAACATCAAATGGGAAGAGAAATACTTTGATTCCTTTGGAAGATGATCTTAAGAGTGAAGTATGTAGGAATGCAAGAATCTGTTTGGTAGATGGAAGAAAATTTCTAGATGGTTTGAGACATGAGAACATGTGTTATGCTTTGATCCCTAAGAAGCCTGAAGCATTGAAGTAGACTAAAGAATGACAACCGAAGGAGATAAAAGAGTTGCTGACAGAGTATGAAGACATCATATTAGACAATGTACCTAAAGGATTGCCACCTATGAGGAGTATCAGTCATCACATGGATCTTATACTGGGAGCTAGTTGGCCTAACAAAGTAGCACACAGAATGACACGGGTAGAGAATGAAGAACTAAATAGACAGATACAAGAATTGTTGAAGAAAGGTTTGATCAGAGAAAGTTTGAGTCCTTATGCAGTACCTAGAGTGTTAGCACCTAAGAAAGATGAAGAATGGAGAATGTGTACTGACTCTAGAGCAATAAACAAGATCACAGTTAAGTATAGATTTCCTTTACCTAGGATGGATGATATCATGGATTGTTTGAGTGGAGCAAGATATTTCACAAAGATAGACTTGAAGAGTGGATACCATTAGATTAGAATCAAAGAAGGAGATGAATGGAAGACAGATTTTAAGACAAATGAAGGATTGTATGAGTGGTTAGTGATGACCTTTGGATTGATAAATGCACCTAGTACTTTCATGAGGTATTGAAGAAATTCTTGGGTAAGTTTGTGATTGTATATTTGGATGATATTCTAATTTTCAGTAAGACAAAAGAGGAACATTTGTGGCATATTAGACAAGTTTTGCAGAGACTGAGAGAAGAGAAGTTGTTGATAAACATCAAGAAGTGTAGTTTCATGAAGGAAGAACTAGTGTATTTACGATTTGTGATTTCTGCGGAAGGATTGAAGATGGACCCTGAGAAAGTAAGAGCAATTGTTGAATGACCTACACCGGAGAGCATTGGAGAAGTTAGATCATTTCATGGATTGGCTAGTTTCTACTAGAATTTTATCAGAAATTTTAGTTTAGTATCTAACCCTATGACAGAGACAATGAGAGGTGACATACAAGATTTCAAGTAGACATCAGGAACAAATAAAAGTTTTGAATTGTTGAAGTAGAAAGTGACATAGTAACCTGTGTTGGCATTATCAGATTTCAATAAGGTATTTCAAGTTGATTATGATGCAAGTGGAAATGTAATTAGAGCAGTATTAAGTCAAGAAAGTAGACCTGTAGCATATTTCAGTGAGAAGTTGAATGATGCAAGGAGAAGATATTCAGTTTATGATCAAGAGTTCTATGTCATAATTCAATCCTAAAGAAGTGGAGACATTATTTGTCTCCTAAGGAGTTTGTGTTGTATACAGATCATCAAGCTTTGCAGTATTTGAATAGTCAAGGTAAGTTAAATCAAAGACACATGAGATGGGTAGAGTTCATGCAGAGTTATACATTTGTATTGAAGCATAGGAGTGGAAAATCAAACAAAGTTGCAGATGCATTGAGTAGGAGAAGAAACTTGTTGACATAAATGAGAGTTGAAGTGATAGGATTTGATGAATGGGTATGTGCAGGATCATGATGGGCCAAACTATACCTCTAAGTGGCAATGAAAATACAAAAAATCAGACTTTATCAAGTTCATGTGAAATTTTGAATGGATTATCTATACAATTTGAAAAAGATGTAAGAATGAAATTTGTAGAGAATTGAATCTAGTTTATAGGCTACTATTTTAAAAAAAAAAAAAACTAAATTTACTTAGTGAAAATTGAATATTTCAATGAACAGCTATTAAATTTTTCAGAAAAAAATAAAAAGTGGGTGTCTATCCAGCCAACCTAACTATGAGTAAAAATATATATATTTTTTTGAAACTTTCAAAATAATTAGAGGACTCATGTCCGGATGTGATGCATATTTATTTGAAATTTTTTTCTAATAAAATAATTAGTTATGATTTTTTTACTGTGACTTTTTTTTTAAAATAAAAAGTAATTTTCCAGCCAACCTAACTCGATAAAAAAAATCAAAATTCAAATTTTTTTTTAACCTATAGCCAGAAAAGCATAGAGTGTGACGCAGGTTTCGGATCTCAAAAAGGTGAAATGGTTTGAAAGTTATGGATGTTTTTCAATCAGTGTGTCCATCAGGATTTCAGAGACACGGTATATTGAAAATTATTAATAATTATTTAATAAAATGATAACCAAATAAATCTTATATTTTTAGAAAGCTAACAATTTTTTCTATAAACCCTTTTCGTTTTATCAATTTTGCATTAAAAAAAGTCGTCAATCAAAATGGATATCCGTCTTGCTTTGTACCAAAGCAAGACGGATATCCGTTTTGCTTCGGTAAAAGCAACTAGAAACGGATATCCGTTTTGGAAACAAATATCCGTTCTGAAAATGGATATCCGTTATAGAAACGGATATCCATTTTGTTGATCTATGAAAAATTTTGTGCCATTGGTTTTGAGAAGCAACATATTTTGTACCATTGGTATTGTTTCACCGAAGATACAATCCATGGGTATATCGTTTATGTATGCGTGGACATTTCGTGTATATCCTGCTATCGTTTATCGTGGTTGTAAATGGTGAATGTACATGTCAAAGGATACAAAGGTTGACCGGCCATATCGGGAAAATTGGGAAAAGATACGTTAGTTGACCGGTGATAACAAGTCATGTTATGTATAGGCTAAACCGAATACATCAGACTGACAATAGTTATCGGAGAGACAAAGTTCCATTGAGCCGACAACATTGATCTCACAGATCAAGTCATATCGGGGTGACAATCATTAGGTGTCACCGATGGGTTATTTATCGGCACATCGGAAGAACAGTTGAGAACTACACTGATGAGAGGGAGTCACACCGATAGAAGGAACATCGGAAAGAGATGGAATCTCATAGGCGAGAAGAAAAGTGTCACCGATAGAGGCGGTCTGGCCGATGGTGTAGTTCGGTGTTTATTCTTTCGGTGTGAGATACGATATCAGAAATCGAAGAGAATGTCTGACCGATGTAGAAGTCTTACCGATGACTAATGGACGGTAAACACATCGGGGAGAGTTATAACGTCAGAATGCAAGTAAAAAGTCTCACTGAGGGTATTGGTCTTACCGATAGACAAGGGTGGTGAATCTCACATCGGAGTAAGTGTGTATATATCCTGCAATCATCTTATTCCATGAGACCACATTTCTTTGAGGCATTTTTTCAAACAGTTCATGTGTCTTGTCTATGCTTCCACACTTTCCGTACATGTCTACCAGAGCATTTCCAACTAGAATATCTACAAAAATCCCACTTCCATTATGCTTTGATGAATGTCCATACCCTATTCCAAAGCTCCCATTTTGGTAGAGGTAGAGAGGATGCTGACAAAGGTTGCAGAATCTAGCTTTACACTTGCCAATTGCATTTGCTTGAAAATTTCTAAAGCCTTTTCAAGAAACCCATTTATGCATATCCTACAATAATAGTAGTCGAGGAGACCACATTTCTCCAACTAGACTTCTACCAATTCAGAAAATGTGTGCTTCTGGACCAGTGTTTGGTACAAGAAACATACCAATAGAGTGGTGGCCATAATTCTCCCTCAATTGGAATTAAAAGGTACCCTTTTTCCATCCGAAGGAGGTCTTTCCTTGTTATGCACTTTAAATCTCTCTTTTAGTACTTTCAAGGGAAGGATTCCACCTTGGTTTGAGCAGTTGAAAGCGTTGAAGATACTTGACTTAAGAAGAAATGGACTAGGGGGTTATATTCGCAAATCTCTTGCCAATTACTCACAAATTCACTGGAAAAGAATTTCACACAACAACTTGAAGGGGAGTATACTTGCAGAATTTGGTGGTATGGGGAAGTTAGAACATCTTTGTTTGTCCTACAATTGCTTGAGTGGAAGCATTCCAAATTCTCTAGGAAACTGCATGTCTCTAATTGATTTGTCCCTTTACAATAACCATCTCACAAGTGCTCTATTCTCATGTCTTTACTTTGAAGGGAGCATGCTAATTACTTTGATCCGTCCTCTTATACATATCAGAGAACAACGGAGGAGTCACACCGACAGCATAAGCCTGAGCGATGGATTCTACACATCGGCGAGAGGTCCCACATCGGGCTAACAAATTTGAAGGTTACCGATAATGATAAGTCTGGCTGACAATAGAGAAAGGAAGAACATATGAAGCATAGTTCGATGAGACATTAGAAATGTCTTGTCGATAGTAAAGAAAGAGTGTATTTCGGTCTCGTTTGGACCTTGGGAAGGATATTTTAAAAGCTATTTGAGCAATTGGTCGGTTAATGGGTATTTTATACCTTGTTTGTAAGCTTTTGCTATGTTGCTCTGCATCACTTGTCTACAACATACAAAGTTTACCTTTCTCACCCATACCTTCAATATATAAAGGACATTAATAGGGAATTTGTAATTTCCACTCAGTCAGTGCAATCTAGGAGAGGATAGATTGTCTAAAGTTGTGATCTATTTCCATTTACACTTGCCATAACTACAAATTCTTAGTGTTTATTCTCAACCTCAATTTATGAATAAAATGTGACCTATTGTTCTAATAGGCCTATAGGGACAAAGAGGTGATAAAGCCTTTAATTTTAAACATGACATGGTTTTGATAACTTCCCATATTGGTAAGGTCCTAGATGACAATCCTTTGATGCACCTAATTATAATAGGTGTTATGATAGTCCTTGGTATCTTTTCATTTCTTTCTTGAATGGCCTGCAAATAAGACATAAGACATATTAGATCCTTCATAAATAAGAATTCTCATACATTACATTTAAACTTAAACTCCCTAAACATCCATCAATCCATCCATTAATATCAAAATGCCATGAATATCCTATGATCAACCATTCTAATTCCTAGGATAGTCATATATTGCAATTTTGCTTCTCTATACTAAAATAGCCCAAGGATTATCTAACCTCGAATTTGTATTTTAACAATCTAATATCTTTACGAATAACATTGAGTCTTCTTTTGGGACAACATTTTTGCCTTTAGAAGCTCCTCATTTGATGATAGCCTAAAATCAAATAATGGCTTATATCCAGAGCTTTATTAAGTTGATACCTAGGTGGATTAGTGTGTAAACATTAAAATTAGATGGTAATTCACAAGTTTATTGAATAATACAATGAATCCCTAGTATAGAATCCAAATGTACATAATAAACTAGATATCTATTTTGTAGTAGGCATATGGACGTTGCAAGTGTCCATTGCAAAGAATTGGGTTTTCTAAAATGGATATCTGTTTTGAAAACGGATATCCGTTTTGGAAAAGCAAAAAAAAGACAAAAGGAATATTTCTGGGCCCGACTTCCGCAACCAGAGACCTTCTACTGTCGAAATACTCATGATTTCTAGCTATGACAGTGAAAGGAATATTTTTATGCACTTTTGGAGACACAATTTTCTTGTTACAATCATAAGGGTGATATTTTTGTTCCCCTAATGGGGAGCAACAGTCGTCGTAAAGCAAAAAGGAGGAGGAAAGTTACATTGGAGGAAATTGAAGCAATTAGGAAAAAAGATAGGGAAAGGAAGAGGATTGGAAGGGTGGGTTTGGCGGATGCTCATCAAGGTGAATCTTCTTCTTTACCATCTAATGACATGCAAATTGAAGATGTTAATTTTGATTATAATGAAATGTTAGATAAGAATGAAATTCACCATGATATTGCAAATGAAAATATTGAAAAATGTTATGAAACACCTATTCATAATAACAATACCATGGACAAAGAAGAAGAAGAAAAATGAAGACATGCACTTGAAGAAAGTGGATATGAACATCATGATATTGAAATTGCACTCCATAATCCATTTGTTGATAAAATTGATGAGGTTGAAAACATGGATGAAACAAGAACAATCAATGTATCTCCAAATTTCATAAGAAGAGAGGACATTTGTCAAGAAGAGAATAACCGTGATGAAATTGGAAAACACCCAAAAACCCCAAAATGGTTACTTGAAATTGATGAGAACATAATGGAAAAACTTGAAGGCAAGAGGTCATCACGAACGGTTCGGTTGTGGGCTACAAAACTCTTCAATGAATACTTTGAGAAGAAAACATTAACTGAACAATGCCAACTTTTTGTGCAATTATTAAAGATGTACAAAATGAGACCTTTACTAAATAAATTAAAGATTCGGTTAAACAAAGTGTCCGATCGGAATAAAATTATTGTAAGAAGTCTTTTCAATGCACTCAATTCTATTGGAAAGACTAGCAAGGAGAAAGATAAAAGAGCTGCCCGTAGAGTAATAACAACCTCAATAGTAAGCAAACAATTAAGAAATGCTTGATTAATGAGGCAAACTTGTGTTGACTTAAGATTGAATCGTAAAACATTGTCAAAAGCACTAGCATTAAGATCAAGGCTAGATAGTCCTGTTGCCAATGATACTTGGGCTTTCAGTGGTAGGCTTCCACGAGTTGACAAGAAGCTAATTGATAGCACAAAGGAAGAAATTGAACGATTTTGGCACACTAACTCTAGGGTATCACCGAATGCAAAAGATGTTGTAAAGTTAAGAATTGGTGATAAAGACCGCACACCACATCCTAAACATTACTTGGAATGTAGCCAAACAACATTGTAAAAACAATATTGTGAAACTCACCCAGGTATGACAATCTCACAAAGAGCATTTGAATCTCTTAAGCCATTTTATTGTGTTCCTCTTAAAGTTCGTAATACATGTTGTTGCAAATACCATGTAGAATTTTCTATGTACCATGAATTATTATGCAATATTCATTCTACTTTGCACACTAACGAAATGTTACAGGAGTGTGGTGCAATTCAACTACTAAAGTCATCTAGGGACTTATTGGATTTATTTCTATGTATTAGAGATGATGGTTGCATGTTCTACAAGAATAATTGTTTAAATGAAAAGTGTTTACAATGTGGTGGGTTATCAAAGTTTGTATCATGTTTTCATGAGGGCAACGAGAATGATTTTGGAAAGAGAATGGTTGAGAAAAAGAGATATGAGATAGTGAAATACAATTTGAAAAGTGGAGGTGAAGGTTCTAGATGTGAGTTGATTGTAAGAGAGGTAAGTATTGCTGATTTTATTGATGATTTTAAGAAAAATCTTTTCTACAAGTATGTCAGACATAGCCACAGGTCTCGATGGTTAGATCAACAGTTCAGGATGTGTAAAGACTCTTTCTCAATTGGAACTATTGTCTCTGTAGTTGATTTTGCAGAAAACTATACATTGCAACCCCAAAATGAAGTTCAATCCCAGTACTACAATTCTATTCAGATTGCTATTTTTGTTCACATCACATACAGACATGCCCCCGAGAGTACAGAAGAGAATAGGAAGATTGTCAGAGAATACCATTTTTACATGAGTGATGATCGATCTCATTCAGCAGAGTTTGTGCAATATTGTTTTCAACAATTTTATGGGTTCTTGCAAGAAAAAGATATTAGAATAGATCAACATCTCATTTGGTCAAATAATTGCACTGGTCAATTCAAGAATGCTCGTAATTTCTATTGGTTGAGCAAAATGCATGTAGAGAAGAGTATACCTCATATTTGGAATTTTTTTGAAGCCAGGCACGGAAAAGGTGAACATGATGGAGCAGGTGCATGTGTGAAGAGAGCTCTTTTTAAAGAACAACTAAAGATTAGAGGTGGTGCTACATTCAGTGATGCAGATTCCATTGTTAAGTGGTGTAACTATGCATTGTCACAAGGAGTGGCTCTTGATTCTGAAGTGCGCAGGTTCTTTTGGTTGGTTGATGATGGGATAACAATAGAGAAATTGGAATGTGTGTAGAGGAAAAATCGATTAAATCTAAACTAAATAAAACCAAAGAACCCAATAACATAAAGGAAATGAATCTAAATAAAAGCCATGACAAATAATCAATGAAATAAAGACTTTTAACGAAATCTGTATTGTTTCCTTTGGATTGAATGTGGATTGCTCAATGTAGTTGCAAAGCCATGGCTGCAACAAGCAAGTTTGTGCTCAAGAGATCAATGTCAAAAGATCGTTATAGTGCTCAATCGACGCGTTGTGTATGCTTGAAGCTCTGTTAAGTATGCCTGAGAATACCATCGAAGAGAGAGGTAATGAAGGAGATGAGGGGGGGTTTATATAGATTTCAAGGAAGATCGATCAATGGTCCAGATAATTCAGAAAAATCAACGAAGGAGATAAGTTGAGGAATGTGCAACGAATGAGAAGAAGACATGTGTCTTGCTTGCTTTTGCATGAGAGGAGCTATCAAGAATAGAAGAATAAGTTAACTGAAGAGATAAATCAATTAAAAGAATAAAGCAATCAGTTAAGTGATTTAAAACAAGAAGAAGGGATTTGCATGAGAAAAGAAGATATTTTGCTTTATTAAATATAGAAATATTTAATTGATGAGCAAGAAAGCTTGAGTTTTTTTAGAGATAACTCAAATTAGAAGAAAAAGCAATTTAAATAAATGATTGATTTATTTAAATTTAGAGAAGATATTTTGGAAGAAGTAATTAAATAATTGGAATTATTTAATTTAGAAGATTTGAAAGTAAATTAAATAAATAAATTTATTTAATTGTTGTGCATGATTTTGGAAGAATAATTTTGATTTAATTAAATAATGTAAATTATTTAATTTTGGAAGAATAAAGAGGAATTTGATTTAATTAATTAAATAATTGGGTTTATTTAATTAATGTCGATTTGAAATTTGGAAAGAAGATAATGATAATAAAAAAAATATTTAATTGTGGAAGAATATAGAGGAATTTAATTTAATTAATTAAATAATTGGGTTTATTTAATTAATGTCGAAAGTATGTGATTTAGAAGAAATTGATGAAATTAATTAAATAATTAGATTATTTAATTAACATTTGCAATGCAAGTGATTAGACAGATAACGGAATGCAAGTGATTCGAAGACTTGGTCATTTTAGGGTGTCTACATTTTGCCCCTCTTTGATGCAATGCAGCATGTAGCGTTGCGTCAAAGAAAATGATTGTTGAAGATGTAATACAATTTTTTGATGCCCCAGTGTAGGTAGTTGCCCCAGTGTATGCCCCCTCGAGCGGGAAGACAGGGAAGCGACCGAGGAAAGGTGTTGGCGCTCGACCAGAAGAGGATGCAACTAGGAAGCAGAAGAAGGGCTGGGAAAGAAAAACTAAGGGGGGGACACTATAAATAGGTCCCATGGGGACCACAATCCTCATTTGCACCCTTGGATAATCTAAATTACATGATATATATATATGATGATCTGTTCAACTCACTGCTGTTCATGCTTTTGTGTATGCATTCCTTGATGTCATGGATGTGATGATATGTATGTATGATTATGGATTCGCATGATGACACATGTTGCTTATATGATGCTTATAGATGTATGATGATAGAGATATATGATGATATAGATGTGATGACTAGTGATATCTGACATGTGGTTTTGCAGATATGCACCAGGGAGGAGAACAGGAGGAGATGGAGACTGTTGATCGATTACTGCAATGAAAGCGATATAAAGGATGTGGAAATGGATGAATGAGCTTATTGTAATGGCTTCGCATTTGTATATAAAGAGCAATCCTTAGTTTGATATAGCACGTGGATAGTTCGCCACCGAGGTATAAAAGACCAAGGTGCAGTAATATCCGAGTGCGTGGACGTTGACTCTGCAAACAAACGGTTTGAACCTAGATCCCTTAGACATAATATAACCTTGTTGGAACATGCGAATAAGCCATAGTCTTGAACATAAAATAAACTTCAATACATGTAAATGCAAGAAGAATTATTAATATGTAAGATGCTAGGGCATAACACACACAAGATAAATAGAATGCTAAGAAAGATACTAGAGATCATTCCTCAAACACGGCACACAGAAAACAATGACCATGCCCCCAATCCGTACTACATCGCAACATACCAAGATTATAGATAAATCAAGGTAGCCTTGAATAGGTAATGGAAAAGGAACAAAAGATAAACCATAACACAAATTGACTGACTTACAAAGTAAACATACAGCCAAACATATTCTCTTGCCAAAGAGGTTGCTCAGGATAGATTAGATAGGAAAGATAACAACCTTATCGTAGGAACGCTGTGTCCGTTAAAGGGTGCTATCTACCTTAAAAGACAATATCTCGCTGTAGGAAATGCCACATGTCGTAGGAGACACGTGTGTTGGTCTCGACAATGGAACACTTCGCAGAAGACAAGCCTGTGGATCTAGGGCTTGGTTAAGCGGTACTTAGCTGATGTTGGCAATCGGTATGCAGGACATTAGATGACTCTGGAAGGAAGCTACTTTGCTTCAAGTTTGTTAAGGACCTTTTGCTTTGAAAGGATGTGCTAGCTTGCTGCTTGAGTTAGTCAAGTCGAGGCGAATGGATTTTGACAAACGGAAGACTAGAAGGATGAAATGCTAATGGATTGAAACGGGTGGAGAATGATGGATCGTGTGTGCCTGAGTACTGGATACATCCCTCGTATTCCAGACTGCCTACATACCCTATATCCACGGGATCAAGGTACCTTAAGATTGAGAAGAGATGATATGTAGTTTTGTTTGGCGTGATGATGTGGGAAAAGAGCGGAGAAGAGGTGATCTTATGTATCTGAGTACTGGAAACGTTCTTCGTATTCCAGACTGCCTACATACCCATAGCCATGGGATCAAGGTGCTTTAAGATTGCGAAGATGATGATATGTAGTTCTTGGTAGTGTGATGATGTAGAAAAAGCATTGAGAAGATAACAGCCTTATCATAGGAGCGATGTGTCCGTTAAAGGGTGTTACCTGTGGAAATGAGACAAGATTGAAGTATGTGATGTGAACCACGAACAAGGAACCAATCCTAGACCTAAGTTAAGGAAAGAGTTGCCCCCATTCTGGTAGAGGAAACTGTAGGGGTGACTGCCGAAGGAGACACAGAAAGACTTGACCTAGGACAAGACAGTGTTAACTGTAGATACAGATCAAGACATGGGAAGACGACGATGGACATTGACAAATTTCCAAGCTATACTAGATAGGGAGATGAAAATGCAAACAAAGTCAATGGTTTTATTATGGATGGATGGATGAGGCACGTTGCGAACTGGACAAGGAGTGGACAGGACTCGATAGACGATGGATGCTGACTCTACACATAGCGCCTATTTGCCAGGTTTTCACTATGGTACTTATCCAAGGCGCCTGTTTGCCAGGTTTTCACCAGAGGATGGATTTTTTTGGATTTTTTTGGTTTTTTTTATTTTTTTATTTTATTTTTTTAATTTTTTTGATTTTTTGATTTTTTTGTGGGAATACTCTGAGGATCAGGCATAGAACTTCTTGAGATGGACACTGTTAAGTGGCTCATCTAGAGGAATGCCGTCAGGTGTAGCTAAAGTATAAGCTCCTGATCCATATGCTGCTGTCACAATGAAGGGACCTAACCAGTTAGGCTCAAACTTACCCTTCTTCTCTCGATCTGCTTGATTTCTCTGATTCTCCTTAAGTACAAGATCACCAACTTGGAACCGTCTTTCTTTGATCTTTTTGTTGTAATTACGCCGGAGGCAGTTTTGATAGACATGGAGATGATTAAGTGCAGCAAGGCGCCTCTCATCTAGTAGTTCAAGCTCAGCTAATCTGGAAGTGCGATACTCATCTCCGCTGATCAAGTCCTACATGGATACTCTGAGGGATGGGATCTCGACCTCTATAGGTAGGATGGCTTCAGAGCCAAAGACCAAGGCATATGGTGTGGCACCAGTTGGTGTTCTGATACTAGTGCGGTAGGCCCATAGGGCGGGATTGAGTTGCAAGTGCCAATCACGACCAGCTTCATTGACTGTTTTCTTGAGGATTTTGAGAATGGTTTTATTGGAAGCCTTAGCTTGGCCGTTACTCTGCGGATAGTAGGGAGTTGAAAAGTGATGTTGGATATTGTACTGTATGCATAAGGCACGGACATCTTGGTTCTTAAATGGTCTCCCATTATCAGTGACAATGGCTTGGGGAATGCCTTACCGGCATATGAGGTAGTTTAGGATAAACTTGGCTATTTGTTTACCGGTGATATAGGTCATAGGAATGGCCTCCACCCACTTCGTGAAATACTCAGTGGCAGTAATGATGAACTTGTGGCCATTGGAGGAGGAAGGGTGGATTTGTCCTACGAGGTCAAGACCCCATTGAGAAAAAGGCCATGGAGTTGTCACAGGTTGTAACTCATGAGCGGGTGCGTGAATCAGATCTCCATGCTGTTGACATTGTAAACACTTCTTAGCAAACTGTGCAGCCTCTTGCTCTATTGTAGGCCAGTAATAACCTGTTCTGAGTATCTTCTTAGCCAGATTAGGACCGGTAGAATGTGCGCCACAGACACCTTCATGTATGTCTCGTAAGGTAGCTTCAGCTTCTTCCACATTAAGACATCGTAAGAGGATACCATCGAGACTCCAGCGATATAGTGTATCACCCAGAATGATGTAACGAGAGGATCGACGGATAAAGGTTTTGCGTTGAGTGGATGATAGGTCAGGGGGAAAGGTTTTGTTCTTGAGGTATTCATAGATATCTTCGTACCATGGGGAATTGGGACCAACAAGTTCGCAGATGATTTCAGTAACAGGAACATCGACGGCTGGTATCAACAATTGCTTGATCAAGAATTCACACTTCTGTGTATTTGCAGGCATGTCAATCAGTGACCCTACAGAAGCCATAGAATCTGCAGCTTTGTTATGCTCTCTTGGAATTTGCTCAAATGTGATGCTAGAAAAGTGTGGTTTGTAGGCATCCACTAGTTGCTTGTAGGGGACCAACTTTTCATCCTTTGTTTGGTATTCATCAGTGACTTGGCGAATGACTAGCTGTGAGTCTCCATATACTTGTAATTCTGTGATATCCCATTGAACTGTTGTATTGAGACCTATAAGGAGTGCTTCGTACTCGGCTATGTTGTTGGTGCAAGGGAATGCTAGCCGATATGACTTTGGAATGTAGTCATTCTGAGGTGTCACAAATAAGATGCCTGCTCCTGATCCATGCTATGTGTAAGAACCGTCAAAGTACAACTTCCACATTATGGAGTTGGAAAGAGTGAAGAGATTCTCATCAGGAAAGTCTGCTACCATAGGATGTGTATCTTTCATAGGTGCTTCTGCCAGTTGATCCGCGAGGGCTTGTCCTTTGATTGCCTTATGATCAGTATACTCAATGTCGAACTCACTAAGGATCATAACCCATTTAGCCAGTCTGCCTGTGAGAGCTGCTTTTGCTAGTAGATACTTCAAGGGATCAATCTTGGCTATCAGATTGGTGTGTTGGTTCAGCATGTAATGCTGCAACTTTTGGGAGGTGAACACTACTGCTAAACAAGCCCTTTCCATTGGTGAATAATTGAGCTCATATCCCACCAAGGTTCTACTAATGTAATAAATTGCATGCTCCTTTCTTGTGTCATCATTTTGTGCTAGCAGAGCCCCTAGGGCTGAGTTTGTAGTAGAGATGTATAAGATCAAAGGTTTGTCTACCACTGGTGGAACCAATATAGGAGGTGTAGCTAGATACTCTTTAAGTTGATCAAACGCTACCTGACACTTGTTGTCCCATCGAAATGAGACATCCTTTTGGAGCAAGTGTTGAAATGGTTAACATTTATCTGCTAGCTGTGATATGAAGCGCCGAATGGACTGCAACCTTCCTTGGAGGCTCCTTAATGCTTTTAGGTTCTTTGGTGGAGGCATCTCCACTATAGCTTTTACTTTTGCTGGATCTACTTTGATGCCTCTACGAGATACAATGTATCCCAATAGCTTCCCTGATGTTACGCCGAATACACACTTCTTTGGATTGAGTCTTACTTGGTATTTTTCTAGCCTGTCAAAGATCTGTCCTAAGACCTGTATGTGATCCACTCTAGAAGATTTAGCCAATATATCATCAACATAGTCTTCCATGATGTGATGAAAGAGGTCATGAAATATCACTGTCATTGCTCGCTGATAGGTTGCTCATGCATTCTTCAGCCCAAACGGCATGACACACCAACAATAATTGCCCCAAGGACAAGTAAAGGTTGTTTTATGTTGGTCTTCTTCAGCTATCCTTATCTTATTGTAACCCGAGAATCTGTCCATGAGAGAAAGCATCTCGTGACCTGCTGTCAAGTCCACTATAATGTCAATGTTTGGTAGTGGAAAGTCGTCTTTAGGACATGCCTTATTGAGATCTCTGAAATCATTACACATGCGGATGCGCCCATTAGGTTTAGACACAGGTACAATGTTTGAGACCCAATCTGAATAGTCAATAGGTCGTATAAACTTGGCATCTAATAGCTTTTGTACTTCCACCTTCACCAAGAGAGCTATCTGTGGGTGCATCTTTCTCAATTTCTGCTTGACTGGTTTCACCTTGGGATCAACTGTGAGATAATGAACTACCAGCTTAGGGTCTAGCCCTGGCATATCTGCATAGGTCCATGCAAAATTGATGGTTTGTTGCAAGAAGAAGCTGTTAAGATTTTTGTGCTCTGTGTCAGATAAGGATGCCACTAGGAATGTTGTCTTTGGATTCTGTTCTGTACCCAGGTTGATCTCTGTAGAATCTTCCACTAGGAGAGCTGATTTCTCTTGGTACTTAGATGGTAAGGGAAGGTCAAATCCTCCATCCTCAGGTGCCACAGTTGGGTTTTCACCTTTGGATACGTCCTTTATTTTTACTATTTTATGATCAAGAGGTGCCACAGTGTGGTTTTCACCTAGAGATCTTTCTTTATTTGCACTTTTGCGACTAGAGGATTTGGCATTCTCACCAAAATAAGCCGTCGGCTCTAGTTCCATTACAAAACCTGCCTTGTGATCACCAAGAGGGATACCTTCCTGAAGTCCCATGAACTCAGCTAAAGCCTCGTCATTCTGAAACACATCTATAACGGGGGTCCCTTATTGGTCCCAATCGATAAGCTCAGGGTAGACAAGCGTGACATTCTGGGTGCTGGTGGTGGAAGTTAAGGATACGGAGGATAGTGTAAAAATGGAGGATTCTGTGAATAGATTGGTTATGTGGAGGGAAGAGTCATCGGTGATATCCTCTGTAGACGTCGTATCAGTGGGAAAAGTGTCAGCTACCTCGTCGAGGATATACTTGATGTCCGAGGCGCGTGGTACCTTCTTACCAAATCCTAATCCTTTCTTGTCTAGCTTCTTTGTTACCACAATGGGCTCCATAGTGCCTTGATTCTGTTTCCCAAGGCCACCCTTGCCTTTATAGCCCATGTTTTTCACTATCCTTAAGCCATTGCCATATTGCTTGACTGGTATCGTGACTGGTTCTTTCTCCTTGTAGAGCCAAGAAGAGATGTCCTCAATAGTTTCTTCTTCCAATAACCGTCCATGTTGGAATTGGGTTAGGAATGGTGGGGGAGGCATAGCGGCTTTTTTGGTTACTTTAGCAATGGGTGGTTTACCGTAAGATTTTGGAGATAAAGGCATCCGCCCTACACAACAAGATTCAAAGATATCATAAGTGCCAAAGCCTATATCTCAGACGCGTGCTGTGATTTTGGGGAGGGGTGTAGGCTCACTTGTAGAGGCTTGCGTGAGAGTTTTAGGGTCAACATAGAGAGGGGATTCAAGGGCTTTGTCATTTTTAGGCACTTGGTTGCAATTCTTATAGCTTCCTTGCAAGACACGGCAAAATTCAAAAGGATTAGGATCTCCTGGGATGGTGATCTCTGTACCATTGTATGGGAACTTTAGGGACTGATGGTACGTGGAGGGAACAGCTTTCATTGCATGGATCCATGGGCAGCCAAGAATAATGTTGTAAGGCAGCTCAATATCAAGAACTTGACACCTGGTTTCAAGCATAACGGGGCCCAACTGTATAGGCAAGTGAATAACACCTTCTGAACGGTGTTCTGCATCATCATACCCCTTGATTGTAATACTATGATTAGTGTTGACGTGATCCTCAGAGTATCCCAATTGCTTTAGTAACTTTAAAGAACATATGTTGAGACCAGCACCACCATCTATGAGGATGTCTTTGATTTTGAGCTTATGGATGAGAACTTCAATATGGAGGGCATCGTTGTGACAAGGATCATGGGAGGGGAGGTCTTTCTTAGAGAAGACCACGTTGTTAGGCAAAGCAATATTACCCACTATAGCTTGGAAATCTGCGACTGCTATGTTGTTAGGAATGGAAGACTCTTGGAGGGCCTTTTCTAGCACCACTCTATGTGTAGGTGATGACCGTAGAAGGTCCAGAATAGAGATCTGTGCTGGTGTTCTCCCTAGATGTTCGACAAGATTATAATCAGATTGAACCGGAAGTCTAGGTGTAGGTGCACGGATGGTGACATGACCTCGCCGAGTAGTAACAGCACAATTTGTAGATTTGCCTTTGATGGTGAGGGTAGATACTCGACTCTCTTCAAAACAACCTACAATGGAATCGAAAGACGTGGACGCGTGATTGATACCTTTACCTCTATCCTGAGGAGGAGGTGGACTGTGATGAGGGAATGGTTCCTTGTACATATCGAGATCCTTGTTCGTGTGTTGCGCTGGTGATTCATCCTCAAAAGTGATTTGATTACCGTCGATGAGGTTTTGGATGAGGTGCTTAAGCTTCATGCAAGACGCAGTTTGATGACCTTTGCTCCTATGGAACTCACAATATTCATTGTGTCTATAACGTGTCATTTTGTAGACAGGTTCTCCATATGGGGGAGCATCAGGTAAGGTGATGAGCCCTTTCTGTAAGGCTTGCTGTAAGACCGATTCGATGGGCACTCCCAAGGGAGTGAATTGACGTCGCGGAGGGTAATCTTGTTGGGGCCGCTCTTGTTGTCGTTGCTGTTGGTTTGGATAAGGCTGCCTTTGTTGCTGCTATTGTTGAGGTGGAGCTTGACTTGGTTTGGAGAGCTGTAGTGGTGTTTGCAACGTTTGGACATGCTTAGTATCGACCACCCCATCATTGACCACGTTTTTGTTCTTGTTCCAATAGTTGGGTTTATCGTTCGATTGTTGCTGAGAAGTGCTATCTTTCGTTTCCTTAAAGATTTTGACCACACCCTTAGCAATGAGGGCCTTCTCAATATTGATCCCCTTGTATGTGATTTCATCGAAGGTTGTAGCACTAAGAATTTGCAAATGAAAACCTAACTCTTGGTTGAGGTTCTGCACAAATATGCTGACAAGCCGTTTCTCCGGAATCTTGAAAGGGAATTTGCTAGCCATTTGCCTCCATCGTTGAAGGAAAGAAATGAAAGTTTCACCATTTTTCTGTTTATTGTTGCATAGATCAATCATGGAAATCTCATGCTCTGCGTTGTAAGAAAAATGGGTGGCAAACTTCTCTGCTAGCTCGTTGAAAGACTTGATACCCATAGGTAAGTGTGAGAACCATTCTATTGCTTGACCTCCAAGACTGCGAGGAAAGAGATGCATAAGATATGTGTCGTTATGAGAGACCTCGAAACAAGCAAGATAGAATTCCCTAAGATGGTCTTTTGGGTCACCTTTTCCTTTGTATTTATCGAACTTGGGAATAGTGAAATTTTGAGGAAAAGGGATCATTGGTAATGAACGATCAAAAGGATAAGGACACACTTCCTCTAAAGAGAAGGTCTTTTTGGTGTGGCCAAACATAAGATCAGATAGCTACTGTTGAACTTCTGCGATCTTTAGCTCCATAGTCGTGGGAGGGGTTGGTAACATCTCCTGTTGTCCAAAAAGTGGTTGGTGTTGCCCATATGGAAGATTATAATGTGAGCCATGCGCATTGGTATTATAAGGGTCGTAAGATTGATTGGGATCATATGGGTTGTACGATTGGTTCAGATTGGGTTGGAATTGGAGGCCTTGATTAGGCAGAGGTGGAGGTGGCGCTAGGTAAGAATGTTGGCTTTGCGATGGTTGAAGAAAAGTATTGGGGGAAGGAAAGCTAAAGTGCGTTTGATTAGGTTGTGATGGTGGCACATAGCTTTGGGAAACCTGATGTTGGGAATGTTGAGAGTGGCTAGGCAATGTATGAAAGAAGTTGAGCGAGGATGAACGTTGTGGAGGAGGAACATAGTTAGAGGTGATTTGCGACGGTTGGGGTTGATTGAAGATGAGATTAGAAGAGTGTTGTGGTGGAGGAACATAGGTAGAAGTGATTTGCGACAGTTGGGGTTGCTTGAGGATGAGAGTAGAAGAATGTTGTGGTTGGGGCTGCATGACTCTAATTGGTTGAGAGACATGCAGGTGTGATGATATAGGAGGTGGCATTTGTTGAGACCCTTGTTGCATGGCTACATAAGTGTTCCTTGGATTGTAATTGGGTGGGAAACCTACGCGTGATGGGGTAACCAAGATTCCACTTGCAGTTGGGGTGGACACTTTAGGAGGTGGTTGCACATTTGATCGAGCTAAGGTGGCTTGCTTAGCTAACTCTACTTGACGTTGGAGAGTTTCTTGTTGGTTTTGATAGATCTCCATAGCAGTCAAAAGTGGTGATATAGGCCTCTCCTCTGTTGGATTTTGGAAAAGGGGATTCCTATACTGCGAGCCTTGAGTAGGTAAGGGCGTAGTCACTGTGGACATGGTTTGCACCGCTTGTATGGTTTCTTGGGTGTTGGTGCTCTCTTTGAGAGTGGACACATCAAAATCTTGAGGTAACTTGGCACCTTGCTTTGCAAGCAAGCGAAAGAAATGATCCTGGTTCTCACTAAGGATTTTATCAAAGGCAGCTATAGCTCTAGGATCTTGTATAAATTCATCAAGATCTTGCCCATCTTCTTGAGAGGATTGACCTATTTTAAAGTGTCGCTCTTCTTGAGATGGGGTTTGATCTACGATATAACCTTGTGGGACAAAATCCTGAGGCAAGCCTGTGGTATACTGAGGCGCATTTATCAAAGGGGTTCTATCCTCATGAGGATTGCTTGGTTCATCTATGTGCGGCATGTTTGGAGAGATGTTTGGTTTTGCCGCAGGTGTACTAGGAGTCACCTTGGGAGTAATGTTGAGACGACCTGATTGTGGTGTGCGAGGGGGTGACTTGTGCTTCTTAGGGACAACTTGCCTAGATTCCATGGTTTGCTGTAGCCTAGTGGTGACCATGGGATATACCTGGACACAATGTAATGCTGGGAATCTGTGTGATGCTTTGAAGAAACGGACAAACTCTGATGCACAAAGTACTGGACCAAAAGCGCTATACTGTTTGACCAGAGGCGCAGGACTGTGCTACCAAAAGCGTGCTACTGTGGGTCGGAGGCGATGGACTAAGCTACCAATAGCGAGTTACTGCTATACCAAAGGCAGGCTACAATGACCAAAAGCAAGCTAGTGTTATACCAAGGGCGCTGAAGTAGAGTATTGCCAGAGGTGGGTTACTGCTGACCAAAGGCGATCTACTGTATTACCAAAGGCAAGCTGTTGTAATACCAGGGGCGCTGAAGTAGTGTCTGATGTTTTTCAAAGTCAAGATTTTTCTGTTTCTGAGTGGATTGGTTTGGCAAGAGAAAACACAGCAAACAAGTGGTCAAAAAAGGCACAAGGACTGACACAACAGATAGTGTATGTTCAAGGCTCCAAACAAGCCCAATGTTTCCATAGGTCTAATACAGTTGCAATCAATAACAAGCACTTTTATCCCTAGAGACAAGGTTTCATTGCAGTAGATCAGCTCACAGCTTAATACTCCCTCAATAAAAATATCATTCCATAAAGGTGTCAGATATTTAGTATCTTTGCGAGAGACGATAGGTAGGGATATCTCACCCTCCCCTTGGAAAGCTCAAGTAGGTCACAAGAGCTTTATGTCCAAGGGAATACTATCTCTTCTCAAGGGAGCCAATGGTGAGTATCTTAAGGGTTTAAATCGATTTCCCTTGCACTGATGATTACCGCAATGTTTGGAGGTAGGTCAGGTAGTCTCTATCTAAATTGGTTCTTAGTGACTTTGAGGGACCAACGCCTTACGAGTAATGCGACAAGCTACTAAAAGCTTTAACCAATCCTACTAAGAGTTTCAAACACTTCGCTCAATGTGAAAATCATTTCCACAAAGAGCTAGTACACCTCTTTTCAGTTTGGCACCACAAGGTAAGGCTGACGTCGGTTAGGACTTGGCTTTCGCCTCATCCCTCTTATATAGCGGTTCAAAGGAAAACTCCGCTTAGGGTCATCCCTTTTGGATGAAGCGCAATCCAAAAGTAGGCCCTTCTAAAGGAAGTACAAAAAAGTAAAAGCAAGCACATCAAACAAAGGTTCAATTGTCCCGTTATAAGAAAAATAAGGTGCAACTAAGCTATGCACACACACGATTGTAGTTGTAAATTGTCCCTTATGAAATGAAGTGTTTGGCATTCATGTCCATTGTCCTTTAGAAAATTGAGGTGTTTGTCCATACATGTCCATTGTCCCTTAAGAAAAGCAGTATATTCCTAAGACTTAGATTGCAAGCTAAAGATTTGTTCAATTATCCTTTTAAGCATGCAATGTGTTTCTAAGACTTAGTGAGATAAATCAAAAGAGGTCTTCAATGCTCGTCCTGCATGAACATATTAGGAAAACTCCTTTTGGCTCTGTGTGAGTAATAAGAAGCTGCAACAAGTGAGTTAGTTCCACCAAAAATTCACAAGTTAGCAAAAAACAAATCACTTTTAACCAACAGCGCTGCACGATTTTACCAGAAGCGACGTACTGTATTCTGAGAGTGCTGTATTGCAGACCAGAAGCGCTGTATAATATTACCAGAGGCGCAGCAAAATAACCGGAGGCGCTTCACTGTGTTTTCAAAGTGCTGTGATGCAGACCAGAAGCGCACTATAATAATACCTGACGCGCTGAATAATAACCGTAAGCGTGAAACTGTGTTACCAAAAGCGTGAGACGATATAACCAGAAGCGCCGCGCTGTCTCAGATCACAAAGAGGGGAACTTTTTTCAAAATAGCAGATCTAAAGTAACATTTCATGATTGATTGACTGTTCTGAGGAGTGGTAACTGAGAGATCTGTGTTCTGCAATCTTTAAAGAACTCAAAAAGCTGTAACAACACCAAGGATTAACACAAAAAGTTGAAGGTACTCCTAAATAAATCATCTTAGGATGTCCAACAAGAAAAACAGGTTTGTCTGACAAATACAACAGCTTGTCATACAAAGCAATAAGATAGATGGTGTAAAAAATCTTGTAAAACAGTGAACAAAGTCAGAACCCTAATCAAGCCAAAAGCGCTGTATAATACAGCCGAAAGCGCCATTCTATCAGGCCAAAAAGCGCTGCTCTGCACTGCCGAAAGCGCCGTAGAACCTCCAAAAGCACCTAACTGTGCCTCCAGAAGCGCTCAAAAGTCCTGCCAGAAGAGCTGTGTGGTGTCGTTTGCGCTGTGCCGTACTGTAACTTCAAAAAAAACAAATTTCTCAAAGAAACAAAGGAATTAGTGGGTCCCACCGGGCGTGCCAGAATGTGTAGAGGAAAAATTGATTAAATCTAAACTAAATAAAACCAAAGAACCCAATAACATAAAGGAAATGAATCTAAATAAAAGCCATGACAAATAATCAATGAAATAAAGACTTTTACCGAAATCTGTATTGTTTCCTTTGGATTGAATGTGGATTGCTCAATGTAGTTGCAAAGCCATGGCTGCAACAAGCAAGTTTGTGCTCAAGAGATCAATGTCAAAAGATCGTTATAGTGCTCAATCGACGCGTTGTGTATGCTTGAAGCTCTGTTAAGTATGCCTGAGAATACCATCGAAGAGAGAGGTAATGAAGGAGATGAGGGGGGGTTTATATAGATTTCAAGGAAGATCGATCAATGGTCCAGATAATTCAGAAGAATCAACGGAGGAGATAAGTTAAGGAATCTGCAACGAATGAGAAGAAGACATGTGTCTTGCTTGCTGTTGCATGAGAGGTGCTATCAAGAATAGAAGAATAAGTTAACTGAAGAGATAAATCAATTAAAAGAATAAAGCAATCAGTTAAGTGATTTAAAACAAGAAGAAGGGATTTGCATGAGAAAAGAAGATATTTTGCTTTATTAAATATAGAAATATTTAATTGATGAGCAAGAAAGCTTGAGTTTTTTTTAGAGATAACTCAAATTAGAAGAAAAAGCAATTTAAATAAATGATTGATTTATTTAAATTTAGAGAAGATATTTTGGAAGAAGTAATTAAATAATTGGAATTATTTAATTTAGAAGATTTGAAAGCAAATTAAATAAATAAATTTATTTAATTGTTGTGCATGATTTTGGAAGAATAATTTTGATTTAATTAAATAATGTAAATTATTTAATTTTGGAAGAATAAAGAGGAATTTGATTTAATTAATTAAATAATTGGGTTTATTTAATTAATGTCGATTTGAAATTTGGAAAGAAGATAATGATAATAAAAAAATTATTTAATTGTGGAAGAATATAGAGGAATTTAATTTAATTAATTAAATAATTGGGTTTATTTAATTAATGTCGAAAGTATGTGATTTAGAAGAAATTGATGAAATTAATTAAATAATTAGATTATTTAATTAACGTTTGCAATGCAAGTGATTAGACAGATAACGGAATGCAAGTGATTCGAAGACTTGGTCATTTTAGGGTGTCTACAGAATGTCAGAGAATCAGTGAATCATCAAAGATGCATTCATTTCAAAGCTCAAATGCAAGTACATGGACTATTTGGACACGAGAATTAGCTTGTTTTTGTCAGAGTTGTATTAAATGTAATTGGAACAATTGTGAGTGAAGTGAGTGGGTAGATGCATGGATTCCACAATATTTAGTCCCTTTATATGAAGGTCAATCATCTTCCGTCAATGACATGGAGAGCTCATTTGACTATGAACATCTTTCAGACCTTGTACAACCAGGTCATGTTTATGCAGTTGTTGCACCGCATGGAAATGAAGAGAGGTCAGACTATTGGTTGGCACGATGTGTACAAGGAAAACAAAAGCTAACACAACCTATGACAGATGATGATGGGTTCACATATCCTACATGATCAGTTGTTATTGTTGGGACTTGGTTACAAACATATATGGTTAAAAAGAATGGCATCCCGGCCTTTGAAGACTTTGAGAAGCATAAAACCATATTGATGTATTCTCACCTAGTTGTAGCAACAAATGTCAAGTTACTAAAGCATCGTGGAAGACCAAAATCAAAAGAACTATGGACAATTAGTAATGCTGATCATGAAGCAATATTGGATACTTTGAAGGTAAGAGATGACCCCTTAGGTACACTTGACTAGCATTTAAACTTCTAGATGGACAGGTATGACATTTTTTATCTTAACTTGTTCTTGTTTTTTCTATTTTTTAGAATTGTTTTATTAAAAATCTTGTTACTTTAATAACTATAATGCATGCTTTTGACTATACAGGATAGCGAATAAAGTTATTTTAGATGGCATCGTAGATTATTTTGCATGGCATCGTAAATTATTTTGTATGGCATCATAGGTTATTTTGACTATACTCGATGTATGATTTTTAGTTCTCATTTGTATTTCTTAATACTACACATTTGTACCTTTTTCTACATAAGGCATTCCATGAGGTGACATGTATTTGATGTCTTTTGCCAAATAGTTCATGTGCCTTGTCTATGCTTTCACATATTACATACATGTGTCACATGGCAATTGCAACTATAACATTTGACAAAATTCTCATTTCTTTGAGGTATTCCACCAAACAGTTCATGTGCCTTGCCTATGCTTCCTTACTTTGCATTCTTATAAAAGTCCTATAACAGTCATAATTAATCTTCATACTAATCTTGATAGTAATCTTGCCATCATTGTATTCCATGAGATGATAGTCCTATAATAGTCCTATACATGTCTACTAGGATAGTTTTAACTACAACAGTCCTACAACAGTCCTAAAATAGTACTAGAACAGTCCTCTAATAAGCGCAGCATTTAATGTACATATTTATGATATTCATGTTTACTTTTAAATATGCTTGTTCATGCTTCTCACAGGACGTCACCTCCCCTACCCATCCAGCTCTATAGAAGAAGAGAGAACAAATGATCAAAAGGGATCACCAATTGGTGGTAAGTGATTGATTACTTATGTCATGTTATATATTTTGAATATTAAATTCTATATTAATGTGCACGTTGTTTGATTGTATTAATAGGTGGAAATTCAAAAATCTCTATCGAGGAGGTCTAGTCGATGAGCGATGGAAGATGAGTCATTGACTGGTTCACCATCTTCATGGCCTAGCAAGAGCCATAGATTATTTGATAGCAATCCATAGGAGATTTGATTTTGGGACATTTTGTTACATATGTGTATTTGGCTTTGTAAACATACTTTTATATGTTATCGATGTATATCATTGTATATACCCATATGGTTTTATTTGTACATGCCTATATGGCTTGATATATACACTATACATTATTTTCATGACATTATGTGCATATATGTCTATATAAGATCCTAATTTGGCACAAGTAGGGAGAATGCTTGCATAGGTTATGGAATTTGGTTTTAAACGTTCCAATTGTATTTGCTTCAAAGTTTCTAAAGCCTTTTTAAAAAATCCATTTTGTGCATATCTTGCAATCATTGCATTCCATGAGGTAGCATCTCTTTGAGGTGTCATGCCAAACTATTCGCATGCCTTGTCTATGCTTCCACACTTTGGATTTACACCCACCAATTGCATTTTCTGAACATTTCCTTTCAATCTTTATCAAAAATTCTGTTTTGTGCACATATTGCAATCATTGCATTCCTTCATTTACAACACATGATTAAATAAGAAGATGCATATTTACAACACTTAAGACCTTCATGAAATGATACATTGGTTTCTTGATATTCAATCATGCATTGGAGATCTTCAAAGTGTTAAATATGTTTGAAGTGATGAAGAAACTTGTTATTTTGATGTATTTCAACTCTAAACTTCTGCCTAGAAATGAAGGCGCTAATCCTTTATCAAACTAATCTAAAAGTGCGCCTTGGTACTTAGGGCACTAGATTATGATTGATCAACCTAAAATGTGCGCCTAAGGCTAGATAGTGAATAGGAAGGATAAAATGCATCATCAAAGGAGTTTATAGTTATTGAAGGCATCAAATGATGACTTGGGCGCACATCTACCTCTCTACACCATATGTGACTAGTGCCAATTATTGAATAAACAACCTAGAATGAGTGCCTTAATATTTGAGGTGCTAGTTCATGTTTCGAGAACACCAAAAGTACGCCCTGATGTTGAGGCGCTAGCTCTTGCTCAAGCAACCTTGAAAGTGCGCTTTCACAAGGAGGTTAAAATGTATTATCAAAGGATTAAGTTGAATCAAGGAATCATCATTGAAGACAAGTAAAACATGACTGTGAATGAGGCACACTTTTCATCATCTTAACCTCACAATTGCGCCTTCCATTGGAAGCTCATATTGTGCCTAAAGGAATAGTACTGAGATATCATCCATGTCAATGATTGAGAATGTGTCAACTGGAACAATATTTTTTATTCTGCTCATCGTGGGGTCAAACGGACTGCACCAACGCGTCGGGGTGGGGGGGTAAATGCTAGGGGAGGTCTCGTTTCATGCGCCAAGCATCCCAGTCATTCCAGGCAAGAGGCTACCGGCAAAGTCCCTTAAGATCCCTAAGACCAAAAAACTGCCAAACTTTGACCGGGTAGTTTTCAGAATTCATGAAAGTTGGGAATGTTCTGTTTGGACCTACAAGTGCACGTGACATCCTTCCACAATAAACTCTCTTGTTTTTGGTCAACTCCATTCTGTTTGACCGTGTTGAAATCAAACGCATTGGTGCAAAATGCTTCAATTTGATGCAGTGGAAAGGTGTTAGGTGTGACATTTTTCATTCCATAGCTCGTGCGGTCGAACGGACTGCGCCAACGTGTCAAGGTGGGGGGTAAATGCTAGGGGAGGTCTCGTTTCATTCGCCAAGCGTCCCAGTCATTCCGGGCAAGAGGCTACCGGCAAAGTCCCTTAAGATCCCTGAGACCAAAAAACTGCCAAACTTTGATTGGGTAATTCTCAAAATTTGTGAAAGTTGGGAATGTTCTGTTTGGACCTACAGGTGTACGTGGCATCCTTCCACAATAACCTCTCTCATTTTTGGTCAACTCCATTCTGTTTGACCCTGCTGAAATCAAACGCATTGGCGCAAAATGCTTCAATTTGATGCAGTGGAAAGGTGCTAGGTGCGACATTTTTCATTCCAAGCTCGTGCGGTCGAACGGACTGCGCCAACACGTCAGGGTGGGCGGGTAAATGCTAGTGGAGGTCTCATTTCATGCGCCAAGCATCCCAGTCATTCCGGGCAAGAGGCTACCGGCAAAGTCCCTTAAGATCCCTGAGACCAAAAAATGCCAAACTTTGACCGGGTAGTTCTCAGAATTCATGATAGTTGGGAATGCTCTGTTTGGACCTACAGGTGTATGTGGCATCCTTCCACAATAACCTCTCTCATTTTTGGTCAACTCCATTCCGTTTGACCGTGCCGAAATCAAACGCATTGGCGCAAAATGCTTCAATTTGATGCAGTGGAAAGGTGCTAGGTGCGACATTTTTCATTCCATAGCTCGAACGGACTACACCAATGCGTCAGGGTGGGGAGGTAAATGCTAGGGGAGGTCTCGTTTCGTGTGCCAAGCGTCCCAGTCATTCCGGGCAAGAGGCTACCAGCAAAGTCCCTTAAGATCCCTGAGACCAAAAAACTGCCAAACTTTGACCAGGCAGTTCTCAGAATTCGTGAAAGTTGGGAATGTTCTGTTTGGACCTACAGGTGCACATGACATCCTTCCACAATAACCTCTCTCGTTTTTGGTCAACTCCATTCCATTTGACCGTGTTGAAATCAAACGCATTGGCGCAAAATGCTTCAATTTGATGCAGTGGAAAGGTGCTAGGTGCGACATTTTTCATTCCATAGCTCGTGCGGTCGAACGGACTGTGCCAACATGTCAGGGTGGGCGGGTAAATGCTAATGGAGGTCTCGTTTCGTGTGCCAAGCGTCCCAGTCATTCCGAGCTGTAAGCTACCGGCAAAGTCAAAAGTTGCTAGGATTGAAATTTTGCATTCCACAAGTCCTGGGGCCGAACGGTTTGCACCAACACGTCGGGGTGGGCAAGTAAATGCTAGGGGAGGTCTCATTTTGTGTGCAAAGCATCCCAGTCATTCTAAGTTGTAATCTACTGGCAAAGTCAAAAGTTGCTAGGATTGAAATTTTGCATTCCACAGGTCCTGGGGCCGAACGGTTTGCGCCAACACATCGGGGTGGGCGGGTAAATGCTAGTGGAGGTCTTGTTTCGTGCACCAAGCGTCCCAGTCGTTCCGAGCTGTAAGCTACCAGTAAAGTCAAAAGTTGCTAGGATTGAAATTTTGCATTCCACAGGTCCTGGGGCCGAACGGTTTGCACCAACAGGTCGGGGTGGGCGAGTAAATGCTAGGGGAGGTCTTGTTTTGTGTGCAAAGCATCCTAGTCCTTCTGGGACGCTTGGCGCACGAAACAAGACCTCCCCTAGCATTTACCCGCCCACCCCGACGCATTGGCGCAGTCCATTTGACCCCATGAGCTATGGAATGATAAATGTCGCACCTAGCACCTTTTCACTGCATCAAATTGAAGCATTTTGCACCAATGCGTTTGATTTCAACACGGTCAAACAGAATGGAGTTGACCAAAAACGAGAGAGGTTATTGTGGAAGGATGTCACATGCACCTGTAGGTCCAAACAAAACATTCCCAACTTTCACAAATTTCAAGAACTGCCCGGTCAAAGTTTGGCAATTTTTTGGTCTCAAGGATCTTAAGGGACTTTGCCGGTAGCCTCTTGCCCGGAATGACTAGGACGCTTGACACACGAAACGAGACCTCCCCTAGCATTTACCCCCCACCCTGACGTATTGGCGCAGTCCGTTCGATCACACGAGCTATGGAATGAAAAATGTCGCACCTAGTACCTTTCCACTGCATCAAATTGAAGCATTTTGCGCCAATGCGTTTGATTTCAGCACGGTCAAACGGAATGGAGTTGACCAAAAATGAGAGAGGTTATTGTGGAAGGATGCCACATGCACCTGTAGGTCCAAACAAAGCATTCCCAACTATCACAAATTTTGAGAACTACCCGGTCAAAGTTTGGCATTTTTTGGTCTCAGGGATCTTAAGGGACTTTGCCGGTAGCCTCTTGCCCGAAATGACTGGGATGCTTGGCGCAAGAAACGAGACCTCCACTAGCATTTACCCGCCCACCCCGACGCGTTGGTGTAGTCCGTTCGACCGCACGAGCTATGGAATGAAAAATGTCGCACCTAGCACCTTTCCACTGCATCAAATTGAAGCATTTTGCGCCAATGCATTTGATTTCAACACGGTCAAATGGAATGGAGTCGACCAAAACAAGAGAGGTTATTGTGGAAGGATGTCACGTGCACCTGTAGGTCCAAACGGAACATTCCCAACTTTCACAAATTCCGAGAACTGCCCGGTCAAAGTTTGGCAGTTTTTTGGTCTCAGGGATCTTAAGGGACTTTGCCGGTAGCCTCTTGCCCGGAATGACTGGGACGCTTGGCGCATGAAACGAGACCTCCATTAGCATTTACCCACCCACCCGATGCGTTGGCGCAGTCTGTTCGACCGCACGAGCTATGGAATGAAAAATGTCGCACCTAGCACCTTTCCACTGCATTAAATTGAAGCATTTTGCGCCAATACGTTTGATTTCAACACAGTCAAACGGAATGGAGGTGACCAAAAAATGAGAGAGGTTATTGTGGAAGGATGTCATGTGCACCTGTAGGTCCAAACAGAACATTCCCAACTTTCACGAATTTTGAGAACTGCCCGGTCAAAGTTTGGCAGTTTTTTGGTCTCAGGGATCTTAAGGGACTTTGCCAGTAGCCTCTTGCCCGGAATAACTGGGACACTTGGCGCATGAAACGAGACCTCCACTAGCATTTACCCACCCACCCCGACGCATTGGCGCAGTCCGTTTGACCGCACGAGCTATGGAATGAAAAATGTGACACCTAGCACCTTTCCACTGCATCAAATTGAAGCATTTTGTGCCAATGCGTTTGATTTCGGCAGGGTCAAACGGAATGGAGTTGACCAAAAATGAGAGAGGTTATTGTGGAAGGATGCCACATGCACCTGTAGGTCCAAACAAAACATTCCCAACTTTCACGAATTATGAGAACTACCCGGTCAAAGTTTGGCATTTTTTGGTCTCAGGGATCTTAAGGGACTTTGCCGGTAGCCTCTTGCCCGGAATGACTGGGACGCTTGGCGCATGAAACGAGACCTCCCCTAGTATTTATCCCCCCACCCCGACGCGTTGGCGCAGTCCGTTCGACCGCACGAGCTATGGAATGAAAAATGTCGCACCTAGCACCTTTCCACTGCATCAAATTGAAGCATTTTGTGCCAATGCGTTTGATTTCAACACGGTCAAACGGAATGGAGTTGACCAAAAATGAGAGAGGTTATTGTGGAATGATGTCACGTGCACCTATAGGTCCAAACAGAACATTCCCAACTTTCACAAATTTCGAGAACTGCCCGATCAATGTTTGGCAGTTTTTTGGTCTCAGGGATCTTAAGGGACTTTACCGGTAGCCTCTTGCCCGGAATGACTGGGACGCTTGGCGCACAAAACGAGACCTCCACTAGCATTTACCCACCCACCCCGACGCGTTGGCGTAGTCCGTTCGACCGCACGAGCTATGGATTGAAAAATGTCGCACCTAGCACCTTTCCACTGCATCAAATTGAAGCATTTTGTGCCAATGCGTTTGATTTCAGCAGGGTCAAACGGAATGGAGTTGACCAAAATGAGAGAGGTTATTGTGGAAGGATGCCACGTGCACCTGTAGGTCCAAACAAAACATTCCCAACTTTCACGAATTCTGAGAACTGCCCGGTCAAAGTTTGGCAGTTTTTTGGTCTCAGGGATCTTAAGGGACTTTGTCGGTAGCCTCTTGCCCGAAATGACTGGGATGCTTGGCGCATGAAACGAGACCTCCAATAGCATTTACCCCCCCACCTCGATGCGTTGGCACAGTCCGTTCGACCCCACGATGAGTAGAACAAAAAATATGGCACTGGCAATGTTTTTTCTCTTAGGATCTTAAGTGACTTTGCTCTTACAGAACAATGTATCAGCAAAGACCCTAGTTTTCATAAGAGGAGACATGTGATTTTAAGAGTTTTTTGGGAATGTGACTTTAGCCTTCCACTCCTTATCTAATGACGAGTTTATTCTCAGAGTTTGATGGCTTTTATGAGCATATACACGATGTTGTTTTAGGATAGTCATACTCTGATGTGTAAATAATAGTAAATAGAGAGCTTCTCGGCCATAAATGGGATTTGCATATACACACACACCCAACTAAAATAGTATCCTTATTGGCCTTATTGGCACCTCCCCCCAAGATGTAAGTTTTTTATGTTTGTAATGTGCCCCCAGTGTCCTTGACATAGAGTTTCTTGACATTAATTTCATTCAAACATGTCTTCAATTCATCTTCAAAATGTTTTCAATACATCTCCAATGCCTTTTCCACGAAGGTTTATGCATATTTATACATGATTTGAGGGAAACCAATAGTCTCCAACTGACTCTTGAGTACTTGACTATTCATCTTCCATACTTTTGCATTTTTTTTACATTTTTCATATGACAACTTTGACATATTTACAAAATTTGACAAGATGAAGACTAAATACATGATGAAATGGTTTATCATGACCTTATTTGATTAGGGCATATATAAGAAATTTTTTCATATTGATTCTATTGATCTAAAACCATTCTCTTGATCTAAAACCATTCTCAATGCTAAACATATCATCAATAGACTAAAGAACTATCATCATAATGTATGGCATCATCGGAAGTATCATGACTTGCACATAAGGAATTTAAATTATATTGTATATCAAGGTGTATATACATTATAATCTAGTCCATAATGGTAGACATATACAAAACTTTGGCAAATATGCCAACTCAAAATATTTTTTACAAAATGTGGCATATGCCATGTCTCAAAATCTATATACAATCTACATGCCAAATAGCTACATCAAATACTACAAGTCCACTTGACCCTCAATCTGTGATGGATCCACAATCTGTGATGGATCCACAATCTGTGATGGATCCTGAAAAAGTGTCCTCTTTGTACCAAAATGTCTAGTAATTGATGGAGGTGAAGTTTTCTGCATTGACAAGTCAAAACACAAGTTAAAGTTAGTAAATAGATTCTTATCTACTACAATTAAGAACTTTCATTTATTAACATACATCTAAATCACTACAATCAACTATAAGACCGCTAGATAAACTATCAATTATTTAGAAAAATTCAATTCAATTACCTCGACTCTATGTTGTTGTTCGGACAATCGTTCTGCAAATGATTTTCTCTTAAGACGATCAAGTGTCCTAGTGAAGCATGATGGCAAAGGTGGCACATCACTCACATTCTCAACATACTACATAAAAGCAAAGTAACACTGAAATAAATTAATATATAATTATTAAACAAAATAGGAAATGCATACATTTAAAATAGGAAATGCACTACACAAAAACTTATCCACTAGAAAACAAGCACATACCACCATCGAGGCCTCCTGCATCAATTAAAAAGGACAAGAATGTAAGACTCTAAATGACTATAATCAAATATTTAAGTTTTCTAAATTATCAATTAAAGTACAATTCAATCAAATTACCTCCACCCTTTGTTGGCGTTGAGAAAGCCGTTCTGCAAATGATAGTCCCTTGGGTCGATCAGGAGTTCGAGAAAAGACTATTGGCAAAGATGCCACATCATTCACATTTTTGATTGGCTATAAAATAAAATTAACATCAAGATATAAATTAATATATAATTACTCACAGAAATAAATGCATAAAAAAAAGTTAATGTGTACAACAAATTATACCGGCAAGTCCAAGCCAAATTGGATGGCAGACAAAGTTGCATGATGAACTTCTATCAATCCTCCTCTGTTATCAACTGTTATCCCACTTAGATACATTAGAACTAATAAAGTTGTTTATATATTCAAATGGAATAGACCATAAAATTTAACTTTAAATTTTACCTGCACAAAAGATTGCTCATGCATTTCTCCTTCTCTAATGTTTACTGATCCGGTAGCTTCTACTCTTGTCCTTGACCCCTCAGCTTGAGTTCTGGACCCCATTGCCTCATCTCGTGAATGGAGATCATAGTCTGATGTGTTCAACGGTGGCTCACTACTCTCCATAATAGGACCCAAGCATAAATGAATGCAAGAAATGTAATGATGGGGCACACATATATGTCTGGACGACGACGGTCTAGTGGTACCAGGTGATCTAATATCATCACCTTCATCATGTGCTTGTGCAAACTGAGATGTCTGAATAATCAAATGCTCAGTCAAAGAGTGTATGGCACTAAGGCCCTGTTGTGTTGCACTTGCAACAACGTCTGGGTGCTGCATTGGGGGTGGAGAAGGGATAGCAGGAGGGGGAATATAGGGACCTTGTACTTGTCTAATTGCCCCAGGTCTATCTTGAGGCATTCCTCTGCCCACTCCTTGAAACTCTCTAAAATCAAAATAGTTAACATGTTGACCCATGATGAACTCTGCATAGAGTTTACCAAGGAAATACAAAGGCACATCTAAATTGTTGTTGGGTGGTTTATCAAAAACCATCCACCAACGATCCCAAAAGTTTTGACTAATGCCCTCATGAATACACCATTTGATTGAAAATTTTGGCTTACGGACATCAACATGTAATCCGGTTTTAGGATTGACAAAGTGTTGGGCCAACATAGTTTTTGTAATCTCTAAATCTTTGACTTCCTCATTTGACAAACCGTCAGCATATTCGGCCTTCTTGGCTTCTTGCCATTGCCGAAATGATTCATGTTGGGTGGACAAGGTTTGAATATGATTAATGATTCCCTCTAAATTTGATGTCATTATAGACAATCGAGGGTGGCGGCGATACATTTCTATGATCCTGCTTATATGATCAATATTTCTTTGAATATTTTCTTCTACTGTTGGAGGGGGAGGGTTTGGTGGTGGAGGGTTTGGGTTTTCATTTTGTGCATCCATTTTACCTAATTAAATTATAAAACATACCCACTTAGCATAAAAACCAAAAAAAATGCTTGAAAATACAAAACAAACCAAAAAAATGCATGAAATCTTACCTCTTTGGATCGAATATCCGTTCCTCAGCTCTGATATCCATTTTTTTGAAGATGAGACTGCGTTTTTGCAAGCTGCGGGTTTGCAAAAATGCAGTCTTTTTTGCTTTTTATGATTTCCAAAACGGATATCCGTTTTCCTTTTCCTTATTGTATTTCATTTTTTTTATTTTATTATTTTAGCATTGCATACATTTTAAGTATTTAGGCATTTTAGCTATAAAATACAAGCAAATTTATAAAGGATTATGATGATATTTAGGCATTTTAGCTATAAAATACTATCAAAATTTATATAGGAGATAGCTAAAATGCCTAAATATCATTCAGTGTAGTCAACTTCTAGCCTTGAAACTATTGAGTAAGAAGAATGTTGTAATGGAAGAAAAATTGAACTATGTAGGACAAAAACAAGCTAGGAATTTCCCTTACAATCAGTATCCAAACCAGCCTTCTTACAAGGGTCATTCTAATTGGGGAAATAATCAATGGAATCCAACTTGGCATGGACCTCAAAATAATCTTCCTTGGGGACAGCAGGATTGGCCAAGTCAACATTGGCAAAACCAAAATTGGCAAAATCAGCCTTGGGGAAATCAACAGTGGCCACCACAGTTTGGATCACAAAACATGCAACCTCAATGGGGTTCTCAACAGGGATATAATCAACAATACCAGGGACAACCTAGATGTTTCCAACCTCAACAACAAGCTTTACTAGCTGGACCCTCCAACACACAAGGTCAATCACAAAATGAACTAGTTAGCCAAGCACCTTTACCAACTTAGCCTATACCAAACCCATGGAATAAACAGGGAGCAGCTGTTTATATGATAGAGCAAGAAAATCTGGCTAGAATTAATGCTATGTATTCCAATAACCTCCAGCTGCATTCTAGGAAAGCATTCCCAAGACCATCTCCTCCAACTATAGTTGAAGTAACCAATGATGAGGAACCTAAAAATTCATCCACTCAACCTCCAGAGGAGATTACTAACATAAAAGTGCTAAAAGAGTCATCCTTGGACAACTCTGGAGTTGCTCCTAAAAGACAGACTCCGAAGAACATTCCTAAAAATAATTTTGACAAGAGCTCCGGAGATGGAAAAATTAGCACCATACCTAGAACGGCTTAAACAGTATGTTCCCCAGAAAAAGATCTTACAAAAACAAGTCCAAACTAATCTAGAATCAGAACTCTTACAAGAAATCAAGCAACTAAATATTGAAATTCCTTTTCTCCAAGCAATCAGAGATGTATCGGAACTAAATCAGTTCATTAAATAGTATTGTATCAAAATGCAGGGCAGGAAGAAAAACTTTCTCTCTACAATATAGGTGGAAGGAAAAGTAGTAGATCTATTGATGGGAGAAATTCTCCTTCCAAAATATGGAGACCCTGGAAATCCTGTCATAACTATTTTCATCTCAGGGGTAGAAATTTTAAATGTTCTGGTTGATTTGGGAGCAGCAATTAATGTGATGATAGTTCACACAATGGACAAATTAGCTCTATCAGGTATCCAATCCATAACTACAATTCTTCAACTTGCTGACCAGTCAGTAACTACTCCAAAAGGAGTAATCACTGATGTACCAGTTGTGATAGATTCATGGGAATTTCCAGTACATTTCCTGATATTAGAACCTAGAAACTAGAGAAATGCTTATCCACTGATCTTAGGAAGACCATGGCTGGCTATAGCAGCAGCATCTATTGATTGTCGAACTGGGGATATGGTCATTTCTAATGGGATAGATTTGAAGAAAATATCTTTGTATCCTCCAGCTAAACCATCAATGCATTATACAGGAAGAGTACGGGTGGATGAGCCAGAGAACAATGACAACAGTGCCTCAGTAGCATTACAATTTGCAAGAGAAGAAAAAGTTGCTGATTTCCTTTATAATAAGATTTTCTTAAGGTTTGGAGCCCCAAGATCAATAGTTTCAGACATAGTACCTCAGTTTACTTCACAGGTAGTCCAAGCATTCACAGATTTATATCAAGTCAAACATAGAAAATCTTCACCTTACCATCCTCAAGTGAATGGGCTGGTAGAAGTAACTGTGATAGGTGAAAGTCAGGTTTAGCAGATCAGACATAGTCATGAAACCCTAACCCTACCATCATCAAGGAATCTAATCTAAATGAAATCAAAGAACAATGCAATTCAAGCATAACATCACCTAGACCGTGCGATTCCTTGTTTGAGAGATGTGAACTGCTTCTTCAACAATGAACAATTGCAATGCTGAAAGCTGCCATGATGGATGATGAAAAGCTCAAATGAATGCTCAGATGCTCAAGATGCTCAAGATGATAATGTAGGTGCTATATGATTGCTGGATAATGATGATTTAACAAGGTGTTACTAGACATGGACAAAGTTGGGACAATTTTGGGTGTCTACAGTAACTAATAGGGAAATTAAAAATATTCTGACAAGGACAATAGCAATGAACAAAAAAGATTGGGCTAGCAGATTACCTAAAGCAGTTTGGGCTTACAATACCACTTGGAAGTCCACAACAAAGTTCTCACCATATGAATTAGTTTATGGAAAAAGCCTATTTTGTCTATAGAATTTGAACTCCAGACACTTAAAACTGCATTGGATATTGGTCTACCATTGTCTATAGCTCAACAGAATAGAATTCTTCAGCTCAATGAGTTGGATGAAATTCGGACAGAGGCCATTTAGCAAACAGAACTGGTTCAGAATCAGAGGAAGTAATGGCATGACCAACACATCAAAAGGAGGACATTTCAACAAGGTGATTGGGTTCTTCTTTATGATTCTAAATTCAAGGAGTTCAAAGGGAAATTACAAACTCATTTGATGGGTCCTTATCAAGTAAAGGAAAATTTTGAAAATGGAACAGTATTATTGGAACCTATTGATGGAAGCATGGACACATTCCTAATAAATGGTCACCGAATCAGACTCTATAAAAGGCCATCTACTAAAGAAGAATTTCTTAATGATTTGTGTTTTGATATAGGGGAACCTCCTCTATCACAGTGTTGGATTGAAAAAAAAAAGGAAGGTTGAAAACTAGCAAATGGCGGCCTTCTAAAAAAAAAAGAAAAAAAAATAGAGAAAGATGGAAAACCAGTAAATGGCTGTCTTTCTCGACCAAGGGAGTTGAAAACCAGCAAAGGGTGGTTCCCTTCTTTAGGACAGTTGAAAAAATTGAGCTCCGGAGGTGATCAAGTGTCGGGAGTTAGTCAAATGCAACTCTGACACTTCTCAAACCAAGAGCACCTTCGGCGCTTCCTAAACCAGGAGCACCTCTGGTGCTTCCTAAACTAGGAGCACCTCTGGCGCTCTGTTAATAAAGAAGGCAATTTCAATAGTAAGGGAGGGGACCCACCTCTCCAGGCGGTAAAGTAGACACAACACATGATGAGGTCATCATGACTCATCCTCTACTTTATCACAAGAATAAATTAAAATTAGCAAGCATATCATTTGTAGGGGTATTCACAAAGCCAATGCTGACATCACCCAAGGAACGTGGATTCTTGAACCACTCAGCAAAATGATTGCAGGTTGCGTACCAACGGAGTAGTGGACATCATCTCCAGCCACCAAAAGCTGCTCATGTGCCATGATGCATACAGTCTCCAACAATGATGCAGCACCTCTGTCGTGTACATCGCTCCTCATCATTAAAACTGATCCAGGTAATTCTATCTTTAATTAAGCATTAATAGCAACTATCTTGTCTTTCTATTTTTAGGTGCCGCCACTATGACACGTCCTCCTGCCATCATTTTCTTTCCTAAATACACACATGCCGCCATCTGTGATGTACTGCCACCTTGCCTTCAGAGTGTCCTGTCATTCTATCACATTTATGATTGCCTATGTACTCTAATTAATTTACAAATCTTCCATAGGCCTAAGCTAAGAAACATAACATTCCTCATTCAAACCTCCGAAGTACCCTAAAGAACAGAACAAATTGAACAGTCCTCCGAAGCCTACAGAGTTAAGAGGAAAGGATAGACTGCAGATTGAGGAGAATAAGAAAATAAGCACAGAAGGTAGAACCAATTTGGCAATGGGGGTAAAGAAGAAGTCTGAGCCAGAAAGTGTTGCGGGTCTTTTGCAAGATGAAGCTGCAGCAAACATTCTAAGAGCTATAGGATGGTAGACTTCCTAGAAAAATTTGAAGGGTTTCAGAAAGATGTCATGGACGAATTCCTTAGAAATCTAAGGGACAATCAGATAGTTGTCAGAGGAGTTTGAATCAATTTCTCCTCAGCCACATTTCTGGACTTCTTGAACAAGGTGAGAGGTTTTATCACTTGAAAACCTTATACACTGATTTAATTAAGAATTCTCTATTCAAGGTGAACTTGCCATACAACTGCATTTAAATAAAAATGAAGTAAAAGGGATTCTAAGGTCTACACTTCCAAACCCTTGGCAATCTGTTGCCACCCAGCTGATGAAATATTTTACTTGTGATGGTCAATTCTCCCTAGTTTTAGGGCCAATCATGAAAATGCTGATTTTTCTAAGACATGGAAATAGACACCATGAGTTTAGCATAAACATCCCCAATTTCCTATATTCTGCCATCAGGGCAACTGCAGAAAAATATCAGCAAAATAAGGGTCCCATGAAACATCATGGTCTCATCTTTCTAGTAGTTAAACACCACTTCCTGTCTCAGGCCAATGGGGAGGAATTATGGCAAAACTTTCTTGAACAGAATTCTCAGAATAGAGGACTAGAGATGGCACAACCAGGAGGTGAGAGTTCTCCTACTCACCAAGAAGAAGAAACTGAGCCTTCAGCCTCCTCCATAGTTGTTCAAAGAGGAAAGAAACCCTCACAGGAGGCATCGTCATTTGCAACCCCTGTTCTTGATAAAAGGAGGAAAGGCAAAGAAATTACAGAGTCTGCTCCTAGACAAACCCCATACATGACTCGATCAGTTAGGAGAAAAATGACTCTAACTGAGGAATCTTGCCCTAAGGAATTAACAGAGGGAAGGTCAGGACAGAGAACAGAGGGAACCTGGTGGGCTGAAGAACCATCTCATGATTCAGATGAGATCCCTCTAGTCAGGAAGAGAAAACAAAGAGAAGTTTCCCCAGCACCATCTGTTCACCTGGAGTCAAGTCCAATTTCAAAACCATCATGTGCTCCAGAGACAGAACACATACAAACTCTTACTGTTTCCTCAGACTCTGAGGATGAGAGACCTGCTTTGGAGGCACCTACCCCGCCTCTGCTATGGAGAAGCAAAAGGCAGAGCAGCTCTCACAGGCTAAGGAAGATACTGCCCTCCTAGCTGAGGTACTCCTGGGTTTTAGAACATATGAGGATAAGGCTGGGCCTTCATCGCTGCCAACAGAAGCAAAGGAACCCCAAGAGGACCCTCAGGACAGGCAGTCTACAGAAAAAGATGAAACAGGGCAAATGGGTACAATTGATAGTGCAGGGCAGATGATCATTGAAAACCCTGATGATCAGCCAACAGCCACAAAAATAGCCACAGAAGCAGCAATAGAAGCAGAAGCAAAAACATTCTCTCATCCCTCTGATCAAGAGGATGTGGAAATTTCAAAAGAACGGCAAATGATGGAAGAAATTGAAAACTTAAAGAGATTACTCTGGGGGAAGAATATGATTATTACTGACCTTAAGAAAGTTAGAATAGAGGTAGAAATGGAGCAAAAACAAGTCATTGAAAATCTACAAACAGAGCTCCAAAGCAAAAACAAGATCATCCTGGAGAAAGAAGCAGAATTAGAGGCCCAAAAAATTGAGGCAGTCAAACTATTGGAAGAGAAAGAGAAAGAGGCAGCACAGAGTGTTTCTGAGCTCACCATGTCTAGAGACAATAGCCTCACAATAATGACAACATTAATTGAGAAAATACAAAGCCAGGATAGATAGTTAACTTGGGCCAACAATAGACTAGATGACCCAGAGGAATATATTCAAGAGTTGGCTAGCCCAAGGGAAACCAATGAGCAGGAAATACAAACAGATACCTATGTGAGTCCAATCCCCATTGACATTCCTAAGGCCCTGTTCCATTGGGAGAAGAAATGTAGAGAATATGAGGCTTCCAAGCGTATGCTGCAGTTACAAAGGGCAGTCACTGCCAAAATAAAAAGAATAGAAACTATGGAAGGAAAAATCCTTGAAATGGCCTCCCTTTCTTCAGAAATTCTATCTTGTAGACCTCCAAGTGCCAGCTATTCTATGTTCTTACAAGAAAGAGCACTGCAGAGGAAATTCTCTTTAGTCCTATCTGACCTGGTTGAGGATACAAAGACAGCAAAAGGATTCATGACAGCATATACAAGGAGTAATGATGAGGACAAGAATTTCCTATGTGAATTATACTTACATGGGTTTTGTGTTAATGATATAACCTTCATTCTTAATCATTTTGTGGGGGAACGCCAGCTTAAAGCATTTATGTCCCTAATGAGGAATCATCAGATCTGGAATGAAAGGATGGAAGATCATCTCAAGAAAGATTTAAAAATAGATCTCTTCATCAAGAAGGAATGTCCCAATCCCAATGCTTTTAAGGTCCAATTCAGGTCCCTTATCTATCATCCTGAGAATAAGAACATAATTTTGCCATTATACCTAAAATTTTGCAAGAGTACTCCATCAATTTTGGTCTTTTCATGATCAGTTCAGCAAACCTAGTACTTACCATAGCAAAGAAGAGATGGAATATTTTGACCTCAGAGCAGAAAATGAGAGAGGTGGTCACCCCTACAAACTTAAGATTATTTATGAGAAAAGAAAAGTTGATATCCAAACTGATGGATAACCATAAGCAGGAATGGATAGGTGGATGGTTCAGGCCACCTCTAATAATTGAACCACTCCCTGTCTGGACGGAACATATGGAAGATGAGAAATTATAGGACTGAATGAAGCAGGTTGATCAATATAGAGGCAATGGTAATACCAACCGCACAACCTGGACCACCTATGCACAGGATTATAGCTTGACTGACAAGCTACTTCACCAAAATAAATCCAGATTGTGAGAAGCAGGAGGACTTGCCAAACCTTAGGTATGGGGGGATGATGAGTGCCAAGCTACACCCATGAAATACATCTTTTTACCTCTCTTTTTCTCCTTCCCAATCCCATCTTTCTTAAATGTCTACACCCAATTAAGCTAGCAAGATCATTTTAGTTAATGATTAATTTAGATAGATTACTTAAGATCATAATTTCTGATTGAGTGACTAATGTGCATGGAATTGATGGAAAAATGCAGAAACTTCTCTCTTTTTGAATCAACAGGTGTAGATGCTAGGAACAACAATTTTGTGCATCTCTAGAGATAGTCTTCAATGATCTCTGGAGATAATACCAAAGTACCATGACACCTGAAGTTTTGAAGAAATGAGGAAAGCCTCTCTGGAGCTCTACGGGAGTCTGGAGCATCTCCGGAGCTGAACAAAGAAAGCTACAAATATCTCTGGAGCTACAGACATATCTCCGGAGCTACAGACATATCTCCGAAGCTGCAAATAGGATAGATATCTCCGGTGCCTCCTGAGAGCAGGGCATATTTCCAGCATAAGCTACCGATCAGGTACTCTCAGTAATGATCTTAGTACCCCTCATTTCACTCAAATCGTCACCTGAGTGGTGAAGGGTCATATTTAGTTAAACTGCTGGAGGTTTTATCTTTATAAAGTTTTTGCATGAGTTATGGATAGAACTGATTCAATACCCATATTTTTAGGGCCTCGTTGCCCAAATGTATAAGGACTCAAACTTAGAATTCTGAGTGGACTTTTGTTCCACTCAGTCTTCTTTTTGTTGCATGATTATTTTCCATAGTTAGACAACTAGTGCAATAAATAGATGGATGTCATCTCATAGAGGAACTGGTAGACAAGATAAGCGATATGTCATCACTCATTTTGATATATATTGATAGAAACAATAAAGGAAATATACAATGATTGAATTATTCTGATTCTCGGTAATCTCAGTTCTGTGATAGCAATATTTTTCATGAATGCAAAGTGAATGAATTGGACTGGATTTAGTTGTGATCTTCTTTTGTGCTGATTTTCTACTATAGCCTTCAGCCCCAAGGGTGTGGAGCAAGGGCCCACTCTCACCACCAAGGCAAAAGGCTAGTACCATTACTTTATTACTTCAGAATTTGCTGTGAAAAGTATTTACTGATTTTAATAGATAGATGCATGTCACTATTTTTAAGATTGCTTTAAAGTAACTTCTTGTTTAATTATGTTTTAGCATTACTTAAATTCATTTAGTAGGTAGACAAATTAATCTTTTCAAATTAGGAGAAGCTATTAAGATTAGTTAGGAAAACTGGTAGCTATAGAATCTCTAGTTGCAAACAGCCGAGGACACAACCCCTGGATTATTGACATCTGAAAATAGATTAAATGATGAGGTACAATGACACCTTGTCAGTTGCTTTTGTCAATTTTGATAGTTTTGATAGCCCATGGTATTTGAATAACTTGCTTCATTTGATTTATGTGGTCCATTTTGTTTTAGAACCCATATTTATTTGATACACTTTTCTTGAGTTTTGACTTCATATGCTTTGTTGTTTGATTTGAAGCTTGTACTGTGTATTCTCTATGATTTTGTTGATCCTAATCAAGGGATTGGCATTGTGGAGGATAATTGTTTTGGTAGAGATGGTGGAAGTGGAAGGATTGCTGGGATGGTTGACAACAAGCTTATTGTAAGGGCTATGAATGGTCCCTATCTTGATGCTCTCATTGGATGAGGTTGCCTTAGTGATCATGGAAGTATCACTAACACCATTAGATGTCTTAGATAATTCTTCGCCAATGCTTCAACCATGATTCATGTGAATTGGGATAGGTTCTAGGATACCTTGCTCATGAAGACCCAATCCTTTTCTATGATAATCCATGCTTTGACATATCTTGTTTGCGATGGGATATTTGTCATCTTTAAAACATGATGCAAAATCCTCAGTATTTTGTTGAGAATAATTTGAATTGGCTATTGTCTCTTCTGTGAGAAAATTTTTCTTGATAAATATGGTAGATCCTATTTGATAGATTCTTGTATTGGCTCATTATGTAGATTTGTTGTGCCTTGTTCATTATTTACACTTGTAGTTTCATGATCATTATTTGAGTTTGTTGTTCCTTGATCATCCAAATGTTAGATGTAATCCATTATGACTTTATTTTATTCATGCTTGATATAAGTAGGATCTTTATTGCTACTATGCTCATTAGGATCCTTTGTGATATGATCCAAGTTATTTGTTTGATTGTCTATGTTTTCTTAGGGACCAAGTGTCTCATCATAGGAATTAGATGTTGTAATTGGATATTTGATAGGGCTAGTTGGTATTGGATAGGATTAAGTGAATTATGAATAGGATGAATTTGGATTTCTTTCTCAAGGATATGATCTTGATTATAGAGAGGATTAACATGGATAGCTTGATATTAGTTATGGATAGGATTAATTTATATGATTTGATCTTGATTTTGTAATGGACAAGGTTTACCATACTTTAGATTAAATTATAGACATAGCTCTTTAGTTTGGATAAAAAAGGAGGCTTCTTGAATAGGCTTGATAGGCTTTGGATCATCAACAACATGGTTGCATAATGGATTTAGACTTGACTTTGGGATAAAAGACTCTTGAATAGGCTTGATAGGTTTTGAATGTTCATCAATAGGGATGCATGATGGAGTTTTACTTAGAGTAATAGACTCTTTGATATGATTAATGAGAATTGGATTACATGATGGTGTTTACATGGAACTAAAGGGCTATTTGATAGATTCAAGGATAAGAATTTGATTGCATGATGGTGTTTGATCCCTTGCTAATATCCCTTGGATAACATCCTTCATAGCTAAGTTGGTTTGATTACGGTGATTAATTTGATGGGGTGGATTAGTATGGGATACATCAAATTCAAGCTTAGATGTTGAAGGTTTGGTTGATGGAGTAATTGCATAATAGGATGAGGTTTCTAATGGTTTGTTTGAGGTATGGAGTTGGGCAAGAACATCTTGGTTTAGATCTTGTCATGGGTGTAGGGCCTTCTTGTGCTAAAATGATTTCCTTATGACAAGGAGTAACACATGGGCCATTTAGATTAGGAGCTTCATGGGTCAATGGAGTAGGGTCTACATGAGTGAATGGCTTAAGGTAAAAAGGAGTACATGGATTAGGATTGGGATTGATGGAGTGGGAGGCATATGGACTAATGGATTAGGATTAGGATGGTTGGAGGGATATTGTAATGAAGGGATTGAAGTGAAAGGATTCAATAGGTTAGGATTTGATAGATGAGAGGTTTTGTGGGTAAATGGATTAGGATTGGAGTTAGATATGAATAGATTTTGAGTTTCAAGGTGATGATTTGGTGGAAGCTTAGCTCCTATGTCAATAAGATACTTAACCAAGGCCTCTTTTCTATGAAATCTAGTCTTGATAAGGTACTTGATCATGGAATTCATGCTTTAGATGGATGGATGGTTAGGTAGATAGGATGAGCTAGAGTGTAAGGATGGGGATGAGAGGTGTGCATAGGGTGGTGAAGATATCAAGTGTGCCCATGAGATTTGGTTTTGAAACATGGATTGGACATAAGTTCCTTACTCTAAGCAGGTTCTTACCTTGTCAATAGAATCATAAGGATGATTAATGGATAAAAATTTGGATGTAACATGATTACTAGAATTAATAGACTCTTGACTACAAGGCTCTTTCATGTTCATGAGTGTGGTAGGATTGTGATCAATCATCTCATCATCAAAGCTATTGTTATCAAGATATTCATCATGATTCACAAGACTATCATCATCATCAACAACAAGTTGAGGACCACCTTTGATTGTGATTTTGGGCTTGACATTAGCTTTTACTAATAGCTGTAAGACTAGGAGTTCTATATTGCATGATAAAGTTTTCAAACTAAGGATCCTTGATGTACATGATGACGGATAGCAAGGTATTTGGATGCAATTAGGAGCTAAGATGTAAAATTTGGACTTGGTAGACTTGGTATGAGACTAAGATGGTCTCTGCACAAGATGAGTGCAAAAATGATGACTTGGATAAAGAGACTTGGATTGATTCCAACTTTGCTACAAAGAATTTGGTTATGGTGCAAAGTGGAATGATTTGGTTTGATTACAAGTCTAAAGTTTTTAATTTTTGCAAGGATTCGTTTGCAAGATTGACTAGGGATGAATTGGCAAGAGTATTCAACAAACAAAGAAGACATGTTGGTTGACTGACTTTCAAGGTATTAAGGTCAATTTGTCTTTCACTAGTTTTTCACATGAAGACACACCAAGCACATAAGCACATTCCTAGAATAATTCAATTGAGAGTTACTCTTAGTGTAGGCCCACACTCAATACCTCTTCAATATTCCTACTTAACTAGGAATATATTTTCAAGAGTGAATATCTAGGGATCAAGTGGCCCAAGGCTCACCCTTTCCCTTTCCTTGGAGGCCTTGATGCCTTACCCAAATAACTTCTATTTCTACTCAAGGAGGCACATGGTGAGTATATTTGGGCTTGTTGTTGAACCTTGCACCACACTAAAAAGATCAGTCGAAAGGTCTTATCTAGGCTTGAACAAGTTTGCTAAGGGGGTCCCCAATATACATGAGGTATGTGGGGCACAAGTCCGTGAACACTAATCTATTGAAGGCATGCACATTAGCTATCAAGAGAATGTCTCTTCACCTTGTGTTTGGAATCACCCAAGGCCCCAAGCTCATGCCAATGACAGTGTGACTAGATTGGAGTAAAATTTTTGTTCTCCCCCTTTGATATACCATGCCAAAACATGTGGTTGAGGTCATCCCTAGGGGTGATGAAATCCCCTAGTATGCCTCCTAAAGGGAAAGGTTATACAAGGTGTTTTTGATCCCCATGCTCGCATGAGACACGAGGAGAGAGCATACACACTCAAGAAATTCTCAAACATGAAAAAAATGTTAATTCCCTTCAACAAAAAAAGTGTGCCTAATTTAGTGAAAAGATATTGTCTTTGACGTGCGGTGCTACAGAAAATAGATTAGTAGTTTGCAAAATTTTGTCTTGGACAAATGTGAAGCTACAAGAAAATGCTAGTGCAAAACAAGAAACCATGCAAAAAACTAGGAAAGATGTTAAAACATAGAAAAAATAAGTCCACCACTGAAATCCTTATGATTTTCTATGCAAAATCAAAAAACATTCACTAATTTAGGAGTTTATACGCAAAAGTTATGGCTATTTGAAGCTTGTGAAAAAGATTTGATTTTGAAGGAATATACCTAAGAATCTATGAAAATTCTAGAGAAATGACCTACATCACAATATAGAGCTCGGAGTCCTCTTTCTGACACCTACAAAATTGTAAAAATCTAATAAAAAATGCAAAAGAACTTATGCTCAATTGAATAAAAAGTTTATTTTGAGCCTCCAAGAGCTAAAGAAGTCTCCTTAGGTAGTTTCCTAACTGTTGGTGGTTTGGGAAGGCTTTTGTCACATGCAAAACATTAAAATCCTAGTGATCTGGCCTACCTATTTACATGCCAAAGTTTGCAAGTCTGGTGGTTAATAATTTAGCCCTGGCAGTTTCAATAACCATTTAAGGTTAATACCTTTGTGTTCACATGACATAGTTATTATACCCTAGCACTTAATATTGGCAGCTAATGTCAATTGTTTGCATTGGCAGTTTTAAGTGACCTGGTGATGCAGGAGTATCCAATGGTGTAAGGGCAATCTTGCATCACCCAAAAAGAAGATAATTCAAAATCATTGTAGTTGTTTTCATTTCTTTCCATAATTAGTGTTTTTGGTTCCATAATATCCAGAATAATGATGTAGGACTTTCAGGTTTTCCAAAACTGCTAAAAATAGCAACTTGCCTATTTTGGAAAGTGTACCTACCATTTTAGGAAAGTTTGCATTTGGGCACAGATTGAAGTGAAAACTTACAAAAAGTTACATAACGGAAATATAAGACCTTTGGCAAAGGAATCAGGCAAAGATCATTTGTGAGTTGAAAGATATTAAAGTTTTTGTTTTCTGAAAAGCCCCTGAAAATTTCTGAAACGAGATATGAGGCACTAAAACATCCCATAACGTCAATCAGACACCTGGATCAAACGTTATGCTTCCTGGAAGTTGACCTACTTTTGGAGGGAGTTGCAAATTTTGAAATTTAGCTGGAGGCCGCCAAAAAGTGCTATTTATGGCTATTTTGGGAACCCTGTGCGGTAGTAGAGTTAAGGGGGCAAGTTTGGAGTCAAGAATAGACGGGAAAATAGAAACCCTAGTTGATTTGGGGTTACAGAAGGTAGGAGATTCTAGAGCCGAGGAAGGTGTAGCTATAGTGTGTTGCAGCCTATGGAGGATTGATTCCTTGAATTGTAATTGAGCTTCTGTAATGTAATGAGTTGCCCAGATCAATAAAGAAATATTCTATTTTCTATTTTCTATTTCTGTTGTTGTGTGTTTTATGATTTAGCCCCCTTCATCAAGTGGTATCAGAGCCAATATTTGGTGGAAGGAGGTCCAGTTAGAGAGGAACAGAAGAGGAAAAGGAAAGATCAACAGATGGGATCAGATGGCGGAGAAACTGAAGAAGCAGTTCATTCCTGTGGACTATGAGATGGAGTTGTTGAAGAAGCTACAAGGACTGAAGCAAGGTAACAAGTTTGTTAAGGAGTATACATAAGAGTTTTATAAAATTACTATTAGGATAGGCCATGCAGAACCCAACAAGGAGAAGGTAGCCTGTTACATTAATGGGTTGAGGCCAAGTATTCAAGAGGAGTTGAGCCTAGTCAGAATGACCACCATAGAAGATGCATACTAGTTTTCCTTGAAGGTGGAAGAGAAGTTGAATAAAAGATTTGATAGCAAGCAAAGGGGAAGAGGTCAAGGTAGAAGGACTGGTGGAAGACCCTATGGGGCCTGAAATGAAGATGCAAATAAAAGTGAAGAAGCTGGCACCAGTCGAAATCAGAGAGGAGATAATACCTACCGCCCTCATGACTAGAATAATGGTGAGCAAAGAGGAAGAGGAAGAGGCAGACCTGAGCAAGGACCTGGAAGAGGAGGTTTCAGAGGAACCTGTTTCCAATGTGGAGAAGAAGTGCATCGAGCATATGAGTGTCTACAACATCAAGGAAGGACAAATAGAAGACCTGAAGGTAATGCACGAGTTGCACATGTAGATGAAGATGCACAATCTGAGCATTCTAAAGATGCTGAAAGGGGAGAAACCCTAGTTGTTAGAAGAACTTTGCTAAATGAGGAGAAAGAACCCAATTAGAGGAAGAGTTTATTCTGCACAAGGTGCAAGTGTGAAGGTAAGTGTTGTGAGATTATTATTGACAGTGGAAGTACTGATAATCTTGTTTCAGAAGAGATGGTTGACAAGTTGAAGTTGACAAGAAGAAAGCATCCACACCCATATTGAATTGCATGGTTGCAGAAGGACCACCGAGCTTTGGTCAATGAGCAATGTTTAGTGAAGTTCAAGATTGGGGACTACCATGATGAGGTGATGTGTGATATCATACCAATGGATGCATGTCATATGTTTTTGGGGAGGCTGTGGAAGTATGATAGGACCGCTGTCCATGATGGTCGTGCAAACACATTTCCGTAACAAAGGATGGAGTTCATCACAAGTTGAAGCCCTTGAAGGAGGTGGAAGAAAAGGTATGTAGTACTGCCAGAATTTGCTTGGTAGATGGTAGAAAATTTTTGGAGGGTATGAAGCATGAGCATCATTACTTTGCATTGATTCCTAAGATTAGTTAAGAGAAATGTGAAGATGTACCAGTAGAAGTTTCAGATATGTTGGAAGAATTTCAAGACATTATCTCTGATAATGTATGAGAGGGTTTACCACCTATAAGGAAGATAAGTCATCAAATGGATTTGATACTAGGAGCTAGTTTGCCAAATAAGGCAGCCCATAGAATGACTCCAGCTAAGAGTGAAGAGTTGAACAGACAAGTTCAGGAGTTGTTGAGGAAGGGATTGATAAGAGAGAGCCTAAGTCCATGTGCGGTACCTACAGTACTAGTACTAAAGAAAGATGGAGAGTGGAGAATGTGTACAGACTCTTGAGCCATCAATAAGATCATGATCAAGTATAGATTTCCATTGCCCAAAATTGATGGCATAATGGACTGTTTGAGTGGAGCCAAGTACTTCATGAAGATTGATCTAAAGAGTGGATATCACCAGATCCCAATCAGAGAAGGAGATGAATGGAAGACAGCCTTCAAGACCAAGGAGGGTTTGTATGAGTGGTTAGTCATGCCATCTGGGGTAACCAATGCACCGAGCACATTCATGCGGCTCATGAACGAGGTACTGAAAGAATTTTTGGGAAGTTTTGTTATTGTCTATTTAGATGATATTTCAATTTTCAGTATGACTTGGGATGAGCACCTGATGCATATTAGAAGAGTTTTAGAGAAGCTGAGGGAGGAGAAGTTGTTGATTTATCTGAAGAAATGTAGTTTTGCAAAAGAGTTGGTATACCTGGGATTTGTTGTCTCAGAGGAAGGTCTTAAGATGGACCCAGAGAAGGTGAGGGCTATCATTGAATGGCCTATGCTGAGGAGTACCACAGAGGTAAGATCTTTTCATGGTTTGACAAGTTTTTACGTAAAGTTTATCAGGAATTTTAGTAGCATTTGTGCACCCCTAACTGAGACAATGAGAGGGGATAGAAAAGAGTTTAGATGGACTAAAGGAGCAAACAAGAGCTTTGATACATTGAAGCAAAAATTCATAGAACAAACATGTTTTGGCACTTCCAGATTTCAATAAGGTATTTCAGGTAGATTGTGATGCTAGTGGTAGTGGTATAGGAGTTGTTTTGAGTCAAGAAGGTAAGCCCATTGCCTATTTTAGTGAGAAGCTTAATGATGCCAAGAAAAAGTATTTTGTTTATGATCAAGATTTTTATGCAATAGTTTAGGCTTTGAAGAAATGGAGACATTATTTGCTTCCAAAGGAGTTTATTTTATATACTAATCATCAGGCTTTGCAGTATCTTAATAGTCAAGGAAAGTTGAACCAAAGGCACTTAAAATGGGTTGAGTTTGTGCAGAGCTATACTTTTGTTTTGAAGCAAAGGAGTGGGAAGTCCAACAGAGTTGTAGATGCCTTGAGTAGAAGGCAAAATTTGTTGACAGAAATGAAGATAGAGGTTGTTGGGTTCAATGAGCTCAAAAGTTTGTATCCTGAAGATCTAGATTTTGCAGAGGCCTGGAAAGCTTGTTTAGAACCTGTTACTTTGGACAGGACAAAATGGTTGGATTTCATAATCCAAGATGGCATGTTGTTTAGATGAAGCCATTTGTGCATTCCAAGGAGTTCCATGAGAGAGAACCTGATTAAGGAGAAGCATAGTGGAGGATTGGCTGGACACTTTGGTTGAGATAAGACCATTGCTATTGTTGGTGAAAATTATTATTAGTGACAGTCGCAGTAGGATGTGAGGAAATTTGTGTAAAGTTGCAGAGTATGTCAGATGGTGAAAGGAGCAAGTCAGAATATAGGTCTATATTAGCCACTACCTATACCAGAGAAGCCATGGGATGATATTAGTATGGATTTTGTTCTTGGTTTACCAAGGACACAGAGAGGACATGATTCCATTTTTGTGGTGGTGGACAGATTCTCAAAGACGACACATTTTATTCCTTGCAAGAAGACTAATGATGCTGTTCATATTGTAGAGTTATTTTTCAGGGAGGTGGTGAGATAACATGGTCTACCAAAGAGCATAGTTTCAGATCGAGATACCAAGTTTGTTGGTTATTTCTAGAGGACATTATGGAAGAAGTTGAAGACAGATTTGAAGTTTAGTTCTGCACACCATCCACAGACTGATGGATAGATGGAAGTGGTGAATAGGAGTTTAGGTAACCTACTACAATGCTTAGTAGGAGATAAGCCCAAGGGATGGGATTTGATTTTACCACAGGCATAATTTGCTTATAACAATTCTGTCAATAGGAGTACTAGTAAATCACCATTCCAAATTATATATGGCAATAGCCCAAGAAATGCTTCTAAGTTAAGGAAGCTGGACAAAGGAGAAAAGACAAGTGCTAAAGCTGAAGACTTTGTAGAACATCTGAAGAATTTGCATGAAGAGGTGAGAAAGCACATTAATAAGATGAATATTCAGTACAAGGCTGAGGTAGATCAGAAGAGGAGCTATAAGGAGTTCTAGGTAGGAGATGAAGTCATGGTTCACTTTAGAAAAGAAAGGTTCCCAATTGGAACATACAATAAGTTAAAAATGAAGAAATTTGGACCATGCAGAATCCTGAAGAAGCATGATTCAGGAAATGCATATGAGGTAGAGCTGCCGAGTGGGATCAATATTTCCCTTGTTTTCAGCATTGTTGATTTATCAGAATATCATGAAGGTGGAACAAAGGATGGACCAACAGAAGCGCAGTGGAGTATTCTGGCATCTACTTTAATGGAGGAGATAGAAGAGATCTTGGATAACTGTGTGGGAAGAAGTACTCGGAACAAGCAATATGAAGAATATCTGGTAAAATGGAAAGGAAGGCTTGTTGAAGATTCTTCTTGGTTGTCTATGGCAGAGGTTGATCGTTTGGGTTTTCCTCACACAAACGTTTGAGACGTGACAGGGTCACTTCTTAAATCACCCTGGGTGTCTGATGCAGGAGCATCCAGTGGTGTAAGGGCAATCTTGCATCACCCAAAAAGAAGATAATTCAAAATCATTGTAGTTTTTTTCATTTCTTTCCATAATTAGTGTTTTTGGTTCCATAATATCTAGAATAATGATGTAGGACTTTCAATTTTTCCAAAACTGCTAAAAATAGCAACCTGCCTATTTTGGAAAGTGTACATGCCATTTTAGGAAAGTTTGCATTTGGGCACGGATTGAAGCAAAAACTTACAGAAAGTTACATAACAGAAATATAAGACCTTTGGCAAAGGAATCAGGGAAAGATCATTTGTGAGCTAAAAGATATTAAAGTTTTTGTTTTCTAAAAAGCCCCTAAAAATTTCTGAAACGAGATATGAGGCACTAAAACATCCCATAATGTCAATTGGACACCCGAATCAAAAGTTATGCTTCCTGGAAGTTGACCTACTTTTGGAGGGAGTTGTAAATTTTAAAATTTAGCTGGAGGCTGCCAAAAAGTGCTATTTATGGCTATTTTGGGAACCCTAGGCGGAAGTAGAGTTAAGGGGGCAAGTTTGGAGTCAAGAATAGATGGGAAAATGGAAACCCTAGTTGATTTGGGGTTACAGAAGGCAAGAGATTCTAGAGCTAGCGAAGGTGTAGCTATATTGTGTTGCATCCTGTGGAGGATTGATTCCTCGGATTGTAATTGAGCTTCTGTAATGTAATGAGTTGCCCAGATCAATAAAGAAATATTCTATTTTCTATATTCTATTTCTGTTGATGTGTGTTTTATGATTTACCCCTCTTCATCACCTGGTCACATATAAAGGATTGGAATCTTGGCTGTTAAGTTGTAGAAAGTATTAACACCTAGCGCTTGTGATTAAGTAAATCTAATCACATGAAATAGTTTGAAGTAAATCTAGTCATCTGAAGTAAATGGTAACTATCAAGACTAATGTTCAAACACTAATGGTCCTGAAACGATGGTCTACATGAATGCTAACATTCACCCATGACTAAGATTAAAGTTAACACCAAATGAAACAACGAATGTTAAACTTAATATTAAGTCATAGCCATCAACAACAAACATTGAATGTTAATAGTGCTTGAATGGAAACTGTGTTATTATCAACAAAATTGAAAATTAATCAAGAATTATTTTAGAACGGCAACATCTTTATTCGATAGCCAACGGTTACCAAAGAAATATTTAATGTTAAATTTAGTTTTAACAGTTTAAACAACACTAAACTTAATGTGATTGTCACTGCTAATGATTGTAGTTTGAGACAAGGCACAGTGCTAAGGATTTTAAAGATCATGGTTAAAGATTCGATGCTACAGTTGTTAAGAGTCTCAACTTGCAATTTTAAAACCATGGCTAAAGTTGAACATCTACGGTTAACAACAATCTTAAACATTGATGCCCATTTCTAATAGAGGATTTTGCAAAATGGCAAATATTAACAAAACACATTAACTGTCCAAAGCATTTAATACAAGTTGTTAACCAAAATAATTAAAAGAACCATTACCAATTGAAATCCTCAAATGGTTAAAACAAGATACCAGTGGATATAACACCTTTACTTTGCGAACAAGAACCATACATAGAAATTAATACCTGCAACTAGATGATACAATGTAGAAGGACCAAGAGAAAATATGATGAACCATACAAACTGTTACATTACACAAAGAACAAATTTGCTAACCAGAGGATAATGTTTTTGCATAGAAGATATAAAACTAGAAGAAAGACTTCACAGAGAAGCAAAAGCCGTATGTTATAGCCATATGATTGTACAACCGTATAGGGGCATAGGCCCAAAAACTAAAAAAAATTCCAATTTTTTTTTGTTATCAAAATACCAAGTATTATATGTCAATCTTCACCTACGAGCTGCTCTAGATGCAATGGCGGGGTTTATTTCAGCCCAAGAGGACTCCTGTGAAATTTGACTTCCAAGACTTGTCTAGAAATGTATCAAGAACTATAAAAACACAACGAAAAGACCTTAAAAAAGAGGATAAAAAAGGGACATGGGTCCCACTGAGCATGCCAAAAATGTCAACATAAAATGCAAATCCAAAATAAAGATTTCAAACACAAATTTAAACCTTTAATCTACATTCAATGTAGCCTCCAATTAAGCAAGGAAATCAACAATAAATGCATGAAAATAACACATGTTACTTAAGATGATCTCATGTTGCACTGTGTGGGTGGTTTTACTCAAATTGGTATGATTGTGGTTGCTCGAACCAGTAGCATGACATTTCTTGAAGATTGATTGATGAAAATGGACTCTTGATGATCAATTTATAGATTTTCTAACTGGCTCATGGACAGTGAGTATCTAACGAGAGATCAACGATCAAGATTAAGTTAGTTGGGAAGTTATAAGATGAATGGTGTAGGATAATTCAAAATTTTAATTAATTTTTGATATTTTTGGGAGATGGTTATGAAGTGGTTATAAGGTGAGTGGATGAGAATTAAAGAAACATTTAATTTCTTTAATTCATTTTTAGGAAGTTGAGAGGGGGATTTAATCAATAAATTAATTAAATCATGTGTGGGAAGGGGATTTTAGGACTTAGGAAAATGATTTTTGCTTAGGGATTAAATGATTAGGATTTAGGGTAAATTAGAGATAATTAGGGATAATTATGAATTAGGCTAAATCAGGGAATCAAGTACTAAAACTGGGATAATCAAGATAATGTGATAAATCAAAATAATAAGGCGATAAATGATCAAGATTAGGGGATTTAGATGGTTTAGGGATAATTAGGATGGTATAGGGATAATTTGGAGGATCTAGGGAATATGGACTTAAAGCTGAGCAATTAGGCCTTGGGTGATTTTTAGGTGTCTACAACTGTCAACATGAAATTAAAACAAGTTCATCTTCTCCCATTAAGAAACTTCTCACAAACTCTCTACAAGTGAATAGCACACCAAATTTCCAATAGAAACCCTAAAAATTAAAGATATCACTAACATGTATAGGATGGTAAAGTAAATTTTGTGATGCAATCAAGCACCTGTAGTGTATTTTGATTGTGATTCATTTGTGGAGGCTACACAATAGAAACTCATTAACATACCAATAGATGTAACTGATGGGTATCAACTACATACCAAGTGTGAGAGTATACCTTGAATGACACATAGATGAAGCTAATGTCAACTCACTCATCTCTAAGGCAATGAATTTAATGCCCCAAGCTTTTTTCCAAGACATTCACTAGTACAAAAAGAGCAATATATTACTAAAAACTGCTTATAAATGACCAAACATGGTCACGTGACCATTAGTAATTTATTGCCAGTCATTTATAACACGACCAAATTGATGACTAAACCATTTTTTGTCATTTATTGATTGTTTTGATTGATTGATTTGGTAGTATATTTAGTCGTTGATTGTTGTAATCTAGTCACTTATTTAGTCATTTTTTATTCACTGATATATTTAGTCATTGATTATTGTTAACTAGTCACTTATTTAGTCATTTTTATTCACTGATTTATGTCCATTGGTAGTGTATTTAGTCATTAATTTTAATCATCATTTTGATCAATTTGGTAGTATATTTAGTCATTTTTATTCACTGATTTAACACTGGTCATATATTTAGTCATATTTATTCATTGTTCACTAATTTCTGTCAATTGATAGTATATTTAGTCAATTTAATTATTAATTGACGTCAATTAGTAGTATATTTAGTCATTTTGAAGCTTGCAATCTATGTAGATTTCCATCTGGTATTAATTGTTCACTTCGCACATGTCTCTTTGATTATATTCATTGAATGCTCTGTAAGAGGAGTGTTGCAAGCTGAGCAATATATTCCACATTTTGATCTCATCTGCCTTGGTTTTATTTCCTTGCTAGCTTGAATGACTTCAATTCATTATGTTGGCTTGTGCAATCCTCTTTTTATGCAAGAGACCATGGTATCTGTGTCATTATTTCATTCTTGCCTCTGCATTTTTCTCTTGTTGTGTATATGCAATGTCTATCTATCCCCGCAATTGTCGACTTCATTTTCATGTTCAACCATGGGAACAACCAACCAATGCATGGAAGCATCAAGTTAGATTTCATGTCTAGGGCCTTCAAACTACTTAATGAAGAGGTGGAGTATGCTTTGATAGATGTATGTGATAGAGATTTTCTACTGCAATCCAAGGTATGTTATGCTTCGTATCTGATATCCCATTTTCTCTCAAATGTAATGGACTTATTTTTGTTGGCAAGAGACACTATATGGATTCATGAATGTTGTCATTAATGGCAACAAAGGTTACCCCACACATCTGTAAGACATGATGAGTCTCTACCAGAAGTCAGATTGAAGAAGTGTTATGATTTGGTAAGCAAGAACAGAGCAGTCAGTAAGGTCCGACAGTCAGGTCTGAATCTCTCAGAGGAAGTATTTCAATGAAGTATGGATTTGGTGAAGTCAAGAAGAGTACCTTGACTAATAGATTCCAAGGATTTAGCCTCCGGTGATGGAAGGGTGAAGAGATATGAGCACTTGAGTGTTGGGTTCCTGTTTGATAGAGTAGACAGAGGAAGAACTATAAAAGTAGAGTGTCAGACCCAAATCCAGAAGAGATATTGCTAATGACTAAGTTTCTTGAGGTATCATTCATGATTAGCCAACATGATTGAAGACTTCTACAAGCATATTCTTGATCCGCATTACTTGGTATGCAAGGATTCAGCCGATAGACCAGAGTTTGAGATAATATTGACTATTCTGGATGCTGACTAGAAAAGTGTTGAAATCACTTGTGCGGATATATATACAAGATGGATTTAGATGTGAAGGTGTGTGTGGTGTATGTATTGAAGTGCGAATAAAAGAAGAAGAATAGTATAAAAGGTAGAAAAATAGATTCAGAATGTAAGAGGACAGCAGCACTTAAAGAGAGTAAGAATGAAGTGCATTAGATCAGTCTATTGAGCTTAACCAGAACTAAACTTCAGCATGTGTGGATGTTTCTCATCAGTTCAAGTTTTCTTCTTGTAGACAGTAAGTCTTTTGTAGGCAGTGAGCCTCTTGTGAGCAGTGTGCTCAGGTAGTGAGCCCTAATTGGCAAGTGTCATTTTGTATCTTCTATTCTTCTAACAAAGAATAATATCTTGGGATAATCACCCCGTGGTTTTTCCCTTAACAGGGTTTCCACATCAAAATCATTGTGTCATGTGTATTGGTGTTATTTCCATTTCATGATTATGCTTGCTTATTTGATCTGATGTTGCATTAACTGTTAAGAAAGCACAAAAAGTTGAAATATTAGGATAACTGACTCACCCCCCCTCTCAGTTATCAACAATTTCATCAAGTTGATAAGGTTAAAAGGATAGCATCAATTTTTGTTCATGACTATCTAATCCCAAATGTCAAGCTATTTGAAGCTTTTGCTACTTATAAGCTCCATGATGGCTCAGCCTTGGTAGGGGGACTCTTCCTCCGTGAACATATCATTAATAAACCCAATTTTAACTATGTTTATCAAGCGATGATTTCAAGTTTGCAATCAGGTAAGAGAGAGCTCTTTGATAATTCACTGTGGGCTCACAATTCTGCATTTGGAAGGTCCAAGAGGGAAAGGATACAGGAAGTATTCAATGCATGGAGCTTCTTGTCAAATTTCCAACCATCGGTAGTTCCCTTCACCAATGATGTTGACACAGTCTTTTCTATAGAGAATCCAACTGGGGGTTCATGGCTTTAGGGTTGTGAATTTAAATATGGATAGCATGTGAACCACTCTTTCTATTTTAAGTTTTTGGCTTCGTTGTAACTTTGGTTTTCTTTTTGGCCAGAAAGGGCCTTTTAGATCTGTACTCTATTTAGGGCTCTTAGTTAAAATTCTCTGTTATGTTATCTTTTTGGCTAGGAAGGGCCTTTTTTGTAATCTGTAAAAACATTTTTATTAATACTAATATATTATGATTCTCTAAGCATCCTTACCGATTCAAAAAAAAATGTCAACCTTGGTTCACGTGTTGTCTCAGTAAAGACCTGCACCATGAAAGAATCCATTAATTATACATAAATTTCAAATTAAGTTGATGATAAAAGATCTTTGATATCTAACTGGGAAGCCTTAACATCCAAAAATTACTAACCTGATGTTTCACAAGTTTCCCAATTGTGACATCATCTTTACTTAAGAAACTAGATATTGATCCACTGCCATATTGGATCTCATAGGATTCTTCTTCACAAACAACAAATGGTATATATTAATTGTTTAGCAACTTCCTTAATATCCCCATGTAAGCAGACTAAACTAAGTGAGGTTGAGGGTTTTAAGTAGAGGCCCATCTTCTTGGTATGTGCTTGACTTTGATGACTTGTATCTTGAATGAAAATAGCAAGCTAGATGCACTGTAAAATCATTGTTAATCTTTGTTACAAAAATAACCACAAAATCCTCTTTAATAAAAATAATCCTTCTAGATATTTCAAGACAAGATATTTCAGTTAATTTCTAAGAAAGCTAATTTCACTATCCAAACAAACATTAATCTATTTATTGTAAATAATTTTGTAGAATTTAGAATTTGAATGTAATGAAACTAACCATAATTACCAAATATTTGACATTGAAGCACTCTGGAACACCAACATTGTAAGCTTTGCTTGTGTTCTAGATCCATGCAGTCATGCAAGTTTAGTGGATGAGGCTTGCACATACTTCACACGTCAATAACCCTTATTGCATTACATATATAATTGATCATTAGGTGTGCATGGTTGACCTTCGTGCTCATGCTGGCTATCTTGAGGACACCCTAAACATTATTACTAAGATGTCAGTTAAACCTTTGGTGCCTATGGAACATAACCAAGGGACATCCATCAAAGCATAACAATAGGGATTTTTTTGTCATATATTGTAGTTACAAGTGCCCTGCTAGACATACATGAAAATGTGGAAGCATAGACAAGGCAAGTAAACTGTTTCAAAAAATGCCTCAAAGAAATGTGATATCATGGAATGTCGTGATTAAAGGATATGTTTAAAATGGTTTTTTCTAAAAATTCCTTAGAAAATTTTAAGAAAATGTAACTAGTGGGTGTAAAGCCCAACTCCCAACTCAGACTTAGATTCAGCTACATATATACAATCCCCAACCCAATAATCAAATCCATAAGATTTTGATTTGATTTTCCCAAACTCAAGTTTTTAGCCTGGGGTCTAGGCTACAAACTCTACAAAAGCAATGAACCCATAATAAATGGCCTAAATTTTCAAAAAATACTTCATTGCTTCAGCAAGCATGCACTTCTTTTGTTAGATACTGATTCAACCAAAAGACACAGACCAAAAGCAACTAAGGCCTTATATTTAAGTCCAATCTTTCAATAATTATATAAGTTGCAGATCAGCCCATAATGTTTCATTTAGGATTTAAAATTTTACCTTTGAATAGCATGACAAACTTAAGTATGTATGGTTTCATAATAGGTGAAATACAACTAAAAGTTCACCATCAACAAGGAGATTATTTACCTGGAGTAGCAACTGGATAAGAAAATGGTGGTTGTGAAGGTGATGTCCACTAGCCATTAAGAGGTCCTAAAGTAGGACTAGGTCCTGCTAGTGGAGGACCTTGCATAAACCATGAGAAATTCTGCATGATCATTAGGAACTCTATCAAGTCATTAAAGGTATGCACAAGCTTTTTAAGGGTCTATGAAGTTTTCTAAGGGTTTATGAGACATTTGTAAGTCTATATAGATAGACTTCTAGAAACCCTATGGAACCCATAACAAGCATGTACATAGCCCATCCAAAATAAGAATAGAAAGGTTTGTAGTCATTCATTAGGACCATTCAAAATTCTCATAGTCCCACTTGGTTTCATGCAAATTTCCTTCCATAAATCTATCTTAGGGATCCATAATTCTTTTAAAATTATTCTAGGAGTCATTCATAAGCACCCCATACCAAGTCCATGTGAAAGATATTTGTATTTTTTACCATTGATGTGTTTTTGTCTTTCACTGCAGTCCCACAGGTCACTCAAAAGGTCTTGGTGGGTGTGTGGCAACCAAGGATAACAAGGGATTAGTTATCTCTATCCCACAGCATGAAGAGATTGCACTTGCGGCATCACGGTATGCAGAGATCAATTATCGTAGCCCCGCAGCAATCTCAAAATGAAGTGGCGGGCTGGCGGTATAAATTTAAGTGGCATATGATACTTCACTACGGTCCCATGACAGTCAAGAGAATAACCGGTGGTAATGCAGTAAGAAGGAGTAGAGGAAAATAGTACACTATGCCCCCACAACAGCCTTAAGTGAGGCTTACAGAATGGCGGTAAGAAGGAGCAAAGGAAAATAGTACACCACGCCCCTGCGACTGCCTCAAGTGAGGCTTGCAGTATGGCAGTAATAAGGAGCAGAGGAAAACAGTGTACTACACCCACGTGGTGGCCTCAAGTGAGGCTTGCGGTATGGTGGTAAGAAGGAGCAGAGGAAAACAAGTCATGGTGATATAGTTGATTTTTTGAGATAATATTTCTCATTGGCCCAATCAAATCAAAGAACACTTTTTCTGCCTTTTCTCCACTATTCTTTTATGAGCTAAATAATTTCAAATTTGATTGTTGTCATTTGCAGTGAATTTCAATCTAAAAGGTTTGATCCATTGTTGGATTGTTGTCACCTTTACAGACATAAAAATTTACCCATTCTAATATTTTAAACTTATGACAAGTCAAAGTGGGTTGTGCTCGTTTAGCAACTGGTTGAAATTTAATTTGAATGTACCACTTCTTGATGTTCCCCTTGACTCATTATAATTTTTGTATATCATCTTACCTTTTGGCTAGCAACAAACATGTGATGCATCTATTGTGATGTCCTATGGATGGTGGCTTTTTCCAAATTATTTTCAAACTGTTTTGAGTTCTAGGTGTACACCTTGTGGAGACTTATGGCATATTTCTATGCTTAATTTTTTTCCAAGGTTAAAGTGAGATGATAAATGCAATTATTCCTAAGGTAGTGGAAATAATTTTGGAATAATTATCTAAGTTCTCTCTTAATGTTTAGATTTGTGTAATTTTTGATTTTGTAGATTTTTAATAGCCTTGTTTGATGAGTCTTGGAAATTGGTTTCAATTTATAGGGTAAACCTTCCATCTAGAGCTAAGAAGATTGTGCCAAGTAGTTGCAAAGCCATGATTGGTCAGGTTACTGGTGGCGGAAGGATAGAAAAGCTAATGCTCAAAGCTGTCAATGCATATCACAAATATAGGGTAAAAAGAAACTATTGGCCCAAGGTTCGTGGTGTGGTAATGAATCCTGTTGAGCATCCTTATGGTGGTCGTAATCATTAACACATTGGGCATGCCAGTACTGTGCATTGTATAGAGAAGGCTTAGCATGTACACATACTTAATCATAATAAAACAATTATAGAGCTCTGATTATTTAAAAATGTCATCTTTTAGTTTTTTTTTTCTTTAGGTTGCTTTGTGTCAACAATTTATGGGGACCAGGTTGTAAACCATGTTTCCTATTATTGTTTCTTATCATTAGTGGTTTACTCTTGATTCAAAATTTTGGGAAAGACTTCAAACTAGGTTGTAATCCTTGTTTCCTTGTATTGTTTGAGGCTTATTTTAGGCTGCCATATTAATTGACTTTATTATTTTTGATTCTTTCTTGAGTGCTTGTTATTTGCTTTCAAATCATAGAAATGGCAAAAAGATTGATGATTTCTTAGTATTATAAACTATGAACTTTCTATTTTAAAAAAAGTAATAATTTGGAGGAGTCATTTGATGTATCAAAGAATTTGACATTTGAAAACATTTGGAATGTTCTCAACTGTACAAAAAATGAGAAGATAATGTGCCAATTTGTCATCACTTTTGCTGAGTATGTTTCTTGTTGCTTTTTTTTAACTATTTGGCTTTATACGAGATGCATTGAGGCTTCCATGGTATTGTGTTAGAGATCTTATGACATGATAATGTAATTATGTGATGAAGTAGAAAGATAAATACCTAAGAAGCCAATGAACATATGATTATAAATGAAAGGAAGTAGAAAGATAAAGACTTGAGAACCCAAAGAATTGTTATCTTGCACAATAAATTGATAGATTTTAGAGTTGAAATTTGAGAGGTCATATTACTGAATTGTTAGGCTTGATAATTTTGAGGGTAAATTAATTGAATAATAGAGCTGAAATCTGAGGGGTAATTTTGCTAAATTGTATGTTGGGTTTTGGAGTTAAATTTGAAGGGAAACCTTGCTATCAAGTGCCCTTTATTTTTTGTTTAGTTTTTTAGATGTGTTGAATGCAAGTAAACATGTGGCAATGAGTGCTTTCGAGTGCTAGGAAGCATGAGTATCATTTGCATGGTGCATAGAAGCATATAATTTTATAGTGTTGATATTGATGATTAAAATTGGTTATGTCGTCTAGCTACTAACAACTACATAGGGTGTAAGGCAATTGTTATGATGCACTATGCAACTTGTGACTAGCATTGGTCTAGAGGTATAGATCTTTGCAAGCAACTAAACTATCTTCATTGCTCTACAAACTAGAGGGAGGTTGTAAAAATGGGATCCAAAAGGGAACCTTTGAAAAAGAGATGATCTAGGTCTAAAAATGGTTGCCAGAGGACATAAAAAATAACCCAGATTTGCCAAAAATATCATGACCCTTGTTTGAGAAAATTATCTATCCTCGGCAGACTTGAAGAAGAAAGAAAAGCTTAAAAGGAAGAATTTAACGCTGTATCCAACCTCATAGATTCCATATCCATCCGTAGAGTTTTACGTCATCTAGTCTTCTTCCCACGAATTTGCCCATGAGAGGAAAATCATCATGCTAAAAGGACATTTTAGTTAGACAATCATCAGGGAGAGAAACATCTAAAAGGGTGACTTCCATATTGTTGTGATGCTCACAACACGCCCCATTTTATCCCTTTAGCAAAATGAGGACCCCTATTGTGGCTTTTGTTTTTTTCTTGTGTGGTTCTGCTTGCTTGGCGGTATAGGCAAAATGGCATGGATGCTTGAGATTTGAGTTATATAATGTTTGGGTATAAGTGGTTGTTAGCAATAGAATTTGCATGAAAAATTAGTTCGGGTTACCTTTTGAACCATTTGAAAATTCTGCATATTTTGAGAGTTATGCTTATTTTTAGGAAAAGTCAACGTTGAATTGATGGTTGTCAACGTGTATTTGATATACATTATTATTTGCATATATATGTTATGATTTTGGTCTTTCAGGTTACTTTATTCATTGTATAATGTATATTGCATGCATTAAAAACATTCAAGTATGGACCCGACAACGTTTTACGATGAACTATATAAAACGTTAAAGTCTGCAATTGTATTTTGTATATTATATTGCATGTATTAAAAATACAAATGCAATATATACATGGGCATACGTCAAAATAAGTTCAAGGTGGTGCATAAGGTAGTCGGCATTTTGTTGGTATGCTATATAGTCAGTTTTTTGTATGCTTTTGGTACAAATATACAAGGCCGGATCCAAAAGTTAAATTTAATTGAGTCTAGAAATGAAGAGTGAATGCATATTTTTGTATGTATAACTGCTTGTATCTTATATACAAATGCAAAACTGAATGCAATTAGGAAAGTCAAACAAAATGAACTATAAATGGAGTCTGAGTTTGTATATTTGTATGCATGTATTATATATACAAAAGGTGAAAGATGCATATGCGGATTTGAATAGAGTATTAAACATGGAATAAAGTGCATGAGTTCATAATAAAGAGACAAAGAATTAAGCATCGCTGATGTTTGTATATGTGCATGTATATGACATACATGGTGATGTACAAAAGATAATATACAAAGCCTAAAGTAATTAAAGGTTTGAATATTATATACATTAGGTGGGGACCACATATGTATGTTGGAGATACGTGAATGAGAAATACAAAGAGTGATACAAAAAACTTAGATACAAATCAGGATTCAAAAATAGTTGCAAATTGTTTTATAAATCCACTAGAGTCTGAGTTTGTATATTTCAATGATGTATAAGATATATATAGAGATATACAAAATTAAATATACAAAAGGTAAAAGAGAAAAGTGCATGTATAAGAGATACAAAATTCAAAAGTGTAGGGAATTAATGTATACATGATTCAAAATATGAATTGAACGAGAAGTTAAACTCAAATTGAATTGTATGCCTTAATTACAACATTTAATGCATAGCTACCACTGAAAACCTAAACTTCGAAGAAGTACAAAGGAAATGGGATTATGATAATCTTCACAATTGCATTTAGAATTAAATTAGAAAGCATTTTACAGAGGAAAGGTGAAAGGCAATTCAAAGGGTGAATTGAAATTCAAGAATGGTAGCTTGGTGGAATTTGAATGGTAAAATTCTTGTCAACGTTATTAAAGTTAACAGTTGCAGCTCAGGTATGTACTGAAAAACTCTTACTCATGATTTTAATGGAATATGATTACGGAATTTCTTATAGTGATTACAGGTGAATAACAGAATATGATTAAATTAGTTAATTACTGTAATCTAATGTGATAAGATCATAAATTCAAACATAGTAAGGAAAATATGTATCATTTAAATGAAAATAAATATTAGGGTAAAAGTTAAACGGTAAATATACATGGTAAAAACCCTAGTAAATTTAAGCACGATTGTAAAAGAAATGTATATCTTTTCAGGATGCTGCCAAAAGGAAAGAAAGTGGAGAAGATGGCTAGAAAAGCTGAAAAGAAAGAAACCAAAGTTAAAGAAGAATTTGTAGTCAGAGGTTATCCTTCGAACATATACTATTCGCACAGGGCATTGGATACTAAAATTGGAGATTTCGATTCTGAGGAGATATTGAACAAGAACTGAGAGCCTGGAGAAACTTTAGCTATGAAAAACATTTGGGATGTTGGGTTGTACAAAGCTGTAGGATTTCCATTAGCAATGGATGCTAAGGACCTAGTTGTTGAGTGTTTACAGAGATATGATTTTAACTCCAGGGAAGTAAAACATAATGGAGTGGTGTTTGCAAATTTGTTGTTGAAGGAATAGCAGAAACCTTTGGACTAAAGACTACTAGAAAAATGAAAGAGGTAGATGTAGATAAACATTATGAAGATTTTAAAAAGAATGAAGCAACATGTAAGAGCGCAATATTTTATGGTTGGTACCCTTCAGACAAGAAACTGAAAGTAGCTACCAGGGTTCCTAAGACTCTGTTGACACTCATTTTGACCAGGGGTTGATTTGTCATGATCAGGAGGTTTCTTCATTTGAAGCCTTTATCTTCTTGCCCATTTTTTCTAAGTGTTGGACCTCCTCAGCATTTTTCAACTGCAGCATCATGTTTTCCTGAGGAGGAGGTCATCATCATCATCTTGTCTTCGATGATGATCTGCATCATCATGTTCCTCGTCGACTTGTTTTTCAACGTCATCATCATTTTTCAACTGTCGGGTGATGTTTGGTTTTTATCATGATGATGCTGCCGAGCTACAGTGCGCCCTGATCTGCTTGCGAGGGTGATGTTTCAAAGTCTCCGGTGATCTTCCATTTATCACCTTGCGCGAGCATGATGATGATGTTGCTTATTCTTTGAATTGCTCGACCTAGCTTGTTTTTTCCTAAGGGTCGTGTTCATCATCATCATATTTCCAGTTTTCATCCTGCTGCTTGCGGAGGTCATCATATTTTCTGCCTTCATGATATTTCGCCGGGGTGATATTTTTATCATCGGGTGATCTTGGTTAACATCATCCTGATGATGTTGTTGAAGAGTTGTAATTGCGACCCGATATTCACTAGGGTCATCATATTTTGGAACGTCAGGATGATCTTAGTCAATATCATCCTGATGATGTTGTATCACTTCCTATTCTTTGTTTCTCATCCTGATGATGCTGACGTCATCCGTATATCAGGGTGATATTTTTCTTTCTGCCTATCTGCATCATGATATTCGCGAAGGAGGGGGTGATATTTTCATATCACCCGGATATAGGTTTGTTCGAACATCATGATGATGCTAATATCAAGGAGATATCCGCCTGCTGGTTTCGCGTGTTATCTATTGAGGGTGATCTTTTCAAGCAGCATCATCATATTCAGTTATCGCCCTGATCTTATAGAGGAGCTACAGTGCAACCTGATATTTGAACATCAGGAGGATATTTCCAAATATCCGGTTGTCTTCCGAATATCATGATGATGTTAATATGATGATGACGTCATCAGGATGTTCATCGGCCAGACTTTTGTTATAAGCTCAGCAGGAGGATGTTCCTCCGGAGGATCAGGTTGTGCCGATTATCATGAAGGTTATATTTCAAATATCATGATGACGTCAGGGTGATATTTCGAACAACAGGATATCATGCTGCTGAAAGATGATGATGATGAAGTCTATACTAGTGTCGTCAGGAGCAAAAGCACCGACATGATATATGCTCATGACCTAGTATATAAGGTGTTAATGAGGTCATCGCGGGGTGCATGTGGGATATTGTTATCCTGCATTTTCAAATATCATGATGATGAGTCTCGGCGGGAAAAGCTTGCGATGGTCTGTATGATGATTTTCCCTAGGCCGCGGGTTGGTGCGCCATTAATGGCGATTGTTGCAGAGGTATGGGCGATGGCGTGGGTCGATCTTGTACCCGACTGGAGGTGTCAATCAGCGGATAATGGCGCAGGGCTCGAGAAATCTTCCTGTCTCCTCCCCTACCTGCTGCATTCAAGTTTGGGCGCCAATCCGGTTGTGTTTGAGCGCCATTTTCATGATACTGTGTATCTGGCGAAATTTTGGTCAACCATGTAATTAATTGCTGAGCACCTACCTGGCTGATATAAGCAGGTTGTGTTGTTCATTTGTGGTTGTTGAAAGTTGATGATTTTGGCTCTGTAATGCATAACAAGCTGATCTGGTTGCTTTATACAGCTTACCTGTGAGTTTATGTATCTCTTGTTGTTTGTTTTTGGCATGGACCCACTGATTTCATGATTAAACTTATATGAGAAATGCTGTTTGGCATGTGTTGTGTTAATTCTGTCTCCAGTATTGCATGTATCCTTCTTCTGAATCTGGATGTTTGGTAATGTTTAGATTCTAGAGCATAGAATTCCTGTGTTGAATGTCTGATCTTTTAACTTCTATTCAAGGGGTAGATTAAACTGTTTTCAGGTTGAACATTGGGAGGGATATACTGCAGTAGGGATACCATAAGTAGAGATAACCTAACACTTTGTATTGGGAGATGCCTGTAAGGCAGGTATCACATAGATCCCCTTGAAATCCAGTTTTAGTTGTTTATGCTGATCATTCACAGGTGTATGTCTATTGACTCCAGGCCCTGGATAGGCACCAATCATGCTTTGTTTTGTGTTATAACCATATCCAGCTTTGCATCCACACTTAAACTCCAAAGCAAAATCTAAAACCAACATTAGGACATTAGAGTTAGTTTTAGGAACCTCAGTCCTCTGTCTACAACTGCAAATAGGCCCAAAGCTAGCCCCTTTGCCCTTATCTTTCAGTTTTGGTCTACATACAGGAGGACTCATCTGCTTTCTGTCAACATCCCAGCCTTGCATGCATATCCTCATGGATGTTGAGTAGGGAATACCCCCCTAGGTCTTGCAGAGCCTGAAGAAGAAGAGGAGATAAAATATAGAGTCTATCTCCTACACTGTTGGCCCCCTGGCCCAGAGATCCTGTTGATCACTGATGGCTACCTTGTAGGGAAATCTGGGAATAAGCATCCAGTCTGGGAAAAAGTCAACAGAAATTGGCGACTCCGCTGGGGATGAGAAGTAAAAGACTATCTAATCATCTCCAGTGATATATATGTGACCCATCTGAGTCAGCAATAGAAATTGGCGACTCCGCTGGGGAACCTTGTGAAAGAACCCTGGTTTTCAGAAGAAAACAGTTCCTAGCAATAGGTGGCGACTCCGAAGTAATCTCCCAACCGGTCAAAGTAAATTTATATGCAGGGGAGAAGATCCCAACAAACTCCTTTATTTGAAGAGTTACCATTAACAAAAAGAACGATGTATAGAAGAAAGGGAACTGTCTCAGCTAGTCATGAGAGCTCCCCCAGAAAAAGTGATGAGATACAAGATAACCCTAGGCCATCAGGACAGCATGCTCCTTATTTTTCAAGTGCAGAAGCAGATATCCAAGGTGCATATGAGAGGCAACAGGGTGGTAGTATGAGAATGAGGTCAGAGGTGTTCCAAGAATGCCCTTTTCTAGACCCAAGTGAGAGGTTTGAAGAGGCAGAGTCCCTAAGGGATGATGAAGATGATGACCCAAATGGTATGAGACCATCTACCTCCAGACCTAAGGATGAACAATTGGCAGAAGAAATCAAAAGCCTAAGAGCAGAATTAGAATACCTACAAGCCATGAAAATCAGAGATGATATACAGCAGAAAGTGCAAGCCTTGAGAACTGCCCAAAATAATTCAGTTCCTACCTTAGAAAATGCAAATATGCAAAGACATCAGCAGAGATATGAAGTGCATCATCAGCATCATGATGACAGACAAAATGTGAATGATGCTAGGATACCACTGAACAATGCAGGAAACCAAAATGCAAATAGAAATGTTAATGTTAATCAGCCAAACAGACAGCCTATGCAGCTAGATAGATTCAGGCAGCTGGTGTTTGATGGTATTCCTGGGTATCCTAACCCCATTGATAAGCATCTGAGGCTGCAAGTGCCTAAGTTTTCAGGAAACAATACAGTGTCAGGAGAAGATCATCTAAAGGCCTTCCAAAATGTCATGGACAATTTTGAGGTTGAGCATGAGGATGTTTTCATGAAGTCATTCATGCAATCCTTAATAGATGAGGCAAGAGAATGGTACAGGAATCTGCCTGACCGGAGCATATCATCATGGGATGATTTTAAGAGGATGTTCAAGGAGCAATATGGTGATAAAACTGACCCTAGCTTCTTTGTAAACGAGTTCACCAGCATCACCAAAGGGTCAAATGAACAGGTTGCAGACTTTAATGCAAGATTTACTAAAGTGTTGAACAAATTGCCACATCATATGAGGCCAAATGAACCAATGTGCATAATTTTGTACATCAATGCCTTTGATGCAAAGACTGCATATGGACTGAGAGATAAAGGTCCTGCCACCCTCAGGGATGCTTTCAGGATTGCAGTAAATATTGAAAACAATAGGAAAGCATCAGGCAAGACAAATAGAAGGGATGATGTAAAAATTCTGCAGAATCCAAATAAGCCTCAGAACACTCAAGGTAGTATATCTGCTCCTGAAGATAAGATAGACAAACTGGCAAATGTTGTTAAGGACCTGAGCTATAGATTAGCTAGAAGTGAAAAAGGGATGGGTCCTGATAGGCAAGTCTATCAAAGACAGGAAAAGAGGCCATCATTACATGATATGCCTTATAACACCAATTGGCATGATGGTAAGCCTGTATATCCACGTAACAACACAAATCAGAGGGCTCAACATGCCAAGGAGACTCCTGATCCCCTAAAGAAAACTATAAATATTGCTGATGATGCTCCGTGGTGTATAATCTGTCAGATGCCACATTCACAATCACAGTGCATGATTGCCCAATCTTTGTATGAAAATGCTACATCTTGTAATGAGTGCAATGAGCCACATCATGTGCAGGATGATGATGTTAACATGATGTCTATAGGCAATGGATATACTCTATATGGTGCTGATGAGAAGACAGATGATCAGGTTCAGGCCTGCCAACAGTCCCCATATGATGAAGATCATGAGGATAATTATGTGTATGCTCAGAACTCACACAATTTTCTGAGTAGCTTACACCGACCTTCTGATGAGGAAATCAGAGCCTTCACAGCTGCAGCAGTTGCTCAGGTCAAGAGCAACTACAATCTCAGAGGTAAAAATCAGGTTGGCAGCCCACATCAGCCAGAAGATTTTTCTGCAGGTCAGCAGATGCATGGTCATAAAGGAACTGAACCACAAAAAAGGCAGTGGGTAAATAACAAGCAGAACTTTAGATACAGAACAGGTCATGATTTCCAAGGACCAGAAAACAGAACCCCTCAGGCTGAAGATCAAAGTAGAGGTTCCCAAGACAGGAATGATGATCAGGGAACTATGAGAATGAAAGCTAAGTCAGCTCAGGATAAAAGCAAGATTGTGGAGCAAGCTACAACTGCTGTACAAAACTGTGCTCCATTTGATATAGCCCAGATCCTCACTCAGGTAAAGGTCTCTGTTCCACTTATGGAACTCATGAAAGTGGAAGAGATCAAGAATAGAACAATATCCCTAATCTCAGGGGTACCTTTTCAAGCTAAGCAAAATGATCAGACCCAGGGTGAGAAACAGGTCATGTGTAGTGAAGAAGATGAGACTCCTGAAGTCTATTTAGGAATGACCATGACAAAGTGTCCTTCACAGGTAGAACCATTTTATGTTTCCCTGGTTATAAATGGTAAAATAATTAGAAATTGTATGCTTGACTCTGGAGCATCCACAAATGTCATGCCTTTGGCTATCATGCAACAAACTGGATTAAAAATTGACAAGGCATGTGGGAAGTGTTATGCTATGGATGCCAGAGAGGTACCAGTTATTGGAATCATGAAGGATGTAGATTTCAAGCTGGCAGCATTTCCTGAAAAAAGATACAAAATGAATATAACAGTGGTTGACATCAAGCCACAGTATGGTATGCTGCTGTCAAGAAGATGGGCAGCACTAATAGGTGGAAGTATGCAGCTGGACCTATCATATGCCATGATTCCAATGAATGGCAGGGATGTCAAGCTAATTAGAGAGCAAAGATCATCAGAGACAGTGGAAGACCAAGAAGCAAATGAACAGGTATGCTTTGTGGACACTGACTGTGATAACTTCAGGGTTGTCTCAGATGATACAGAAGATGAAAAGAAAAATGTCTGCGCTGAAGAGCTGGATCAGCAAGGATTGTGGACCATGTTTTTTGATGGAGCTTGTGCAAAAGAAGGTTCTGGAGCTGGAGTTGTCTTCCTGTCTCCAACTGGTAAGCTCCTCAAATCCTCTTTCTTGCTGAGGTTTGATTGCACAAATAATATTGCAGAATATGAGGCTTTACTTTTAGGCCTGAATATTGCTCTCAAACATGGAATTAAAATGTTAAGAGTATTTGGAGACTCTGAGCTGATTGTATCCCAAATCAGAAATAAGTATGTTGCAAAGAATAAAAGATTGAAACAATACAAGCATGCTGTTTGGGATACTATTGAGTTATTTGATGCATTTTCAATTGGCTGGGTAGAAAGGTCAAAAAATGTTATGGCTGATTTCTTAGCCAATGTTGCAATAAGGCCGGATGACATCACTCTGTCAGGTGTCACAGATGTAGAAGTTAAAATTAGGCCTGCCATACCAGAAAACATATGCAGTTGGCAAGTTTTTAATGATGATAGGGATTTGCTGAAATTTTTGCACTGCATAGATGAGTATGAGAACCAACAGATTGATTTCCAAGCTTTTGTAGAAACTGTAGATGGAAAAGAGACTCTTGTAGGGAAGGAGATCATCCAGTTGAAGACTAACAAGATCCCTAGAGGGTTAGTGGCTTTGGAAAGAGCCTTTGACAGTAGAGACAAAATGGTCACAAAGACATCCCCCACAAATAAGGAGGATTTGGAAGAAATAAATTTGGGGACATCTCAGGCCCCTCAGAAAGTATATATTGGCAAACAGCTCAAACCACACATAAGAAGTATGCTGATTGCATTGCTAAAAAGGTATAAACATGTTTTTGCTTGGTCATATGAGGACCTAAAAGCTTATAGAGAAGACTTATTCCAGCATGAGATCCCACTGAAGCCTGAAGCTAAGCCATTTAGACAGAGGCAAAGGCCTATAAATCCTACCTTAGCTCCTAAGATGCAGGAAGAACTCAGAAGGCTCAGGGATGCTGGAATAATTGTGCCCATCAGACATTCAACTTGGGTGTCTAACCTTGTCCCAGTCAGGAAAAAGAATGGTGATATTAGGCTTTGTGTGGATTTCAGGAACTTGAATGTATCCTCTTTGAAGGATAACTATCCATTGCCTAATATGGAAGCTATGTTGCAGAGGGTGACTGGTTGTGAACTCCTATCCATGATGGATGGATTTTCAGGATATAATCAGGTAAAGGTAAAAGAATCAGAACAGTATAAGACTGCCTTTACCACTCCATGGGGAACATATGTGTATGTTAGAATGCCATTTGGACTAACAAATGCAGGTGCTACATTTCAAAGAGCAATGGATGTTGCTTTTGCAGGGCTAATTGATTCAATCCTGGCAGTATATCAGGATGACCTGACTGCCTACTCAAAGAAAGAGGAGCAGCATTGCATGCATCTGGAGCAGATCTTCATAAGAGCATTAGAATATGGTATTTCTTTAAACCCAAAGAAGTGTGCCTTTGGAGTAGTTGAAGGAAAGCTTCTGGGACACATTGTTTCCAAGGATGGAGTCAGGATAGATCCAGACAGAGTGGCAGCCATTGACAGGATCCAAATGCCAAAAACTGTGAAAGGAGTTCAGTCCTTCTTTGGACAGGTAAACTTTGTCAGAAGATTTGTTCCCAACTTTGCAGAGATCACAAATAACATTTCCAAGATGATGAAGAAGGATGCAACCGTCAACTGGGAAAGGGAAGCAACAGAATCATTTCAGAATATCAAAGAGGCAATAAAGATGGCCCCTGTTCTTAAATCTCCTGATTTTTCTAGGCCATTACAGGTGTTCTCATTTGCTTCCTTTCATACTGTAGCTGCATGTTTGTTACAGAAAAATGAAGATGGTTTTGAACAGCCCATCGCCTTCTTCAGTATGTCCCTGCAGGCCTCTGAATTGAAGTATGATATTATGGAAAAGCAGGCATATGCACTTGTTAGAGCCATCAAAAGTTTCAGACCATACTTGGTAGGGTCACATATAATTGCATATGTACCTCATGCTGCAGTCAAAGACATATTCACTCAGCAGGAGGTGACTGGAAGAAGGTGCAGATGGATAAACAAACTGCAGGAATTCAACATAGACATACAAGTTACTAAATTGATAAGAGGACAAGGACTAGCCAAGATGATGGCACAGTCAAACTTGGAAGCATGCCAAGTTAATGCAGTCCAAGATGAGAATGTAAGTACATCAGGATCTGAATGGTACAAGGATATTGTCTATTATTTGCAAAATCTGAATTGTCCCTCCCATTTCAGTGACAATCAAAAGAGGACTCTGAAGCTACATGCAATCAGGTATGTTGTTGTTCAAGGTGAGCTGTACTGGAAAAATCCTGATGGTGTGCTGCTGAGATGTGTGGATAAGAATATGGCTAACAATATTTTGATTGACATGCATAAAGGATTGTGTGGTGGCCATTATACTGCCCAAACAACAGCTCATAAAATTCTCAGGGCAGGATATTGGTGGCCCACTCTCTTTTCAGATGCACAGAGGTTAGTAAGAAAATGTGACCCTTGCCAGAGATTCTCAGGAAAGCTGAAATATCATGGTGCTTTACCCCTCAGAACTGCACCTGTGGATGCTCCATTCCAGCAATGGGGAATTGATTTTATAGGGGAAATTGCAGACAAATCAAGTGGGGGACACAGTTGGATTTTGGTGGCAACTGACTACTTTACCAAATGGATTGAGGCCATTCCAACTAAAAGAGCTACAAGTAAGGTGGTGACAGACTTCATACTAGAGAACATCATCATCAGGTTTGGAGTACCATCTAAAATAATCACTGATAATGCTATGTGCTTCAGATCAGGTGAGTTTGTTGATTTTTGCAACAGGTATGGGATAAGCTTGTCATATACATCACCATATCACCCACAAGGAAATGGTCAAGCAGAATCAAGCAATAGGAGCATCATGAAAATTGTCAAGAGGATACTGGACAAGAACAAGAGAGCTTGGGACTCAAAGTTGAATTTAGCAGTATGGGCTGACAGAGTGACTGTGAAAAGGGCTATTGGGAAGTCACCTTTTGAGCTAGTATATGGTGCATCAGCTAGACTGCCCATAAACAATCTCCTACCAGTTTACAGGTTCATCCAGGAAAATGATGAGGACATTGAAGGTCCCATGACAGAAAGGGTGAATCAGCTGGTTGCATTGGATGAAGACAGGAGGAGAGCCCACCAGATCAATCTCAAAAGACAACAGGATGTGAAATATCAGTTTGACAGGAGAACTACAAAAAGGAAGTTTCAAGTTAATGATCTGGTGCTTATTTGGAATGCTAAAGATCAGGAAAAGGGTAAACATGGCAAATTTCAGCCCTTATGGATGGGCCCATATCAGGTTTGCAATACTCATGGGGAGGATTCTTATTTCCTCCAGGCCCTAGATGGTGAAATTCTGGAATTGCCTGTGCATGGCCAATTCCTTAAGTTCTATTTTACATGAATATCTGGTTGCTGTGCACATTTGTAAAATATGTATGTAGTGTAAATGCCTTGTACAGCTCGCGTTTTTTGGCTTTTTGTCAGGTCTGTCCGGAGATCTGGTTCTCGCTGCAGGTTTTCACCTGCACGTCCCCATTCGGAGCCACTGTTGACACTCATTTTGACCAGGGGTTGATTTGTCATGATCAGGAGGTTTCTTCATTTGAAGCCTTTATCTTCTTGCCCATTTTTTCTAAGTGTTGGACCTCCTCAGCATTTTTCAACTGCAGCATCATGTTTTCCTGAGGAGGAGGTCATCATCATCATCTTGTCTTCGATGATGATCTGCATCATCATGTTCCTCGTCGACTTGTTTTTCAACGTCATCATCATTTTTCAACTGTCGGGTGATGTTTGGTTTTTATCATGATGATGCTGCCGAGCTACAGTGCGCCCTGATCTGCTTGCGAGGGTGATGTTTCAAAGTCTCCGGTGATCTTCCATTTATCACCTTGCGCGAGCATGATGATGATGTTGCTTATTCTTTGAATTGCTCGACCTAGCTTGTTTTTTCCTAAGGGTCGTGTTCATCATCATCATATTTCCAGTTTTCATCCTGCTGCTTGCAGAGGTCATCATATTTTCTGCCTTCATGATATTTCGCCGGGGTGATATTTTTATCATCGGGTGATCTTGGTTAACATCATCCTGATGATGTTGTTGAAGAGTTGTAATTGCGACCCGATATTCACTAGGGTCATCATATTTTGGAACGTCAGGATGATCTTAGTCAATATCATCCTGATGATGTTGTATCACTTCCTATTCTTTGTTTCTCATCCTGATGATGCTGACGTCATCCGTATATCAGGGTGATATTTTTCTTTCTGCCTATCTGCATCATGATATTCACAAAGGAGGGGGTGATATTTTCATATCACCCGGATATAGGTTTGTTCGAACATCATGATGATGCTAATATCAAGGAGATATCCGCCTGCTGGTTTCGCGTGTTATCTATTGAGGGTGATCTTTTCAAGCAGCATCATCATATTCAGTTATCGCCCTGATCTTATAGAGGAGCTACAGTGCAACCTGATATTTGAACATCAGGAGGATATTTCCAAATATCCGGTTGTCTTCCGAATATCATGATGATGTTAATATGATGATGATGTCATCAGGATGTTCATCGGCCAGACTTTTGTTATAAGCTCAGCAGGAGGATGTTCCTCCGGAGGATCAGGTTGTGCCGATTATCATGAAGGTTATATTTCAAATATCATGATGACGTCAGGGTGATATTTCGAACAACAGGATATCATGCTGCTGAAAGATGATGATGATGAAGTCTATACTAGTGTCGTCAGGAGCAAAAGTACCGACATGATATATGCTCATGACCTAGTATATAAGGTGTTAATGAGGTCATCGCGGGGTGCATGTGGGATATTGTTATCCTGCATTTTCAAATATCATGATGATGAGTCTCGGCGGGAAAAGCTTGCGATGGTCTGTATGATGATTTTCCCTAGGCCGCGGGTTGGTGCGCCATTAATGGCGATTGTTGCAGAGGTATGGGCGATGGCGTGGGTCGATCTTGTACCCGACTGGAGGTGTCAATCAACGGATAATGGCGCAGGGCTCGAGAAATCTTCCTGTCTCCTCCCCTACCTGCTGCATTCAAGTTTGGGCGCCAATCCGGTTGTGTTTGAGCGCCATTTTCATGATACTGTGTATCTGGCGAAATTTTGGTCAACCATGTAATTAATTGCTGAGCACCTACCTGGCTGATATAAGCAGGTTGTGTTGTTCATTTGTGGTTGTTGAAAGTTGATGATTTTGGCTCTGTAATGCATAACAAGCTGATCTGGTTGCTTTATACAGCTTACCTGTGAGTTTATGTATCTCTTGTTGTTTGTTTTTGGCATGGACCCACTGATTTCATGATTAAACTTATATGAGAAATGCTGTTTGGCATGTGTTGTGTTAATTCTGTCTCCAGTATTGCATGTATCCTTCTTCTGAATCTAGATGTTTGGTAATGTTTAGATTCTAGAGCATAGAATTCCTGTGTTGAATGTCTGATCTTTTAACTTCTATTCAAGGGGTAGATTAAACTGTTTTCAGGTTGAACATTGGGAGGGATATACTGCAGTAGGGATACCATAAGTAGAGATAACCTAACACTTTGTATTGGGAGATGCCTGTAAGGCAGGTATCACATAGATCCCCTTGAAATCCAGTTTTAGTTGTTTATGCTGATCATTCACAGGTGTATGTCTATTGACTCCAGGCCCTGGATAGGCACCAATCATGCTTTGTTTTGTGTTATAACCATATCCAGCTTTGCATCCACACTTAAACTCCAAAGCAAAATCTAAAACCAACATTAGGACATTAGAGTTAGTTTTAGGAACCTCAGTCCTCTGTCTACAACTGCAAATAGGCCCAAAGCTAGCCCCTTTGCCCTTATCTTTCAGTTTTGGTCTACATACAGGAGGACTCATCTGCTTTCTGTCAACATCCCAGCCTTGCATGCATATCCTCATGGATGTTGAGTAGGGAATACCCCCCTAGGTCTTGCAGAGCCTGAAGAAGAAGAGGAGATAAAATATAGAGTCTATCTCCTACACTGTTGGCCCCCTGGCCCAGAGATCCTGTTGATCACTGATGGCTACCTTGTAGGGAAATCTGGGAATAAGCATCCAGTCTGGGAAAAAGTCAACAGACTCTATATAGGTTGGATTTTAAGGAGGAGGTGTATATCATGATTACATTACTGAAAAGAGTAATGGGGTTGGAAGATGCAGATTCATTTGAGCCTTGGATGTTTTCAATCATACAATTCATTAGGGAAGAAACATGGTATGTACATTGGGCTTTGGCAATCAGTAATGCCATTTATGCACAAGCCTTAAGATTCAACAAGCATAAGAAATTCATGTCCTCATACATTGTATACTCATGTGCTGCTAAAATGCAACTGAATGGAATACCAAGGATAGGCACATTGGGAAGTGGACCAGGACAAACTCTTTTATATGATCATTACCCAGACCTACAAGCACAAAATGTGGGGAAGAATTGGATAAGGGTGAATGATCTATTTTCTATGTATCTGGTGAGGATTTTGACAAGAGAAAAAGACCAAAGATTGTCTAAAATAGCCAAGAATGCAATCACATTACATAGTGCTTGGTATATTCAGTTCCCTACATTCACATACATTAGAACTGAAGGATTCAAAGGCAAAGCTTTTAGATTACCAAGATATCCATCCAACAAGGTAGTGTTACTGGAATTCACTAGACAAATATTAGATGTATATGCAATGTATAAGGCTTAGTGTGACAAGGGTAACATCAAATTTCCCTTTGTTATCGGAAGGTATTAGTGTTTCAATGAGGATGTGGCCAAAACATCAGAAGTTGAATTATTGTATTATGGTTTTCCAATATTTGATATAGTCTGACCTTTTGATCCTTTCAAAAGAATTCAAAACTTTATAGATAAGAAGTATAGGCATCAACCTCACATGGAGGATTTTAGGGTAGACTGTGATAATGAAGTTGAAGTAAAGAAGAGATCTCATCAGGAATTAACTCTTGATCAGATGAGAACACTGGGGAGAATTGAAGTGCCCCAAGAAATTATAGATGATGATGAAAACACCTTGCATACAAGTTATGACAACACAAAAGAGGTTTTGACTGAGCCAGATTGGGATTAATCTAAAGAAATTTCAATAGAAAATGTCTCAAAGTCAGTATTTACATACTTAGACATCTGGGTAAAAGAAAGAATAGAAGAGTTGAAAGCAAAAGGAGTGACAATCACTTATAAGAAGGGTAAGAAGAGAAGTTGGGACAATGAGAAAGATTTTGATGATTTTCTGAGAAGAAAGAGATAGGTAGTGGAAGACAGAATAGTAGAGGCCAACACAGGAGCCACAATCATGGACCCCTATGCATTGGGGATAATAGTGGCCATACCTGTAAGGACATTTATATCTTCCAAGGAGGGGACATCTACATCTGCTGCAGCTACTTCAATAGGGCAAGGTCTAATACAGGTAGCGGTGATATCTCAACCAACATCCACACCTGCAGTGCTTGTGCAGACATCTCAGCAAAAAGCTTTAGAGACACCCACATATGCTGAACAAACCCAAAAAGAGAAATTGTAGGGGTTTATTAAGGTTAAACAAGAAATGGCTGAGGAAATGATGACAACGAGGACATCTAGTGCCTGACCATTTACCAAAGAAAATGTAGAAATAGTAGATGTGGTTCAAATTGAAGATGTAGAGGGAGATGAAGAAAAAGGTGAAAATGAAGGCAGTGATGATAGCTTTGAAATGAGCAGTGAGGAAGAAGAAGACAAACAAGGACCTAAATCTCCTCTCCTCTCCAAGCAGTCAATAAAGAGTATTAAAATAATTGATCTTTTGGAAATCATGGTGCCACGAGATCTCATGGAAGAGGTCAAGGAAGCAGCCCAAGAAATATTGACGAATTAGGTCATAGAAGAAGAAAATGTAGATATGGAGGAACAAGGGGATGAGGAAAGACAAGATCCACCACAAGAGGGTCTTAATCCTAAGTTACCCCATGAGGAGGAATAGCAAAATGCAGAAAATGTTCAAACTCCACAGCAACAACGAGTCCCTCCACAGCAACATGTTCTTCCATAACAACAACAACAACCAAAGGAAGAAGAGGAAGAAGTACTCATAGGAGGTCTAGAATAAATGTTGAATGAGGAAGCCACATATACAAATAAGGAGGTGCCAACTTGGTTAGAGTCTAAGGTTAAACATGACACAACAGTTAAAGTGGCACCAATTGACATCAAGACCTTGTTAGCTAGTGAGGCTGGGAGAAGAGGCCGAAGAAAGGCTAGGACTATGTCAGCCATAAAGAGGGATTCTTCTGGTGGTAGGACTATGCAAATAGCAATTCCCCAGGCTGATAAGGAGAAAAGAGAAATAAGTGTTGAGGAATACAAAGTGATCAGTGTGGAACTCGGTCATGTGAATAGGGAGTAGCACATTGAAGAGTTGTAGGAAATGACCGAGTTCACTACAAGAAGATTGAGAAAAGATAAATAAAAAATACAACATTTGAAGGGGCAAATTGCCCAATATGAACAATTCATTCAAGGGATATTTGATCCCACACAAAATATGCCAGAATTAGCTCTGAAGTTAACTATTCTTTCTAAGGAATAGGTAGAAGGAATAGAGAATAAGAAGCATGAGGCTAATATGTTGGAGGATTTTGTTAAATCATTCATTCAGAGAGGAGAAGAGATAATTAAAATTTCCATTGGCAATTGGAACATCACCCTAATTGAGCGAAATAATTGTGCACACATTGTGCAAAAGTGTCAAGAAAGAATAAGGCAAAACATAGATGAATTAAAGAAACTCAAGGCTTTGGAAGGACATACACAATCCTTGGTGAATGAAGGTATTATGACTATGCAGGTTGTGTTTCAAATCCCTAAAATGAAGATGGAGCTCAAATATGAAGAAGGGATTTTAAGGCCTTGCTTGGCCAATATACAGGAATTGGAAAATAATATTTAGATTTTGTTGAGGAAGCATGTGAAGATGGTGAAAGATCTGGTTAAACATCCATGTCCTCAGGTCTAGGTATTTGATGCAGATACAACCATAAGAGAATTCAAAGGTAACCTTCAGCCCTGCATCGATGATCCGATAAACCATTTGGATGAGGAAGAAATAGAAAATATGGTGAAACTAAGTGCTAAAATCATAAAGTATCACAAGAGGAGAGAAGATAGGGAGAACAAAGCCCAGTCATTGAAGATCAGCATTGAAATGCAATAGTACACCTAGCATGTGTCTCAAAGAACCAGTCATACTTCCATATCCACCTTAACTACAAAGTTCACTCAATACATGAGCGAGAAGAACAAGGATATGCATATAGAAAACAACAATGATAGTGACTAGGATGTTTATTTACTATTTTTTACATGATATACTTTATTATGATTTTGTACTTGTACATGGTCAAATTAAAGTTGAATATTTTAAAAGATTCTACAGGCATCTTTGTGCCTGAGAGAATATTCTTTGAGATATTTTTGAAACAACAGCTAGCAGGGGAATTTGAATTTGGAACTTTGGTAGTTTTTGGACCATAGCTGGGGACTTTTGAGCTTATATAAGGGGCTTTAATGTGTATAGTTTGACACACGGCTTCTGTAGAAAAGCATTGGAAAGTTTGCAATAGAAGTGATTTGTGAGAATACTTTGAGCATAGGGAGTTGAGTTAGTAGTGTGCCTATGTCTGCAGTGGAGATAATGTGGAATGTCCTATTTCTCGCTGTATCTAGAAAATGTCTATAGGTTTGATTTAGTTTGTTGATACTTTCAAAGACTTTGAAGTCGAAATACATTGTAAATTTGAAATGGCTTCCATATGTTAATCAATACAAACATCTAATTGCTATGTCTATTTCAAAGTGTAATTAGATTCAGGTGTTCTTTGATATATTTCCTTTAGTGATTATAATTTTGTATGTTAATTTGAGATATTTCTCTGAAGAAACATACATGAATTTAACTTCTTTGAAGTGTTACAACTAATCAGATTTATACACATGAGTAGCAAAGAAATGAGTCCTATAGAATCAAATTTTCTAAACCTTATCTTTTGACTTTTCTTATCAAATCATTAAATAATTAGCATGCACGTAGTGATCTGAAGAAGATTGTTATAGATTCGATTAAAGAATTGTGAATTACAAAGATCTTTAACATTTTTCATATTAATTGAAGTACAAAGTATGTTCTTAATGAAATTCATGCAAAGCTTTGTAGTAAAATAGTAAATACATGCAAACGCTCACTAATTATAGTGTAATTTGTAGTTATTTGCAGAGTGTAAGTAAAAACATCCAGTACATATCCTTTAAATCACATAAGGCCCCTTGAACAAACAGCTTCACACTAAACTCTGAGTGAATCTAACACAACCATGACCTATTAACATAGACTTGGAATTGAGAAATATTTCTAATAGTTCTCCATATTCTTCAAGGTAAGACAAAATTCTTTGTGAATTTTATCTATTGTTGTTTTGAATAAAATCATCATCAACACATCACAAAAAAAAGCTAGAAACCCTAGAGTGATCTACAATCTCGTCACTTGGGCATTTTAAGCCAAGATGAACCACCTAAGATGACCCCAATTAAGAAAAATCAAACCTCATTTTAACAACGGAGTATATTGAATACTCTTCAGAACACACCAACACTAGTATTAATAATTAATACTTCAACACAATAATGACTATTCAAGGGACTAAACTATGATAGGGTTGGTAGAAACTGAAATGGGTATTAAGAAATATAAGATTATTTGTTGTTTTCTTTTTAAAAAGTTTGCAAGGCTGAGGCAGTTGTTCTACAATTAGGTGAAACCCTAATCCTTCACAACTGATCTTTGAACTTCATGCATCCCTAATAAGAGTGGGGTATTGTTTGGGTATTAACAGTCAACAGATTGAATTAGATTTCAGTGTCTGTATTTATAGCATCTGGCAAATGGGCATAACTAAAACAAAGTACCAAACACAACAAAAAATTATATTTTAAAAAATGCTTAATAGCCAACAGATTGAATTAGATTTTGGTGTCTGTATTTATAGCATCTAGAAAATGGCCATAACTGAAACAGAGTACCAAACACAACAAAAAAATATAGTTTAAAAACCTTATGAATACCACACCTACTAGTAAGGTTCCTCGGTGATTGAATGCAATGCATCTAGCCATGCCCTTCTCCAGAAACTCTTCTGTCACTTCCAAGAATTCCCCCTGAAACGGGTCTGCCCAATATAGAATTTAACAAAATACAATAAAATTAACATCTTCAAGTGATTGTGTTCCAATTCATCAATGCAAAAAGAGGGATATCAATGAGCCTTACCTATTTTTAAGCTTGAATTCAACCTTTGTACAACACGTGCAATGCATGAACAATGTCTTGAGCATAGAGGTGGTCAGGTTTCTTTTGTTTGAATTATTTTTCATGGAAAAAATTTCCCTCTCTAAATTTCCCTCTTTCTAATTTGAAATATTTTTTTAATTTCCCTCTCTTTCTAATTTTTATTTGTGTGACTAATTATTTAGTCATTTATAGTTGTGTTGCAAAAAATGACTAGAATTTAATCATTTTTAGTTGTTGTGACTAAAAGTTTTAGTCACGTAGTCATTTATTTTCCAAAATACTACTAGTGATTAATGGTCAAATAAGGAATGAATAATTTTTTTGATTTACAATTGCAACACTTACATGTCACTATTGCATACTCACACTCAACTTGATGACACTCAAAGAGCATGTAGTCAATGCACATAGCATGAATCCACAAGCACAATCCTTAACTTTGATGCATGATGACCTCGCCTTGACTATCATACAAGAGGATAGAGTTGCCTCTAGCGACTATGATCAGGCACTAAACCACAATCCCATTCTCTTGTGAACCAAAAAATTATAATGAGAACACCATATCATCTCATCTCTCAAGGTCCAATCAAGAGACACCCAAACATACACAACATATTTGAAACAACATCCAAACTTAAGGTTTGCTCACTCACAAGGTAGGATAATCAGGAGATCCAAGACCCCGCCTAGTCAAACAATAGACTAGTTGTTCTCTCTCAAGAGCACATATTTCAACATAAAAGAGTGAATAACCAAAAAGGTACACAAGGTACCACCAAACCAATATAATAGGCATTCATGGAAAACCCCAATGGACAACTCTCCTATAGAGAACCTTTTTTTGTAAAAGGTTGTGAAGTGCCCAATGTTTCAAGTCAGCACTTTCAGTTCTAAATCAACCATTTTGTAATTGAAATTTTCCTATCCATCCTAATATTTCCACTAAATTACCAATGCAAATTGCCCCTTTTACTTTGAAATGGGTGACTCTAGATAGCAAACATGCCCAAAAATGCACTATAAGTTTCTTGGAGGCTCCAAAATAAATACTAAGGCTACCCAAGGGATCCTCTACAAGCCTACTAACATAGTTAACCCTTAACACTAAGTTTCAACCTCACAAGCCAAGAAGGAAGGTTGCAAGAACCAAAACAAGTAAAGGACTAAGCCATTAAAAGCCTTAAGCAATCTAAAACAAAACAAGGTGAACCTACCTTGATTTAAGGGTTGTATTAAAATGGTTTGAACCTGTAGACACCTAAAATTATCCTATTCCCAGATCAAGCATTCATTTACCATACTTCACTATTAATTAATTCTTAATTCTTTGATTAAGTTCATCTATCGATATCCATCTTATTCCTCCATATTTAATTAAATAATCATGATTATTTAATTAAATCAATTTTCCTCCTCACATTAATTAAATAAATTATTTAAATATATAATTAAAGCTAATATTCCATTTCCTTGAAAATAAATAAAATTCAATATTTTATTTATTTATCCATGTGCATGAAATTAAATAATTTATTTATTTGATTTCTTATTATTCCCTCTCCTCCATAATTCACTCTCAATCTGTTTAGATAACTAATCAATCAAATTAGTTAACTAAATCAATCAAATCAGTAACAACTTAGTCAATCTAGTTAACTAATCAATCAATTTAGTTGACTAGTCAATCAATTCAATTGACTACTCAATCAACCCAGTCAACTCTTCAATCAAATCTGTTAACTCTCCTAATGCATGAGAGGACAAGGACACTTGTCACTCTCTCATTTGCTCACATCCTCTCAACCAATTCTAGTTATTGATCTCTCTGATCATTCACATCCATTGATCTTCACTTTTGGAAATCTATAAATTGAATGTCCTCTCAACCTCTGATATGGGATCTACATACAACATCACACTATTGAAATCATTCTAAATCTTGTCATCCTCATATCACAAGGTTATGCTATTTAATTGAGCAATCCACATATCAACGTAGCAAAGAGAAATCGATTGGAGTTGGGTGCAATTCAATAAGCTTAATCGGTGAGGTTGGACTTGTGAATGCAAAGGTTGATTTGTCAGGATCCAAATTTTAATGTGTCAGATTGGGCCCTCTAAAAAGGTTTCCCTTTGTTGGCCTTTTCAATTTAAATTATGAAAGTTAGCAGGAAAGCATATATAAGTGAGTTTATGTCTTCATTTTACACCTAGATGGACAATGCAAACTTGTGATATTGAGCTAAGGGATTTCAAGGCATTCATTATGTTGCGGAGCATAATTGTGTTGTTATTGTGTTTGTTTGTTGTAGATTTGGCTTCATCAATCCATCTCCTCATGGTGTGAAAGAACTTCATCTCCGTGAGGGCCTCACCTCTAAGGTGACATCTATTTGTGTTTCAATAATTTTATTTCATCATTAGATTTGTCCTCTGTCCTCCAAGGGCACACACTCTATCTAACAATAGTGTTGGAAGACTTGAATGTCATTTTGAGGCTTGACCAAGGAAAGTTCCTAAACACCACAACCCCCAAACCCCTCTCTTTGTGATTGCAGGTTATAGGTGCAGGATTTGGGAAAGTGCAGGTGCATAGAAGCAATTCAAAGGATAAATATTTATGATCTAGAGAAAACTTGATGATGTTCACACCTACTGGACTAGGGTGCCTGCCTCGTAGTCCTCCCAATAGGATTGATCCTAAACTCAGGAGTTGAACATCATCTGGCACATCTCACCATTCCAGATCTATAGAAAAACTACCCTATCAGACTTAGGTGCCCGCCCTGTAGTCCACAAAGTCTTCAATTCTGGAAATCCAACTTTTGGTATGTTTTTTATCCTTCTTGAGTGCTTTCCTATCCAGTTTTCTATGACATTCTATTTGGTTGTACCTGATTGCATTATAATTAGGGTTTTAGGCTTATTCAATCTAGGGTTTGACAAATTTCTCAATCTAATCAATCTTTCCATATCATTCCTGAGTAAACCAACCTATAGCTATATCCTCATTCATCTACAGTGACTTGGCTCAATTGATGTCCTCGAGTGTTATTGTGAAAGGAGGATTTGATTTGATAGACTTTGACACTATCTTCCATCTTCCCACTTTTCATATATAATATCACCTAATAAGTTGACTTGCAAGTTTCTTTGATCTTTTTTATTTTGGTGGGATCTAGGAGGACATAAGGTGTTGCACAACATTAGCATCAACATCCAAACTAAAGATAAATATTCCAAGTGCACACAATCCAAATTTTATCTTTTCATTTAATCAAAACCTTGTTTTCAATCACACTTCGATTTGGGCTTAAAACAAACAATTGTTTGCATCACCATACTTGAAATTAGGCTTAAATTGAACATGTGTCTTCATCATCACATTTGAATTTGGGTATAAAATGAACTTGTGCTTGAATTACTTGGTGGATTTGAGTTTGATTCATTGTGTGTATTATCTTCTCATGCACTTTTTGTGATCTTGAGAATCAAAAACATCCCTTAATCCATTCATCTTCACACACACATTTTCATTTCTAAGGGTAAATTAACATTGCGAGCGTGAGTCAAGTGTGTGTCTATGCTCTCTCCTCGCACTGCAAGGTGATCTTGGAGATCAAAAGAACCCACTTGATTTGTTTTTGTTACCCTTCTTAGGAGGCCTACTTGGAGACACACCACTCCGAGGGATGACCTCAACTCTTGTGTTCTGATAGAGTATAAATAGTGAGGAGTGAATCAAAAGACACACCTCTTGGAAATTGGAATCTTGTCATTCGAGCTAAGTCCCTAAGAACCTTATACCTTAGGGAAGTGAAGGTGAAGGGTGGGTTACCCCTTTCTCCCAGTTGTGTGGCATTATTTCACTTTCATTTCATGGAATTGTACCCCCCATACCTTGTGTATTTTGGGGACATCCTTAGACAACTTGTGTATCATAGATTAAGACCTATTAGCCACACCCATTTGACTAATATTAGGCTTGTTGATGTGTCTTCAAGTGTTTCCATAATCACAACAATCAATCTTAAAAAGTTAAACTTGTCATTGTACATCTTGTGTGTGTGATTTATGCATGTACATGTGAAATCTTTTATTTGCAAGTTGCCTAAGTCAAGCTATCAACAAATACATCTTACATCATCCTAATTATCCTTATCATCACTTTCATCCTAATCCAAATCCTGATCATCCAATCCATATACACATCATCTTAATAATCATCCAATCTAATCCAACTTCTTCTAATCCTCACCACAATCTATCCCATTCATGAGCCTCATCTAGTCCATCCGTTTGTCAAAATGGTTATGACATTAGAAAATAAGAACATAGAGAAAGATTGTTATGGTATTCAGAAAATGTTTGATGAACTTAGGATGTTATATAAACAGGAACAAGTCATTGCCCCACCACAACATCGAAACATGCAACAACAACAACCCCTAGACCAATAATTCCAACAACTCCTAGACTAATAAATCATACAACAACAATCCCACATACAACTATAATCTCTTTTATAACATCAACAATTCCAATCGCAAAAACAACAAGTCCAAACACAACCACAACCTTCATTTAATCATCCACTACAGCTTTCCCCACACAACATCAACAACTTCCACCTTAATCATATGTGTCATATTCCTCCACATCATACGAACCTAATCCATACACATATCAAGTCAATCCTGAATCATCATATCCCACTTCTTTCAATATCAACCAATATCCATGTCAATCTATATCCCAAGATCATCCAACTACTTATCCCATCATTCCACCTCAACATCAAATCCACTCACAAGACTATCAAATTCCTTCACAACAAGACCATACAAGTCCAAGTTACCCTTTGCAACAAGATCAAGTGTCCTTAAATCTTTATGGTACCTTTGACAAGGGTACACCAATCTAGCTTATGCATCCTATGTGTACCCTCCATCATCATCCAATCATATGCCAATACAAGAGCCTAGTAGTCCTATCCCAACACCACCATGTATTCCCTATCATAGTCCATTGGTCCATAAACCTTCCAATCCATCAACCCCTTCAACTCCTTTATCACCATGTTTTATCAACCCTTCACTAGAGGATCCCTTGGATATAACCCTACAAATATTGTTACAAAAATTGGTTCAAGTAAAGTTGATTGAGCTACCCCCAATAAAACCATATGATCCACATGTCATTGCACTCCATGGGTATAATGAAAAGGATTATTGTGCATACCATAGGGTTAAGGGCCATATGACATTCAATTGTTATACACTTATGAGAGTGATCCAAAATCTTGAAAAGTGTGGGAAGATTATCATAGGTGATCCCAAATCCACTAAATCCACCCCTATGGTCCATCCATCTAAACACAATCCCAATCCTACTCAATCTAATCCCATTATCCCTCTAGCTAGCCCAAGTCCTAATCCATCCAATCCTAGTACCCCTCCATCCAATCCAAATACTCATCCTAATCCTACAACACCTTTCACCACTATAATCCTTCCACCTAATCCTAATCCTAAGCCTACAACACCATACACCATTATTATTCATCCATTATATTGACCATCCACCCATACACTTATGAAGGATGTGATTCAATGGCTATTAGCAAGGAATCAACCATCTCCATGTCATCAAACACCTATCCAAGAGCCTTCAAACATCATGTCCATTCCTTCAACCCCATCATGTAATCCACAACCCATCAAGCCTATTGAAGAGTCTCCTACCATGAGCCCAAGTCAAGATTCATTCTAGCCTCATGTTGACCATATAGAACCTATCAAGCTTATCCAAGAGTCTTCTACCTCCACTTCCATTCAAGAAAATCAAGAGTTATGTCAAGAGTATAATCTAAATCATGTGGAAAAATTAACCCCTCATCCAAATCAAGATCAAATCACCTCCACTCATCCTCTCCATAATCCTCTTTATGATCAAGATATTATCTATGATCAAGTTACTACCCATGAGCAAGTAATCTTATCCTATCCAAGATCACTATCACATTATCCATGTTAATTGTCTCTATGACCAAGAGCCTATCCATGAGAAAATTGATCCTATCCATAATCCCACACCTATCCATGAGCAAGATATCCAAACTACCCCTATTCATCCTCCACCTAGTCCTATCGATGATCCAACAACATCTAATTTCCTTGATGAGACACTTAGACCCCAAGTAAACAAAGATGATCAAACAAATAGCTTGGATCTTAATGAGCATAATGATGATCAAGATCCTAATAATCTTACATCACCCACTATTGACCATATTTCACATCCACCATCATATACATTTGATCTTACCACCTTCAACCATGAATGTTCCTCCTTAGGAGAGCAACAACCATTATCCACCACCTCATCCTCTTCATCAAATAATGAGCTCGCATCTAGTGTCCAAAACACCCATAATCCCATTATCCATTGCATACTCCAAAAAATGAACTATCTGTTGTTATATGGAGCCTAAACAGACTCAGAGGTTAAATTTACCCTGCTTTTATTGGTGCAGTTTCCCCCCAAATTCCTATAGGGTTAAGGGGCAGCACCCCTTGCGGGGGTTTGGGGGCAGCGCCCCCAAGATGGGGTCAAGGGGCAGTACCCTTTGTGGGGTCGAGGCGCAGCGCCCCCGTGGGGGCTCGGGGGCAACACCCTCAAAACCTCACATAGTTTTTTATTATTTTATAAAGGAACCGGGAGTTATTTTTCATTGGCTGACATAAAAAAAAACCCTATTTTTGTAACTGACAAAAAGCTTGATAAAAGAGGATAAGGGTTAGGGTTTCTGTTGATATTGTATTGTAGCATTTGCAGTGGTATTGAGTTGCAAGGATTACTGGTTGTAATCGATATGATTTACTGGATAATTATATTGGACTCTCTGTTGGTGGATGTAGCCCGAGTTTGGATGAACCACATTAAAACTTGTCTCTTGTGGTTATTATTTCTATGTATTTTCATTCCTCTATTTAATATTTATTTGCATTTAATTGATATCTTCTGCTGGCTAACCCTAACACTATCAAGGTAAAGGCTTAGGCCTTCTTGAATAAGGTATTTTGGAGCCCATCCATGTCAAATTCCCTCCACGATCATATGGCCTTGGTTATATACTCCAAGAAAAACAATCTCAAGATGTTGGTACTACCTCCATGCCTTCTAAATCCACCCCTTTCCATCACAAACCACATCATACTCCCAAAACATATGTTTCCATTCCTCCCCCATCATCCTACAAATCCCAAAAGCATGTGACCATACACCTTCCTTCATCCACTTTACCTCCACTACTTCCAACTCCTAATATCCCTCCATACACTCTCCCTCCACTTATTCGAACGCCTAGTATCCCTATCATCCAATCCCCTTATCCATTTATCCACAAAAATCCACTTTTAATCCCTCCATCCATAAATCCCCTCACATTCCTAATCATGATCAACAAATGCACACATCAACCAAATATGAAGCTCCCACACCAAGGCCATGGGATTCACAAATAAAAATCTGGATGCCCCTATCCATAAAGAAAAAATCCTAAAAATACTTATGCCTTAGGGCATCAATGCAAAGAGCCCAAGTGAAATCTATCCAAAAGGCCACCCAAGCCCATACTTTCACAAGAAAAGTCCAAAAATAAAATGGTTTGGGTCCCTAAGAAAAAAAAATCAAGTCAAATGAAGCATCCACATCCCAAAAATCCCAAAACTCTCACTTCATCCAAAAATCCCAAATTCTTTCATCCCATAAATCCCAATGCAAAAATCATAAAAATCATAAGTCTGTGTGGGTACCCAAATTCCTACATTGACCATCCCCTATGAAAATAGGTCTATTACTTCCTACACCTCCTTCTAATCAAAAGCTTCAAAATCCCATTCAGTGTGTGCAACCATTGATCTTGGTTTCTTTTCATTCCACAACATTTCCACATACCTCCATCTCCCCATATTTAATCCATTATCTCACATATTTTACCCATCATATCCCTATGGTCCATGCTTTTGCATAATCCATGTCATAATTCACTATCCTTCCATCCATAATCCACATCATACTCCACTATCCTTTCATCCATAATCCACTATCTCCCATCCATCCTTGCATAATCCTTCCATACATAATCCACATCTTAATATATTATCCACCTACTCCACCTCCCTCGCATGCACTCGCATACCAACATCTATGAGCATAATGGCATTTAACATGGTCCATGTGTCTCATCCAACTTTAAATGGGACTATCACCTCTCATGGAACTAAATGCTTGAGTCCTTCTTGTCCATATCCACCTATTCCATTCAAGAATTCCAAAAAAATGAAAAAAAAAATCAAAAAATCAAAATAGTAAAGAGAAATGCCTTCATCCAATGGTGAAAACCTGGTAAACAGGCACCTTGGATAAGTACCATGTGATGAAAACCTAGAAAATAGGCGTCATGTGTAGGTTGACTATCTATGTGTCTTACACTTGGGGGCACGTTGTCTCATCCAACCTATCATTTCCTTACTATCTACCTCATCCTATCCTATCCTATCTTACCATCCTTAGCCATTATACCAACATACATATCCCATCTATCCATCCATCCTCCCTTCCTTCTTTTGATCTTGATAAAGACATAGGGGCAAAATGTTGAAAAATGATTTAGAAAATCTTTTGATATACTTCATCCTTTCCAACCAATCCAATCATCCTCTCGTCCTAAGTTTTGTCATGTAAAATCCTAAACATACTACCTAGAATGGGGCATGTTGTTCCTATGCAACATAGTCTTTGGAGATCACATCCTAGCTCACTTATGATGGATACATCCATTCTATGTACTATTGTCTATACTTTTATCCATCCCTCTATCATGAGCTTTCCATCCCATACACTATCGCCTACCCTTTTATCCATCCTGTTATCATGCGTCTTCCATGGACCATTTATTATCACCCATCCTTTTGTCCACTTATCTAATCCCATCTTCATCCTTTCATCTAGACTTGGTTTTCCCTTGTCATTGGTATCTAGCAACAAGGCTATCCAAACTCCAATACAATGACATCCCATTAAACAAAAATATCCAAAAACAATCACAAAATCTCAAAAATATCCAAAAACAATAAAAAAATCTCAAAAAAAATCCAAAAACAATAAAAAAATCTCAAAAATATTAAAAAATAATCAAAAAATCTCAAAAATATCCAAAAATAATAAAAAATCTCAAAAATATCCAAAAACAATAAAAAAATTTTCAAAAATATCCAAAAACAATAAAAATATCTCAAAAATATCCAAAAACAATAAAAATATCTCAAAAGTATCCAAAAACAATAAAAAAATCTCAAAGATATCAAAAAATAATAAAAAATCTCATAAATACAAAAAAATCAAATATTCAAAAAAAATCCAAGCAATAAACCAAATGCAAGTAATCCTTAATCCATACCAATCTAGTCAATCAATCTAGCCAAATCATCCAATCACATCCTTTGGTCTTGATCCTAATCTTGTCGTAAACCAAATCAATTAATCATCATCAATCAATCATCAATGGGATATATTGTTCCCACATCCTTGTGTTGATCTAGGGATATATCATTCCCCACAATGACAACACTATCATCAAATCAATCAATCAATCAATCAATCGGTCATCGATTTATAGCTTGATAGGGGCAATATCTTGTTTATTTTTGAATCATTTGTGCATCCTTGGTTTCTTGCTTGCTTGTGTGTGTTATCATTTTATCTTGCATTTGTCTCAAATATGTATCTTTCTAGCTAATATTCATATCTTGTGTATGTTGGAATAGCTTTTTGCATTATCCTTTGCATCTAAGGTCATATCATACCTTCTGTGCATTAGGACTTTAATGCTCTAAGTATCCTTCCTCATACATCTAGACAAGGTTGTATTAGTGCACAAGACACATCATCACCCTAGTCCTTATACCTTGGTGCATAATGTCTAATGCTCTATCAAACTATAGGATTGCTCTACTCAAGTCAGCATAACTACTCCCCATATTAAATCCATCATTCTATCATCCATCCTTTTATCTTCTTCATTTTTCTCTATGTCGTTCTCCATCTTCTATCTCCTCCTTTTCTTCATATCCATTCATTTTGTTGTCCTCTTGAGGGGGCATCATTCAACCTATTAATTAAATCTACTAAGTACTCCTACCTAACTGGGGCATCATCATTTCTAATCCAACCATGTTATTCTTCTAAACCAAAATCTTCTTCTATCCAACATAGCACTATGTTTTAAACTCCTTTGAAATGGCGTTACTTCGCAACACCATCTCAAAGAGAGGCAAAATGTAGACACCTAAAATTGTCCCATTCCCATATCAGAGATTCATTTGCCATACTTCACTATTAAATAATTCTTAATTATTTGATTTAGTTCATCTATTGATATCCATCTTATTCCTCCATATTTAATTAAATAATTTTGATTATTTAATTAAATCAATTTTCCTCCTAACATTATTATTTATTTAATTAAAGCTAATATTCCATTTCCTTCAAAATAAATAAAATTCAATATTTTATTTATTTATCCATGTGCATGAAATTAAATAATTAATTTATTTAATTTCCTATTATTCCCTCTCCTCCATAATTCACTCTCAATCAGTTTAGATAACTAATCAACCAAATTAGTTAACTAAATCAATCAAATCAGTTAACAACTTAGTCAATCTAGTTGACTAATCAATCAATTTAGTTGACTAGTCGATCAATTCAGTTGACTACTCAATCAACCCAGTAAACTCTTCAATCAAATATGTTAACTCTCTTGATGCATGAAAGGACAAGGACACTTGTCACTCTCTCATTTTCTCATATCATCTCAACCAATTATAGCCATTGATCTCTCCGATCATTCACAACCATTGATCTTCACTTTTAGAAATCTATAAATTGAATGTCCTCTCAACCTCTGATCTGGGATCTACATACAACATCACATTGCTGAAATCATTCTAGATCTTATCATCCTCATATCACAAGGTTATGCTGTTTAATTGAGCAATTCACATATCAACGTAGAAAAGATCAATCAATTAGAGTTGGGTGCATTTCAATAAGCTCAGTTAGTGAGGTTGGACTTGTAAATGCAAAGGGAGGTAAATTGTATTTGATTTTCATTTTCTTTCATTTATATTTGCATCCAGATTTCATCCATCATAGAACCAAACATTTTTTATATGCATAAGGCTCAATTATCCACCGTTAGCATTCATGAATTCTACGAATTAATTTTTAACCAAAATCATATTCCCATTCATAAGCATTGTAATCATAACTCAAATGCAACAAAACCATATAAGAGCACTTCAAACCTCTAATCCGTAAGTCAAATTCACAACACAGTAACATCGATTCTATCTACTCATAGCATCAAAATGATAAGCATAACATAGCCACAGGTTCCATTTGAAGTTCCAAAGCAAACTATGCCTTCACATCCTAATTTCAGGACTTATCAAATCCTACTAAATCCTTCATAAGATGAAATGCAAAATCAACTCAAATAATGATATAAACATGTTACAAGGTAATAATTCCCATAATTAACATGGCTGGTTCGATATTCAATCACTAGAGATCAACAATATACAATTAATCATTCTATTCAAGGATCACAAGATCCCTCTTACACATTTTCCACAAAACCAAAGAAATATAAAGATACAAGTATCAAGATGCCACAAGAGCCTAGCATACCCTCAAGTGAGCATATCCAAGAATCCTTCCAACCCCAATAGTGATCAACACCACCCAACCATGTGGAACCCTGAGGCCCAATCCTCTATACTAGTATGTCAATAAATGGGTAGTTCAACAACACACACAAAACAGGGAGGTTGAACACACACACACCAATTAATCATAATTCATACATTACACATAAATCAAGGTACACATGAGGATTCTACCAACACCAATCAATGCATACATAAAAATCATACTAACACTAAGAATAAAAAACCATCAATATAAGAAGGAAGAGGCTTCTACGATTAAGACAAGGGAGTGTCAACACTATGGTCTAATAACCATGTGGAATTGAGGAGTGTGCTCCTATCTATTATAGGAGATCCTCAGAGACATTCAACAAACCCAATGAATTGTGACAACGTCCTAAGCTATCATTCCATGAACCCTCCATAAGGTGTTTGGTACTAGATGTGAATTATATCTTCATTAAGTTTATTCATATATGAAACCCCATTCATTTTATATTTTTATATTATAGTTCTCTCATTGACCACATCCCTTGGCATTGACTAGATGGGTGGGGAGAGACCACTCCACTTCCTATCCAAAATATCATTCTTATTGGCCAAAAGACCCAAAATGATCAAAAGACTAAGGCATGGAAAATGAGGTCAAAAACCATGATACTCATATCCAAAAGATAAACAAACATATTTCCATGAGGAGACCTCATCCTACAAAATAAAAGGTTTAACATGGTCAAAATTCTAAATTTACCATCTTGAGAAAAGTTAAGAACTGTGCAAAAATCCCAAAATACCATTGATGAATGCTCAAGTTTCTTCAAATTTTAAAATGTAAAATTTCCAAAAACAAAGAATACTTTTTTTAGCATATCAAGGAGGAGATCACAATTTTCATATCACATACAACTTTAACAAAAAATTGCCAAAATTCTGACACTATTTTGTATTTTTAAAAATGAAAGCATACAAAATTAGATTTACACAAGCTATTCAATAGATCATTTTCAAATCAAAACCTATAAAATGAAAGTCATAATCCAACCACCTAATGTGAATCATAGAAAAATATGAAATCTATTTAAAGTTGTGCATAAAAATCAAAGAAGAGAATATTTTTTCACCAAGAAACCCTCAACAAATGGAGGTGATCTTTTCTTGAGCACAACACAAACAATCGCCTACTCCTTCAAGATTCAATCCAAGCTTTCCAATCCACAAAAAATCTTCAAACAATCTTTTTGCAAACAAGGAACTCACACAATGGAGGAGTGGAGAGTGAGAAAAATTAACAAGTGTTTTCAAACCCTTTTCTTTTCCCATTTGTTTCCACAAATCCCTAAACCCCCAAGTGACTTTTCATGCCATTTCACATTCAAAACTAGTTATTTCAATTTTGGATATTTGCAATAGATATTTTCAAATAGATGTTTCACTTAAGACATATCACCTTTCATTCTAATTACTAAAGATTAATACCTTTTTAAAAGATAATTAAATATCTTATGCATAAAGTATTTTCATTTCAAATAACTTAATACATAGTATTTCAATAAATACCTTTAGATATTTTATTCCAATGACTAAAGATTAATAGAATCTCAAAAGATAATTAAATAGCTTATCCATAATGTATTTTCATTTCAAATAAGTTTTAATACATAGTATTTTAATAAATCAATTTAACCTTATTGAATTTCCTTTCAACATCCAAGACTAAAATTTATGACCTTTTTCACTAAGGAAATAATTAATAAACACTTTTGACTCAAGCATCATAGATATTCTACAAACACTCTAATAAGTATTTTGAAAACTAATCAACAAAAGCTAAATAAATGCGTGCAAAGAAACCACACACTTTACAAGTTTGTTCACGACACAAGGAACCAAAATTGACACCGATTTAGACCAAGGCCTCATAGGATTACACAAGGACTAATCTCACAACTCAAATCAAGTGAGACAAGGAATACAAGAAAACATATTTGCCCATGTCGATCATCTCCAATTAGTCACCATTGGGGAACATGTGCCTACACACTCAATTAAAACATCAAGTGTATCTACACAACACAAGGATAACTAAATCATAGCATAAATCATCCAACATGATATAATCCAATAAAACAATATAATATCAAAATATGATGGAATCAATCACATTTAATCATAAAGCATCTCATAAAATCTATAATGCCAAACTAGGTAATGATATCACATATCAACATATATATAGTGAAAATGCTGAAGTTGACTCACAACTATGGGTTCAAACATCATATCATAACATATGTATCCAAAATACACAGTCAAATAACTTGATGGAAATACAAAACATCATTAGTAAATCATATTATCAGTATCAAAATCAAAACTAAGCAACAAGATAAGCCACATACATTTGGGGCCTTATAATGTACAAGCATATGAAAATACAAAATGAATCAAATGCAAAATGCAAAAAAATAGTGTAGTGGGACTCAATGTGCCAAATTAAAAATTTGTTCAAGCAATTGCAACAACAATGCAATAGGAAGCTGAGAAGATATAGATGGATTTGGTTGTGGCAAAGAAAGTTGTAAAGGATAAGTAGGTGTAAATTGATTCATATTAGCAAATCATCACCCACTTGAACTTGTGTTGATGAAAACAACAACATGCAACTTCTTAGGGTTGGACAAGAGAAAGCCACAAAAAGGCCAATAGATACTAATTTGTGGCCTAGGTGGTGCTTGTTGATTTGAATGTTGGGGATCAAGATGAAGAGCAAGTGGAGGTTGCCTTTGCCTTCACCTTGGTTAAGGAGGCTCTCCAAGGACCTATTCACCTCTTGTGATTATAAATTACTTGTTGAGAGCATTTAGTTGGTCAATAATCAATGGAGGCATAGGGGTGGAAGTAAATACCAACTCTCACTTGCAACCATGGCACCCCAAGTTGTTCCCAAGAAAGAAAGTCGTGGGAGTTTTACATGGATGCATGAATGTTTGCAAGTGTATTTTGATTGCATAATTTTTTTGGAATGTTTTTAATCTTTGTAATGTTTCAACAAAAAGGAAGATATTAAATGAAAAACTAATTGTATACTAAGTTGCAAGGAAAGTAAAATGAAACTAAACTATATTTTTTGTGTGTTATGAAACACAATATTTATTATAAATACTCCTAGAATGGTATGCAAACTAATATGTGAACTTTCCTATATGACTATTCTACATATGGTTATTTAATAGTTTTACAAAATTGCAAGAATGCAATAATGTAACTATTCCAAAAGTGGCAAAAATGCAAGTTTTGAAAGTTTATAACTTTTCTTAAATGATGTAAATACAAGCTAGATATACTATAATATGCAGATAAATGATTTTAATTTTTCTTATGCTAGGGTGGATATTTGAATAAGCATTAAAACAACAAGTAGTAAAGAGGTTTAAACATTATTTGTGAATTATTTTTGGAGGTTTTAGATGTGATTTCAATGACTTATATGATTGTTGTGTTTGTATAGTAATTTGAGATTCTAAATGTTACTAAATATGCTAAAATATAATTATAGTAAGGCTAGTTCATGCAATTACTCTAGATGTGACTTTGGGAATCTTTTGGATAGAGGATGAATACAAAGCTAGCTAATTTCCAATTAGGTCCTACATGATAGGGTTTGAAATTAGCCTATGTTAATCCTATAACAATCAAACGATGGAATTTAAGCAAGGAATGACTAAGGTGGATGTTACAATGACTAATCTTGTGACTATTATAAGGAAAATAATGAATAAAAGGTTGTTTTAACAAGATTTAAAAGAAACTATTGAATTTTGACGTATGTTTGGATTTGAGATCATAAATAACTAGTTGGAGACACAAATGATAAATGTAAAAGCCTTTATGTTGACTAAGACTCTAAAAAAACAAGGTTTTGGATGAAGCCTACTTTATAGGGACCTATATCTATTTAAACAAGTTTGTTGTGCGTGACATGGAGAGTAGAAATACTATCTGATGCAAAGAACAAAAAAACAAACAAGGAATGCAAAAATGTGATATACTTTTAAAGAAACTCTCTAAATCATTCTATGTTAATATAAACATATTGATGTCATAATTCATTTTGAGTTGAACAAGACACCAATCCACACTATAGCAAGGAGAGTTGCAAACATGGAGCAATTTGGAGCACAATGTGTCCTCAAAATCAACACCAGTGTAATCCACTTCTCAAGTGAGATAATCTATGAAGGATCTAATGCAAGAACTTCCAAAGATCATAACTTTTGACTTAGATGTGGGTTTTCTACGAGATTTTATAGGTGGATGCGTTATGAGGTGGAAAGTGGTTTCACAACCGAGCTTAGTAGGTTGGACCTCGTCTTGGCACTTTTTTGAGGCTTGAAACTTTCATCTTGCCCCTCAAAATAACAATTTAATGTTCTTTTCTAAATTTTTAAAAAGTTGCTTTTGTAATAAATCAAAACTCATGTTTTGAATTTAGAATATTAGTTGGCATTTCATCCTACCTTAGTTTTAAGAAGCTTTTGGGAAAAAACAGGGTTTTAAAGATATGATTGTAAAATTACCTAAAATGGCAAAATCTGACAATTGTCAAAATCTGCCAAAAAGGGTAATTTTTTTATTTTTTTGTTTTTCTTAGATATAAGAGAGTTTTCTCTCATTGTAGCAGTAGAGTTGATGAAGAGAAGTTTTTTATTTTATGTTCCAGTCTTCAAATCTTTGGCTCTCACATGATTAATGGTAAAATTGTATTGAGTGTATGTTGTGTGATGTATCAGAATCTAAGGTTGGAAAAGGGTTGAATGACATGAAAAAATTATGAAAAAATATGTGAAACCAACTAAAAGGAGGTTGGGCAAAAAGTTTGCAAAATATAGATCTACTCTTACACTTCACACTTTTAAAAAAATGAATGATAATAAGATTAAGAAGAAGAAAGTAGATGGACAAAACAAACAAGGAATGTTAAAACACAAAAAAGTACATAAAAAGCCTAATTGACTTCTAAAGAAACTATGTTTGAATCATTCTATACAAATCTAAACAAATCATAATTCAATCTAAGTTAAACGAAGTAAAGGAATCTAAATGAAAGTACCCTAAAAACATCCTCACCTATAGTAAGGAGAGCTACAAACAAAGAGCAATTTAGAGTAGAATGTGTCATCAAAATCATCACCAGTTCAATCCACTTCACAAGCAAGCTGATCCATGAAGCATCTAAGGCTAGATAGAGGACGAATGACAAGAACAAACTATGAAGAAGGGTGTGAAATCAATTGAATAAAGGTTGGGAATGAAATTTATGAAGTATAGAGTTTCTCTTCCACTTCGCAGTTACAAAGAACGAATGAAAAATGGAATTAAGAAGAAGATGGTAGATGGTAGATGGTAGATGGAGAAAACAAATAGGGAATGTTGAAACACACATAAAAGTGCATAAAATAAAAATATATAATCTACATAAAAGTGCATAAAATACAAATATATAATCTACATCTAAAGAAACTACTCTAAATCATTCTATGCAATCTAAACAAACCATAATTTAATGATAATCTGAGCTAAGAAAAACAAAGGAATCTAAACTAAACTAAACTAAGTTAAAAACAACTATCCACACCTGTAGCAAGGAGAATTGTAGACATGGAGCAAATTGGAGTAGAATGTGTCCTCAAAATCGTCACCAGTTCAATCCACTTTGCAAGCAAGCTGATCCATGAAGTGCCTGAGGCTGGATGAAGGCTGAATGACAAGAAAAAGCTATGAAAAATGGTGTGGAACCAATTGGTTGGGATGAAATTTGTAAAGTACTGAGTTGCTCTTCCACTTCACACTTACAAAAAGAATGAAAAATGGGATTAAGAAGAAGAAAAAGATGGTAGATGGATGGGTTTAGGGTTAGAGGTGCACAACAGAGCGTTACAAGGAAATTTAGAATGAAGGGCACAGATTTTTGATGTTATAGACTCCCCAATTTTGAATTGTGCAAAACCGTCTCTTTCCATAGACCAATTGTCACAAGACTATTGTGGCAGTCATGCAACCATCGTGGCCTTTCTAAATTTGCTACAACAGTTTTGCATCCGTCATGGCACTTTCGCAACCATAGACTGCACAGAAGCAATAGTTTTGCCCGAAAGTTGTGAAATAACTAAATTAAAGACCAACAAGAAAATAGAAGGAAAAATAGAGGAATTCGGGGGATTTAAGGCCTATTATTAAAGAGGTATGGATGGCTTATATGAACAAAGAAACCTGAGCATGAGGATCAATTGCTGGCATATTTTTGCACTATAAAGGCATTTTAGGTGATCAGACATCATAGGACATGAAATGTCTACCTATGTAGATTTGGGTACCTACAGGGCCAACTGAAAAGTTGTTGGATGACTTAGAGAGACTCGTTTAGCCTCTTCTTACTCTTGTGCCCTTATTGGAAGATATGATTGCACAAACAGAACAAGAGAAATTGTAGCTTGCAGCAAAAGAAGAGGCATGCAATGTTGTTGAAGTAAAATAGGCCAAGCACGTGGAGGAGAAGGGGGCCAAAGTGGAAGACTTACACTAATCAATTACCACACAACTCACTCTCATTGGTGAGTTATATGTGCAATTTGATGGAAAACCTAGCAAAACAAGACCTCATAGATGGGAAAGATGAGAGCATAGAACTGTAGGTTTAAGTGAAGATGGCCAAAATCGAGAAGAGTCATGCCACCTCCATTGTTGCACATTATAATCAAAGATATGGCCATGGTTGGTAATGAAATGTAGGCCACATTTCGTGAGATGGAGTGCCAACTTTAGAAACCTAGTCCTATAGTGGATGGTGTCATTGAGCACATTGTGAAGGTTGTGTAGAGCTTAGAGGGTAAATGATCGTGCATAATGGTGGTAATTTTTGGCCATAGATTTTAAATATTATGTTAGAGGTTTTTGTCTTACTTGTTAGGAGGAGTTAGTTTTGTTTTGCTTTGTTTTGTTTTGTTTTTGTATAGAATTTAGGTGATAGAATACAAAATTGCATGGGAAGAATGTTGGCACCAGTTTTATAATATTTTTTAACTCATACTAATATTAATTATTTGTATTTAGATGCACTAAGAATAAATTAAAATGCAGATTATAACAAATTTTGTAGAAGGTTAATATTTTAAGAAACATGTAAATAAGGACTGTTTAGGACAGGATTGTTAACTATCTTTTAAGAGAAATAATAGAATGTTGGGCATGTGAGCTTTATATATGAATTATAAGTATAGAATAAAATTATAAGTATAGAAGAAAGCTAGGATACATTTAAAATAATCAAATTATAGTTAAATCTAAGGAGAAATTATACATAAACCTCTTGATTGTAATATTTTATTAACCATTGAATAATATGGTTAAGTTCTGTTGGTTATGGTATTATGTAAATTGCCTTTTATATTTGCTTATAAATACTATGTTAAGATTTAATTAATAACATGCAAATCTAAAGATACTTCAATTCTCTTGTGTCTTGACAATATATCAAGACTATGTATGAATAATTAAATTGTACGAGAATTTTGACTTAACATTAGCTATGAAAATCATAGTTAGGAACATACAATATAACCTCAATCTTTCAACTTTTGTAAATATATAATTAATATTCTAAAATCTCTAAGTTAAACGTGAAAATGCATTTTGTCTTTACATGACCAAGTTTCCATGAAGTGGGTGATATATTGACAGTGACAATTGTCTATGGCCTGCAATATTGCCACTAAGTCTATCATGACTATAACAATTTTGATCTTGACCCTCAATAGATGAGAATAAGGATTTGACATTTGAACATCAATAGATGTAATTTTTTTTTTTGTCTTGTACCATCCCATTCCTAACGTGGTCAGATTGAAATATGCTTTGCCTTGGTTTATAGTGTCGGTAGGTATATCTAATTTATGATTTTTTATGAGTAAATCAAACATACATTACATAAATGACATGTAAAAATCTCGATCTTCTGGAAAAGATTAATAAGTTAAAAGTATGAAAAGACATGAAAAGGTGAGTTTTACTTAACATTTATATTGGTAGGAAGTGAAGTATGAAAAGGCATGTAAAAAATAAGTTTTTACTAGCATTTATATTGGTAGGAAGTGCAATATTTGCTCCCATGGAAAATGACAGAAAATGGCCTTGGTTTATAGTGTCGGTAGGTATATCTAATTTATGATTTTTTATGAGTAAATCAAACATACATTACATAAATGTCCTGTAAAAATCTCGATCCTCTGGAAAAGATTAATAAGTTAAAAGTATGAAAAGACATGAAAAAGTGAGTTTTACTTAACATTTATATTGGTAGGAAGTGAAGTATGAAAAAGCATGTAAAAAATGAGTTTTTACTAGCACTTATATTGGTAGGAAGTGCAATATTTGCTCCCATAGAAAATGACAGAAAATGACAGTTTTAAAGAGGGTATTAGATGATTTTACATGGAAGCATGTCGTGTTATTCGAAAAAATACACACAAATCCTTCGAGGATGAAAGAGTATTGTTTTGGCTCCTCTTAAAGAAGAATATAAAAACATAAAGGTTAATTACCTCACTCAATAAAGAAATTTCTTAAAGTTATGAAAGAAAGAAAAGATTGTTATGTTAATTGCAAAATATAAAGGTATCATTCCTTCAAAGTGCCACCAACAAAAGGAAGTAATTGTGAAATTGATTTGATGCCCAGAGCAAGTATCCCAAACATTGCTGTTCATAGAATAAATCTTAAAGAGAATAAAGAATTAAATAAACATATTGTTAAGTTGTTGAAATAGGCATTAATTAGATCAAGCTTGAGCCCATAATCAATCTCAGTATTAATTATCCTTAAGAAAGCTACCTACAAAGAGAATTTGCACATATTCACTGATTGAAGCAAGCTATTTTCAGAGATAGTCATAAAAACGATAACATTAAATGTAAATCTAAGAAGATATTGCTTTCAAGCCAAAACCCAGGTTACATGAGTGACCAGAAAGGATTGATATTACTTATGAAGAAATCTGGAGATAATACTTATGAACAAGAGAGGATTGATATATCTCGTACTTATAATGTTGAGGAATTATATGCTTATTGTGAAGGAGATATTTCCAAGATTACAGATAAACAGACATATGTAGTAAAATGGGACAAGCACCTGCCAAAAACAAAAACAAAAGAAGCAGAAGATGTATTAGATGAAGACTACCAAACAAGACACTCTTAAGACGAGCAGGATTTGGTCAAGTGGAAAGTAATACATCGAGAAGAAAGCAAGCAGATTTCTGCAATGAAATTTAAGAAGCTTGAAGGAGAAAGATTGCTTGATTTTCCTTCAACTAAAAAAATGATGCAAGAGCTTTCAAATATAAGAATTGTTGTTACTTATTCAAAAATAAAAATAATTTTAAAATATATTTAAAATATTTTTTTTTTCTGAATATGTGTCTTCCAGAAATAAGAAGCGGTTGTTTTCTTAGGAAAAAAAACCTTTAAATAATATAACCCATTCTTTTAAAAACAAAATGGATCATTATTACATGGGTACTGCTTCACTAAGTCAAGCTCTATATTAGTCTCTAATACCATTAACATTACTCTGAAACCACCAAGTCCACTATTAGGACCGTTAATTCACATTGTTACCAGTTGCACCAATTGCCATTCAACTACAACTATTAAGTTGCAATGTTAGGAGTGCTCAGTTGCTCTGTTAACTTTGAATTTATGCTAGTAATCCTACCAACAATACATTATCTATACACAAACGGGTCATACAGACCAATTTGGTTTAAGAGGCATTAAAAGTCACAGTTATCATAAGATTGTGATTGGTCATTCAAACTAATTTGATCTTTGGGACATTAAAATTCTTGGTTCTCGTAAGACTGTTTAAGTCACATTCTTTCTAACATGCCCATTACTATTCCTAATATTGAATATACAGAATGCCCAATGAGACTGGTTCCAGTATATACACATTTATAATGTATTAACATGAAACTTAATAGTAAAACTCATCCTACATTTTGACAATACTTTTGAGAAGAAAATTGGTTCTGCTAAATACAGCTCGAGGAACATTTTTAAAGCTTAAACAACAAACCACCTGAGTTGGAAAGACTGAAACAAACACTAGGAATCAACAGCCATGAGTTTGATCAAAATGCTAAGAGATGGTCCAGATGTCTCCTTCAGTGGGTCTCCAATGGTGTCAGCAATGACAGCAGCCTTTTGGGGATCAGAACCCTTTGGACCAAGTTTCCTGGCATGTTCTGATGCTCCAGCCTGCAATGAAAGTCAAGCAGTCAGGGGATTAAATATGAAAATCCAAGAAAAATTTAGAAACCCAACACAACCTCAGTGCCAGTCCAAAAGGCACGCACCTCAATGTACTTCTTTGTATTGTCCCAAGAACCACCAGTATTTGGAGAAGATATCGCTACCCGATTCCCAATTGGAGACATATGTTAAACCAGGAGCAATAAATACCTCGAAACATATAAACAAAAGACAAAAGAATTAATCCAATAACTACTTGCATGTCAGACACAAGGGCACCAGCCAGGACACCTAGACTGTTGACTTCACCCTCAGTTGTTTGTCCCTGATGACAATCCACAACTTGATCGTGTTTGATACAGTTGTTTGGTACATGCTGGCATATGCTTCACAGTTAGTGACACATGGTTGTTATGGTATCATGCTCATGACACAGCGTCACACTATTGTTGGTTTGACACATGGTAGTTCCTATATGTTCTCATAGTCCATATTCTCTATGCACTTGATCTTCTCTTTTCTTATGCTCTCTTGAGATGATGACAGTTGGATAGCATTTGATTGATACAGCCTTGCAGTCATGTATTTTTGGTGTTGGAGTACGCAAGACACTGAGAGGGGGGTGAATTAGTGTCTTATAAAACAGACTTATTGTTTTCAACACCTAATCAACTTGACCAACTGTGAACCTCAACCTTGAATGGTAAAGCAAGACATTCATTTAAGAATCAAGATGAATGATCAAACCAACTTGTGAGTATGAAAACACAAAACCACTGTTTGTGAACTATGAGGAATCACTTGAACAACTCATCAAAACAAACAACAGAGGCAGATTGTACATTGGACTGAGATAGGCATCAATGTATTATGCATTTGTATTGATTTACTATGATCATCATATAACTTTTAAATTATGAAATAATAAACAAAAACTCATGAGCAGAACAAGTAACCATAACAGAGAGATTGTTCTGAGTGGAAAACCCTGTGGGGCATAAAAACCACTCGAAAAAGTGCCTCACTAGCTTAATAAAACAATCTCACTGATTACAGGCCTCACTGACATACAATTGCCTCACTGGCTACAGTTCAAGCCTCATTGGCTACAGTTCAAGTCTCACTGGCTACATTTGCCTCACTGGCATATTTTTAACAAAATTGTCATATGAAAAGTTTACATACAGAGGGATACTCTGTTTCACTTGAAATCATATACTGTCAACAATGTATGAGCAAGATACACAAATTCACACCCATTATTCACACTATACCATTTTATATACAACCATTTACATTCCTTCCAAAAACATTCGACTGTAAACAGTTTCAAAACTGGAAACTGAAAAAACCAATCAATAGTTTTTCAACTGCTACTTCCCTCATTGTTTTTATCAAAAGAATAATCAACATTTTTATGATAACAACATGATGGCTAAAAAGCAGAACAGAAAATAAACTGTTTGAAACAACTGAAAGATGAAACTGTTAACCCTTGATAGGGTTACAAGAAAATCAACTGCCGGTTGCCCAAGAGAAACCCTAAGGTTACAAGGAAAAACCCTAGCAAAATAACTGCCAATACTGTTTCATGATAAAGGAACCATATCGCCGATAGGATGACTAATTAATTTGTACAAGAACAGATAGAACTATGGAGTGCTGTTCAGAAATATAAACCACAAAGATTTTTTCATTTCTCAAAAACCCTTAATATAGCCATTAAATAACTTGTAAGCATAACCTTGATCAAAAGATAAATTCTGCATAAGAGATGAAACAAAAAATTCAGACTATACTTACAAAAATCGACAAACAATAAGTCAAACTGAGATGCCAAACCTTTTAGTCCTTCTCTATCACTTCTGAAGATACCTCGGACAGATAATAAGCAAAGATTCAACTAGCTTTTACCTTGCAGACTCATGATCACAGCCAAACCGTAACAACCTTTGTCATTTCACAAAGTCAACCTTCTTATTTGACAGATTCAATAGACTTCCCTCATTTTTTCATGAATGCATTTCAAACCCTACTCAGGTGCAACGGAATGATGAAATGAAGTGCCCAAAACAAAGTTTCAATCTTTTTGAGTCCTTTAACCAGCTGTTTCGGTTTGCCCTAAAGAGGGCTCGAAATAAAAAATAGAGAAATGACCTTTTAGATCTGTAAACACTCTTTCAACAGGTCGAAAATAGAAAGCACCTATATCATAAGCCCGAAGAAGAATAAACAATACAAAGTGGCTTTAAGATGTTTGCCACCTAAACCAAGGGTTCGCACATATATTCACTAGGAAATGCCATTTGGTGTCAAAAACAAAGACTTGTCACTTTCCCATGTAATGAAGTATCACATGATGCTTGGGCATATTAAAACATATAACTTGCCACTTTATGTCACTTTATGCGATAGCCTTGCAATAGCCTTAGACACCAATATCCTTGCAAAACACATTACGCCAAGTCAAAAATCACAATAGAAAATGCTGACTAGAAACAGAAACAACGTCTCCAAGTTTGACATCACTGCCAAAATGTCAACTGGAACATCACTGCCAAAATGCTAACTGGGGTACAATGTCAACATCAGGATGTGTCTTGCATCAAAGTGCCAAACATGATAGATCCCACTGTATATGCCAAACAATAGAATGATAGCTTTCTGAGATCAAAGTTAAATGAAATCAAGGACCAGGAGCATATGCATCATGGTATATGCATTATGTGTATGCCAACTGTATGCTCACATATGATCAAGTGACATGTCATAGAATTGAAACAAGATGTCAACTTTATGCTCATGTAGATGCCAAATAAAATTGATATCATATACACCAAACAAATGTCATCATGTTTTCCATGAATATGCAAACATGCTATTAGTATGCCAACATCAAACATCGTGCCAAAATGCATATGAACCCACATGATATAAACACCTCATAGTACCATGCCAAGGGAACCATCTCAGTAAACCATATCAACTATCAAGGAAACCACATGATATCAAGTTGTGGTTTGGACATTAGGGACAAACAACTGAGGGTAAGTCAACAAACTCCCCCTTTGTCCATGATGGGCAAAACACAACTTCCTCTCCCCCTTTTTGACATCAGGGCAAAGGGAGTGAAAGAATGCAATTGCCTCCAATATATACATAAAGCCTGAAATGTGCATTATAACCAAAAATGAAAATCATACGAAGCATACCAAGGCTGTCAATTATACCAAGACTGTCTCATCCAAAATATCTGAAACAAGAAGAAGATGTCAGCACCATAATAAGCATAAAAATGGACAAACAACTGAGAATGTTGTTATAAGTAATGCCAATCATCAAGTAGAAATTAAGCCAACTGTCATAAGATACTGAAAACCATCAGGGAACAGAAGTATGTAAGAAACTCCCCCTGAGTCCATCAACTGAAAATGTCATGGAATTGTGCACATGATCTGCCATGCTATTTGTAAAAAAAAAATGTCACTATCACTGTAAACAACCTTGTCACTATATCATGCTATCAGTATCATAGTAACTATAGCAGCTGAGATGAGCATGCAAAGATAATATGAACCATGAACATCAACAACAATATGATGTTGTGCATGATATGCAAATATGTGCCTAACTAGAGCATGTGACCACTGTATTCAAACATTATAGTGCAAATTGTGAATTTACCATCAGGGCAACAACCTCAACTGTCTTGTATAGCATGAGTCAAACTATCACCATTATTATGATGCTAAAAACAATAACCTATGTCCTGGCAATACACACTGAGACAACAATATATCACTGTGTTGTGAATTGAATATGATGTCAAGATCTCTTCATACCACAGCAATACAACCATACCCCTGATATTGACTTACAGACCTTTAAATACCTTGAACAGTCATCTGCACTCCTCAAATATGACTATATAAGATATTGAATGGTCTTTGTAAGTTTCCAAAATTCTGAACAAGTAAGTCTCACAGAACTAACAATCTTAGGTATATAGGACTATTTGTCAATACTCACAAAATTGTCAATCCACTACTTCACAAAGCCTAGATCAGTCAGCTCCATAGTTACAAACCAATGCAAAAGATCAGAGACTGTTTGCAACATGATCACTGTCATCAAAACTCAATCACTGCACTATCAAGTTAAGACTGTAACTTGTTAGAATATGTCTTTCCATCACTGTTACATCAAATTGTTGACAGAGTTTCAGAGTTAAGAAAAGAAAAATGAACTCCCTCTGAAAAATAGGTAGATCTCCATGAAAAACCAAGAACTAGTAGCTTAGACAAAAGCATAGAATAGTCTTAGCAAACTTGTCCATTACCAAACCTATCCTTGAAGTAAAGTATCTATACCACTGTTTCAATAAAAGCACAGATAGAAGATAAAGTTGTAAAAGTAGATCAAGCTAATATCACTTCACGAGCCAAATCACTATTAGTTACACTGGTCAAACTAATACAAGCCAATGTTATTCACTGTCAAGAGACTACTCCATACCATATGATACCATTGAAGGCCAAAAAACACTAAATAATGTACATCATTGCATGACTTTCATTCTCACTGTCTCAGAGCAATTGTCACAATCTACTATACTGATATTACAAGAACCTTGGATAGTCACTGTCATAAGAAATACACTGTCATCCTTTTTGTTCACCCAAAAACATCACTGTCATCTCCAAAAAAAAAACACTGAAACTAGTCATCTATAATGTACTTGGTAAAGACACTGTAAACCTACATACTTGCCACATTTTGCAAACATGTCTACCAGGGCACTTACCATCAATGTTGTCCCCTTTGTGAATAAGGAAATATCACTGTTCTCAATGACTAATCCTGTCCCAAATGATGCAGAGCCTGAATATACACCTATTTTCTCAACAAGACACCATACTTAACTATATACCTTATAAAGTGCATATGCCTTTCATTGTCAGACATCATCATTGTTATACTGATCATGATCAAGTATACACTATCACACATCATGATCTACTGTCCTGATCTGTAAACTAAACTGCACTGTGTTTTTGACATTAAGTTACTTCCCCCAACTATGAGCATTAAAACATACTAGGACTATTTCCATCATCAAACTGTGAGTTAAAAACATCACTAAGATGACTTATAATTACTTGACAGAAGCAAGAACAATAACCTCAAGCACATTTTGTCATCAGGTAAACTAAAACCAAGGGATGCTGACTAGATCTGCAGATTCTGATTTTGTACTTACCAATAATGTGTTGATAGATATTTTACTATCAAAAATACAAAAAGACATACTTCACCAACTGTCACCATCATAATACTTGTCAGAATCATGGCAAGAAAACATTGTGTCATTATGAAAAAAAGAAACTAATACAAACACCAATCACTTTCACCAAGCAAAAACCATTCAAAACTCTGTATAATTGTTCTCACTGAAACAGTATCATCAGTTTCATTCATATATCAACCATGTCTTAGTTTTAAACTCACTGTCACTATCTAAAAGAACTATCTCTGCTTTTATTTGTCCTTGGGGTAAGGATAGAGCATGGAATACCTCCACAACGTGCTACTTCTCATGGAACAAATGAAGCTACTTGTACAGTGTGCACAAGATCAGGGTGTGCTTGTCTTGGATCCAATTTTCTTTTCCAAACCCAAACATGTTCTTTCTTTTTCTTAATCAGGTCAACTATTTCCTTATTGTTACCAGATGATTTCTTCAACTTTTGCAATGATGTGCCTTATGTCCTAACTTATGACATCTATAGCATATCGTATTGTTAGAGAAATAATGATATTTGATCCTTGAATTTCTATAATCATATTTTTCATGCATCTAGCAATCTCTTCTCATATGTCCAACCTCATTGCAGTTATAGAAAACAACATTGTAGTTTTGATTTGACAATCCATAATGACTACAATTCCTAGCTCTATGACCATACTTATGACAAACATAGCAATGACCATGAAACTGAGAATAGTTATACCTGACCGAATGATATTGCCTGATAGATGAAGGTCTTGAAAAACTGTTAGTTCTTCTTCTCCCAATATCAGCAGTTTTATCCTTTGCTCTCTTGTTGTCGTCATCAGAAATAGTAGAATGATAATTTAGATCTATCTTCTACCTAGGAGTCTGCCTAACCTTGAAACTCTTCCTATATGCTATTGCAAAAACTATTTCCTTTTTAACTTCATCTTTAACACCAGAGCTTTCCCCTTTTTCATATCCTAAGCCAAAATGATCCTTGTAGTTTTTTTGACTATTCAATATTTCATCTAAAGCATTTGTGCCTTTCACAAACTTCTTTATTTTGACAACATCCAGACTATTCTTTAGATTGACAACTTCACTTTCAAGTCTCAGACATTCAATTCTTTTCACCTCAATATCAGAATTTGTTACATCTTTTATTCTTTTTGCTTCCTCAATTTCAGTTTTTAGACTGATAATCAATTTATCAGATTCATTAACATGACTTTTTAATTCTGTAATCTAATTTCTGGCATTTTTAAACTCTAAAGAAACTTTTTCAAAATCTAAACATACCTTGTTCTTGAATTCTATCTCTTGTTGAAGTTGCTCTTCTAATCTCTTATTCTCCTTCCTAAGTTCCTTGATTGTATCCAAGGCACACATGAGTTCTTCTTTTAAATTAGTCTCACAATCATGTTCATAATCATATTCATCCACAAATAGGTCTCCTTCTTCATCATCAAATTCAACTACAAAATCATCAAATTCATGTCTACTCACATTCACATTGTCATGATTCTTAATTACAGGACTGATTTCTTTATGACACTTTGTATCTATATTCATGGTTGACTCATGCAACAATCCATTGTTAGACTTAACTGAGACTTGTTTTTCAATTTTATGATCAACATCTATCTTTTCTCTACTCAAGGCCTTATTCCTATTCTTTTTACCCATTGTACTCCACTTCCAGGAACCCTTAAGTTGGTTAGACTTCTTGCAAGGGTCTGGCTCTGATACCACTTGTTGGAGTACGCAAGACACTGAGAGGGGGGGTGAATCAGTGTCTTATAAAACAAACTTATTTTTTTCAACACCTAATCAACTTGACCAACTGTGAACCTCAACCTTGAATGGTAAAGCAAGACATTCATTTAAGAATCAAGATGAATGATCAAACCAACTTGTGAGTATAAAAACACAAAACCATTGTTTGTGAACTATGAGGAATCACTTGAACAACTCATCAAAACAAACAACAGAGGCAGATTGTACATTGGATTGAGATAAGCATCAATGTATTATGCATTTGTATTGATTTACTATGATCATCATATAACTTTTAAATTATGAAATAATAAACAAAAACTCATGAGCAGAACAAGTAACCATAACACAGAGATTGTCCTAAGTGGAAAACCCTCTGGGGCATAAAAACCACTCGAAAAAGTGCCTCACTAGCTTAATAAAAGAATCTCATTGATTACAGGCCTCACTAGCATACAGTTGCCTCACTGGCTACAATTCAAGCCCCACTGGCTATAGTTCAAGCCTCACTGGCTACATTTGCCTCACTGGCATATTTTTAACAAAATTGTCATATGAAAAGTTTACATACAGAGGGATACTCTATTTCACTTGAAATCATATACTGTCAACAATGTATGAGTAGGATACACAAATTCACACCCATTATTCACACTATACCATTTTATATACAACCATTTACATTCCTTCCAAAAACATTCGACTACAGACAGTTTCAAAACTGAAAATTGAAAAAACCAATCGACAGTTTTTCAACTGCAACTTTCCTCATTGTTTTTATCAAAAGAATAATCAACATTTTTATGATAACAACATGATGGCTAAAAAGAAGAATAGAAAATAAACTGTTCGAAACAACTGAAAGATGAAACTGTTAACCCTTGATAGGGTTACAAGAAAATTAACTGCCGGTTGCCCAAGAGAAACCCTAAGGTTACAAAGAAAAACCCTAGCAAAATAACTGCCAATATCGTTTCATGATAAAATGAACCATATCGCCAATAGGATGACTGATTAATTTGTGCAAGAACAGATAGAACTATGGAGTGCCATTCAGAAATATAAACCACAAAGATTTTTTCATTTCTCAAAAACCCTTAATATAGCCATTAAATAACTTGTAAGCATAACCCTGATCAAAAGATAAATTCTGCAGAAGAGATGAAACAAAAAATTTAGACTATACTTACAAAAATTGACAAACAATAAGTCAAACTGAGATGCCAAACCTTTTAGTCCTGCTCTGTCACTTTTGAAGATACCTCAGACAGATAATAAGCAAAGATTCAACCAGCTTTTACCTTGTAGACTCATGATCACAGCCAAACTGTAACAACCTTTGTCATTTCACAAAGTCAACCTTCTTATTTGACAAATTCAATAGACTTCCCTCAATTTTTCATGAATGCATTCCAAACCCTACTCAGGTGCAACAGAATGATGAAATGAAGTGCCCAAAACAAAGTTTCAATCTTTTTGAGTCCTTTAACCGGCTGTTACGGTTTGCCCTAAAGAGGGCTCGAAATAAAAAATAAAGAAATGACCTTTTAGATCTGTAAACACTCTTTCAACAAGTCAAAAATAGAAAGCACCTATATCATAAGCCTGAAGAAGAATAAACAATACAAAGTGGCTTTAAGATGTTTGCCACCTAAACCAAGGGTTCGCATAGATATTCACTAGGAAATGCCATTTGGTGTCAAAAACAAAGACTTGTCACTTTCCCATGTAATGAAGTATCACATGATGATTGGGCATATTAATACATATAACTTGCCACTTTATGTCACTTTATGCGATAGCCTTGCAATAGCCTTAGACACCAATATCCTTGCAAAACACATTACGCCAAGTCAAAAATCACAATAGAAAATGTTGACCTGAAATAGAAACAACGTCTCCAAGTTTGACATCACTGCCAAAATGCCAACTGGGGTACAATGTCAACATCAAGATGTGTCTTGCATCAAAGTGCCAAACATGATAGATCCCACCGTATATGTCGAACAATAGAATGATAGCTTTCTGAGATCAAAGCTAAATGAAGTCAAGGACCAGGAGCATATGCATCATGGTATATGCATTATGTGTACGCCAACTGTATGCTCACATATGATCAAGTGACATGTCATAGAATTGAAACAAGATGCCAACTTTATGCTCATGTAGATGCCAAATAAAACTGATATCATAGAGACCAAACAAATGTCATCATGTTTGCCATTAATATGCAAACATGCTATTAGTATGCCAACATCAAACATGGTGCCAAACTGCATATGAACCCACATGATATAAACACCTCATAGTACCATGCCAAGGGAACCATCTCAGTAAACCATATCAACTATCAAGGAAACCACATGATATCAAGTTGTGGTTTGGACATCAGGGACAAACAATTGAGGGTAAGTCAACATTTGGCACCTCATGTTGGGTTCACCTTTGGTAATCTGGCATTGGCCCTCTTGATCATATTGACATGGTTTGGCATTGATCATGTTCAGAACATCTTTGATGGTCATACACACTTTGATGATCATATTTAGTTTGGCACCTTTGATTGGCATCCTTGATCATATGGTTGATTGGCATGATCAGTTCAGTTTGGTTATCATGATATTGGTTTGTTGATCACATGATGGCATCATTTGTCTCAGTTGTGAGCTCCTTTCATAATGGCATAAATCACATGATGTGTGGTAGTTTGATACTTACATGTCAAATGAGGTAAAGCAATGTTGTTTTTCTGACTCATTATTTTGGCTTCACAATTGATTAGTTCCTAAGGTGGCATTTTGGCATCTTATTAATATTCACAATTTGGTTCCATGAGGATCTCACAAGTTATAAAGGTTTTCAAATGTTTAATTTTTCTCAAGAGGCATTAAGTGGTGACCACAGTCTATTTCCTAGCAAATAAAATCAAATCAAATCTTGGCATTTATCTTTGGCATATTATTGAGGTTACTTGCCAGCTGGGTCACCGACGGCTGAATGAAGGTAAAAGTGATTATTTGATTGTGTCAAGTCACCGGATCTTTGAAACTTATCGAGGGCACCAGTTAATCAAACATATTCGGGCAAAAAGTTAGGGTTAAGCATCATTTTGCATTTTCTTTGCTATTTGGTCTTCAGCGAAAGAGAATAGAGTTTCACATGGCAAAATAATCATGAGGTTTCATGGATCTAATCATGGAAGGTTTTGGAATGAACATGGGCTTTTGTGACTACGTCAGTTTGACTTTTGGTAACAGATGACATTGTTATGATTTTCTTTTTTCTTTAGCGACCATTATGATTGTGTGATCTTTTGCATAGAGTTTTACATTTCAGTCATAGTTATAGTCGGCCATGAATGATTCAAAGGAAATATGTTTTTATTAAGATATTTTTTAGTTAAAATGCACATTGTTTTCACGGCCAGAAATATTTGCTTTGATGATGTGAATTGGGGTTATGACCTTGGTTAGGGTTTTGGCAAAGAAACACAATGGATATTCTGTTATGTTCAATCTTTGCTGATATCAATAAGAGATTACAACCTTGGTGAGGGTTTTTGACATATCTTACCCTGTTATGGTTAATAACTGATAACAAAATGGGCATCTGACTAGAAAATTGTGTGACAGTTATGGAACCACCAAAATGGTTATACTTGAAAAATAGAGAAAAATGTAAATGATGTGATATAAATATGTTCCTAGTATAATGTGAATGATGTAGTGAGTATAAAAGTTTGTTCATGCATTATTGATATTATATTAGTATGGATAAAAGTGAAACAAAGTATCCCTCTGTATGTAAACTTTTCATATAATAGGCTTGAATTTATATGCCAGTGAGGCAACTGTAGCCAGTGAGGCTTGAATTAATAGCCAGTGAGGCACTTTTTCGAGTGGTTTTTATGCCCCGGAGGGTTTTCCACTCAGGACAATATCTGTGTTATGGATTATCATTGATGAGGTTGATTCTCATGTTTATTTGCTTATCATGTGTCATTTGTTTTAAAGTCATTTAATTTACTTTGGTCTATATGGACACATACTTGTCTTATATCACTGTCTGAAATAATGATACTATGCATGTCCACCTTATGAACAATCATATTTTATAGTTAGTCTCTATGTGTTAAGATTTATGATAATGAGTCATTATTTTCAGTCCCTACATTGAGTTGATGCATTCTTGACTTTGTTCAATCTTTTTTAGTTGTCCAAATCTTTCATGATGTCATCTACAGTCAATGGGAATTAGTTTTGTATCAAAGTTTTGAAATACAGATTTTAAGGTCACTAAGTTTTGTTAAAATTTGTATACCACTGATTCACCCCCCCCTCTCAGTGGTATTGTACTCCAACATAGACAAGGTCTCCACACCAAATTAACTACCAACAATTAGAGGTGTAAGGAAACCAATAAAAAACAACATATATCTACCTTGCCAATGGCACACTGGTATTGCCAGCTGCATCAAGACAATTAGTCCTTTCACGGATCCTTTGACCAAATTTCTCTAGCATTGTGACTTTAGGGTCAATATGCATCAATAGTTAATCCAGTTGCAAATAGTATTGAGCATTCCCAATGCAGCTACTAGCCAAATTAAAACTGAAAATATATGCTGGCAAATGATGCTGCCATAGAAAGAGGATCTAATGAAGGATTATCTAACCATACTTTGTCATAGACAGAGGATCTAATGAAGGATTATCTAACCATACTTTGTCATAGATAGAGGATCTAATGAAGGATTATCCAACCATGCAATCAAATGAAATAAGACGCAGTGGAATTTAATGGAACAAAAAAATAGCAATATGATTTTTATTCATTCACAGTCACAATTGAAAGGCTTACAACATGCTAGACTACGACTATTTGATTACAGATGGGCACACTATGTGTGAATTACATAATTTGGAAGATATTGCAATACAATGCTAATGCTGAGCTAACAACCAAACTAACTACCACTTGACCTTTTTCAAATGATCATGAGAAATGTTTGTATAGCAACTTCTAGACTTAGGAATGATTCATGTTGGCCGCAAGGTAATGCAAACTCAATGCCAAGTGCAATGTATAGTCAGCCAAACGTGTCGGTGGAATCTTCTGAAATAAATGCAGTGATGATGGATCAATGAATCTTGATGTGGTTCATACTATAGACTCTCCTAAGTCCAATGAATATGGAAACATGTTCCTTTGTTGCTGCGAGGTGTCACGAGCTTCAAAAAATGAACTTGGATATTACTCTGTTATGCCCAATAATAAGTCTAGAAGTGAATTATACCTCTATGGTGGTCAAAATCTCCTAAGAATTGGATGTGATGTTGTAGGCTCAATCTAAAACATGTGTTTCCAATCACATGATAAAATTTGCAAATATAGTGACTAGACAATGACTAAAATATTATTAAAAACTTGCAAACAAATAAACAAAGAAAAAAGTATTTTTAGGTGATGCAAGATTGCTCTAACACCCTGGGATGCTTCTACATCATACTCCCAGGGTAATTTGAAAAGTGAGTCTCTTACTTTCTAGTGGCTAGAGATAAATCAAGACAGTCTACCTCAACCATAGAAATCCAACATCAATCTTACTTAGGCCTTCCCTTACATTTCACCAAATACTCCTCATGTTATCTATTCTTGGTGCTTCTTCTGATCCTACTGTCCAAAATCTCCACTTTTTGTTATTGCAGTGTCTAATTCTTTTATTGTACTTTTGTATTATTATTTCCTAGTTCTCCTTCATGACACTGATAAAGATCTACAATATTAAACATTGGTGCTATGCTCAATTCCTTTGGTAACTCCACTTCATATGCATTCTCTGAATCAAACCTTTTGACAATTTTTCAAGGACCAAATTTCTTCGTCTTTGTTAGAAATGAAGGTGAACAACTATAAAATGGAATCTTGAATTCAACTATAAATATGATTTAACTAGTGCATAACCAAATGGATATTGTAAGAAAGTAAATTAGCAACAGAAAGAAATATGGAACAGAAAAACAAACACATAACACAGTGTTTATGTGGAGAAACCCAAGTTTCGAGAAAAAACTCGTCCAAGAAGAGAGGCCCAATCTTGTATTATCTTCAAAAATAAAGATTACATACTATCATTCCTTTCTCCTCTACAGTCTTCACTCCTTCAACATCTACAAACAGAATTTTCACTCTAACTCATAGTGTTACATTTCTACCACCATAACCCCTATTTATATAGTATTTTCACCCTCTAAATGGGCTATACAAGTTGGTTATCATATCCCAATGCCTCTCTTGGATAAATCCAAGCATTTAATGCATAAAACAATATTGGTTGCAACTTTATAACTTATCTCTTACACATGGACAACTAATATATCCTTATGGACACCTAATTTGTCCTATCTTGCAAGGCAGTTATCATCTTCATGTGGAGGTGTTATAACCAACAAAAACATCATTACAAGTGTCCAAAACAACCTCATGAGAAGTTGAACACCCAAAACAACCTTAACCTCCAGGATTCCTTCCCAATAAATAGTAACTTCATGTCAGTAAATAATTAGTTATCGACCCCTAGTAAAAATTAATTACCATACCAGTAAATCCTGATGGTAAAAATTATTTATTGTTGATGCTGAATTCCTCATCCCTTATGAATGATTTATAAACAATATTAGGAAAAATTAAATACATAGAATTTGCAAGGTTGATGGCACCTTAATCCTAACATTCTCCCACTTGACATCATACATTGTAAATACATCCATAGAAAAACATAAGTCAACTAAGCACTAAGAACAAGGCCCATGGCCTCCCTGCTCCATTAAACTTTTTTGTGCTCATATGTTTAGTAAGTGAATCTACAACATTCTCTTGAGTGTCAATCTTCGTCATCTCTATCTATCCATTAGTAATCATTCACAAACAAAATAGTATTGTACATCCACATGCTTAGTTCATACATGATACATTGGATTCTTGGCCAAACAAATTACACTCTGGTTATTATAGCCAATCTAAATAGACCTACAGTCAAAACCAATACATGTACACAACCTTTGTAACCAAACTACCTCCTTAGAGACATGGGTAGTAGTCATATACTCTTCTTTGGTGGTGGATAAAGTAACCATAGGTTACCTCTTACTCATGCAACTCGCTGCTCCTTCAAACAAAGTAAACACATATGGGCACTATGGACCTTCGACTATCCAAGTCACCTCCCCAATCTACATCAACAAAACCTTATATGTCCAATATCTCATTCACATGCAGTTAGTACCAGAATACAAAAAATAATAACAGAAGTTCCATGTAAATATCTTAACACCCTTTTCACATAGTTCCAATGTTCTCTACCAGGGTTAGACATAAACCTGCTCAATACTCCCACTACTTGGGCAATATCTGGCCTAGTGCAAACCATTGCATATATCAAACTTCCTACTACACTAGCATATGGCACACTAGACATATCCTCTAAATCATCTTCTCTTAGGACACATATCTAATAAAATCTTAGTGCCAACTGGTAAAGGAATTGTAACTAGCTTACAATCTTGCATACTAAATATATTCAAAATAGTATCAACATACTTACTCTGTGATAACCAAATCTTTTTATTTACTTGATCTATTTTGATCTCTATTCCCAATATGTACCTTGTTGCCCCCAGAACCTTCATCTCAAATGCACCCAAAAGTTGAGCTTTCAGCTCACTAATCATACCCTTGGTGTTACTAAAAAACAACATATCATCCACATACAAGGCAACAATTAGTATATGATCATCAATACATCTAATGTAAACATAGTGATCTTCTTCATTTCTAACAAAACCCAAATTCAAAACAAATGAATCAAACTTTTGATACCACATCCAAGGTGATTGTTTCAAACCATAAAGAGATTGTTTTAATCTACACACCAAGCGTTCTTTTCCTTTTACCTCAAAATCTTTAGGTTGTTGCATGTAAATTTCCTCTTTCAAATCTCAACTCAAAATAATAGTTTTAACACCTATTTGCCCAATTTCAAAATCATTAGCATTAGCAATGGATAAAATAAATCTAATCAAGGATAATTTTACAATAGGAGAGAATATTTCACCAAAATCAATTCCCTCTCTCTAGGAGTAGCCCTTGGCCACCAGTATGTCCTTGTACTTCTCTAATGAATCATCTGCTCCAAACTTCTTCTTGTAGATCCACTTACATTTAGTGGCCTTTCTTCCTTTGGGAAAACGAACAAGATCCTAGGTATCGCACGAGTATAAGGCCATCATCTCCTCCAACATGGCTTGTTGCCAAGACTCACTACATCTGCTAGGATAGCTTCCCTGTAGGATTTTGGTTCATAATCAGTAGTTAATAAAGCAAACATACAATGGAAATCTAATGGGATATACATGTTAACTGGATTTTGTTGTCATGTGGATCTCCTAAGAATAGGAGTAAGGGGTTTTTCCTGTTCTCGAGCCTACTCAACTTCTTCTTGGTTATCTTCCCTAACTTCTTTAGTTTTCTTAGAAACCTCATCTGAACCCTCTTCTTCTTCTTCTTCCTCCTCATCCCCAAATCCATCTCTTTGTTCTTCTTGAGGTGCATCTTCTTGCTTAATTTTAAAGTGCACTCTCCTTTCCCTATCTTTGTCTTTTGACTGTTCAAGATTAGAAATAACTCTAAGTTCCCTAAAAATCACATCCCCTTTCTTGGTTAGTGGATTCCAAAGCTTATAACCTTTAACATTCTCACCATATCCAATGAAAATACACCTTTTTACTTTTGGATCCAACTTAGATTATTTCTTATTAGGCACATGAACATAAGTATCATCCAAAAACCTTTAAATATAAAACAGAAGGTTTCTTACCTATCCACACTTCATAAGGTGTCAAATCAAGAGTCTTACAAAGAGATCTATTTAACAAGTAACAAGTGTTAGAACAAAGGATCAACTAACACATGTTGATTACAAATTGGAGTAATAGATTATGAACAAGGTAGTTGTACATATAGGGTAGAGAGGTTGAGTTAACTTAGACGTCGACTTCAACACTCAACAAGAGGTGGAAGAAAGAGTGTTGACAAGTGTCTTAGAGAGTTGTGTTGGACTCTCCAAGTCGACACCTAACCACCTAAGGTGGCTTAAATCCATGTGTGGAATATACACATAATTACTTATTTAAATAATAAGTAATAATGTTAATATTCCTACATTAATGTCCCCCTTAAGCACATCTTAGTTGGGCACAATAAGTATGGGTCCTGGCTACTAGGCCTAATGAGGTACCCATGTACAAATGCATCTCTCATAAAGTGGAGAAAGAAAGAAAACCCTGTGGGAAAATAACATTCCTCCAAAAAGAGAGTGTGTATGAGGAAAAATCGATTTAATCTAAACTAATAAAACCAAAAACCCAATAACATAAAGAAAACGAATTTAAATAAAAGCCATGACAAATAATCAATGAAATAAAGACTTTTACCGAAATCTGTATTATTTCCTTTGGATTGAATGTGGATTGCTCAATGAAGTTGCGAAGCCATAGCTGCAACAAGCAAGTAGTGTGCTCAAGAGATCAATGTCAAAAGATCGTGAGAGTGCTCAATCGACGCGTTTTGTATGCTCAAAGCTCTGTTAAGTATGCCTGAGAATACGATCGAAGAGAGAGAGGCTCAATGAAGGAAATGAGGGGGGTTTATATAGATTTCCAGGAAGATCGATCAACGGTCCGGATAATTCAGAAGAATCAATGGAGGAGAACAGTTGAGGAATGTGCAACGAATGAGAAGAAGACATGTGTCCTGCTTTCTTTTGCATGAGAGGAGTTATCAAGAATAGAAGAATGAGTTAACTAAAGAGATAAATCAATTAAAAGAATAAAGCAATCAGTTAAGTGATTTAAAACAAGAAGAAGGGATTTGCATGAGAATTAGAAGATATTTTGCTTTATTAAATATAGAAAGCTTGAGTTATTTTAGAGATAACTCAAATTTATAAGAAAAAACAACTTAAATAAATAATTGATTTATTTAAATTTAGAGAAGATATTTTGGAAGAAATAATTAAATAATTGGAATTATTTAATTTAGAAGATTTGAAAGCAAATTAAATAAATAAATTTATTTAATTGTTGTGCATGATTTTGGAAGAATGATTTTGATTTAATTAAATAATTAAGAATTATTTAATTGTAGATAAGAGAGAATTTGTGATGAATTAATTAACTAATTGGGATATATTTAATTAATGTGGATTTGATTTTTGGAAAGAGGATAATGATCTAATTAAATAATTAAAATTATTTAATTGTGGAAGAATAATAGAGGAATTTAATTTAATTAATTAAATAAAGAGAATTTATTTAATTAATGTCGCAATTTTGTGATTTAGAAGAATTTGGTGAAATTAATTAAATAATTAGATTATTTAATTAACGTTGAAATGCAGGTGATTAGACATATGACAAAATGCAAGTGGTGCTGTGACTTGGTCATTTTAGGGTGTCTACAGAGAGAAAATAAGAAAGTGTTCTAAACACGACTAGATGGAAGTGCACTTGACACAATACAACTGAAAGTGATAGTTCTGCAATACTTGCAAGATCCATGTGTGGAATGCAATTGTATGCCATGTGGCTACAATTCAATTCCAATGTGAAGTCCTGCTTTCAAGATTCTCTGGAATCCTTCTGTGAAGCAACTCTTCAAATCTGCAGAAGCAAGGAAACTGTTATCAATCTTCTGTTGCAATGAATCTCTGGAAGTTCTCTAGGAATCAACTATGGATGCACATGTAGCATTAGGTGATGGTGGAGTGGAAATTTTCTTGACACATCTCAATGGAAGGGTACTTGACACATCTCAATACATTGTGGAAAAAATGTTGAAGAATGATGAAGGAGTTGTGGAAGTGCTTTTGACATATCTCTATGGAAGTGCTCTTGGCACAACTTGAAAATTCTCTTGACATATATCTGTGGAAGTACTCTTGGCACAACTCAGAAATGCTTTTGACACAACTCTATGAACCCCTCATAATTCAATATTTTATCCTTGATAATATTTTGCGTGACTCAATATTTTTATCCCCCCTGAATTTTGGCACTTTATAATGATAGTGCATTAAACAAGTCTAATTGGAACAAAAATGACACTTTATAACAGTAGTGTGAAATCATTTCCGATAGATTAGTCTAAAAAAATTATTCACTTCCTAAAAAAACAACACTCAATTTCAAGTTGCTAATCAAAAGATACAATTGTTTTTCGAGTTATTAACTTGTTGTACAAAGAAGGGATTTTTTTTTGAGAAAAATGGGTCAATTCCCAAATCATCTTTAACTCAATTTTGTGGGTGCCAGAACCAACTTCCCGTCGACTATAAATATGCCCAATTTTGCCTTCGCGAGCGAATATTATGACAAAATGTAAAAAAGATCCTCTTTGCACACACCTATGCAAGATTAGGTTCTTTCCGGGCAAATTTGACAGTTGTTTGGTAGTCAACTAACCTCTAGGGTTAGCATGTGTTGTTGGCAGTTTGTCCTAGCATAAATTGTCAATTTTGGCTTGGCATAAATTGCCAATTTTGGCAGTTAACTAACCACTAACTGTTACATTTGTTACTAGCATAAAATATTATGTCTAGTAGTCTACTTAAACACTAACATTTTAATAGTTGATGTTGCAATGACATTGGATGCTATCGATAACCTAGTTGTTACAATGAAAAAATTATAATAATTGTAGCCATTACAACTATTGCTAACTTTAACTATTTACACAACAGAATATGCTAGTGTTAATAGGTCAGAATGGTGGATCCATGTAGCAAGCTGCACCAAACATTAAAATTTAGAGATAATTGGGACCAACAAACAAAGACTGCAACAAGAAATGCTATCTGCAGATAAAAAATGAAGACCTTGCTTTAAACCACCACTTACAACAAATGTTTGATGGCATCTCATGGTCACAATACTGGTCTTGCCACCCACATAGTGAAACTAATTATCATACAGGTAGGGAGTGAGCTAGCTGCCATATCTGCACATAAACCTCACATAGAGCACTACTGATGATAAGAAAAACACCAATGCCAGATTTGTGAATATGGAGTGGTAGCAGAACATGTTTGCAGGGAAAGCAAAGACAAAGCTGGCGAGAGGAAAGCCTAAATATACAAAGCATGAAGGAGATAAATGGAACCCTAATGGCATTTCTACTTTACAGAAACCCCATAATAAGCTATCATTTTCACTAGAGAAAAGTTATTTCATATTTGAGGGCAAACTAGAACATCGTTTCCCTCATAAAACCCTATCAATGGAGGCGAGCCCCGTGTGTGCTCCCTAGACACCTCGCAATACAACATATTACATAATATGAGCCAAAAACTGTGGTGGAATTCCTAGCATGATAAATATGCCCAGATCTGAATGGTTGTCTGTTGGCCTTCGACAGAGAAATATTCAATAAAAGAAAACCACGAGAAGACAATGCAGTAGATCTAGAAAATGACTGAGTTGAGGAAGTAATGTTTGTGCAGATTGAATAGAGAATGAGTCCTTCAATGGGACATTGAATCTACAAGGGCCTACGTGGACTCGAGATCCACAAAACACAAGCGGCCACTGAATGAAACCCTCAAACCAACAAGATGTAGGTAGGCTGAGAGGCTAAAAAATGAATGCCCAAATCTCAAAATTTTTCCACAGATATGCAAAATGTTGATTTTGTAAAAAATAATTTGCATTTTCAACAAATATCTATCAACAAAAATTTGCAAAATGTCAAATTTCTAAAAAAATGTGCATTTTTTACAAAAATTTTCCATCAAATAGGGGAATTTTTGCCTCCAAATGAACTAGCAAGCTAATTAGTGTAGCCCTAATACCATTTTAGAATAGAGAGGTTGAGTCAACTTAGGAGTCGACTTCAACACTTAACTAGAGGTGGAAGAAAGAGTGTCGACAAGTGTCTTGGAGAGTTGTGTTGGACTCTCCAAGTCGACACTTAACCACCTAAGGTGGCTTAAAGCCATGTGTGGAATATACACATAATTAGTTTATTTAAATAATAAGTAATAGTGTTAATATACCTACACTAACAACAAATAGTACTCACAGCTTTGGCCCAAAAGCATTTATCCAACTGTGAACCACTTAAGATACTTTTGGCTCCTTCCATAATTGTCTAGTTTATCCTTTCTACCACCCCATTCTGATGAGGAATATACAGAGTAATCTTATGTCTAACAATACCTGCATGTTTACAAAACTCATCAAAGTCCCTAGAATAGTATTTCCCTCCATTGTTAGATCTCAAAACCTTTACTTACAATCTGATTGTTTTTTGACTAAGGCCTTAAATTCCTTAAACTTAGTGAAAACTTCATATTTGTGTCTCATAAAATAAATCCAAGTAAATCTTGAAATGTCATCAATGAAGGATGCAAAATATGTAGATTTTCCAATAGATTCAATATCCACATGACCAAATACATCCAAATGAATAATTTCTAATTTGATTTTATCTTTACTACTACCTAAAGGAAAAGATACTCTATTTTATTTACCAAACACACAATGTTCACAAAAATCAAAATTCTCATCAAAATAAGAAAAATTGTCTAGCAACTTCTTAATTAAAATAATCTTTAAACCAGACTCACATCTATGGTGCCACAATATACATGTATTTTTAGTTTTCTTAGTTACATTGGTAGAGTTAAAAATAGTTGTGGCATCTAGCCTAAATAGAGTTCCCATCCTTGTCCCTCTCACTATCACCAAACTCCCTCCTACCAATATGCAACCATGTTTATCAAACATTACATGAATTCCTAAATCATTCAACTCAGATACTAAAATTAAATTTCTAGCTAATCCAGGAATATGTTAAATCACCAAGGAGGGTTTTTATCCTCCCATCACTAAAAACTATTGTACTTTTCCCTGTCCAACAATGTGATATGAACTATTGTCTCCAAGGTATACTTCTCCTCCATCATATTCTTCATATGTGACAAACTACTCCTTATGAGGAGTCATATGATAGGAGCATCCTGAATCAATCAACCAATGTTCATTAGATATAATATTACATGAAGAAAGAAAAGCTTCATCACCTGAATCAGAGGACTTCTCTATGTCAGAATCCCATTGTTTCTTTTTTTTTTTCTGCATTCCTTCATCACATGTCCCCTTTTACCATAGTTCTAGCACTTAACTCTATTCTTCTTAACCAGATTCTTAGATCTGCACTTGGACTTGTCCTTAGGTCCCTTCTATCTCCCTTAGATCCTCTTTCCTTGGACGTTCCCCTAACATGGAAAGCATCCTTTGAACTCTCTACAGTGTCTTTCTTCCTCATTTCCTCTGATAACAAAGTTGCAACAACATTGTCCATCTTTGGAGTATCTAAAAGGTTAGCACTAAAGGCAAGAATTATGTTCTCCCATGACTTAGGAAAATAACATAGAAGTATTATACACTTATCTTCTTCATCTATCTTAACATCAACAGAGGCTAACTGACTCAAAATCAAATTAAATGCATTCAAATGATCTACTATCGAATCACCCTCCTTCGTTTTAAGAGATTTTTTTTAAATACAACTTGTTTACCAGACTCTTTGCTTGGTAGATCTCACCTAACTACTTCCATAATGAATATGCCATAGGTTAATCAGCTATATTCAACAAAATAGAGTCTAAAAGACAAAGCCAAATAGTCTCCCAAGCTTTCTTATCCAACTTTTCCCAAATGTCATGATTAGCACTCGGTGGGTAACTTTCCTTGCATACAACATGCCACTGATTTCTCTCCTCTAAAAGATACTCCATTTTCAGCTTCCACATCTCATAACCCATTCCATTGAAATTCTCAATGTCCAAACAAGATGAGGTTGCATCCATGGCCTCTACACAAAAATATGCAAAACAATATTCAACCAAAACTCCCACTATAGTTAAAAAAACCTTCACACTTCCACCCAAGAAGAAAAGTTGGCCAGGCTCTAATACCAAATATTATAAATTTGAATTCAAATATAAATATGATTTAACCAATACATAACCAAATTGAGATTGCAAGAAAGTAAATCAGAAACACAAATAAATACGAAACAGAAGAACAAACACATAACACAATGTTTACGTGGAGAAATCCTTTCAGGAAAAAACTCCACCAAGAAGAGAGGCCCAAGCTTGTATTATCTTCAAAAATAGAGATTACATGTAATTCTTCCTTTCTCCTCTCTAGTCTTAACTCCTTCAACAACTATAAATAGAGTTTTCACTCTAAATCATAATGCTACATTTCTACCACCATAACCCCTACTTATATAGTATTTTCACCCTTTAAATGAGGTGTACAAGTTTTTATCATATCCCAATGCCCCCCTTGGATATATCCATGCATTTATTGCATAAAACAATATTGTTTTCAACTCCATAACTTACCTCTTACACATGAACAACTAATTTGTCCTTATAGACACCTAATTTGTCCTATCTTCCAAGGCGATTACCGTCTTCATGTGGAGGTTTTATAACTAGAAAAAACATCATTACAAGTGTCTAAAACAACTTCATGGGAAGTTGAATTCCAATAACAACCTTAACATCCATGATTCCTTCTTGGTAGATAGTAACTTCATGCCAACAAATAATTAGTTACTGACCCCTAATAAAAATTAATTACCATACCAGTAAAACCTGATGGTAAAAAATATTTACTATTAATGGTGAATTGCTCATCCCTTATGAATGATTTACAAACAATATTAGGAGTAATTAAATACATAGAATTTACAAAATTAATGGCACCTTAATCCTAACAATCTTCAACTTATTATATGTTCCAACTAGAAATCTTTCTTTCCTAAGATACACCACTACTTCATCTCCAACCGCAAACTCTTTATGCCTTCTTTTCTCTCTTTTTGTCCTTATATCTACCATTCACATTCTCTAGATTACTTCTTACCTATGTATGGACTTCCTTCATGTGATCAATTAATTCATCTACATGTACATAAACTACTTGTGTTCTATAAATTCTTCTGCATTTGCACTCCTCTTTTCCTCATTACTAATATCTATCAATTCTGATACATTCCTTGGACTACTGATATATACAACTGCAAATGGCATTTTCCCTATACTCCTATTTACTAAATTATTGTATACAAACTCTTCTTGTGCTAAATCCTAAAATCATATCCCAATTTCTTGCCTTCTCCCTAATCAAACACCTTACCAAATTGTCTTTAAACTACTATTCACAACTTTTGTTTACCCATTAGCCTATGGGTGCTGTGTTGAACTAAACTTCAAGTCTATTTTCATCTTGTTCCATAATGTTTTATAAAAATATCCAACAAACTTAGTATCCATATCTAAAACTATACTCTTTGGCAACCCATGCAATCTCACAACTTCTTTGAAAAATAGATCAACTACATGTACTATATCATTTGACTTCATACATGGAATGAAATGCATCATCTTAGAAAACATGTCCTGTTGAACACAAGGAATACTGAGTTGGGGGGTGAATCAATATTCTGCAAATCCACTTCTTAACAAGTCCAATCAATAACATGAAAGCAAAGTAAACAAGAGAACAACAACCATAAAGACATAACACATGGACACCAGGATTTCTCAATGGAAAACCCAAAAAGGGAAAAACCACAGTGAGTGTTAGTTCACAATATATTATCATAACAATACCGGATTACATAAGGCTCACTACCATGGGGCTCACTGCCAAAAGAAATGCTCACTACAGGTGGGCTCACTATCCATAGAGAAAGAAAGATAGAAGATAGAAGGAAATTGGCTCACTGCCAGTGATGAACTGTTGTAAATGCATCTACCACATGCTAGATCACAGTTCCATTGAAGGCTCAATACATAGATTCAAAGGTCTTCATTAATTCTGCTCTGCTTCTCAACTCTACCACATATACTCTGTTTTCTATCCTTGTTTTCTTTTTCTACTCTGCACTCTACTTATAATCTTCACATTTTGAATTCGCACATCTGTCCCATATTTCTTCACACTCAACATTGTAATCCATCGAGTATATATCCGCAACAAGATTTATCTCATAATCAAGTCGGCAAGCTAGATATGAAATGTGTGTAAATGTGTTATACCTAGTTGGCTTGATCTTGTGCACAAACAATGATGTGGATTCAGACAAGTGTACATTAATCTTCATTTAGGTCAGCACAAATCATTCAACCACTTAGATTTATTATTCAAACAATATATCTTCTCCACATATGGATTTAACATGCCTATTAACCTGTCCCTTAAGAACACACTTAACCAATTCAACTGTCACAACATAACTTCTACTGTGGACCATAAGAGACTCTAGAACTCATATCCAACATTCATCATTGACTTCTTAGCATACCTTCAAAACCGCGGAGCATAATATTCTTTCATGTAGAAATGCGGATCTTAGAACTGTTGTCCTGTCATAGAGATATACTGTCAGACTGAAAGCCAATACTAGAGAACTTGTCAAATATTATCTGATGGACTTCAAGCACTACAAATCAGGATTTAGATGCTTATGACATGTATCTACATTGCATTAGAACTGCAAAACAAAATATTCAATAGCCGAGGAATGCAGACCAAAATACTCAAGTGCTTTAAACTATTTCAGGCTTAACTCTGTTTATCCAGACTTAGACAATTCACCATATGACTTCTGAAGGATGTTAGAACTTGGAAATTGGAACATGACATCATCAAAGGATTGTTTACAACATACCAGAACCACATACCTTGATCTTCAACTATGGAGACATACTAACCCAAACTTTGTTACTTGCTCTGTACACTATCCATACTTAGCTATTTTGACTAGTTTAGTCTACCAGACCTTTACCAAGCCTTGTTGCCATCAATGACAAAATGCAACTACTCATCATAGCAGTGTCTCTTGTCAACAATCTCCCCCTTTGGCATTGATGGCAACACTTAGTGAAAAATGCTTGTCATCTCCCCCTTTCTATATACACTCTGTATTTCTTCTCACCTTAGATGTTTGCCTATTTTTCACTGGTCTTCTTCTCCTCCTTTGACATCAATGGCAAAGGTGTATGTACTGGAGTCAAAATTTTGTCAAAGATGTAAAAATTGTTATACTCTACCACATATGTACAAGTACAATTCTCAATTTAATTTGACATGGGTTGGAGGATGTCATTGAAAATGTTCTTAATTTGAACCATCTCACCATCCCAGCCTTTCTTTGTATTGTCAAAAATTTGAATATGGTCATTTAATAGGAAGATTGATTTCTTTGCCTTTTAAAGATCAGAGGGTGTGTCAATTTGTGAAGGTACTTGTGTTTCTGCTGCAAGATTAATCATTGAATCTAACTTGGGACTACTTAGTCCTCTCAACTGACACATTCTATTTTTCATTTGATCCCTCTTATTCTATGAATATTAATTACTTGTATCTCTTTACTGCTCACTAACTCAATAGCTGGGTCAAATGATTTAGAAATATTTGTTAGCTACAGTTTCAGATCCTTTATCTTTTCTTCTAGCTCTTCTATGGCTTCCGACCAAGATAAACAAAATTTGTATAGGTCACATGCTTCTTTGATAACACTCTATATGCCTTTCATTCTATCGTCTAGTAGAGCTTTGTCATTTACTATCATAGTCTTCAACTCACTTAATCTTTTCTCATCAAACTCTTGTCTCACTTTTGTTTCTATAGATTTCTCAAAAGATTCAAAATGCTTACAAAGTTTATAAGTCCTTTTAGTTGATTTACTGAAGACATAGAATTGTCCTTCTGATATGATGGGATCAACTTCTCCAAAATGTTGGATGCCTCACCAATGAGCTCACTATCCTCTATGTGTGACTTTAACATTTCTTCCTGTGCCTTTGCTTGTACAATTGACACCAATTTGAATTTTTGTATAGGGGACATTGAGTCCAAATTTATTAAACCTTGCAAAAATTCATGCTAATCCAAGACCTGTTTCTCTTTCTCCAAAAATTCTTTGATCGACTCCGCAATGTCTCTTGCTATACCAGAGACTTCTTCTTCTAGGTTTTTCTCTGGAGCATCTAGATCCATGGCCTCATTTGCATCATTATTTTTTTCTAGTGTAGAGATTTGCTCAGCTAGTTTCTCTTCTTGATCACCATCTTTGTCTTGATCCTCAGTCTTCTCCTTGTCTGTTTTATCATCATTTTGACATTTCGGAGGAAGACTTCTCTCAATATCAGTGGTAGGGACTTCCTTCTCCTTTGCCATCTTGTCATCTTTATTCCTTGTTCCAAATTCAATTCTAGAATAGATGTATCTTCTCCAATATTTGTTTCTTCATTGTCATAGATGGTAGGAAGATGAAATTCCTTCAATGTTTTCAAAGTGATGTCCTCAGTTTCCTTGACCACCATTTCAATGTCACCTCCCATCAGAGTGTTCATTCTTTTCTTTGTTCTGAACTCCTTGTTGAGTACTTTGGAGATCTTGGCCTTCTCTTTGGGAGTGATCTCCGGACATAACTTTATCAATGTATGCTCTCTGAGTTCAATGTCCTTAGCCATAACAACTTCTTTTCTGGTAGACATTATACTACCCAAGCTGTCTGGGAGATCAGTAATGATTTCAGTGAGGGCTTTGTTGTATATGTTCAAATACTCTACAATAGCATCTTCTAAGACCCTCTTATCTGCATCATTGTAATCATCATAGAATTGGGTCATTGGTTTTAGATTGCCATCTATTGTAATTGCCTTTAGGACATCTTCTATCCTTATTGTGGCTTTTTCAATCTGTGGCTCATCTTCCCTTGACCTTTTCTTGGTTATACCTTTTCCGGAGGGCTTCTCCTTGCTGCTCCCAAAGACTTTAGTAGCCTAAGCTTTCATCTTTTTCACCTCTTCATCAGTCTCAATTTCTTCCTCACCAATTGTTGTACTTGCATGTACTCTCTTAGCTTTTGTTTTCTTCCTCTTATGGCTTGTTGCAGAGGTTTCCACTTTTGTATATGGTGTGGGATCAGTGGATGCAAAGGTAGTTTGAGTAGAGGATGCTCTTGTTCTCCTTCTTGTTCCTTTATGCTTTATTGATTCATGTTCAGACTCTTCCGGAGCCTTAACGGGTTCACTTTCTTTTGCAGCCCTTTCTTCTTGTGCCTTTTCTCTTGCTTCTCTAACTTGTTCTTTAGTAAAGCCTTTCCTCATAGCACAATCTTCTACCATCTTTTGAGCCTTCCTAGAGATCTCTAGTTTCCTTACTTCAACATGGATTTTCACTGACAACTCCTCAAAGGTTCCAAACCTTTCTTCATTGTTGTCCCTGGGTTTGTTTAACATGTGTTGGGCATAATTGTCAAGTATCATTCCATCTACTTCATACCCCATTGGTATAACCCAAACTATCCTAGGCTCAATAGCCTCCATCATGCATTGGTCTTTTGTAATGATAAAGCATATTGTATCCTTATACTTTTCATTTATTGACTTTGGAATCCTTTCTTGGGATTGCATTTGCCTTTGAAAAAATTTTAAGTAGCCCCATAGGGCTGCATTTTTCTCATCTTGGCTTCCTATGCCTCTTATAAGATCTCTAATTTGAACTGCGACTAGTTTGTTATTGATTCAAAACAAATTTTTTATTATTGGTAGTTCTTGCATAAAATAGAAAAAAGATAGAGGATTAGCATACCAAATTTTGAATGGATATTTGTTCTCTTTTGTTTTCTTCAAGTTCTCTATTAACTTCTATCATAGCAATTCACATAGATCAAAATATGATTCTCCTTGATCATCTGGTAGGCTATGTATATGGCAGTTCCTGAGATGGAGTTTTTCCAGTTGGAGAAATAGACCTTATATCCAATTACCATTGATGCAATTCTCACCGCATGGTCTATAATATCATTAACTATTAGTGCCCTCATATCAAATTGGGCTCCAGTAGCCTCTGTCATAGTTTGATTCTTTACAGTTTTCAACACAGGTACGCTTCTGATGGAATTTAATCTTTTTACTACCCTAATTGCATCCTTGGTAATTTTGAAGGGATTTTCAAGCCACATGAACTCATCATGGATCCTGCTCAACACGTACCAGACCTAGTCATCTTCCACAAATGTTGGGAAGTCTTTGTACTACTCAAATTGATCACCACTTAGATGGTTCTGTTATAAGTCTAGGAGTTTGTTGTCACCATGCTCATCTAGGGCAACATGAATGTAAGCCCTAACATCCTCTGCATACATAACTCTGTACGGTATATCTGAATATGCACCCATTGGATCAACTTATGTTGCTTTGAAAGGATGTTTCTTGAATTTTGGCTGAGCTCGCTCATTGATATCAACAACTTGTAGAGTTGCCATTTTTGCAAAGATCCAAACAAATTCACAATACGGTTTCAACTGTAAATACCTTTTTATGTCGACTTAGGGTTTTCTTTGCTTGAAATCACTCTGAGTTCTTTGAATCTCTGGAAACATTGATGTCGCTTAGAATTTTGCTTTAGTTTCTCTTGGATACTTGGTAGCTTGAATGCACAGGTTGTTAGTTGTCAAATGATCTCCTTTTTATCCTCCGCAAGGATGACCTAGTCATCATAAATGCGTGTTCTCCAAAAAGCTGTCAAACACAGAATACAATCTATTAGGATTGCACCACAATGTACCACATTGAATCTTTTTCTTTCAGAGTTTCTTCCATGAGATCCTTTATATCAAACTTCACAACATATCTTTGTGTCGAATTCTAGCACTAACTATTTGGCTGGGGGTTTTGGATTTTCAACATAGCTCCCCCTAATCCAGAGCTCCCAATTCACTTCCTAGAGGAAGTATCTGCACTAGATGCTAGTGTAGATCCATCCTTGACTTTAATCACATTTTTCTTGATCCAGATCTTGCCCATTTGTTTCTTAGTTTCAATCAGATCAACCTTTTCCTTTCCCTTATCATTCCTCTGCTCTATTTTCCTTTCTTCAGCATAGTAGTTTCTCTTAACATTCTTGCTTTTGCAGAATCTTGCAACATGCCCATACTTATTGCAATTGTAGAACATAATACTTCCCTATCCTTGATTCCTTCCACTGAATGAATTCATCCTTGATCTGCATTGATTAGCCATGTGACCAAATCTATTGTATACAAAACACTTTCCTTTGAAGAATTGAGTATTCCTTGCATAGTTAAAACCATTTCTCACCAGACTTCTACACTTATTTGATCTATGAGCAATTTTCTTGCAATTGAAACATTAACTAGAGAATGATGGAACATTCAAATTCACTCTATTCTTACATTGAGTATCCTTATGACCAAACTTGTTGCAATTAAAACAATAGCCATTGAAAGGTGGGTACCTTTGAGCATTTGGCTATCTGACAGGAGGTCTTCTAGGTCTTCTTCTTTGATTCATGAACTGGTTGCCTTTGTTTTGCTTCAACACAATGTTTGCTTGCTCTGATTTTGAACTTTCTCCTTTCTCAAATCCCAAGCATTGCTTGTCATCGGAACTCTTCTGACTAGCAATCATCTCATCAAGTTTTGCAGAACTTATCTTGAACTTTTCTTCATAGCTCTTAGCTTTCTCCAAATCTAATTTCAAGCTTACAATTTCTTTTTCAAATTTATCACATTCTTCTAATTTGCTTTTTACCAACAATTTTAGATCTTCTTCTACTTTAGCTCTTTTCAAAACTTCTACTTTCAAATCATCCAGGGTTTCATTTGCTGATATTAATTGTTCACCAACCTCTTTGTATTTTTCTTTGAACTTCTTGACTTGTTCTTTTAGTTTTAGAATGCATTCATCAGCTTCTTGTATGTTATCCTTCAGACCCCTAATTTCTTCTTCAGACTTTTCAAGATCAATAAGAGCAGCTTGTAATTCTTCATTTCTTTCATATGAGGCTTTAGGACAAGTGAAATATCTTCTGGCAGCCATGTGTACACCTTCCCAGATCTTCCTTAAGCTGTTAAACTTCTTCCAAGGAACCTTTCTCTGATACCAATTGTTGAACACAAGGAATACTGAGAGGGGGGTGAATCAGTATTCCACAAAACCACTTCTTAACAAGTTCAATCAATAACATGAAAGAAGAGTAAACAAGAGAACAACAACCATAAAGGCATAACACATGGACACCAGGATTTTTATGTGGAAAAAGCAAAAAGGGAAAAACCACGATTAGTGTTAGCTCACAATATATTATGATAACAATACCATATTACATAAGGTTGATTGCCATGGGGCTCACTACCCAAAGAAATGTTCACTGCGGGTGGACTCACTGTCCACAGAGAAAGAAAGATAGAAGATAGAAGGAAATTAGCTCACTGCCAGTGATGAATTATTGTAAATGCATCTACCACATGCTGGATCACAGTTCCATTGAAGGCTTAATACATAGATTCAAAGGTCTTCATTGATTTTGTCCTGCTTCTCAACTCTACTACATATACTCTATTTTCTGTCCTTGTTTTCTTTTTTCTACTCTACACTCTTCTTATAATCCTTCACATTTTGAATTCACACATCTATCCCATTTTTCTTCACACTCAACACTGTAATCCATCACATATATAAATCCGCAATAAGATTTATCTCATAATCAGGTCGGCAAGCCAGACATGAAATGTGTGTACACGTGTTATACCTAGTCAGCTTGATCTTGTGCATTAATCTTCATATAGGTCAGCACCAATCATTCAACCACTTAGATTTATTATTCAAACAATATATCTTCTCTACATATGGATTTAACATGCCTATCAACCTATCCCTTAAGAACACACTTAACCAATTCAACTGCCACAACATAACTTCTACTGCAGACCATAAGAGACTCTAGAACTCATATCCAACATTCATCATTGACTTCTTAGCATACCTTCAGAACCACGGAGCATAATATTCTTTCATATGGAAATGCAGATCTTGGAACTATTATTCTGTCATAGAGAAATACTGTCAGACTGAAAGCCGATACTAGATAATTTGTCAAATATGATTTGATGGACTTCAAGCACTACAAATTAGGATTTAGATGCTTATGACATGTATCTACATTTCCTTAGAACCACAAAATAAAATACTCAATGGCGGAGGAATGCGGACCAAAATACTCAGGTGCTTTATACTGTTTCAGGCTTAACTCTATTTATCTAGACTTAGACAATTCACCATATGACTTCCAGAGGATGTCAAAACTTGGACACTGGAACATGACATCATCAAAGGATTATTTACAACATACCAAAACCACATACCTTGATCTTCAACTGCAGAGGCATACTGACCCAAACTCTATTACTTGCTCTGTACACTATCCATACTTAGCCATTTTGACTAGTTTAGTCTTCCAAACCTTTACCAAGCCTTGTTGCCATCAATGACAACATGCAACTATTCATTAGAGTAGTGTCTCTTGCCAACATGTCCACCACTTCAAATATAGAATCATGTCCTCTTTGCACTCTAGGAAATCCTAATACAAAATCCATAATAATATTTTCCCAAGGTTTCTTTGGGACTGAAAATGGTTGATACAAACCAACATTTTGACTACCCCTTTTGCAACTTGATAAATTCCACAGTGCTAAATATATTTCATCCCTAAACATATTTCTTCACATCCTTATATATTTATGGCCAAAAATAGTTCTCACTTAACAATGGCACTATCTTATCTATACCAAAATTGTTGGTGTGAATGAGGTATATTATCTAACTAGTTTCACATTGGGTCCTACTCACACTTGCATAGTTAAGTTTACTTAGGGCATTTAATATTAATGTCTCAAACCATAGGAATAAAATACTTTTCATAATCCTGTATTGTCCTAAGTCTCCACCTAGCTTATATAAGCAAGGGCTCTCATTGTACATGATAATCATAAATCTTGTGTATCATATACCTTTTGTGTATGCACCATTATCATTCTTTGGAAATATAGCATTCATGTTGCTTCTCTCTTATGTGGAAGATTTTTTGGTTGCAAGTGATCTCAGGCCCCCTTGAGTCTATTGTGTGACTCTTACATGGTATAAAAACTTCAAATATGTAATTCTCTTTCCTTGTTTAGAAAATTTTTACCAAAAAAAATCATACAGTGCATTCTAGTGTAAATTGAACATCACCATTGAGTCCAAAATGCTTAAAACCTATAAATTGATATAAAACTTGATAGGGTTTGGGAAAGTTTTAATTTTGTCCTTTTTTAAAAAAAATTGGGTTTGTAGAAATCATTGTAGCATAAAATCCATACATTCATATGGATTTGTACACTTTCACACAACTGTACAATTCTGCGCTTATCAAAAAATGGATCACTAGTATCAGATTCGTTGTCAAAAAAAGAATAGTAGACTTTGAGGAATATTCTAGTTGGTGGCATCTCTATGTCATCAGTCATATGGTTTAGCATTAGCATAGTACAACTTGTGTTAGTGATTTCTTTAATTCATTCATTTTATTCTGGAGTGGTTGGTCATAAGGGGTCGAAGCCCTCAGTCCTGTCAAGCCTTGGAGGGTCTTATCCATAGCAGGTGGTGTGGGGACTGGCCATGACCACCACTCACCACCATCACTAGTAGTCCATGACTAATCGTGGCCTCCACCCTAGTTAGCTCCACTCCAGTAGCACAACCCAATCTAGACATCGCTACTCCACCCAAATAGTGGCCAGGTGGGCATTTTATTGCCACAAAGGAGGGATTTTTCTTCAATGAGGCCTAATTGTTTTCCATGAAATTAGTTTTTTACAATCTTATAGGCATCAAAAAGATGATTCTAAGCACTTTGTAGTGGTATAGGGATTTTTTTCTATATTTTGTTGTAGGTGCCTATTTTTTTTAATTTGAAGCCCATGCTTGCTTACTTTTTTTGACAAACCATATCTTGCACCCACAGTGACTAATTTTGGACTTCTTATAGGCATTGGAAAGGTATTTATGAGAATTGCAAATTCATCTATGCTCCTTTTTTAGATTCTACCTTAGGATTTAGATTTTTATTTTAAGGTCATTTTTTGTACTTTGGCTCATTTCTTAGAAAAATTGTTGAAATTGGTGGTTGTTTTTGCTTGGGGGGCTTCATTTTTAGTATTGATATATTGGGGAGGTTATAATTTCTATTGGGAGTTTCATTTCTATGTGGTTTGGAGATATATCTTGGTTCATCATGGGTTTTCTAATTCTTCCTATAATCATCTTGCAAAGGGGAAACTATAAGCAATGGAGAGATGATATTTTAAAGCATTTGTATTGGCTTCATATTTTTCCACATCTCTGTGGGCTTGTTCCTCAACTAGGTACTTTTTGGAGAAATTTTGTTTAGAATTCAAAAAATAATCATGTCAAAGGATTGATTGGTCTACATGATGATTACACTTGGAGTGTCATTTCACACATTAAGTGTCCTCATGCTCTTTGGACCAAGAATTGGAGGATACATGGAGATATTAATACTCAATCATTCCCAGATGATCCTATTTTAGACTATCTTGTACCTCTTAATTATTTAAATATAACATGACTTTGATACAAATAAGGATTTTAAGTTTCTTTAGAAATCCTTAAATGTTCAAATGATGATGATGATGATAAGGCTTCTTCTTATTCTCATTCTCCTTCTATAGAGACACTTGTTGATCCTTCACCTTCATTGATTCCTAGTGCAGATTCATTGATTAAGACCTCCTTATTCATTATTCTTCATAGTTTAGCATTGTTTCATCTTCCAATAATTCAATTAAGTACGATCTTTTTTGTCTTTTAGATTCAACATTCTAGAATGACCTTTTGACAGGTATTGTAGATTTGTTTTTTGAGTTGTATCTTGTAGATTTGATAAACACAATTAAGGATTTACATTTCCTCTTTGATGATAGTTATGGCACAATTGTTATCACATCATCTTTTCCTTTGGAGATTGTTTTTCATGAGTTTCTATGTTGTTTTGGATTGTCACACTCTTTGATTAGGCTTGGATCTCTTGATTTTATTGTGACATAATCTAATTCCAACATTTGGACACTTGAGAAATTTTTAGAGGCACACATCATGAGACTTCTTCCCTCACATTGCTTCTTGGAGCAAAAGTTTCTTCTACATACACCATTATATTTCTTTATTCCTAAGGGGAGAAACATTGTTTATCAATTTTGGATCATCTTCAACATTCATCTTTGACATTCACCACTGGCATAGGAGCTAATTCTTTGTGGGGGGATACATAGTCTCACTCTTTCCCTCTTATGTGGGTGATTGTATATTTGTGATGGATGCAGTCCATGGGGGGTCATGTTGAGTCCTCCTTCCATCACTTGTACATGTTTGTTTGCATGTTTTATCTCTTTTGGAGAGGGTTTTTTCCTACAAGTTTTTCTCCTTTACTCTTTTTGTGAGATATTTTTTGTACATGGGTACCTCACCAGGCCTTGTTGTTGGGATCCATCTTTGCATTTGTTTGATCTTCCCTAAGTTGTATTTAAGGGGTTGTTGGTTTAAACAGGGTATATTACCTAACTGGTTCCACATTAGGTCCTACTCACACTTCCATAATTAAGTTTACTTAGAACATTTAATTTTTATGTCTCAAGTCATAAGATTAAGATGCTTGTCATGATCCTATGTTGTCCAAGGTATCCACTTTGCCCATATAAGGAAGGGATCTCATTGTACATAATCATCATAAAACTTGTATATCTTGTACCATTTTTGTATGCATCATTATTATTCTTTGGCCATATAGCATTTGTGTTGCTTCTCTCTTATGTGGAAGATTGTTTTGGTTCCATGTGATCTTGGGCTTTCTTGAGTCTGTTGTGTGACTTACAAAAATAACCTACTAATCCACTGTTATGCTTCTCTTTGATTAAATTTTCCCTCGTTAAGTTTCATGGAATTTACAACTAATTACCCATAAACAACATATCATTTAGAATTAAATAATCAAGCCACTTACTCTTATTGACACTTACCATTTCTTTATGCACTCTCCATGCTTCCACAAAATCTAGATTAGCTTCATACAAATGTTGAAACTTTTTAAATCTAACCACTTCTAGTCTCATTTTTGTTAGCAAATTTTGTCTCCTACTCAATACATCTACAATATTGTTTGACTTTACACTCCTATGCTTCAACACAAATGAATAAATTTGCATAAATTCTACCCATCTCACATCTCTAATTCACCTTACTTTGACTATTCAAATACTACAGTGCTTGACGAGATGTATACAACATAAAGTATTTTGGCAACAAGTAATGTCTCCACTTCTTTAATTCTAGGATTATGGCATAAAATTCTTGATCATAGACTAGATAACTCCTTCTTGCATTACTCAAATTATCACTAAAATATGGTACTAATTGTCTTTCTTGGCCCAACATTGCTCCTATTACACTTACACTCACATCAAAACCAACCTGAAATATATTTTTAAAATCTAGTAATGCTAACACTGGTTGTTCTGTTACCTTCTTCCTTAACAACTCAAAGCTCTTATTTAAGTCTAATGTCCATCTAAAATCCTTATCTCCCCTCATAACTTTAGTTAATGGTGCAAAAATACCCCTAAAATTTCTAATGAACTTCCTATAGAAAATTGCCAGCCCATGAAAACATCTTACCTCTCCATCTTTTACTAGTGTAGGCCACTTAACAATTGCCCTCACTTTCTATAGGTCCATATTCAATCCTTCAATTAAGATTAAAAACCCCAAGTATACCAATTCTATTTTCATGAAAATACATTTCTTCACATTGATCAACAACTTTTCTTCCTTTAACCTTTGATACACTAATATGATATGTTTTAAGTGTTCTTCCTTAGTCTTATTGAAAATAAAAAATTATCCAAGTAAATAATTACAAACTTGCACAAAAATTTCTTCAAAACTTCATTCATCAATCTCATAAATGTACTTGATGCATTAGTCAACCCAAAATACATAACCAACCACTCATGCAGTCCTTCATTTGTCTTAAATGAAGTCTTCCACTCATCTCCTTCTTTGATTATAATCTGGTGGCAATTGCTCTACAAATCAATCTTCATAAAGTGTTTCTCTCCACTCAAATAGTCCATTATGTCATCCATCCTTGGCAATTAGAATATATACTTGATTGCGATCTTGTTGATTTCTTTAGAGTCTATATGCATCCTCCACTCACCATCCTTCTTGGACCATGGTAGTACCCCAATACTACACATGGACTCAAACTCTCTCTGAATAATCCTTTCCTCAACAATTCATGCACTTACCTATTAACTGCTTGACTTTCTACTAGTTTAATCCTATGGAAGTTGCCTTATTTGGTAAACTTGCCCCTAGTATTTGATCCATCTAATGATTGATATCACTTATTGGTGGCAATCCTTCTAGCATATTATCTTATATGATGTCAAACTCCATTATTAATCAGTACATTGATGCAGAAAGGGCATGCACATGACTCAACGGACCAATGGATCCTATATCAAGCAATCTACTGGCTTATAATGTGTTACATTTAAACTGTCAAACCAAGGAATTGTATTCTTTTTGGATAATGCTCATACAATGTGTACAATTAAGGATTATTGAGTTGTAATCTAAAGGTTGTGCATAGGAATAAACTAATTGGAAAAGTAAACAAACTCTATTGCAAAGATTGACAAGTACTAGGAATAAGTAATGCTAATGAGAAATAACTAGTGCTATTTAGTTGGCTGTAATTCAAATGGTCTTATATAATTCCAAATAGAGAATAAATATGTTAATCGGTGATCACCTTGACTCAACAACCTAGATTATCAAGATCTAATTAACTCGTATAACATAACTCATTATGACATGCATTAATCACATACACATAAACACATAACATAAACTAAACATATGAACATATAAGGGAGACATAGTTACCTCAAGTGGCCCTTGCTTGAGTGACTATGATCCCACAAAATCTAACTAGATCGCTGTTGTATCTCTAAAAATCATCAACTGAACTCAAAACATGTGTTCCTTTATTAAATGTTGAAAAGAAAATACAATAACAATTTGGTAACACAATCTCTATCTAACCTTCTTACTCATATATTAAATCTAATAATCCATATAGACAAGATTAGAATTCTTCTATTTGACAAAAACTATTAAGAAATAAATAACATTACTTTGCATTCTCCAACAACATAGGAAGAGGACTTTATCACAAAGAAAACTAGGAATAGGAAACTAAATTGCCATAAAGATCATGTAGACGACACAGTGCTACTGTAACTCTCGCTAGTCATTATGGAAAATAGTTAAAATTAAAAATAGAACATGGAGCATGATCTAGGAGTCCTTCATTATGCATGACTACATCAGCTGTAGAAGGATAACTATCAAAAGAGGAGAGTTATGGCTAACTCATTCCAATCAATTTAGAGTCTTCTTCCTTTGGTTGCAAGTGCCTGTACTATCTATTGTGGATGTCAACACCTCCTTTTCTACAGGCTTCTAGGTGGTCTTTATGAAATGTAGCCATGTACTAGTTCCATGGGGGGTTAGTCCATCACATGATATCTTTGCATACAACTACTAAAATTAACATAAAGTACTACCATATTTCATGAGCAATCATCAATTCACACAATTAATTAACATATTATATACCATTCTTCATGTTTTCAATGTCTTAAGGATAATTATAGACATAGTTAATATATATATAAATCTAGGAATGTCTTAGGAAGCATGTACTTAAAGTAAGAGAAATAGGACAAAACATGGCCTCATCACACCCCCTACTAAACATGTTGATGGTCCTCCACCATGAAAGGTCTCTGATCATATTGAAGAGCTATCTCCCTATAATATGTAGGTTCTTCCACTCCTCTATTCTATTTGAGATAGAAGCCCTGCTGCTCTGCCAACCTGCTCCATCTAGACCATTCTATTGTCTTGTTCCTCCTCTTCTCCAACCAATGTGGGATTAGATAAAGAAGCATGGGAGGATGGGACACTAATGGAAGCCAAGTTATTCCATTTTCATTGGCTAACCTTATATATGTTTGTGCCTTGTTGATTGTTGCTGAGAGGTTAAATACCAAATGAGGCTCTTTCCTTTGCAATGCCGGTGTCAATTCTTTCCACCTACCCTATGAAAAACCTAAATCTTCCTTGCCAATACCATCAGTTAATTCCATGAATTTCTTGTAGTCCATTACTCTACATTCCAAGAGTTTATCTGCCACCTCAGGATGTTCAATTAGATCAATCCATTCCTCCACTATCTTTCTAGGGTTTAGGGATTTTGGCCTGAGTTTGAGAGGGAGTGATTTCTCTCTCTCATTATACTGTTGTTGTAAAATTCCTCTCCTATGCTCATTCTGGATGAATGATGCTAGGGCCTTCAATTGTACATCCCCAATAACAACTAGTGGATTCCAGTGAGTGTCATATGGAATGGTTAACTTATGCAGGTAGAATTCACTCAGTTGATTCTGTATTTCAGGGGTAGCTTTTGGTAGACTATTAGAAAAAAGGCAGGTGTAAAAAGTGAAACAAGGGCATCACTATAAAGTTGGCTAAACTAAAAGCTCAAATACTACTTCTGTAGATAGAGGGCATAAACCCTCGAAGGTGGTCAACATCTCATCAATTGGATAGTCATGTCTGCCATCCTGTCTGCTTTAAATTTTAGTCTCTTTATTTCTATGTTCTTCATCTCTCTCTTTATTATGCTTCTCCTTCAATTCTCCTTGTTATTTTACCAAATTATCTATCTTATTCCACAACTGCAAGGTAACCATGAACAAGGTTGATGGGGCATGTTCCTCTAGTTGTTCTTCTGATTGCACAGGCTCTAGATTCCTTCTATTGATTTCTATAATGGCTAGTTGGGCCAAATGATCTAGTCCTGACCCTTGTTTCTAGTAAACATGCAACTAATCTTCCAACTTCTTAACCCGTTCATTTAACCCTATCTCTTTTTGTTGGCAATCCTTCAACTAGTTTTCCAATTCTGTAATTTTTTGCAAGATTACCTATAGTTCATCCTTTTCCCCTTCTATATCTTGAGAGTCCAACAACAATTCCTCATTTTGAATTCCATCTGGAGAGGATGATAAGTCAGGGTTTTCAATTTTAGGGGGAAGCTGATGCCTTTTTCTAGTTGTATATAAATCCTCCTCTTCGGACTCTATATCAATCTCCAGGATAAGTGTATTTCCCACATTTCTCTATTCTCTATCAACAAACAGATGCTCCCTTTTAGAGTTTGTATCAGTGTGTATATCAACCACATTCTTCTCTTCAAGCTGAGTTTTTCCCCCTAAAAGTTCTTTCTCCTTCAAGTGGTTTGAGCACCTATGTGATTGAGTAGTGACCTTTTGTTTCTTCTTGGCTCTGGTTGAAGAAGAGGATGATTTTCTCTTCTTGGTGGGCTTTGAGGAAGGATTTTCATGGTCAATTTTAGGTGCTATTGGCAGTGAGCTAGTAGCTCTAGGCTGCAGTTTTTATTTTGACTTTTTTGTTGTGCAGCTAGAAGTCTGTGAGGGTGAATGCTCTGGCAAGGGGGTTTACACTAGTGAAGCTTCTGGTGTAGGAGACCTAGCAGGTAATCCTATAGGATTATTAGGGTTTGGAGCTGGATGCTCCTTAGTAGTTGCATGGCAATGGGTAGGTGAATATTTTGGTTGAGAAGAGATCACTGGTGCTTCCTCTTCTTCCCCTGTTTGTAAATTTTTTGCCCATTTCTCTTCTTCCCTCTTTGGTTCAACCCTCAGATGTCCCTCATAAAGATGATTAATTTGAAGAAAACATTCCCAATAAATATCAAAGTACTGAATAGATAAAATCTTTTTTATTAATAACACAACCAAGTCATGATGAGACAATGAAGACTGATTATTCTTCCTTCTATATTTAGCAAACATCCTTTTTAACAAATTGAATAAGAAATTTGGAACATTCACTACCCTCCCGTGATGGAGATGGCTTAAGAGTTTGAAATGCATAGTATAAAGCAAAGATTGCCTTCCATCATAGGTAAGATATTTATTAATATGGGTAGCAACACAAGCCCATAACCAGGGTAGGGAGATTCAGTTGGTACCTTTAGATGTAGATTCCACTCTTTCTCTTGGTTGACTAAATTTGACCCTTGCTAAAATGGCATTGGTTCTTATAGGGAATTCTTCTCCAGCTACCTGTAGCCCCATTACCTCAGCAATGGAAGCTACGGACACATCAACCTGCAAGCCTCTTACTGTAGCTTCCTCATTCTAGAATGTTCCTATAAACTGCTAGGTCATGTCTTCATTATACTCTGTTAGCTTAAGGAAATATTCCAACCACCCTGCTTGCTGAAAGATAGGCATGCAATCCTTGTCATACAATAATGTCATGTGGAAAATAGGTTCTCTCCTGATCAGATCTCCACCCATTGTGATATCTCATGTAACTCTACTTTTGAACCCAATTTACACTGCAAACTCAATTCCCTTAACTTAATCCTCTGTTCTTCGACAATTTCTTCTTACCAGTTGCCATCTACTAGCTTGTATGTTATGCAGCATAGATAGTCATAATTATGAAGGAAGGGATTTAAGAGATTTGAATGTATGTAAAATAATTCCTACATATGGGATTTCCCCCAACTATGGTGTCATTTGTCCTCAAATGAGAATACAGTTTAAGTGTACTGAAGGGATGGTTGAAAGCAATTCGAATGGGGATAATATATGAAAATAATGATGTGTGAAGTGTGAAAGCCATGAAACAAGAAGTAATAAATGTTAATTAAAGCAATAGCTAGATAAATACCTTTGAAGTGATGTCTAATGTGGATATATTACATGGAAAAATGATGACATGGCGGCTAGAGTTGATGTGCTTCAACAAACAAGCTGAAATGAAAAATGATTTCTTGCTGATGAAGTGTGTAGATGGAATGTGTGGTAGCTTGATGACATGTAGCATGAAGTACTATGAATAGTAGAAAATGGTGGCATGTGGATGTCGTGAGGAAAGGTGATGCAAGTTGGAGTGGCTGCATGCATGCAATAAGAATGTGAAGTGAATAGGTCCCATGTGCATTGGTTATGGGTGCAATGGCTATAAGTCCCTTGTAATTGATGACTAGTGTAGGTGATGCATGTGTAAGTGTACAGGTCCCTTAAAATAGTAGAGAGCCGGTGGCTACAAGTCCCTTTAGTTAAGTGGCTAGCCAAAGGAGAGCTCAACTGGATAGAAAGAGCTAAGTTGATGGAGCCTGAAGTCTAATTGAGTTATTTGTGGGTGTTTTTTGTTTGTTTTTTTATTTTTTTGTTTTTTATTTTTATTTTTTTATTCCTTTTTAATGTTTTATTTATGTATAAGGTTCATAGAAATCAAACCTGGTGTGGTAATGCAATCAGGCTGGTAGCTTGAGCTACTGCTAGAGCATTGTTATTATCTGAGACTTGGTTGCATGCCTCATCTGAGGCAGGTTGTTGTGGTTCTTCATTACCCATGTCTTCTCTCAATTGTCCAAGGAAGTTATTTAAAGGCTTCTTGTACAATTTCAATCTTTGTCCATTAACCATCAAGGAAAATCTAACTGGATCAATTGTGGTTAGTTGGACTGTACCATTGGGAAACACTTCTTTGATTTAATAAGGACCTAACCACCTTGTCTATAATTTGCCTTTATGATCCTTATACCTTGTGTCATAGAGCAGAGCCCAGTCACCTTCCTGACAGTCCTTAGTTTTGATATACTGATCATGTCATTTGATTCTTTGTTTTTCTATTATTTTAGTGTGATGGACTACTTCCATCCTTAAATCTTCTAAAGCATTAAGATGGTGCAAAATTTCCTTTTGAGTTGTGGATAGGTCCATCCCAATTTGTATGGTAGTTCTTAATGTTTTGTATTCAAACTCAATAGGAAGGACAACTTTCTTACCATAAACTAGCTCATACAGTGTATACCCTATTCATGTCTTCCAAGTAGTTCTATATGCTCAAACTACTTCGGAGAGTCTTGTTGTCCAATCCTTCTTATGTAATGCAATTGTCTTTGTTAGTATGGCCTCAATTTCCCTATTCATGATCTCAACTTGGCCATTTGACTGTGGATTATAGGGAGTGGACTTCTTATATCTGATTTCATATTCCTAAATAAGGCTAACAATTAGGGCTGATGTAAATTGTGGTCCTTGATTTGTTACTATCTCCCTTGGGACTCCATACCTTGTAAATATTTCCTCATATATGAATGTAGCAACCTTACTATCTCTGGCTACCTTTAGAGATTTCACCTCCACCTATTTTGTGAGTTAATTAGTGCAAACAAGTATATATTATTTTTTATTAGATGGAGGATCAATGGGCCCAATGGAATCAATGCCCCATTTGTCAAATGGTGTGACCACCAATTTTGGTTGTAGAAGCATTTCATCAATTCTTGTAGGTCTTCCCATCCTTTGATAGCGGTCACATCTTCTTGTATAGAGAGTTGTATCCTTGTGCAAGGTTGGCCAATAGTATCTAGTATTCAAGATCTTGACTACTATCCTCTTAGCTATAAAGTGTCCACCACATGGTTTATCATGACATGCCTTGAGAATGTCATATACTTCATCTTATACACCTTCTCATAATATGATTAGGACTTGTGTAGAAGAGGTAACCAGCTACCCAAGAATAGGGAAAATTGTGTTCAACTAGGTGGTGTTTCTCCCTTAGTGAGAGGTGTGGAATTGCTTTCCCTGTAACTAGATAATTTTCTATATCTACATACTAAGGAGTTTGTACAATCGGTGCAAATAAGTGCTCATCTAGAAATGAATCATCAATAACTTGATTGTCATTACAAGTAGGTAGCCTGGAGAGGAAATCAACAACAACATTGGCTTTCCCAAGCTTGTCCACAATGGTGATATCAAATTCCTGAAGTAACAAGAGCCATCTAACCAATCTACCACTAACCACTGGTTTGTTCATTAGGAATCTTACTATTGCATGGTTAGTATGAATAAAAATAGGATAACCAGTGATATAATGCCTAAACTTATTGATTGCATAGATAACAACTAACATTTCTTTCTCACTGCCAGTATAGTTAATCTCAACACCTTGTAGATTCTTGCTGATGTATTAGATTGCATATTCCAAATTTCCTTCTTTCTATCCTAACACAGCCCCCATAGCAAAGTCAGAGGCATCTGTATGGATATGGAAGGGTACTTCCCAATTAGGTCCTCTGAGTATAGGTGTCTTTGTCAATGACTCTTTGAGACTGTCAAAGGATGTCTAGCAGTCAACTATCCAATTAAACTCCACATCTATAGATAATAAGACAAACAAAGGGGCAGCTATCTTACTGAAATCCTTTATGAATCTTCTATAGTACCCTGCATGGCCAAGAAAGCTTCTAACATCTTTCTACTTTTGAGGAATAGGCAGTTTTGAAATGATTTTAATTTTGTGTGGATCCACTTGAATGCCTTCCTTGGATACAAAGAGGCCAAGAACCACTCCTTGTATCATCATAAAACATTTTTCATGACTAAGGGATAGGTTATGATCTTGACATCTCTGGAGTACTTTTTCAAGGTTTTTTAGGGCCTCTTCATAAGAATCTTTCTAAGTGGTAAAATCATCCATATATACTTCCATAGAATCACGGGAAAGGTCAGAAAAGATTCTTAGAACAACTCTTTGAAATGTTACAATTGCATTTTAGAGTCCAGATGGAAGGAATAAATAAGCATATGTACCCCATGGGCATGTGAATGTGGTCTTATCCTAGTCCTCAAGGGCTATTTTGATCTGGTTATACCCACTGAATCCATCAAGGTAAGAAAAATATTTTTTTCCAGCCAAGGAGTCTAATACTTGGTCACTCAAATGAAGAGAGAAATGATCTTTCCTAGCGGTAGTATTTAATTTTCTATAGTCTAAACAAACTCACCACTTATCTCCCTTCTTTGGTACTATGACTAGTGGAGATACCTGTTGTGTGGTTACACAACACGCCCCATTTTGACTTGGCAAAACAGGGACCCAACTTTTGTTTTGGCTTGTGTTGTCTGTTTCTGGCGGTTTGGTAAAAATTAAGTCAGGTGCATCATCATCATGAAGGTCAGGATGGGGTAGGTCATCATCATGAGGTTAGTTTGTCAAAGTTCATATTTTGTTTCTATGACTTCATGGTTAGAAAGAGCTTGAAATTCCATGCAGGTTTGCATTTTACATCACTTGAAAATTCGTCCATATGAGGGAGTTGTAAGCAGTCAAAGTTTTGGTCAAACCTGATAATTGCTGTATGAACATCATCATCATGATATTCGAAAAGCCCCCTGATAATATCCTGAGGTCGAAACATCCGGACGTCAAGTTTAAGTCGTAGTAATCTTTTCCCGTCGAGCGGTCTTTTGTGTCGCCAAAGGTCATCATCATGATCTTTGTTTATCACCTGATAAAAATCATGCAGTCCCGAAACATCCGGACGTCAATCTTAAGTCATAGTGAGCTTTTCACGTCAAGCGACCCTGGAAACATCATCATCATCATGATATTCTAACATCATCAGCATCATGATATTCCAACATTGCGAGCATCATGATATTTAAAATCACCCGATGTGATAATATCATGCTGATGATCATCGTCACCTTGCTTAAGAAATATGCCATCTGCATAATTATCGCGCGCACGTCAAAGTCCTTATGCGTGATCATCATCATCATGATCTTTCATGGCAGGATCACATTTCCTAATATCCTCCTGATCTCCTTTTTGCGTGATCATGATGATCACCTTATCTTTCGAAGCGGAGGGTAATATTTCATTCCTTAGTCTTGTTGACATCATCATCATGATCTTTCTCTACCCGACATTTCGCAATATCCTCCTGCCGAGATGCATAAACTTTTGCGGATATGATGATGACGATGACGTCATCATCACCTTCTCCTTCGGCAGGATATTTTCCAGGGTATGATCCTGTTCGCCAATATGATGATGACGATGACGTCATCTTCGAAGATTAACACAAGCCCCGGGATATCCTGATGACGTCATCAGGACTTTCAGCAGGATCATATTTTAAATCACCCAGTGCGGATATGATGATGATGATGTTCATCATCCTGATCTTTTGAGAGGATCACCTTCTTCGCAAGTGGGTCATACTGCATTCGTCCACCCGATCATCTTCCTTGGGGGGAACCCGATATTCCAGTTATCTCCTGATCTTAACGAAACATGACGATGACGTCATCCCTTTGCATTTTAACCAAGCCTGATGATGACGATGACGTCATCATGATTTTTTCCTCAGCGGCAGGATCATTTTCCAAGTCCTCCTGTTTGTCTTCATCATGATGATGATGACGATGTCTTTCTTTCCCGAATATGCAAAAACAAAACATCCTGATGTGCTTTTCCTCAGAGCATTCGGAGGAGAGGAGCATCATATTTCACAATATCCTGCGGCTAGATACAGAGGGCATATAGTTGGTCATCCTCATGATTTTTGTTTGGCGTCGGTATAACTGTTGCCGTCGGCCTAAGGTAAAATTGTCACCCTGATCATATGTAGTCACGCCGATGCAAATATGATGATGATGCAAAGCCGGATACGAAGGATGCTTGAAGGGCGATTATTTCCTTGTATATTTGTGATCATCATCATCATATTTTGAACCCGATATACAAGAAAATGGGCAAAAACATGAAGCGATGGAAATTTGGAGCCCTATTGCCTGTAGCTGCGCATTTTTTGGGGCTTGTTTAATAAAACGTTTTACTTCCTGTTGTTTATCATCATGATGATGAACTTAATGTTTGTCTGTTTATTTGCAGGAAGTCATCATGATGCTGCTGAAGCTGAGCGTGGAAATCATGATGATGCTGCTGAAGCTGAGCGTGGAAATCATGATGATGCTGCTGAAGCTGATAATTACAAAGTTACGCGTGGAGTCAACATGGGCCAGACATGAGGAGGATATTGTCAAATATGCTGTTTGCCAGCTGGAGACCGAATCAAGTCGAAGATGCTGGAATATTCTATGCCAGCTGTACATTTGCCAACTGATGAAGCATGTGCTTTTCATCTGGACCGTTGTTTGTTATGAGAAGATCCTGATCCTTGGATCATTGTAACCGTTTCTGGCATTTGCTCTATATAACATCCAGGGCTTGTCATTTTAAAAAGAAAGGGGAGGAATACATTAGAATACACAGACGCATCTGGCGCAAAAGAGTCAATTACTAAAGAATAAGTTAGGAGATCGGATTACTGAGACTAATGAGGATAGAATTGTTGAAATGTCAAGATTCTTTCTTCAGATCACTGTAAATGTACCTGTTCTTGAGCATACTGAATGAATATGAAGTTCCAGATTACATCCTGATTGTAAATTTTACGTAATCTTCTGTTGATTTCTGGATATGTACTGGTGAATGCTGTGTTCAACTGGAAGCGCTTTCATTTCATTACATGTTGTTGTCAACTTTCCTTTGAAGCTTTGCACTAGATCATGCGGATTTGTGGATTGTCCTGGTGAAGTATGATTTCTAGTTTTCCTTCTTTTCATTGCAAGTATGGGAGCTTGTATGTGGATCAGTGATCTAAGTCCAGTAATTTTGGGAATCTCACTCTCTAACCCTTTTCCTTTTTTCAATTTCATTAATTCATCACCATAACTGCAAATCATGATAAATAACAAGCAGAAACAGTGAAATATGCTGAAATCCCGTAGGTAACTGAAGATCCTTAGCATATTTGAGTTAAATTCATGTAGTACTGAAAATATCATGCAAAGAATCATAGATAATGATAGAAATCATGCAAATATCGGCCTGTATGCACATTATTTGACTAAATTTACAGTGCAGAGGTAGAATTGTTGGAGCTTATGCAGAGCGAACATCCAGAGCAGGATATTTGAAGATGATGATGATGAACAGTGCAGAAACACGTAAGGCCCCTGAATGGAAAACAGCAGCACACATCAACCACTGAGTAACGTCAGTAGATTAAGACCTAATCAACGGAGACTTGGGATCATGAATTCTTTGAATTCATCGTATCTTTCAAGATGAGTAAAGGTTGTTGTGTAACTTTTATTCTATGTTTGCGAATGACTAACATCATGACCAACAATACCCATTGACTATATGATATTGGATATATGAATCCTACATCCAGTAGTTTTTGCAATTCATTCTTCAATATGTCTCTCATAGTAGGGTTCATTCTCCTCTAGGGCTATCTAATCGGCCTACATCCCTCATTGATGTATATCCTATGCATGCAAAGGTTAGGGTCAATGCACTTCATATCATGATAGTCCCATGCTAATGATGTCTTGTGAGTTTGCAACATTATTACTAGCTCAGTTTTCTAGATAAATATCAATTCACTATTGATATTAAGTGTCCTACTTGGTGTGATGTCGATTGGTGTTGTAAATGCCATGATAGAGGCAGTATCCAATCCTGATAAATTGAGGCTACAACTATGGAACAACAAATGATGAAACATGCTGCTAGTGGAAGCATAGACTCATGTGTATATTGTAGGTAGAATATTATGCAGTGGGCAAGTCAGACATACTAGGCATGGGTCTTGCTGCAGGTCCCTTCCATAATTGTTTTGTATGACATTAGAAATCACTTCATCTTCATCCTGAATATTCAATAATGGGCTTTGTTCAATTGTCATTAATGTCTAAAGATAATATTGGTTAGTATCCTCTAGGTCTAGCCAAATGATTTGCTCCATATTAGTAAAAGGTTGTGCAAGTGGATTAAGGACCAATTTCTTTGTTATATTCCCATTGGAAATTATCACATTCCCAGACGTACATCCTATGAAGGCATCTATTGTTGCCAACAAGGGTCTCCCTAGGATGAGTGGATATCCTCCTAGGTTGGCCTTGGGCTGTAAGACCATAAAGTCTGTAGGGTATTCCCATGGATCTAATGTAATTACAAGATCTTCAATGACCCCCTCTGCTCTGATAGTGGACCTATCAGCCAACTGTAATACTGTTGGAGTAGGTCTTAGGTTATCCAACTAAAGGTTATTCATTGTTTCTTTTGTCATTACATTGATGGTTACACTTAGGTCAATCAAGGTGTTTTTTATAAGGGTACCATTGATGTTTACATCAACCATTGGGCTTCTAGGATCTACATATTTTGGGACAGACAAGTTACCTAACATGATAACAACAAGTTGTCCTATAACATGTACTGTCTAAGGATCTTTTCTTTTTCTTCCTAGTTTCTTAAGGCATAATTCCCTTATAGCCTATTAAAGTACAGGACCACTGAGAGGAGGGGTGAATCAGTGGTCTATAAAATTTTTAAACCTTTTGCACTTTTTAACTCATAGGACAGAGAATGAGAGAGACTTCAAAGATTTATCAACTACATATGCACATGTATGATTATAAACATTATGATCAAGACCTCAAAGACAAAACATTAGGGCACACACATAAATATAAACCACATGAACCATAACACATATTTTCATGAGTGGAAAACCCTCATAGGGATGAAAAACCACTCGAAAAATGCCTCACTGGCTACAAACAGGTCTCACTGACCAAGCAAGCATCACTAGTTACAAACAGGTCTCACTGCCCAAGCAAGCCTCACTGGCTACAAATTGGTCTCACTGACCAAGCAAGCCTCACTGGCAAATACAACTACCTCACTGGCAAAATGTGCTCATAAGGAAGAAAACTCAATTCAGGGGGTTTCCCTAATTCACCACAATACATCAAATGACATAACCCTCTTCATCATACTTATACAAGGACAATGATTACATGTCAATACACCTTCAACCCCTTATAGCTCCTTATAATTAACACATACTATAATCATACACATACAATGTGCCTTTTTGATGATTACACAAAACAAAATACTTCAATGCCCTCTACAAAACATATTAAACTTATTTTTACAAATAACTTCATTATTTTGTACCTCCTTTTGTCTCTAATCAACAAGACCTTCTCAAACATAACCTTCACACACAATGACAATGTTAACATCAATCAAAATTCTAACCTATGAAAAGAATACAAACCCTAACGAGTAAAAGTCCTTCAATCATTCACTTTATCAAAATCCCTTCAATCATCTGCATTCCTCCACTATTTCTCACAAGTTGTATATCATCATGTAGGTTAGTCTCTATACAACACATCAAACTAGGTCTCACATCCCCATTTGTCAAATACACTGAGAAATCAATTTTGTTGGCCCTTCTAGTTCAATCTTCTACACTACTGCAAGGCAATTATGCCTTTAATAAAGGGTCGCCCATCAAATTCTACCATAGAAGCTGAGCCATTGGAATTTGAATCAGTTTTAAATAATAACCGTTGATCTTAGTCTTCGCGGCCTTGTATCTTTTAATGATTGCCTTTGATCTAGCTTTTGGCACCCCGTGTCTAAGAGGTGACCGGTGATGTCAGTTTGGTTAGGTGAAGGGGCCGGTTCCCCATGGCGCCGATACCCTTAAAGTTGTCACTTAAGTGACATCACCGTTGATAGGAGATCAACGAAAAATTAAAACAAAAAGTAACCTTTTCAGAAGATAGGTAGACATAGGTATTAAGGGCATAGTTTAGGGTTTCTACAAGACATAGAGCCTTAGGGTTTTGGACTAGGATTTATATATCAATATGACAGAAAATGCAAAACCCTAATTTCACTTATGGAAAACAGTCAACCATGATAATTAGCCATAACATAGAGGTGACTTATGAACACTACTTATATGAATAACAACAAACAAGTAAGATGACATAATGACCTCAAGAAACATGAAGGTATAAACAAATCGACACCACTGTCATCATGAAACAACCAAACTGCATTATGACTTGAAAGAGTGATCCTTCATGACAATCTTCTAAGGCATGTTGAACCTATAAACAACGAACCACAAAACCTCATAATAGACTTCAATAGGATGAACATAAAGAAAGATGTATGATAAGGAATTTGATAGCATGATGGCACCTCCACACTAATTCATGACTAATTCAGACTTCTTCCAACTCAGACATGAACATGAAGTATTTGTCACAAGCTCCTGATAAAAATCTATGGCCAAGATGAATCATTTGATCTGAAACCCTCATCAATGTGTCAAGGTAAAAGCACAAAGCTGTGTCACACTTTTATAAAGGAAACGGCCAATGTTGATCCAACTTTTAAACTTGAATCACTAAAAAGTGACATATGTTTTGAATTTTGAAATGATGTAAACTAATAAAATATTTATTTTTAAGTATATTTTATGTCTGTATTTTTTGAAAAAATTTAAAAAATTATTTGAATATAGTTTTTAATAAATTGACACTATAATTTAGTTGTTGATAAAATGCTGAAAAATGAAGTTACATGAGACGTCAATCTTTATATAGTAAATTTTTTTTTCTTTAATTTTTTTTGTGTATTTATAACTTGAAACTTTAGTGCATGGATATATTTTTTTCCAATTTTGATAAATATATATTTTTAAATAAATAATAAAATGTGAGTGTATTAAAACATAGTTGTTTCGATTCGACGTCAACTTTCATATTAACTATTTATCTAAAATAGGAAAAAAATTATACCATCTCGATATAGATTGTTTTATCTAGTGCATCATATTTTTTTCAATTTTTTAAAATAAGTTTTACTATTTTTCCTTGACATGGTAATCGACCTAATTTTTTGTGCTAATAACCTACTTTTAGTAAAAATATAAAGGAAAATATAAATAATAATTTAACTATATATATATATTTGAAAACTAAACTTATGGATCTACAAAAGGGTATTTTTATATATTTTTTAAAAAGTTATTTACACGAGTAGAAGTTGTTGAAACATCAAGTTTTTCAAATAATTTTATTTTTTTGGTAAATTGGCCTCATAGTGGTGCTACATATGCATTTAGCCAACAATTTTAGTTGGAAAAGTTGTGGACATATCTAACTTAGCTAGAATTAATCTTACAAGATCATATGTTTGACCAAAATTGATTTTTAGTTAGAAATACTTAAATTCACTTATGCTAATAAGTTGGCTAAAAGTGTGACACAACTTTGTGCTTTTACTGGTCAACTCTGATCACCTAATTACACACATGAGATCCCATTCTCTGCAAGTCTTGTCATGTCATGAGTAACATCACCTAATCCATATGATGAGCATTTCATAGTATATCATGAACCATCTTTGTCTGCAATAAATGAGATCAATCCTGAATGTACTGACTATAAATGAAGACCAACCTGCTAAAAGTAGCATGTTGGCATAAACATCAAAAACTCCAAACACTAACTGAGATCAACTCCTCAACATACACCAACCACCTCAATCCTTGAGTTTTGACATCAATGGCAAACATTGTCAATGCCAACATAGCCTTGGTATATATGGGTACATCCTTGATAGCTTGGATAAGCAAAATTTTTACACACATTTTTCAATTGCCCCATAAAATCAAAGTCAACTGTAGGTGGAGGTAGTGATTGCATGTTTAATCTCTCTGGAAATGGAGGGCTCCTAATAATGCTTTCTTCCTATGGAGAAGCTTGCTCAGAAGGGTTATGCTAGCTATTTAGTGTAGGAGTCCGGACAACACTGAGAGGGGGGGGTGAATCAGTGTTGTGTAGATTTTTGCAACTTATTATAACTTTTAATTTATAAGACTCAGAAAGAGAAAGTCATCAATAAACTATTACACATTTATGTACAAGTTTGATAATGAAAATTATGAACAGGACCACATAGAGATAAATCTTAACATAGAAGCAAAAACACACATAGAAGCATATCATTAACACAAGAATTACTGGAGTGGAAAACCCTCTCTGGGTAGAAAAACCACTCAAAACTGCCTCACTGGCTACAATATGTATCTAGGAGCACAAACTCCTTATGGAGCACCAACTCCAATACCAAACAGAAGCACCCACTTCCAACACTAATATACCTCACTGGCAAACAAATAGGTCTCACTGACCTACAAGCCTCACTGGCTAATACAAGGCCTCACTGGCAAACTGAATCTTCACTGGAAGTAACAAACAAGTTCAGAGGGACACTTTATTTCCATTCAATACAAAACATATGTCTGTCAAATGGTCATTCTGTTCAAAATTAATCTTACATCCAGATACACTCAACAACACTTCACAACTCTGTATATTACATCTCTCTCTCTTTAATTCACACCATCAATGCACCTGAAAAACATTTTTATACAAGTTGAATGTCTTTTCACCTTTCATTTTCTGTATGTTCCATCTCTATCAAATAAAATACAGCTGCCCTTTCACATTCTTCTAATTCACAAAACCCTTCAATCTACAAATTTCTTCAACCAAATTTTCATTATCCTCTTTGTACAAAACCCTTCAATCTCTGCAAAAAAAATAAAATCATATATATACATATATATATATATATATATATATATATATATATATATATATATTTTCTTCTCTACAACATGATTGGCAAGATCATTGAAATTCCTTCTCCTTTAAAACTTTTTCAATATTCAACAACCTGCAAAAATGACTCTTCATATTTTCTAACATTTCAATCAGGACCTGTAGGAGAAAAATAAAATCTCTTTGAATATTTAGTCTTTTCATTTCAATCTCCTTCTCTGTAAATTCCTACATTCAAACTCTTCAATAAATCTTTAATCTTCCTTGATAATAAAATCATTTTGCCCGTGCAAAATAAATCATCTAAAACTTGTTCAAAAAATCTCCAACCCTTTCTCCTTCTCTGCAAAAAATATTCTGTGATTGCAAAATAAAATAATCTTAAAAAAAAATTATTTTCAATGATAATATCTCCATCCTCTATAAAAATCTTCACCTTCACAAAAATCTTCAATGGCATTTTAGAAATAGTCTCCCAAAAATATTGCTTTTTAAAAATCAACAATCTTCTATAAAGGCTTCTTGAAAAACTCAAAAAACATTCTATATTGAATTCAAGCCTTTTAAATAAAATAGAAATTTAACAAATTTCTTAAAAAAACTTTTTTAAAAAAACAAGGCATAAATTCGTGCCTTTGACTAAAAGCATTCCATGCTTTATAAATCTCGTGCCTTTTCCTTTCAAAAGAAGTTTTAAGTCTTGCTCGAGCTTTTTAAGGGATCCACTTTACATTATTTGAAAGTCTTTTAAAAAATTTAAACTAATGCGTTGATTTGCTATGCCCCCCAAACACTCATGGGAGAGACCGAGGGTGTCGGTCGAACTAAGAAAGGACTGGTCATATATTATGACATATGACCCCTCTAGCAGGTGGTATAAGTGGAATAACCTACACTCGCAGGTCATTATCAAATTAAAACAAAAATAACCTTTGTTTATGATGGGTGCAAAAGAAATGAACTTAGGTTGTTAGGGCACCGCAATGACACTAAGGACTTTATGAATAAGCTTGAAGACTTAGGATTTAGAAATAGAGTTCATCAATGACCAACTTAGATATCAACACCACCATGCTAACAATGACCAACATTGAAGATGTATGAACCAAGAAGCAACATCCTAAATCTCATCATTGTAAAGCTCGTCAATCAACATCAACTCAATGATCAACCAATTAACACCTTTAGTGACAACCAACCTTATGTCCTGATCTCTGAGTTATGACCTCACATCTGATCTTAACAACCTGTTATGACCTTATTAGGGATGATGTGAACTACAACATGAGCATGATCCAAGACCCTGAAGCATGAATAAATTCACAACATCAATATTGCAACAACTCAACCTCCCGTGTGAAGAAATGATCAAACATAACAAACCAAATATGACATCTTTGATACTCCTACTCTGATCCTTTCATATGAACTCTCTCTAATCTGATCCTGTTCGCCAATATGATGATGACGATGACGTCATCTTCGAAGATTAACACAAGCCCCGGGATATCCTGATGACGTCATCAGGACTTTCAGCAGGATCATATTTTAAATCACCCAGTGCGGATATGATGATGATGATGTTCATCATCCTGATCTTTTGAGAGGATCACCTTCTTCGCAAGTGGGTCATACTGCATTCGTCCACCCGATCATCTTCCTTGGGGGGAACCCGATATTCCAGTTATCTCCTGATCTTAACGAAACATGACGATGACGTCATCCCTTTGCATTTTAACCAAGCCTGATGATGACGATGACGTCATCATGATTTTTTCCTCAGCGGCAGGATCATTTTCCAAGTCCTCCTGTTTGTCTTCATCATGATGATGATGACGATGTCTTTCTTTCCCGAATATGCAAAAACAAAACATCCTGATGTGCTTTTCCTCAGAGCATTCGGAGGAGAGGAGCATCATATTTCACAATATCCTGCGGCTAGATACAGAGGGCATATAGTTGGTCATCCTCATGATTTTTGTTTGGCGTCGGTATAACTGTTGCCGTCGGCCTAAGGTAAAATTGTCACCCTGATCATATGTAGTCACGCCGATGCAAATATGATGATGATGCAAAGCCGGATACGAAGGATGCTTGAAGGGCGATTATTTCCTTGTATATTTGTGATCATCATCATCATATTTTGAACCCGATATACAAGAAAATGGGCAAAAACATGAAGCGATGGAAATTTGGAGCCCTATTGCCTGTAGCTGCGCATTTTTTGGGGCTTGTTTAATAAAACGTTTTACTTCCTGTTGTTTATCATCATGATGATGAACTTAATGTTTGTCTGTTTATTTGCAGGAAGTCATCATGATGCTGCTGAAGCTGAGCGTGGAAATCATGATGATGCTGCTGAAGCTGAGCGTGGAAATCATGATGATGCTGCTGAAGCTGATAATTACAAAGTTACGCGTGGAGTCAACATGGGCCAGACATGAGGAGGATATTGTCAAATATGCTGTTTGCCAGCTGGAGACCGAATCAAGTCGAAGATGCTGGAATATTCTATGCCAGCTGTACATTTGCCAACTGATGAAGCATGTGCTTTTCATCTGGACCGTTGTTTGTTATGAGAAGATCCTGATCCTTGGATCATTGTAACCGTTTCTGGCATTTGCTCTATATAACATCCAGGGCTTGTCATTTTAAAAAGAAAGGGGAGGAATACATTAGAATACACAGACGCATCTGGCGCAAAAGAGTCAATTACTAAAGAATAAGTTAGGAGATCGGATTACTGAGACTAATGAGGATAGAATTGTTGAAATGTCAAGATTCTTTCTTCAGATCACTGTAAATGTACCTGTTCTTGAGCATACTGAATGAATATGAAGTTCCAGATTACATCCTGATTGTAAATTTTACGTAATCTTCTGTTGATTTCTGGATATGTACTGGTGAATGCTGTGTTCAACTGGAAGCGCTTTCATTTCATTACATGTTGTTGTCAACTTTCCTTTGAAGCTTTGCACTAGATCATGCGGATTTGTGGATTGTCCTGGTGAAGTATGATTTCTAGTTTTCCTTCTTTTCATTGCAAGTATGGGAGCTTGTATGTGGATCAGTGATCTAAGTCCAGTAATTTTGGGAATCTCACTCTCTAACCCTTTTCCTTTTTTCAATTTCATTAATTCATCACCATAACTGCAAATCATGATAAATAACAAGCAGAAACAGTGAAATATGCTGAAATCCCGTAGGTAACTGAAGATCCTTAGCATATTTGAGTTAAATTCATGTAGTACTGAAAATATCATGCAAAGAATCATAGATAATGATAGAAATCATGCAAATATCGGCCTGTATGCACATTATTTGACTAAATTTACAGTGCAGAGGTAGAATTGTTGGAGCTTATGCAGAGCGAACATCCAGAGCAGGATATTTGAAGATGATGATGATGAACAGTGCAGAAACACGTAAGGCCCCTGAATGGAAAACAGCAGCACACATCAACCACTGAGTAACGTCAGTAGATTAAGACCTAATCAACGGAGACTTGGGATCATGAATTCTTTGAATTCATCGTATCTTTCAAGATGAGTAAAGGTTGTTGTGTAACTTTTATTCTATGTTTGCGAATGACTAACATCATGACCAACAATACCCATTGACTATATGATATTGGATATATGAATCCTACATCCAGTAGTTTTTGCAATTCATTCTTCAATATGTCTCTCATAGTAGGGTTCATTCTCCTCTAGGGCTATCTAATCGGCCTACATCCCTCATTGATGTATATCCTATGCATGCAAAGGTTAGGGTCAATGCACTTCATATCATGATAGTCCCATGCTAATGATGTCTTGTGAGTTTGCAACATTATTACTAGCTCAGTTTTCTAGATAAATATCAATTCACTATTGATATTAAGTGTCCTACTTGGTGTGATGTCGATTGGTGTTGTAAATGCCATGATAGAGGCAGTATCCAATCCTGATAAATTGAGGCTACAACTATGGAACAACAAATGATGAAACATGCTGCTAGTGGAAGCATAGACTCATGTGTATATTGTAGGTAGAATATTATGCAGTGGGCAAGTCAGACATACTAGGCATGGGTCTTGCTGCAGGTCCCTTCCATAATTGTTTTGTATGACATTAGAAATCACTTCATCTTCATCCTGAATATTCAATAATGGGCTTTGTTCAATTGTCATTAATGTCTAAAGATAATATTGGTTAGTATCCTCTAGGTCTAGCCAAATGATTTGCTCCATATTAGTAAAAGGTTGTGCAAGTGGATTAAGGACCAATTTCTTTGTTATATTCCCATTGGAAATTATCACATTCCCAGACGTACATCCTATGAAGGCATCTATTGTTGCCAACAAGGGTCTCCCTAGGATGAGTGGATATCCTCCTAGGTTGGCCTTGGGCTGTAAGACCATAAAGTCTGTAGGGTATTCCCATGGATCTAATGTAATTACAAGATCTTCAATGACCCCCTCTGCTCTGATAGTGGACCTATCAGCCAACTGTAATACTGTTGGAGTAGGTCTTAGGTTATCCAACTAAAGGTTATTCATTGTTTCTTTTGTCATTACATTGATGGTTACACTTAGGTCAATCAAGGTGTTTTTTATAAGGGTACCATTGATGTTTACATCAACCATTGGGCTTCTAGGATCTACATATTTTGGGACAGACAAGTTACCTAACATGATAACAACAAGTTGTCCTATAACATGTACTGTCTAAGGATCTTTTCTTTTTCTTCCTAGTTTCTTAAGGCATAATTCCCTTATAGCCTATTAAAGTACAGGACCACTGAGAGGAGGGGTGAATCAGTGGTCTATAAAATTTTTAAACCTTTTGCACTTTTTAACTCATAGGACAGAGAATGAGAGAGACTTCAAAGATTTATCAACTACATATGCACATGTATGATTATAAACATTATGATCAAGACCTCAAAGACAAAACATTAGGGCACACACATAAATATAAACCACATGAACCATAACACATATTTTCATGAGTGGAAAACCCTCATAGGGATGAAAAACCACTCGAAAAATGCCTCACTGGCTACAAACAGGTCTCACTGACCAAGCAAGCATCACTAGTTACAAACAGGTCTCACTGCCCAAGCAAGCCTCACTGGCTACAAATTGGTCTCACTGACCAAGCAAGCCTCACTGGCAAATACAACTACCTCACTGGCAAAATGTGCTCATAAGGAAGAAAACTCAATTCAGGGGGTTTCCCTAATTCACCACAATACATCAAATGACATAACCCTCTTCATCATACTTATACAAGGACAATGATTACATGTCAATACACCTTCAACCCCTTATAGCTCCTTATAATTAACACATACTATAATCATACACATACAATGTGCCTTTTTGATGATTACACAAAACAAAATACTTCAATGCCCTCTACAAAACATATTAAACTTATTTTTACAAATAACTTCATTATTTTGTACCTCCTTTTGTCTCTAATCAACAAGACCTTCTCAAACATAACCTTCACACACAATGACAATGTTAACATCAATCAAAATTCTAACCTATGAAAAGAATACAAACCCTAACGAGTAAAAGTCCTTCAATCATTCACTTTATCAAAATCCCTTCAATCATCTGCATTCCTCCACTATTTCTCACAAGTTGTATATCATCATGTAGGTTAGTCTCTATACAACACATCAAACTAGGTCTCACATCCCCATTTGTCAAATACACTGAGAAATCAATTTTGTTGGCCCTTCTAGTTCAATCTTCTACACTACTGCAAGGCAATTATGCCTTTAATAAAGGGTCGCCCATCAAATTCTACCATAGAAGCTGAGCCATTGGAATTTGAATCAGTTTTAAATAATAACCGTTGATCTTAGTCTTCGCGGCCTTGTATCTTTTAATGATTGCCTTTGATCTAGCTTTTGGCACCCCGTGTCTAAGAGGTGACCGGTGATGTCAGTTTGGTTAGGTGAAGGGGCCGGTTCCCCATGGCGCCGATACCCTTAAAGTTGTCACTTAAGTGACATCACCGTTGATAGGAGATCAACGAAAAATTAAAACAAAAAGTAACCTTTTCAGAAGATAGGTAGACATAGGTATTAAGGGCATAGTTTAGGGTTTCTACAAGACATAGAGCCTTAGGGTTTTGGACTAGGATTTATATATCAATATGACAGAAAATGCAAAACCCTAATTTCACTTATGGAAAACAGTCAACCATGATAATTAGCCATAACATAGAGGTGACTTATGAACACTACTTATATGAATAACAACAAACAAGTAAGATGACATAATGACCTCAAGAAACATGAAGGTATAAACAAATCGACACCACTGTCATCATGAAACAACCAAACTGCATTATGACTTGAAAGAGTGATCCTTCATGACAATCTTCTAAGGCATGTTGAACCTATAAACAACGAACCACAAAACCTCATAATAGACTTCAATAGGATGAACATAAAGAAAGATGTATGATAAGGAATTTGATAGCATGATGGCACCTCCACACTAATTCATGACTAATTCAGACTTCTTCCAACTCAGACATGAACATGAAGTATTTGTCACAAGCTCCTGATAAAAATCTATGGCCAAGATGAATCATTTGATCTGAAACCCTCATCAATGTGTCAAGGTAAAAGCACAAAGCTGTGTCACACTTTTATAAAGGAAACGGCCAATGTTGATCCAACTTTTAAACTTGAATCACTAAAAAGTGACATATGTTTTGAATTTTGAAATGATGTAAACTAATAAAATATTTATTTTTAAGTATATTTTATGTCTGTATTTTTTGAAAAAATTTAAAAAATTATTTGAATATAGTTTTTAATAAATTGACACTATAATTTAGTTGTTGATAAAATGCTGAAAAATGAAGTTACATGAGACGTCAATCTTTATATAGTAAATTTTTTTTTCTTTAATTTTTTTTGTGTATTTATAACTTGAAACTTTAGTGCATGGATATATTTTTTTCCAATTTTGATAAATATATATTTTTAAATAAATAATAAAATGTGAGTGTATTAAAACATAGTTGTTTCGATTCGACGTCAACTTTCATATTAACTATTTATCTAAAATAGGAAAAAAATTATACCATCTCGATATAGATTGTTTTATCTAGTGCATCATATTTTTTTCAATTTTTTAAAATAAGTTTTACTATTTTTCCTTGACATGGTAATCGACCTAATTTTTTGTGCTAATAACCTACTTTTAGTAAAAATATAAAGGAAAATATAAATAATAATTTAACTATATATATATATTTGAAAACTAAACTTATGGATCTACAAAAGGGTATTTTTATATATTTTTTAAAAAGTTATTTACACGAGTAGAAGTTGTTGAAACATCAAGTTTTTCAAATAATTTTATTTTTTTGGTAAATTGGCCTCATAGTGGTGCTACATATGCATTTAGCCAACAATTTTAGTTGGAAAAGTTGTGGACATATCTAACTTAGCTAGAATTAATCTTACAAGATCATATGTTTGACCAAAATTGATTTTTAGTTAGAAATACTTAAATTCACTTATGCTAATAAGTTGGCTAAAAGTGTGACACAACTTTGTGCTTTTACTGGTCAACTCTGATCACCTAATTACACACATGAGATCCCATTCTCTGCAAGTCTTGTCATGTCATGAGTAACATCACCTAATCCATATGATGAGCATTTCATAGTATATCATGAACCATCTTTGTCTGCAATAAATGAGATCAATCCTGAATGTACTGACTATAAATGAAGACCAACCTGCTAAAAGTAGCATGTTGGCATAAACATCAAAAACTCCAAACACTAACTGAGATCAACTCCTCAACATACACCAACCACCTCAATCCTTGAGTTTTGACATCAATGGCAAACATTGTCAATGCCAACATAGCCTTGGTATATATGGGTACATCCTTGATAGCTTGGATAAGCAAAATTTTTACACACATTTTTCAATTGCCCCATAAAATCAAAGTCAACTGTAGGTGGAGGTAGTGATTGCATGTTTAATCTCTCTGGAAATGGAGGGCTCCTAATAATGCTTTCTTCCTATGGAGAAGCTTGCTCAGAAGGGTTATGCTAGCTATTTAGTGTAGGAGTCCGGACAACACTGAGAGGGGGGGGTGAATCAGTGTTGTGTAGATTTTTGCAACTTATTATAACTTTTAATTTATAAGACTCAGAAAGAGAAAGTCATCAATAAACTATTACACATTTATGTACAAGTTTGATAATGAAAATTATGAACAGGACCACATAGAGATAAATCTTAACATAGAAGCAAAAACACACATAGAAGCATATCATTAACACAAGAATTACTGGAGTGGAAAACCCTCTCTGGGTAGAAAAACCACTCAAAACTGCCTCACTGGCTACAATATGTATCTAGGAGCACAAACTCCTTATGGAGCACCAACTCCAATACCAAACAGAAGCACCCACTTCCAACACTAATATACCTCACTGGCAAACAAATAGGTCTCACTGACCTACAAGCCTCACTGGCTAATACAAGGCCTCACTGGCAAACTGAATCTTCACTGGAAGTAACAAACAAGTTCAGAGGGACACTTTATTTCCATTCAATACAAAACATATGTCTGTCAAATGGTCATTCTGTTCAAAATTAATCTTACATCCAGATACACTCAACAACACTTCACAACTCTGTATATTACATCTCTCTCTCTTTAATTCACACCATCAATGCACCTGAAAAACATTTTTATACAAGTTGAATGTCTTTTCACCTTTCATTTTCTGTATGTTCCATCTCTATCAAATAAAATACAGCTGCCCTTTCACATTCTTCTAATTCACAAAACCCTTCAATCTACAAATTTCTTCAACCAAATTTTCATTATCCTCTTTGTACAAAACCCTTCAATCTCTGCAAAAAAAATAAAATCATATATATACATATATATATATATATATATATATATATATATATATATATATATATATATATATATATATATATTTTCTTCTCTACAACATGATTGGCAAGATCATTGAAATTCCTTCTCCTTTAAAACTTTTTCAATATTCAACAACCTGCAAAAATGACTCTTCATATTTTCTAACATTTCAATCAGGACCTGTAGGAGAAAAATAAAATCTCTTTGAATATTTAGTCTTTTCATTTCAATCTCCTTCTCTGTAAATTCCTACATTCAAACTCTTCAATAAATCTTTAATCTTCCTTGATAATAAAATCATTTTGCCCGTGCAAAATAAATCATCTAAAACTTGTTCAAAAAATCTCCAACCCTTTCTCCTTCTCTGCAAAAAATATTCTGTGATTGCAAAATAAAATAATCTTAAAAAAAAATTATTTTCAATGATAATATCTCCATCCTCTATAAAAATCTTCACCTTCACAAAAATCTTCAATGGCATTTTAGAAATAGTCTCCCAAAAATATTGCTTTTTAAAAATCAACAATCTTCTATAAAGGCTTCTTGAAAAACTCAAAAAACATTCTATATTGAATTCAAGCCTTTTAAATAAAATAGAAATTTAACAAATTTCTTAAAAAAACTTTTTTAAAAAAACAAGGCATAAATTCGTGCCTTTGACTAAAAGCATTCCATGCTTTATAAATCTCGTGCCTTTTCCTTTCAAAAGAAGTTTTAAGTCTTGCTCGAGCTTTTTAAGGGATCCACTTTACATTATTTGAAAGTCTTTTAAAAAATTTAAACTAATGCGTTGATTTGCTATGCCCCCCAAACACTCATGGGAGAGACCGAGGGTGTCGGTCGAACTAAGAAAGGACTGGTCATATATTATGACATATGACCCCTCTAGCAGGTGGTATAAGTGGAATAACCTACACTCGCAGGTCATTATCAAATTAAAACAAAAATAACCTTTGTTTATGATGGGTGCAAAAGAAATGAACTTAGGTTGTTAGGGCACCGCAATGACACTAAGGACTTTATGAATAAGCTTGAAGACTTAGGATTTAGAAATAGAGTTCATCAATGACCAACTTAGATATCAACACCACCATGCTAACAATGACCAACATTGAAGATGTATGAACCAAGAAGCAACATCCTAAATCTCATCATTGTAAAGCTCGTCAATCAACATCAACTCAATGATCAACCAATTAACACCTTTAGTGACAACCAACCTTATGTCCTGATCTCTGAGTTATGACCTCACATCTGATCTTAACAACCTGTTATGACCTTATTAGGGATGATGTGAACTACAACATGAGCATGATCCAAGACCCTGAAGCATGAATAAATTCACAACATCAATATTGCAACAACTCAACCTCCCGTGTGAAGAAATGATCAAACATAACAAACCAAATATGACATCTTTGATACTCCTACTCTGATCCTTTCATATGAACTCTCTCTAATCTGATCCTTTCATATGAACTCACAACATTACCTGACAATTGACATCACATGTCACTTTAACCATGAAGAACATTATGAACACCTGAAACTTCCTGCCAAACCAACTCCACATCTTTGTGACCTGACCAAGCAATGAACAACTATCTCCTCCTGATCATCAACTGACCACACTTTTGACATCAATGACAATCTATCACTATCATTTAGATGGGTGTCAATGATGGAGGTTGGCTCCTCATCAGGAAGTTCTATGATAAGTGGAGATGAAGGTCCAACAAGCATTTTACACGCGCGCAGGTGCACATCGCTAACCTCATCCATATAGGTTGGGTACTGGATAGCTTCATTAGTATAAACCTGTTGAACAAGCTTGTTGTTAGGGTTAGGTATAGGTTGGGTTGGCAATTGAGTGGCTCTGTTGAAATACACATGACAACTGAGAGGGGGGGTGAATCAGTTGTCACAAAACTTTAGCCACTTCTGAATATCAGCACATCAAATTCTAAATCATTGTTATTAAGATTAATCATGAAAGCATGAAACAAGAAGCTCAACACAATAACACATGATACACTAGATATTTACGTGGAAAACCCTATAAGGGAAAAACCATAGTGGGTGTTAGCCCACAAGAATAAATAAGTTATAGCAATACCAAAAATTAGAGGCTCACTGCCTTAGGGCTCACTACCCAAAATGCTCACTGCAAATGTTAGGGCTCATTGCCAAGGGGTGGCTCACTGCTAAGGATTGGTGAACTGATTTGATAGCATCTACTTTATGCTTGGGTTTAGTTCTATTAAAGCACAAAATAACACCTATGCTCTACTCTTCTTACTCCTTCACACTTATCTTTTCATTTTTACACATCTACATCAATTTCACTTCATTACATGTTTTTATACACTTCATCAACCTTGGAATGTACATCAAGGTTGGCATTACATTCATCAACCATTGGAACATTCTCCAAGGTCGACATTACAAACATACATAGAAATAGGTCTAGACCTAAACAAGATTAGCTAAGGAAAGAATGTATGCAGATCACATTACACCTTAGTTGGGATTCAAATGCAATCTTCCATGCCATGACACGCTTCCACAATCTTCAATGCATCTGCGCAAGAAATGAATTTAACTAGGTCAACCAAGGTTGATAATATCATTTAGTCTTCCAAGAACAGTCTTCATCTATGATCCAAATTTCTCTTTGTAGACCAATCCAAAAGTAGGAACATGATCAGGAGACATTCACAAGCACATAGTAATCACCAGGAACAACCACACTATCTCTAACTACTCTGTCAAGAAGATTCTGAAAACAGGAGCATATGAACAACACTATCAACTACTGTCATAAGGAAAAGATCACTTGCGGACCACCAAATCCTGAGCCATTAGAGTTGAAGGCACTTATCATCATCACAAACTTGATTCTAGAACCGCAGACTGAAATACTTAACTGCAGAGGAATGTGTAGCATAATACATTCACCCTGTCATCACCAAATATACAAAAAAAGTAGTTTTCACTTTGGTGAACATAACTCACTCAAATCTTCATACCGGAGGCTCAAACTTGGAACATAGCATCTTCAAACATGTATCTAAATAACTTCTAATCCACAGACAAAGATATTCATTCTACATGAAATGTGGAGAAAACTGTTAGACTATTCTTCTGTAAACAAAGATACTTTGCAATACACTGTTTCTACTACAACTCGCTAATTTTTTCAATATCCTCAACATTAGGATCACTTACTCATTATCTCCAACACTTACATAGGCAAATACAAAGCATCTAAATTATTACAAGCAAGCAACAAAATAAGAGCACAGTTGACACCAATGACAACAAAGATATGTTGACATCAATGACAACAACGGTTAGGCACATACTTGCAACAATCTCCCCATTTGTCATTGATGGCAACATATGATATGAAAAAATGTAATGACCATCAAGACAAGATTCTCCTGCTTTCTCTTTACACATCTGTACTCTTTCTCCCCCTGAGTTTTTCACATGATTTCTCTCCCCCTTTGACATCAATGGGAAAGGGCACATACTTGCATTTTGCTACTCTGAAACTTACTGCTTCTTTCCAGGAACTCATGTCAATAACATCTAGCTACTCCCCTTGAGATGTAGCTCTCAAAATATCAATCCAGATTACTGAATGAGACTCTAGGCACCACTAGATTGATGCATTCTTATGCATATTAGTTCAGAAAAGGAGGGGTAATAACCCCTAACTTTTCTCTGAGATACTCAAAGGTATCTTTAGGCAGAGGCTTACCAAAAAATTTTGCAATCTGATCCTTTGTGGACACATATTCCATCTCTACTTCATTCTCTGTCACCTTCCTTTCAAAAAGTGATACCTTATTGATATGTGCTTTGTTCTTGAGTGAATCATTAGATTTTTTGAAATATTTATGGTACTTGTATTGTCACAAAAGATTGCAATTGGATCTTCATACATAACTCTTATGTCCTTCAATGTCTACTTCATCCATAACACTTGAGTGCAACAACATGCTGTTGCAATATACTCTACTTCTATAGTAGACAAGGAAATTGAGTCTTGCTTTTTGCTCAGCAATGAAACCAATCTATTTCCCAAGAAGAAAGCACCTCCACTTGTACTTTTTCTGTCATCAACATCTCTGACCCAATGTGCATCTATATAAGCATTGAGAGTGAAATCATTATCCTTTGGATACCATAATCCATGATCTAATGTCTTTCAAATACCTCAGGATTCTCTTGACTACCATCACATGTGACTCTCTAGGATCTTCTTGAAATCTTGCCACTAGACACACTACATGCATTATATCAGGTCTAGTTTGAGTTAGATAAATCAATCCTCCAATCATGGATCTGTACATTTTCTGATCAATCTTGGGTGATTCATGAGTTTTTCTCAACTTGCAGCCAATGACCATGGGAGTACATACCAGTTTAGAGTCCTCCATCCCAAACTTCTTCAACAACTCTTTCACATACTTAGACTGAGATATGAAGATCCCTTTATCTAATTGATTAATTTGTAGACCCAAAAAGAAATTCATTTCACCAAACATAGACATTTCAAATTCACTTTTCATTTCCCTTGCAAGCTTTATTCACATACCTTCATTGCCTCCAAAAATAATGTCATCAACAAAGACTTCAACAATCAGGATCTGATTATCATTGATTTTGAAATATAGATTACTATCTGTAGTACCTTTACTGAACCCTAATTGCAACAAATATTTGTCTAGCCTTGCATACCAGGCTTTGGGAGCTTGTTTTAGTCCATACAATGCCTTCTTCAACATGCACACCATATCACCTTGGCTTGACAACTGAAATCCTTCCGGTTGCTCAATGTAAACTTCCTCTTCTAACTCACCATTCAAGAATGCAGACTTCACATCCATCTGATACACTTTGAAGTCTTTGTGAGCTATAAATGCCAAGAATATTTTGATTGCTTCAATCCTAGCCACTGGGGCAAAAGTTTCTTCAAAATCTATTCCTTCAATTTGAGAGTATCCTTTGCACACAAGCCTTGCTTTGTTTCTTACAACTTTTCCATTTTCATTTAGCTTGTTTCTAAAAAACTCATTTATTTCTAATAACATTCTTATCAGCAGGTCTAGGTACCAATTCCAAAGTTTGATTCTTTTCAATCTACATCAGTTCTTCTTCCATGGCTTTTACCCAATTTTCATCATTATGAGCTTCATGCACATAATTTAGTTCAACTTTTAAAAGCAAACAGTAATTCACTTGTTCTTCTGCAGCTCTTTTGTCACCTATAATTTGATCTTCAGAATGATTGATCCTTACATACATGGGAGTCTTATCAACACTTTTCGGAGCTTCTTCTTCTTCCTAACTATCTTCTTGTTTAACTTTTTCTTCATTAGCTATAATCTCAGGTTCATCTGGTTCATAGCAACTCTGATATGATATTCTTTCCTTGCCTTCATCTACCTTTACATTAGCACTCTCAACAATCTTATTCAGTCTCTTATTATTGAACCTGTAGGCCTTACTCTTGGTAGAGTAACCAAGAAAGATTACTTCATCACATCTAGCATCAAACTTGCCTAATTTTTCATCTCTTCTTATATAGCATTTGCTTCCAAAAATTTTGAAATACTTCACTATAGGAATTCTTCCATACCATAATTCAAAATGAGTTTTAGAGCTGTTACCTTTGACTTGAACTCTATTTAGGATGTACACAGCAGTATATATGGCTTCTCTCTAGTATACTTCTGGTAGATCAGCTTCCTTTAAACATGGTCCTAGCAACTTCTTGAACTATCCTATTTTTTCTTTCAACAACTCCATTCTATTGAGGAGTCCTAGGTGCAGACAACTGTCTTTTTATCCCTTGTTCTTCACAGAAAATATTAAATTTATTTGATGTGAACTCACCTCCTCTATCAGACCTCAAGAATTTGATCCTCACTTCTAACTCATTGTCAACCATAGCTTTGAAAACATTGAACTTATCTAGAGCTTCAAATTTTTCTTTTAGAAAAGTGACCCAAGTCATTCTAGAACAATCATCAATAAGTAGCATAAAGTACCTATCACCTTGTAGACTTCTTGTTCTTGTAGGACCACACAAATCTATATGGACTAGCTCTAGCAATCTAGTAGAGAATTGTTCCTTGCTTTTGAAACTTGTTTTTTTTTGTTTCCAAAATTGACACTCCTTGCAAATAGTATTGGCCGGATTCACAAGTTTAGGCAGATCTCTTATAGCCTATGCAGAACTTATCTTCACCAAATTGTCAAAATTGATATGACACATCCTTCTATGCCACAACCAACTCTCATCTATCTGATCCAATAAACAATAATCATTAGTTCCTCTTAATTGGTAAATGTTACCTCTGGTCTTCTTACCAGTAGCAATCACTGTTCCAAAACTTTCCATGATTTTACGCCCATTGTCTTTGAATCTTAGATCATAACCTTTGTCACACATTTGACCAACACTCAAAAGATTATGCTTCAAAACCTTCACATATAGGACATTATTGTTGCAAGTATGGGCCTAACCGGTGTTGTCATTGATGTCAACATACTCCTATTGCATTGATGTCAAGGATTGGATGAGTTGTATGATGAGGTTATTGAGAAAATTAGTCCTATCAGGAAGAGAGAAGAACAATGAAGACAGTGAAGTAAAGATCCCAGCTAAGATGAAGATCAGAGGATGTGCATCAAAAGGTTTGTAGATATGTGTCCAAAGGTGATCCAGTAAATATTTGAGAGGTCCGCATGAAGATTTGAAGAAGTTATGGCCATATGAGTAAAACCGGTTCTGCCAGATGTTTAGAGGTGACAGAGTGACACAAATAGGTCCGGTGAGATCCAAAAATGCAATATCTTGTTCTACAGATTTGTTGGAATGTCTGGGAAGTCAATGTGAATTGACAACTCAATTGGTTCATTGTCTGGAGGTCTGCAAGCATCTATTCCAATATGATAGTGATGACAGACTGTGTTCTTGAGGTTTTAGATGAAGGAGAGAATGATTTCAGTAAGTAGAAGTAGTGTGGATGTTCTTGGTGATTCAAGCAAGCTTGTGGAGGTCTTTGGATTATGTCTAGGTCGTGTTGGTGGTTCGCATTGAAGATGGAGCTCGTAATTGAAGAATTACTTCCAGGTGATGATGTTCTTCCTAAATTTGGCCAACCGGATGAGTTACAGATCATGTGGATGATCTTGAAGATGTTCTACGAAGCATAGTGTGTTCCTCAAAGAAGATTGAAGTCTCATATCTGTGTGGCCGACAGTGTGATGATCTACATGAAGTCTTTTGTAATTAATCATGTTGTAAAGTATACCGACTTGGATGATTATCCTAAAGTCAATGTCTTATATAAATGAGAAGTTATGAAGTCATTTCAAAGGTATCTTGGCAGAGATGAGAGTGTGGTAGAGAGGAGCAAAGCGAAAGGTAGAATAGAAGTATTGAGCTTAAATAGAACTGATTCAAGCATGGTGAAGATGCTATTCTTTAGTTCAAGTATGTAATATTTATTATTCTGTAGACAGTGTATCTCCTATAGGCAGTGGGCCTCTTGTGAGCAGTGTGCTTAGGCAGTGAGCCCTAATTGGCATGTGCCAATTTGTTCTTCTTATTATTTTAATAGAGAATACAATCTTGGGTTAGTCACCCCGTGGTTTTTCCCTTAACCGGGTTTTCCACATTAAAATCTTGGTGTCATATGTGTTAATGTATTTCTGCTCTTGAATTGTTGCATTATGTTTCCATGATTGATTTATTATTCTACTAAATTACAAGAAGGATTTAAGTGATTAATAAGAGAAATTTTTGGGACAACTGATTCACCCCCCCTCTTAGTTGTCTGTCTTGAATCTAACAATTGGTATCAGAGCTAAGTTCCTCTAAAAGAGCTTAACCACTGAGGAGATCTAGGATGTCTTCCTACAAGAAGGATAGTCTGAGGTTTGACAGAACCAATTACACTCTTTGGAAAAGCTACATGAAATGTCACTTGCAATGTATGGGAATGCAATATTGGATCATGGCTTCAAAGAAGTATGTTCCTCCACAGAATGGTCTGAGAACTATAGATGAAATCAGAGATGCTGAAAACAATCTTCGGGCTAAAGAACCTCTACTAAGTGCATTATCTGATTCAGAGCTGACAAATGTTATAGATCTACAAACTACATATGAGATTTGGGAAAAACTGGAACTTTTTCATGAAGGAGACAAGTATTTTAAATGTGCCAAGCTACAGAGTCTAAAAGGAAAATTTGAAAACCTAAAGATGAGTGAAGATGAAAATATCACTACATTTATGCCAAAAGTAAATGAGCTTGTTTTTGTCATTAGGTGTGCTGGTAGAATCTTGGATGAAGATGAGATTGTTGCCAAAGTTCTCAGATCTCTACCTCCTTCTTACAAATACAAGGTTGCTGCTATTGAAGAATTTAGATCTTTTTCAAATATCACAAGAGATCAATTGGTTGGAAAATTAGCTACATTTGAATTGGTCGAGTTTGGAGATGCACCCCACAAGACTAAATCTGCATTCAAAGCTAGTGCCTCTGTAAAAGGCAAACAAAAGTTTGATCTAGGAGAGAACTCCTCAAAGAAACTATCATGGTATGAAAAAGCAAGAAATGATTTGGGAGAAAATGAAGAAGAAGCTGCTCAACTTGAAGCCCTTATTGCAAAAACACTGCCAAGAGGATCCGGTAAGTATGAAGGAAAATTGCCCTTCAAATGTTTCATCTGCAATAAGATTGGTCATTTTGCGTCAAGGTGTCTGAAAAGATTTTCAAGGGCAAATCCTAATAGATCAAGATTCCAAAAGAAATGTTACTATGTTCATGAAGATGATGATGATGGAGTAACAAATGATGAATCAAATACATGAAACAAATATGAAAGTGACTGGGTGTTTATTGCCATCAAGGAAGAAGATCCAATGCCCTCTGAATCTGTCAATCACAAAATGGTAGAAATAGCTCTGGCTACTCAAGCTGAAGAAAAGGATGATTGGGTCATTGATAGTGGATGCTCCCACCATATGACAAGTGACAAAAATAAGTTCATAGATTTGGAAAGATATGAAGGAGTTGTAAAATTTGGTGATAATTCTACTAGCAAGATCAGAGGTAGAGGAACTATTTCTTTTGATGGAAAGAACAAAACCAGTAATGTACTATATGTTGAAGGTCTGAAGCACAATCTTCTTAGTGTTGGACAGTTGGTGGACAAAGGCTATGATCTCTGATTCAAAAATGGAAAATGTAAGATCTTTGAAAGTTCTAGAATAGAGATTGCATCCGGTACTCAAACAAAAGGTAATATCTTACACTTGGTTGGTACTGGTAAAAGTTGTTTATTTGTTCAAACTGATTAGAGTTGGTTGTGGCATAGGAGAATGTGTCATGTGAATTTTGATAAAATTATCAAGATAAGCAACACTCAGGCTGTAAGAGATCTTCCAAGACTGGTGAAACTTACTAATAGTTTCTGCAAAGAATGTCAATTGGGTAAGCAGAGCGGAGTCACATTCAAAAGTAAGGAACAGTCTTCTACCATATTGTTAGACTTAGTACATACTAATCTATGTGGTCTGACAAGAATCAGGAGTCTGCAAGGTGATAGATACTTCATGTTATTAATTGATGACCACTCCCGGATGATGTGGGTGACTTTTCTGAAAGAGAAATATGAGGCTCTTGATAAATTCAAAATATTCAAGGCTATGGTAGAGAATGAAATTGGATTAAACATAAAATGTCTCAGGTCTGATAGAGGTGGAGAATTCACATCCAGAGAATTCATAGAATTCTGTGAGAAACATGGGATAAAAAGATAGCTATCTACTCCAAGGACTGCACAGCAGAATGGAGTAGTGGAGAGAAAGAACCAGACCATCCAAGAAGCATCTAGAACCATGATGATGGAAGCAAATGTTCCTCAGATCTATTGGAGAGAAGCTGTAAGCACTGCTATCTATACTCTTAATTGAGTACAAATCAGAAGCAATACTAGTAAGACCCCTTATGAACTCTGGTTTGGTATCACTCCCACTGTGAAGTATTTCAGAGTATTTGGTAGCAAATGTTATATTAAAAGAGATGAAGACCTTGGCAAGTTTGATGCTAGAAGTGATGAAGGAATATTCTTGGGTTATTCTACTCAAAGCAAAGCATACTGGTGTTATAACAAGAGATTGAGAAAGATTATAGAAAGTACAAATGTGAAGGTTGATGAAAGTATTGAAAAACCCTCAAGGTTTTATGAAAATGATGAAAATGATCAGAATGATTTTTTGGTCCAAGAAGTCCAAGCCCCTTCTAAAATTTAGATCTAGACTAATCCAGAGAATCAGGAAGAAGAGATAAGTTTGAATGAACCTGTTCAAGAAATAGAAGTGTAAGAAATTCCCAAAATTCTTAGGTATGTAAGACTGAATCACTCTGAAGATCAGATCATAGGTGATAAAAGTAAAGTGTTCAAACAAAAAGAAAGATTGCTCAAGACTCAGAAAAGTATTGTCTGATTTCAAATATTGAACCAAAGATAGTGAATGAAGCATGCAATGATGAAAGCTGGACCAAAGTAATGAAGGAAGAGCTTATGCAAATTGAGAAAAATCACACTTGGGATCTTGTTCCCTAACCTAGAAACAAAAATGTGATTGGAACCAAATGGGTCTTCCAGAATAAACTGAATGAAGATGGTGAAGTAGTCAGAAACAAAGCCAGATTGGTCTACAAGGGTTATTCTCAAGTAGAAGGAGTTGATTTTGAAGAAACTTTTGCTCCGATGGAAAGAATTGAAGCGGTCAAATTATTTCTTACCTTTGCTTCCTTCAAGGACTTCAAAGTATATCAGATGGATGTCAAATCTGCCTTTCTAAATGGTGACTTGGAAGAAGAAGTTTACATTGAGCAACCGGATGGATTCCAATTGTCTGATCATGGTGATATGGTTTGCAAGTTGAAGAAGCACTATATGGACACAAACAAGACCCAAGAGCCTAGTATGAAAGACTAGATAAGCATCTTTTGAAGATTGGTTTCAACAAAGATGCAGATTGGGCTGGAGATGTGGATGATAGGAGGAGTACTAGTGGTGGAGCATTCTTTTTAGGGAAAAGATTGGTTTCTTGGTAGAGTAAGAAACAAGAGGCAATATCTATGTCCACTACAGAAGTAGAATTTATTGCAGCAGCAGGTAGTTGCACTCAAGTATTGTGGATGAAGCAAATGCTAAGAGACATCAGAGTGGAGTATGAGGAACCTATCACAATCTTCTATGATAATTCAAGTGCAATAAATATATCAAAAAATCCGATGTTGCACTCAAAGACAAAACATATATCCATCAAGTTTCACTTTTTGAGAGAGCAAGTGAACAAGAATGAAGTTAGATTGGAGTTTATGCCCTCCAAGGATCAGATTGAAGATATTTTTACTAAACCTCTACCTAAGGACTCTTTTGAGTATCTCAGGGAGAAGTTAGGGGTTATTACCCCTCCATTCTGAATTAAGGTGTACTAATGTGCATCAGTTTGGTGGGTCTCATAGTCATATCTTGTGGTCTGGATTGATGATGGAAAGCTGCTACTCAGGGGGAGCAGTTGGTATGAATCTAAGTAATGCAAGTATGTGCCCTTTGCTATTGATGTCAAAGGGGGAGAGAAGACATGTGAAAAACAAAAAGTGGTTGATGATCAAAGGGGGAGTAGTAACTGAAGAGAAGACATGTGAATGGTTGTTGTTGATAGGGGGAGTTATGTCAGTCAGTGAGGAGAAGTTCTTGTCTTGATGGTTAAAACAATTTTTCACATCATATTTTGCCATCAATGACAAAGGGAAAGATTGTTGCAAGTGTGGGCCTAACCGGTGTTGTCATTGATGTCAACATACTCCTGTTGCATTGATGTCAAGGATTGGATGAGTTGTATGCTGAGGTTATTGAGAAAATAGTCTTATCAGGAACAGAGAAGAACAATGAAGACAGTGAAGTAAAGATCCCAGCTAAGATAAAGATCAGAGGATACGCATCAAAGATTTTGTAGATATGTGTCCAAATGTGATCCAGTAAAGATTTGAGAGGTCTGCATGAAGATTTGAAGAAGTTATGTCCATATGAGTAAAACCGGTTATGGCAGATGTTTAGAGGTGACAGAGTGACACAAATAGGTCCGGTGAGATCCAGAAATGCAATATCTTGTTCTGTGGATTTGATGGAGTGTCTGGGAAGTCAATGTGAATTGAAAACTCAATCGGTTTGTTGTTTGGAGGTCCGCAAGCATCTATTCTAATATGACAGTGATGACAGACTGTGTTCTTGAGGTTCTGGATGAAGGAGAGAATGATTTTAGTAAGCAGAAGTAGTGTGGATGTTCTTGGTGATTCAGGCAAGCTTGTGGAGGTCTCTAGATTATGTCCAGTTCATGTTGGTGGTCCACATTGAAGATGGAGCTCGTAATTGAAGAATTACTTCCGGGTGATGATGTTCTTCCCAAATTTCATCGACCGGATGAGTTACACATCCTGCGGATGATCGTGAAGATGTTCTGTGAAGCATTGCATGTTCCTTAAAGAAGATTGAAGTCTCATATCTGTGTGGCTAACAATGTGATGATCCGCATGAAGTCTTTTGTAATTAGTCATGTTGTAAAGTATGCCGACTTGGATGATTATCCCAAAGTCAATGTCTTGTATAAATGAGAAGGTGTGAAGTCATTTCAAAGGTATCTTGGTGGAGATGAGAGTGTGGTAGAGAGGAGCAGAGCGAAAGGCAAAACAAAAATATAGAGCTTAAATGGAAATGACTCAAGCATGGTGAAGATGCTATTCTTCAGTTCAAGTATGTAATATTTATTATTCTGTAGATAGTGTGTCTCTTGTAGGAAGTGGGCCTCTTGTGAGTAGTGTGCTTGGGCAGTGATCCCTAATTGGCATGTGCCATTTTATTCTTCTTATTCTTTTAACAAAGAATACAATCTTGGGTTAGTCACCCGATGGTTTTTCCCTTAACCAAGTTTTCCACATTAAAATATTGGTGTCATATGTGTTAATGTGTTTCTGCTCTTGAATTGTTGCATTATGTTTCCATGATTGATTTATTATTCTGCTGAATTACAAGAAGGATTTAAGTGATTAATAAGAAAAAGTTTTGGGACAACTGATTCACCCCCCCCCCTTAGTTGTCTGTCTTAAATCTAACAATTATCAGTATTGTGCTTTCCATCAAAAGAAATAGATCCTTTTCCACAAATCTTACTAGCTGCATTATCTCCAAACCTAACCAGTTCTCCATCATACTTTTCCAAACTCACAAACTTACTTTTTGTCACTAGTCATGTGATGAGAGTATCCACTGTCAATAATCCATTCATCCTTATCTTTCTCAACCTGAATAGCCAAAGCACTTTCTTCCATAGGTTTTTCTTCCTTCACATAGCTAGCAGGATTAGTAGACATAGGTTCTTCTTTAATTGCAATAAACAAGCACTCATTTGCACTAGTACTAGCATCATCAGATTCATCATCTATCACAACTTCATCAAAATCTCTAACATAGTAGCATTTCTTTGGAACTCTAGGTTTACTCTCAAATCTTTTTCTATTTCTTTCAATTCTCTCAGGACATCTAGAAGCATAGTGACCAACCTTACCACATGAAAACATTTAAAATGTAATTTTCCCTTAAACTTACCAAAACCTCTTTGTAGTCTACCAACAAAGTTGGCTTCAATTTCGTCAAGTTCATCATCAAATTCTACCTTTTACTTTTCTTCTCTAGACATTTTGCTAAAGTACGGGCTTTGAAAGCAATTTCAACCTTCAGCAGGGTATCACTGAACTCTCTCATCTCAAAGGCTATAAGCTTTCCAAGCAATTGATCCTTAGGGACACCTTGTACTGTCATTACTTCTTCAATTGTTATTACCTTGTGACTGAAGGACTTAGGTAATGATCTGAGAATTTTCATCACAACTTCATTCTCATCAATAGTTCCTCCCATACCTTTTATTCCATTGACAATTTCATTAACCTTTTGCATGAAAGCTATTATGTTTTCATCTTTTCTCATCTTTAAACTCTCATATTTTTCTTTTAGTCCCTACAATTTAGTTTACAGAATCATCTCCTTCATACAATTTTTCTAACTTTTCCCAGACTTCATGGGCAGATTCTAGATCCATGACCTTTGTCAACTTAATATTAGACAAGGCACTCAACAAAGCATCTCTAGCTTTCATGTTTAACTCATATTCTTTGATCTCATCTTCAGTTTGCAAACCATCCTAAGGCAAGGTGTAATCTATCTTTGTTGCTTTCCATACTTTATAACCAAGATAAAGGAGATGGATTTTCATTCGTACCTTCCAAAGAACATAATTTGTTCCATCAAATTACAGAGCTTCCATCCTATAAGACATCCTAGATCTTCCTCAAGACGTTAGGCTTTCTTTCGAGAAACCTTGCTTTGATACCAATTGGAAATACATAGGACAACTGAGGTTGGGGGGTGAATCAGTTGTCATAAAACTTTAGCCACTTATGAATATCAGCACATCAAATTCTAAATCACCGTTATTAAAATTAATCATGAAAGCATGAAAAAAGAATCTCAACACAATAACACATGAGACACCATATTTTTACGTGGAAAACCCTATAAGGGAAAACCACAGTGGGTGTTAGCTCACAAGAATAAATAAGTTATAGCAATATCAAAAATCAAAGGCTCATTGCCGTAGGGCTCACTACCCAAAAGGCTCACTATAAATGTTAGGGCTCACTGCCAAGGGGTGGGTCACTACCAAGGATTGGTGAACTGATTTGATAGCATCTACTTCATGCCTAGGTTCAGTTCCATTGAAGCACAAAGCAACACCTCTGCTCTTCTCTTCTTACTCCTTTGCACTTATCTTTTCATTTTTGCGCATCTACATCAATTTCGCAACTTCATTACATGTTTTTATACACTTCATCAACCTTGGAATGTACATCAAGGTCATCATTACATTCATCAACCATTGGAACATTCTCCAAGGTCAGCATTACAAACATAAATAGAAATAGGTCTAGACCTAAACAAGATTAGCTAAGGAAAGAATGTATGCAGATCATGTTACACCTTAGCTGGGACTCAAATGCAATCTTCCATGCCACGACATGCTTCCACAATCTTCAATGCATCTCTGCAAGAAATGAATTTAACCAGGTCAGCCAAGGATGATAATATCATTTAGTCTTCCAAGAACAGTCTTCATCTATGATCCAAATTTTGCTTTGCGGACCAATCCAAAAGTAGGAACATGATCAGGAGACATCCAAAAGCACATTATAATCACCAAGAACAACCACACAATCTCTAACCACTCTATCAAGAAGATTCTTCAAACCGGAGCATATGAACAACACTGTCAACTACTGTCATAAGGAAAAGATTACTTGCGGACCACTAAATCATGAACCATTAGAGTTGAAGCCACTTATCATAATCACAAACTTGATTCTAGAACTACAGACTAAAATACTTAATTGCGGAGGAATGCGGAGCATAATACATTCACCATGTCATCACCAAATATACAGAAAAAGCAGTTTTCACTCTAGTGAACATAACTCACTCAAATCTTCATACCGGAGGCTCAAACTTGGAACACAGCATCTTTAGACATGTATCTAAATAACTTCTAATCCACAGACAAAGATATTGATGCAAGAGAATCCCTAGTTCAAGAGCAATCTTGCATCAACCAAATATATTTGCATTTTAGTTTGTTTGCAATTCAGTTTGTTCCTTTTCATTTCCCTGTTCAGTTTAGGCAGTTCAGGCAGTTCAATTCAGGCAGTTCAGTCAGTAGTAGTATATGTACTTTGGTCCATATTCTACCACATTATCATTTTAGAACTTGCAGAGATAGACTTAGTATCTAGATTCATTCATGCATGACATATCCGAATCTCAGAGCATTTGGATCAATTATCAGAAAGTTATCATTATCAGAAGATCAACTATTTTCTCAGAGTAGAGCATCCAGACGGTTCCTAATAATCAGCTAAAGGAGAAGACCTGCAGAGCATTTCACAACCTTCAAATCCTAATGACACATCATTCCATGTACTTTGGTTCATGGCCGACCTTCCCCGAGATCCACACATCATTCCATTTGTTTGTAGAAGAATTCTATTCATTTAGGTCTGACCTATCCATGTGCACACGTTACAGCTCTTCATTGGAGTTTGTGATCTTCCTTGGCCAATGTGGAGGAATCTTATGTTCCAGATATGATACATAATGATGTAATAGATCCCTAGGAAGTCAATTAGCATAATTCTCATAATCTAAAAGGTAGGTAATTCTAATTTTTTGCAATGGAACTTCAAAGCCATATCTTGTGTGTTCTAAAGTTAGGCCTATGAGCCCTCATTGTAAGCCTGCATGTTGCCGACCAATTTGTATTTGAATTCAATGATATACTGAATGACTGAATCTACATTTGCTTCATATCTTTGAGTTATTTCTATTGTGTTTACTTTAGCTGCACGGTCTGGATTGTTCTCTTTGAGGACCCTCCTAACCGTGACTGCACCAACCGGTATTAGAGCGAAAGTTTGAATCTTTGGGAGTGAATTGAGCGAAGTTGGTGAAGGAATTCCATAAGATCTTGCTATGGACAGCTCGCTGAATCAAGGCAAGTTACTTGTGTCGATCACCAATTGTGAGGCAATTGTCACCTTGTAGCCCGATCGCTGAATTTGAGGCAATTTACACTAGATCCTAGGAAGATGCCACCGAGGAGAGTCCCTGTTGTTGGAAAAATGGATGTTAGAATGGATGAGATCATGAAAATGATGAAAATAATGAGAATTCGATTGGATGATGTCAAAGAGGATAGGCGAAGAGGATTGACACCTAGACCTAATGTTGAAAGTGATGATGAAGAAGAATTTCAATTCATTGAGCAAATTGGTGAAACCCTAGGAGGTGATGAAGAAGAAGAATCAAATCCAGTCAAGATGTTGTGAGCTATTTCAAATATTAGGAAAAGACCTAGAGTTGATGTACCAAATTGCACTGGCAATTTGAATCTTGAAGAGTTGATTGACTGGATAAATGACATGGAAGAATACTTTGAGTATGAAGAAGTTGAAGATCCAAAGAAGGTGAAATTTGCAAAAATAAAGATGAAAGGACATGCTGCTATATAGTGGAAAGAAGTTCAGTTTGATAGAAATAGGAGAGGAAAAGAAAAGATTACAAAGTGGGATAGGATGGTGACAAAATTAAAGAATCAGTTTGTACCTGTTGACTATGAGTTGGAACTGTTGAAAATATTGTAGAACCTGAGACAAAAGGAGAAATATGTGAAGGAGTATACTAAAGAATTTCATAAGATGATCATAAGGATAGGACATAGTGAAGCAAGCAAGGAGAAAGTGGCTAGACACATCAATGGACTGAGATTAGTGAGGATGACAACACTGGAAGAAGCATATCAGTTTGCCCTAAAAGTTGAGGAAAAGTTGAATAAGAGGCATGATCAGAGACAAAGAGGCAGAGGAGGTAAATTTTAGAGAGGAAGAACATTTTCTAGAGAAGATAGATCATTTGCAGAGTAGAATAAATCTGAGAACACATTCAAGAAGGATGACAAAGATAACAATGCATACTAGAGAGATGATAGAAATTTTTACCACAGAGGAAACCCTAGTCCATACCAGAGTGAAGGATATAGAAGAGAAGGAAGAGGAGCTGATAGGAGAACATTCAGAGAAACTTGTTTCAAGTGTGGAGGTGAAGGACATAGATCATTTGAATGTAATCAGGGGAGTACAAGCAAGAGGACAGAGAACAGTGGAAGAGTAGCCTATGTTGAAGAAGAACCTGCTGGATCCTTGAGTTTAGTTGGTAAACCTAAAAAGGGAGAATCACTTGTGATGAGGAGAGCACTATTTCAAGAAAAGACAAATAAGGAACCATCGCAAAGGAAGAGTTTGTTCAGAACCAGATGCAAATCAGGAGGTAAATGTTGTAAAGTTGTTATTGATAGTGGTAGTTTAGATAACCTAGTTTCAGAGGAGATGGTGACTAAACTGAAGTTGGAAAGATTGAAACACCCTAAGACCTATTAGATAGCATGGATCGAGGATGATCATAAGGTACTAGTGAGTGAACAATGTTTGGTGAAATTTCATATTGGACCATATCATGATGAAGCATTGTGTGATATTATGCCTATGGATGTTTCTCATATTTTGTTGGGTAGACCTTGGCAGTGTGATAAGAAAGCTATACATGATGGGAGAAAGAATACATACACTATAACATCAAATGGGAAGAGAATTACTTTGATTCCTTTGGAAGGTGATCCTAAGAATGAAGTATGTGTAAATGCTAGAATCTATATGGTAGATGGAAGGAAATTTCTGGATGGTTTGAGACATGAGAATATGTGTTATGCTTTGATTCCTAAGAAGCCTGAAACATTGAAGGAGACTGAAGAATCACAACCAGAGGAGATAACTGAGTTGCTGATAGAGTATGAAGACATCATATCAGATAATGTACCTGAAGGATTGCCACCAATTAGGAGTATCAGTCATCACATGGATCTTATACCTAGAGCTAGTTTGCCTAACAAAGCAACACACAGAATGACACCAACAAAGAATGAAGAATTGAATAGATAGATCTAAGAATTGTTGAGGAAAGGTTTGATCAGAGAAAGTTTGAGTCCTTGTGCAGTACCTGCAGTGTTAGCACCAAAGAAGGATGGAGAATGGAGAATGTGTACAGACTCTAGAGCAATCAACAAGATCACTAGATTTCCTTTACCTAGGATGGATGATATCATGGATTGTTTGAGTGAAGCAAGATATTTCATAAAGATAGATTTAAAGAGTGGATACCATTAGATCAAAATCAGAGAAGGAGATGAATGGAAGATTGCTTTTAAGACAAATGAGGGATTGTATGAGTGGTTAGTGATGCTTTTTGGATTGACAAATGCACCGGGCACTTTCATGAGATTGATGAATGAAGTTTTGAATAAATTCTTGGGTAAGTTTGTTATTGTATATTTGGATGACATTCTAATTTTCTATAAGACAAAAGAAGAACATTTGTAGCACCTTAGACAAGTATTGCAGAGGCTGAGAGAAGAGAAATTGCTGATAAACATCAAGAAGTGTAGTTTCATGAAGGAAGAATTGGTATACTTGTGATTTGTGATTTCTATGGAAGGATTGAAGATGGACCCTCAGAAAGTAAGAGAAATTTTTGAATGCCCTACACTGGAGAGCATTGGAGATGTTAGATCATTTCATGGATTGGCTAGTTTCTACCAGAAGTTCATCAGAATTTTTAGTTCAGTTTGTAATCCTATGATAGAGACAATGAGAGGTGACATAAAATATTTCAAGTGGACATCAGGAGTAGATAAAAGTTTTGAATTGTTGAAGCAGAAAGTGAAAAAGAAACCTATTTTGGTGTTACCGGATTTTAATAAGGTATTTCAAGTAGATTGTGATGCAAGTGGGAATGCAATAGGAGCAATATTAAGTCAATAAGGAAGACCTATAGCATTATTTAGTGAAAAGTTGAATGATGTGAGGAGAAGATATTTAGTTTATGATCAAGAGTTCTATGCAATAATTTAAGCCTTGAACAAGTGGAGACATTACTTGTTTCCTAAGGAGTTTGTGTTGTATATAGACCATCAAGCTTTGTAATATCTAAATAGTCAAGGTAAGTTGAATTAGAGACATATGAGATGGGTAGAGTTCATGCAGAGTTGTACCTTTGTGTTGAAGCATAGGAGTGGAAAATCAAACAAAGTTGTTGATGCATTGAGTAGGAGAAGAAACTTGTTGAAGAACATGTATGAGGAAGATCTTGATTTTGTAGAACCATGGAAACCATGTAAGGAGCTTGTTGTGACAAACAAGAGCAAGTGGTTGGATTATTTCATCAAGAAGATATGTTGTTCAGAGGAAATCAATTATGCATACCTAGAAGTTAAGTGAATAGGAGTACCAGAAGAACACCTTTTGAGATTGTGACCAGAGAAAACCCTAGAGGAGTAACAAAATTGAAGGACATCAGTATAGGAGAAAAGAGGAGTGCAGAAGCAAAAGAATTTGTAGGACATATGGATATAGTGCATAATCAGGTGAAGAAGCATTTAGAAGAGATGAACAACAAGTATAAAGATAAAGAAGATGAGAAAAGAAGACAAGGAATTTGCAGTTGGAGAGGAAGTGATGGTATACTTAAGAAAAGAAAGATTTCCAGTTGGGATGTATAACAAGTTGAAGATGAAGAAGTTTGGACCTTATAGGATACTCAGGAAATGCATATGAAGTGGAGTTACTGGAGACATTGGGCATATCACCTATTTTCAACATTGCAGATCTATATCAGTATCATGAAGTAGAGTTTAGTAACAGTATGGCAGATGACTTCAAGAAGTAGTTACCACAACAAGCACTGAAGCAAATTGAGGACATCTTGGATAGTAGAGTTGGACGTAGCACCATAGGAAGACAATACAAAGAATATCTTGCGAAGTGGAAAGGCAGACCGGAAGAAGATTCATCATGGATTTCTCAGGCTGAGGTAGACCATCTTGGTTTTCCTCTAGCCCCGACAAAGTGAGGGACTCACTTTTTCAATAACCCTGGATGTCTAATGCAGGAGCATCCCTGGTTCAAGAACAATCTTGCATCAACCAAAAACATTTGCATTTCAGTTTGTTCATTTTCATTTCCTTGTTCTATTCAGGCAATTCAATCAGTAGCAGTTTCTGTACTTTGGTCTATATTCTTTCGTAGTATCATTTTAGACCTTGCAGAGCTGGACTTAGCATCTAGATTCATTCATGTATGACATATCCAAATCTTAGAGCATTTGGATGAATTACTGGAAAGTTATTGCTATCAGAAGATCAACTATTTTTTTAGAGTAGAGCATCCAGACAGTTCCTGATAATCAGCTAAATGAGAAGACCTATGGAGCATTTCACAACATTTGAAGCCTAATGATAGATCATTCCATGTACTTTGGTTCATGGCCAACCTTCCCTGAGATCTGCACATCATTCCATTCATTTGCAGAGGAATTATATGCATTTAGGTCTGACCTATCTGTGTACACACATTACAGCTCTTCATTAGAGTTTGTGATCTTCCTTGGCCGATGCAGAGAAATCTTATGTTCTGGATATGATATATAATGATGTAATAGATCCCTAGGAATTTAGTTAGCATAATTCTCATAATCTAAAATGTAGGTAATTCTGATTTTGTGCAAAGGAGCTTCAAAGTCATATCTTGTGTGTTCTGAAATCGGGCTTGTGAGCCCTCATTGTAAGCCCGCATGTTGTCAGCCAATTTGTATTTGAATTCAATGACATACTGAATGACTAAATCTACATTTGCTTCATATCTTTGAGTTGTTTCCATTGTGTTTACTCTAGTTGCACAGTCTAGATTGTTCTCTTTGAGGACCTCCTAACCGTGATTGCACCAGATATCCATTCTACAAGAAATGTGAAGAAAATTGTTAAACTGTTCTTCTGTAAAAAAAGATACTCTGCAATACATTGTTTCTACTACAACTCACTGTTTCCACCAGAGGAGCTAATTTTCTCAATATCCTCAACATTAGGATCACTTACTCATTATCTCCAACACTTACATAGGCAAATACAAAGCATCTAACTTATTACAAGAAAGAACAAAATAAGAGCACAGTTGACACCAATGACAACAAAGATATGTTGACATCAATGAAAACACCGGTTAGGCACATACTTGTAATAGGCTCTAGGAGGAATAGGAGTAGGTGAAGTTGTTGGATGTTGGTTTGTCATTGATTTCAAAAGTTGGAGTTTGTTTTAATGTTCATGCTTGAAGTTGGTTTGTGTTGTTTGAGTTGATGCTTCAGAATCATGCTTCAGGAGTTCATACCTGATGGTGTTGAGAGATCATAGCTTAAGTTGGTATGTATCAAGTGTATTAAAAGATCATTCATGTTCATACTTGTCATTTCATTGTTGATAGTATGGTGATGATATTTCAGTAGGTTGTTGATCATCTAAGATGATAGAGGAAGACCTTATTCATTTGGTGATCTACTTGGTGTTCTACATGCTAAGGTGGTTATATGTTCATATCAAAGTCTTGATGCAAAAGGGTTGTTTCTTCACATGGTACATTCAATGTCAAAGCGATTGTTGGTGGTTTGTTAGCCACTTCACAAAGTGTCAGAGTTACTTCATGATTATGGTGTTGATCAAGGTATGGCAAAGTCAAGGAGTGTTGATGCAACATGCAAAGGATTGCTTGTCAAAGAGTGTTGATGTAAAGATACAAAAGACCTTGCCATGATGTTACAAAGGAAACAAAGAACATGAGGTTTGTCATATGCCTTGAACAAGACAGTGAGTAACCAGAGATCCTAGGTGCCAAGTGATGGTATATGTCATGGTGTCACTGTTGAAGTAGGAAGAGGTATATTTACTCTGTATCAGAAGGTATGTATGCATTAGAAGGTTTGACTTCATGTTTTTGAAGAACAAAAGAAGATTATCCTATATCTTCATAAGGTTGGATTGCAAATGTGCTCATTAGGGTTTGTAATAGCTTGAGAGTGGGTAATATTTGTATTATTTTTTGAAGACCTAATGTCTAAGAACCTTAAATTCTAATATAACCTAAAACCCTAAGACTAACCTTAAACCCTAGACCATGAGTTTCTAAAGTCTTATGTGCCCATCATGCACTTTTGTTATAAAACACTGTTGACTTCCTATTAGAGGTCGAGTATCACTTATTTTACAAAATGAAGGGATCAAAAACATGTTTTGACTAGCCCCCTTCCTAAGGAGACTGACTCTACCTGGTAGTCATCTCTATTCCAAGCACCAAAAGTGAATCAAGGGTGTAGGTTTAATCTGGCATGGGTGGGAAAGGCTTTATCCATGGTGCATGTTTGATTTGTAATGGATTTTCTCCCAGGATCATATTTTGACGGGCATGTGATGGTATTTTCCCTGAATAGGCAGTTAGGGTATGGCATATAACTATTTTCCTTTCTTAATGTTTGGTGAGATTAAAAATCCTAAGGATTGTAGCTGTTCAGATGATGGAAGACATGATTTTGATGTGAGAGAATAGTGTTGATATTGAGATATTAGATGATTTATTTTGCATATAGGAGGCACTGTGTTTTGTGAAGGAAAAATGTAGAGAGAGGCTGTATGATGTTTGTTGATGAAGAAGCTTGCAGAGGATAGAAAAGTTAGTGCTTTCAGTGATAGAATGGAGGCAAGATCTGATGCATAAAGATATTCAAGTGAATGAGGTCTAATGCATGTGGCTAAGTATGATAGAGAAAGATATGAATGAAAAGAAATAAAGATAAATACAAGACTACTGTGAGGATAAAGACATCAAATGAAAGTGTTTATGATTGTGCAGGACAACAAATGAATATATAGAGTCAAGTGATGATAATGAATGGAGAAGTTGATGTTGAATAAAGCTGATCATATTTGAACATGCAGAGGATTGAAGACAATATGTATATGGTAAGCATTTGTTAAGAGTATATGTAGCAATGAATATTGAATGAAATCAGTTTGAAGGGCTACTAGGTGTAATGTCAGTAATTGCAAAGACTTCTAGTTTTGAAGGTAAATGAACATTCATACAAACATATTATATATCATTTTGGTATGTAAGGCATGATAAATGTTTTGTACAAAATGAAATAAGAGAGATATATGTGTCTAGGGGGTAGAGTAATTATGATTGCAGATATCTTGATGTCTTCATAGGCAGAGTGGTAATATAATTGATTGTTCTCATTGTCTTTAAGGTGTTCTCATTTTATAGAGACTTGATGTGAATGTATTGGATATGTAATGGTCTTGAAGAGTCAATCCTTGGTTATATTGTAAAGGAAGATTGTAGTAGTGTTTTGAATATCTACACATAGAGGTGCCTAAACAAATGTGTTATAGAAGTCATCTATAACCATTGATATCATTGTAAACAGAGTAGTACTTTGTGTTTATCTTCTTGTTTTAGATTGGAGTTGATGTGATCAATGAGATCCTGTGATCACTGAGATCCTAGCCAGTGAGGCAAACATGTATTCAGTGAGATTTTGGTCAGTGAGACCTAATGAAGAATTTGGTGAGGTGAGGTTGGATATTGGGTTTTCCCTATTTTTGGTTTTCCACTTTACATCTGGTGTCATAGTTTCATTTATGTGATTCTATTGCTCTCTGTCTCTTTGACATGTTGACATTAATTGCACTCACATCTATTGTGTTAATAAATAAATTAGTTTTAATAGGTCACTAATTCACCCCCCTCTCAGTGATCCATTGTATTCCAATAGAAGTTGCATTTGGCATAAGGGTTGGTTGTTGAGACAGGGCTTGATGTGGCTGCGGGTAATTCATATTTAGATTTTGCCAAGGTTGGTTTCCATGCCACTACTGTGGCTAGGAGTTTTGATTGGCCTACCATTGTGGATTATAATTTAAGGATTGGAATGGTTTTTGTGTCCATACCTCTTGTTGTTGGTTCTAGCTAGGTGGCATAGTTGCCCATTATTGTTGTGGTAGGTTATACCAAGGTGCATTGTTCCAATTAGGGATATTTGAAGTAGATGATGGAAATGGCATATTATTGGTTAAGGGGTCTTGAGGCATACCTTATCTTTTCTTCCATGGCCTTCATTGTGAAATGTAAAACACTTGACCTTCTTCATCTTCTATAGCTTGAAAATCTACTTTCTCATTCTTTCCCTCATAAATACTAGCAATTCCTTTGCATCTATAGTTGGCCTTCTTATGTCGACAGTGTGGATAGTATTCAACCAAAGCTATCTCTTTTGCCTCTTGCTTCTTCTTTACATGCAGAGTGTGTAGTTGTGTGGCCAAATGGCTTATGATATCTTCTTTCATGTTTGACAGTAGATTGCTGAGATCTACTCTGGAGATTCCAATAGATGATTTACTTGAAGTTGGGGTTCTCAAACCTCTATTTTTCTTCAATCTGGAACATGAATAGTTTCTATAGATTTGACAAATTTCATCAAACCCGAGTTGAGAGATATCCCCTATTCTAATTAAATTTAGTGCATCCATGCATTCTTCACTTACACCTCTTCAAAAGACCAACTTTAGTGACTCTAGGGAGAGCTTGTTCTATCTTGACTTCTTGAGGCAAAACTAAAAATTTTCAACATAGTCTTCTAGGGGTTCATCTTCTTTCTATGACATCCTAAAGATGTCATCTCCCTTCATATCTCTACCCTGGCAATAGTCTTGGTACTTTTGCAAGAACTTCTCCTTCATGGTAGCCCAGTTTGTTATTGAATTCTATCCCAATCCCATAAACCAACATAAGGCAACATCGGTGGATGGGAAGAGCTTGAGTCTGTATGCATATGTGGTATAGTCGTAAATTTTATAGAGTACATCAAACTCAAAGAGAAAGGTATCTGGGTCCTTAATGATTATCCCATGAAATTTTGGTAGAGCTAAAGGAGGAATGTTCTTCAAGGTATCAACTCATGCCTGGTTTGTAATAGGAAAGCCAAAGGTGATTGGCTCATCTAGGTTGTCTAGTGCTTCATCTACCATTGTGTCTTCTTGATACCAACTAGAAATATCTTCAAGATCTTCAGTGTCTTCTGGCCCAAGGGATAATTCAAAGTATTCTTCTTCTTCTATTAAACTGGCTGGAAGAAACCCCCCTCTATGGTCTCTTGGCCGCCACATACAACAATGTATAAGCTAATAGCTCTATTCATGTACCCTGTTAGTAGATAGTTTGGAGATAGATTGAATGTCTAACCAATTCTAAATGCTGAAAAATACTATATCCTATGAAAGCAAGTACAAACATGAATCAAAATGAAATCAGAAACTCTAAACCTTAGCACCATCTCTGGTAATGACGCCAAAAATATTGAACTCCATTATTAACCAATACATTTATGTAGAAAGGGAGTGCACAAGACTCAATGGACCAATGGATCCTATATCAAGAAATCTATTGGATTATAATGTGTTATATTTAAATTGTCAAACCAGGGAATTGTATTCTTCTTACATGATGCACGTACTATGTGTATAGTTAAGGATTCTTGAGTTGCAATCTAGAGGTTGTGCATAGGAATAAACTAAATGGAAAAGTAAATGAACTCTATTGAAAAGATTGACAAGTACTAGGAATAAGTAATGCTAATAAGAAATAACCAATGCTATTTAGTTGGATGTAATTCAAATGGTCTTATATAATTTCAAATAGAGAACAACTAATAGTTAATTGGTGATCACCTTGACTCAACAACATAGATTATCAAGATCTAATTAACTCATATAACATAACTCATTACGACATGCATTAATCACATACACATAAACACATAACATAAACTAAACATATGAAAATATAAGTGAGACACAATTACCTCAAGTGGCTCTTGCTTGAGTGACTGTGATCCCACAAAATCTAACTAGATCTCTGTTGTATCTCTAAAAATCATCAATTGAACTCAAAACATGTGTTCCTTTATTTAAAACTAAAGAGAAAATACAATAATAATTTTGGTAACACAATCTATGTCTAACCTTCTTGCTCATATACCAAATCTAATAATCTATATAAACAAGATTGGACTTCTCCTATTTGAGCAAAACTACTAAGAAATAAATAACATAACTGTCTATTCTCCAACAACATAGGAAGAGGACTTTATTACAAAGCAAACTAGGAATAGGAAACTAAACTATCATAAAGATCATGCATATGGCACATTCCTATTGTAACTCTATCTAGTCATTATGGAAAATAGTTAAAATTGAAATTAGAATGTGGAGCATGATCTAGGATTCCTTCATTATGCATGACTACATCATCTATCAAAGGATAATAATCAAAGAGTGGAGAGTTATGGTTAACTCATTCCAATCAATTCAGAGTCTTCTTCTTTTGGCTATAGGTGCCTGTACTATCTATTGTGGACGTTAACACCTCCTTTGTTGCGAGCTGCTAGGTGGTCTTTATGAAATGTAGCCATGTACTAGTTACATGAGGGGTTAGTCCATCACATTATATCTATGCATCACAACTACTAAAATTAACATAAAGTACTACCATATTTCATGAGCAATCAAAAATTCACACACAATTAATTAACAACATATTATATAGCATTATTCATGCTTTTAATGTCTTAAGGATGATTATAGACATAGTTAATATATATATATATAATTCTGGGAATGTCTTAGGAAGCATGTACTTAAAGTAAGAGAAATAGGACAAAACATAACCTCATCATATGATATCTTGATCTATTATGTCAATCATTCTAAAATTCCTTTTGTGGTATATTCTCTACATCTATGGTGGTGTTTGGTGTGCTTATGTGCCGCATACCCTTGGAATCAATGGAAAACACACATTTTCATGTCTCAAACCATTTTGGAACTTTCTATTTCACTAAACAATTTTTTATGCTACTACAAACTTGTCCCTCTCTTTCTTTCAATGGAATCAACTTGTGTCTTATACCATTCCTTATTATAATGTAACTATTTTCTCTCCCATCATGTATAACACTCCTTGTCAAGGTCTCCCCAACAACAAATGGCATACATCTATTGGAATTATATCACACAAAGCTTCATCATGATATGTACCTATTTTGAATTTGACCAAACATTATTCTTTCACCAACACCTTATGTTCCTTTTGTAACCAAGCAATCCTATATGGATTAGGGTGTTCTAACCTTCTTAACTTTACTTTATCAACCATTTCCTCAAACATTAAATTATATATACTACCACTATCAATGACAATCTTACAACACTTAGCTCTTGATTTGCATAATGTCCTGAACAAATTATTCTTTTGTAGTTGTTCTTCTTCCTTATCATGTTTCAACAACACCATTCTCATAACAAGTTACTCACCCTTCTCTAGTTCATTCTCATAATTATATGATCCCTTAGTTTCCTCATTAGCAGGTTCAACTCTCACTTTCCCTTTTGATCTTTTTCTAGGGTTTCCCTAGCCTTGTTGACATTCAAATGCTCGATGCCCTTCCCCTCCACACTTGAAACAAGTTCCTTTGAAAGGTCTTCCATCATTTCCATTGTATTTTTCTCTACCCCTTTGGTATCCATCATCCTGTCATTGCAATATAAATCTTTGTCATTATTTCTTTGTGTTAAGAACTACTTCCATCTCTATTATTGTGGTAATTATTACTACTTTCCCCTCCATTGCAATATGAGATACAATTCTTAGAATCTTCCAAATATGACCTCCTCTCACCACATTTAGACCTATCTTTCTAGAATATTCCTTCTCTTCCTCTTTGTCAATTATATCTATCTTCAAGTCTTCTATTTAATTTATTTTTCATAGTTAGGGCCAACCAATATGCTTCCCTCATTATTTAGATATTCAACATACTCAACTCTTCTTGGATTAATCCCCTCAAACCATTGATGTACCTTGTCACCTTCTCAACTTCATCATGATGCCCTAATTAGATTATTAACATGTAATATTCCTCATGGTAGTCTTTCACAATCATATCCTTTTATCTCAACTTGTGCAACTCCTTCAATAGTTCTGAATGATAATTTGTTGGAATGAACTTAGATTTCAACTTTTTCACCATCCTATCCCATTTTCTAATGCTAGGTTTAATTGTCCTACTTCTTTCTAATTGAATTTCCTTCTACCAAATGGCAACATGGCCCTTTAGCTTAGTCTTAGCAATTTTCTCCCTATCCTAATCATCAATATCTTCATACTCAAAATGTTATTATAAATTAGTTATCCAATATATCAATTCTTCAGGATTTAAACCACTAGAATAATTAAGAATATCTACTCTAGTCTTCTTAAAATGCCTGATATAGCTTTCAACATCTTTTCTTCCTTGTCTTCTTCTTTTCTTTCACATTGCTCGACAAGGCTAGCTTCTTGTTTTTCATCATTCTCATCAACATTAGGGTTAGGGTTACTTCTATAGTCTTCTTCAAAAACATCCATTCAGATCTTCATTTCCTTCATCATCTCAAACATTTCTTTCATATTCCCAACAACATTAACAATGCTTTGTCCTCTTCACAAGGGCACTCTAGATTTGATGCAAATTGTCTCAAACACAATGATCTATCCACAATCATTCTTGCAAACTACCCCACAGTTAGTGCTCTATTCACAAGCTTCTTGTAGACTCCCTCAAGTTTGGTGATCTATTTACAAGTAGAAAATTCACTCTCCCCAAGGATTCAAAACCATGCTTTGATACCACTTGATGCAATCATGGGTGGAGGATCCAATTAAGAATTATCCAAAAATACAGTCAAATGAAACAGCACACATCAAAACTTAATAGAACAAAAAAATAATGATATGATCTTTATTCATTCACACTCATAATTGAATTACAATATGCTACAATGGGCTTACAACATGCTAGGTCATAGTTGTTTCCTTACAAATGGGCACACCATGTGCGAATTACAAAATTTGCAAGATATTTCAGTACAATGTCAATGCCAAGCTAAAAACCAAACTAACTGCCACTTCACATTTTTCAAATGATCATAAGAAATATTTGTATAGTAGGTCCTAGCCTTAGGAATAATTTATAGTAGCTAAAAGGTAATACAAACTCAATGCCAAGTGAAAAGTGTAGTTAGCCAAACGTGTAGGTGGGATCTTTTGAAATGAATGCACTAATGATTGATGAATGAATCTTGATGTGGTTCATACAGTAGACTCTTCTAGGTCCAATGAATATGGAAACATGTTCCTTTGTTTTCACACATTGTGAAAAGATGTTGCAAGCTTCAAATAGTGAAATTGGATATTACTCTATTATGCCTGGTAGTAATTCAAGAAGTGAGTTATGCCTCTATAGTGGTAGAATATCCTAAGAATTAGATGTGACATTATAGGATCAATGTAGAACATGTGTTCCCAACCACATGATGAAATCTATAACTGTGGCAAACTACGATCACTAGACAATGGCTGAAATATTACTAAAAACCTATAAACAAACAAAGTAAAAAAAAATATTTTTGGGTGATGCAATATTTCTCTTACACCTTGGAATGATCCTGCATTATGAAAAATAGAAATAGTGATAGATTTGTATCATTAATCTAACCTAAAGATAACAATTGCTAATGTTTCTACCTTACATGAATCAACATCACCCTAGACAAGGATATAGTGCAAATTTCCATTAAAGGTCATCGAATCTAGCATGCTATCTTCTTTTCCTATGTTTGGCATCCCATTAGAATGACTAATCCTTAGAGGTGTTAAACCTTTGCAACCCCTGAGTTACACTCTTACTAACATCCCCATCACCATTACACTACAACTTCTAAGTAACTCTCTTACCATATCCCCATTTCCACTACACCACAACCCCTTGAAATATCAAGAGAAAAAATTGAAACCTTTGTAAAATTTCATCAAATGTAAATTTCAACCAGCACAAAAATTGTAAGGGGTGGAACCTTCTTCTTACCTCTAGTAATTCCTCTAGACAAACAAGAGCCCTATCCACTTGTGTGGCTACTTGCACAATGTTTAACATTAAAAAATATTACATTTTAAAAATATAAAAACCTAGAAAACCTTGTATAAAAGTGTCCAACATAAATTATAGTGCAAAAATTACATACTTTGACACATCCATGTCTTGAGCTATAGCTCTTATGAATACACCTATCATGCATTGGTTATTTAATCCTCTCAAATTTAAAATTTAATTCTAACTTCCCTCCATTATTTCAATATCTTACATGAGTTAATAGAGAAGAATGTAAAACTTATACAGAAAAGAAGCATTTCTTGAACCGATAGGGATTCAAACTATGTTCCTTAAGGGATCTAAAGATATAGAGGGAAAAAGGTGTTGTAAGCACAGTCATTAGAGCCAAGTGTCTATGTGCTAAAATTATAGTGAACTATATTTCCAATGGAATCGCTTAATCTTTTTGGTAGAACTGGATGGAGTAAGGTATGGTGGATGTGAAGAAAGATTTAGGCTTTTCAAAAACATGCCATTTTTGAATTTTTTATTTTATCATAATAGAATTTCTTTTGGTAGTGTTATATAACATTTTATGCAAAAATTATATGATCCCTTTAGATATTGTATTTTTGGGGGATTTGAACTTAGTGGATGGAAAATCAAAGAATATACCATCATCTTCATCAATTGTACTCAACCAATAGAGCTACAACCCTTTGGTATTAGATATTATTTTGGACTTGTGAGTCTATAATAAAAATTCTATTAGCCATGAAACGCCTTGAAGGATCCAATAATATGGCTGAGGCTCTGGCGTTACTTTACTCCCTCTAATTTTCCATAGAAAAAGGTTTCAAATCAGTCTCGATATAAGGTGATTCATTACTCATCATTTCGGCCCTTCAAGAAAGAAAAGTAAACAACTGGTCCATTCGTTACATTCTTGAACAAGCCTGGATGAGCTTACAGTTCTTTGATTCTTATGAGATCGTGCATTGTTATAGGGAAGGAAATAAAGTGGTTGATTGGTTAGCCAACTTTGCCTTAGATCAACAAGTGCAGGTAGCGCTCTTTGATACCCAATCTTCTCATGGGCCAGGCATTCTTGAATCTTTGATCACCTTCGATAGTCCTTTTCTTTTTTCAGCTGACCAGTACCTTACTGAGGGCTGATGGACATCTTCGTCCTAACGGTGGCCTCTCTCAATGTCTTGCAAAATGAGCCATTAGTTTCTAACACACATCCTTTCATATCACCTATCTTCCCTTAGGCCATCCACCTTCATTAGCTTTGTCTCGCAGACTTCTTCTACAGATAGGGAGGTGTCTTCCATTCCACTCTCCTATCATTTTCTGATAGGTTGGAGATTTGTACTTCTGGCATTAATGACAAATAGGGAGGTGTCTTCCATTCCACTCTCCTATCATTTTCTAATAGGTTGGAGATTTGTGCTTCTGGCATTAATGACAAATCAGATCCCTGCATCTGCATTTATGATGAGGAGATGTTAACTTTATTTCATATCTCCTTGAGGTGAGGTTTTCAATTTTCAGTGGCTCACGGTAGCTCACGTCTTGAGATTGTGCACCTCTCAAAGTGGGAGAGAGGATGTCTTCTTTATTGTATGTAGAGAGAAATTTAATTTTGCATTAACTGCTCCTTCATGCCACCTTTGTTTTATTCTTCAAGATGGCTGGGCTCCTCACATTTTACAATCTATTCTAAATCTCTGCCATATCAAGATGTGGTTGAAGAGTTGGCAACAGAGATCAGTGGTATGGCCAGTCTAGAAGGTGGCAAGCGTGCTAGTGGTGTGGCTGGCCCGGAGGGTGGCGAGTGGGCTAATCAGTGATTTGGTGTTTTTTTCTCTGGTTTTAGTTGGATAGTGTTTTGGCTTCTCTTCTCTCGGGGTTCTTGCTCGTCTCTATGTTTTGGCTGTGATCTCTTCCGGTGTTCATGTTCCTTCTTGCCCCTGGTCGGTGGCTAGCTTTTTGTTCAGGCTCTCTTTTGGTGATGGATAGACATCCTTTTGGGGGTGCTAGTAGTTTCAGGGGTGTTTTCCACCTTTTTGTCATATGATTAATATTCGAGGTCCTCTACCCCTACTTGTAAATACATTTTTATTAATATATTTCTGAGGGTTCTCCCTCTTTCTTAAAAAAATAATAATTATGGATATGTTAATAAGTGTAATGGTTAAAATTTAATACCCATGCCTTTTTCTCTTATGTTTTAGGTTCATGGTGACTAGGTTGTCCTTAAATATATTGACTAGTGTGTAAAATAATAATTTTTAAATTAAATTTGGTAAATAGCCTTATCTACTCTTGATCCTGACATCATTAATCCATATACACTCATCTCATGCACCAAATTTTTAATTCATTAACCGAGTTTAGGTTTGTGAGTGTAGAAATGATCTTGATCACCTCCACACCCATACATATATTGGCAACAAAGTCAAGAGACACTACTGATATGATGTCATTGATGGTAACAACTTGACATGTTTGGAGACAACTCTTGGGACAAAGATGTGTACAATATTTTGGTCTGGTAAGGTTAACTTAGCCAAATTGACTAAGTATTGACAACACATTGAGACAGTGACAGTGATTCAATTGGTACTCCTCCACACTTGAAGATCACATTATGTAGTTTTGGTATGGTATTCATAGCTATCTGGTGATGTTATGTTCTAGTGTTCAAGTCTTGCCTTCCTCTAGAAGTCATACTATGATCTATCTACGTCTGGGTGAACAGAGATGAGTTAGGAACAGTGCAGAACACTTGAATAATCCACTCCACATTCCTCCGCCAGTGAGTATTTTGATTTACAGTTTAGAGGTGTTGAAAACACATATGTTAACTATCTAATTCCAGATTTGTAGCATCTAAATTCCTCCAGAAGATCATCTACAAGCCTCTAAGTTTTGACAGACAGTTTGCTAGCATTTCTTTGCAACAGAACAACAGTTCTGAGATCTACATTCTTATATGAAAGATTATTATGATTTGTAGTTCTAAAGGTATGATAAGAGGTCTATAATAAATGTTGGTTGTGAATTTCAAAGCCCCATATGGTTTGCATTGAAAGTTATGGTATGACAGTCAAGTTACTGGAGTATGCACTTAAGGTTAAAGCCAACACTCATGCTAGATCACTATGCGGTGAAATTATATTGTTTGGATCATCAATCTAAGTGGTTCCATAATAATTCTAGACCAAAATGAAGATTCTTTAATGATTGTTTGAGTTTGTATTGCTGATTGTGCATAATATCAAGCTGATAGGATATAATATTTGTGCACATGTTTCATGCTTAGGCTGCCGACCTAGTTGTAAGATAAATCATGTTGCAGATATATATACTTGAAGGAATTCAATGTTAAGGATGGGGAATGTGATTTGTGTGTGATCTAATTCTCCTTTTTCAATCCGACAAGTGTAATAAGAGTTTAGAAGCTAGCAAAACAGAGTATATGTAGACAAAGTAGAAAAGCAGAACAATTATGATGAAGAGTTTTGAATCCATATACTGATCTACCAATAGAATTGTAATCCAACATTTTGTAGATGCATTTGTAATAGTTCATTACTAGCAGTGAGCCATTTTTCCTCTCTCCTCTATCTTTCTTTCTCAGTGGACAGTGAGTCCACCTACAATGAGCATTTCTTTGGACAATGAGCCTTATGTAATCTGGTATTGTTATCATAATATATTGTGAGCTAACACTCACTGTGGGTTTTCCCTTTTTGGGTTTTACACATAAAAATCTTGGTGTCTATGTGTTATGTCTTTATGGTTGTTGTTCTTATGTTTATTCTACTTTCATGTAATTGAATTTGGTAATTGGATTAATGAAAATGTAAAGAAGTGGTTTTGTGGAATAATCATTCACCCCCCTCTCAGTATTCCTTGTATTCAACAATTGGTATTAGAGTGAGGATCCTTGGAAGAAGTCTAACAACTTAAGGAAGATCTGGGAAAGTCTACTCATGGCAGCCAAAAGGTATCCTACTCTAGGTAGTTTTGCAATTGATAATTGTTCATATGTCAGTAATCAAGAATTAAAAACTTCTCTTGAAGATCTTGATAAGTATGAAGCAAATATTTAGGATTTAAGGGAAAATGTCAAAGATGATGATGAATGCATCCTTAAACTAAGAGAGCAAGTCAAGAGATCAAAGGATAGAAGCAGAGAGCTAAGTGAGTAGTTGAAAGCAGCAAATGAAACCCTAAGTGACGTATCAATGCTGATTGAAGAAAAGGAAGAGAGTGAGAGGTATTTAAATCAAGTCTTGAAAGACAAGTCTGAAGAATGCAATAAATTGGCAAAAGATGTTTTACTTTTGAAATATGATCTGGAAGCAAGAAATAGTTATAAAGAAAAGTTTAGGATAAGCTCTGCAAAGTTAGATGAATTGCTTCCAAGTCAGAAAAATCTAGATGATAAGAAAGGTTTGGGATTTGAAAGAGGAGAAAGTTTTAAATCAGGACAAGCTAACACTATGATGAAGAAAGTCAAAGGCAACCAGATCCGTAATCAGAGAAATAGACCTAGAAGACCTCTGGTCAGGCAACCAAATGCTCAAAGGTACCCATCTTTCAATGGCTATTGTTTTAATTGCAATAAGTTTGGTCATAAGGCTACTCAGTGTAGGAGTAGGATGGTAAATGTTTCAATTGCAAAAAAATTGGTCATAGATCAAATGAATGTAGAAGTCTGGTAAAGAATGGTTTTAACAATGTAAGGAATACTTAATCTTTCAATGGAAAGTTCTTTGCATGCAATAGATTTGGGAATATGGCTAACCAATGTAGATCAAGAATGAATCCAATCAATAGAAGGAATCAAGGATAGAGGAATATTGTTTGCAACAACTACAATAGACCTAGATATATTGTAAGATTCTGCAAAAGCAAGAATGTTAAAAGAAATGATCCTGCAAAAGAGAAGAAAACAGAGCAAATAGAAGATAAGGGGAAGGACAAGGTTGATCTCGTAGAAACCAAGAAATAAATGAGCAAGGTTTGGATTAAGAAGGATACAAATGAGGTCAAGGATGGATCTGTACTAGCTTTTGGTGCAGATACTTCCTCTAGTAGGTGAATTAGGAGCTCTGGCTCAGGGGGAGCTGCAATGAAAATCATAAACCCCTAGCCAGATATTTGGTGCTGAAATCTAGCACAAGGATATGAGTTGAGGATCTAATTGATGAATGTTTTGAAGAAGAAACTAGCAGAAAAGGATCTAATGCAGTGCATTTCAAAGCAATCTTGATTGACTATGCTTAATAGTGAAGTGTTTGACAACTTTTTGAAAACAATATTTATGACAATTAGGTTTTATTATTTCAAGGGTTTAAAAGGGTTGCATTCAAAAGATTAATCATCTTACATTCAATCTATCAAGTACCAAGGAGAACTGAAGCAAAATTCCAAGCAATTTCAATGACTTCCAAATATTCAAAGCAACTCGGAGTAAACCCTAATTCGGCAAAAGAGGTATTTGCAGTTTGAAACCCTACTGTAAACTTGTTTGAATTCCTACATAAATGGCTACACCACATGCTATTGATATCACTGAGAGACCACGACCTAAATTAAAGAAACATCCACACAAATCCATGGAAGTTGATCCTAACAGTGCCTTTTCGGAAGTGCCCTATGGTGTGATGCATGAAGAAGACATTAGGGCTTACATCCACTTTGCCCTAGATGAACACAATGATAGAAAACTTGGAGAATTATATATGAATCATCTATGTGGCAAGGATTATGAATTGAAGGAGGAATACAAAGACCTAGAAAAGATGAAGAAATGGAAGAACAAGAAGAAGAGAAAAGTCCTTAGAAAAGAGAGGAAGATCTTGAGGAAGTAGCCTTAGAAAAGAAAGAATCTGATCAAGCCCCTACTCCTGATGACCAAGACAAAAATGACAAGGACCAAACAAGGACTAGTTATCCTCTAAATCAGAAAACTAGTGATCAAGCAAACAAGGAGAAGACTATAGATGATGAAGTGTCTGATGAAAGGGCAAGAGACACTTCTACTGACACCATTACCAAGGGCCCTGTTGAGTTGGTAAGGGAATTTCTTGAGAAACAATAAGAAAGTCAAATGTTGGAATCAAATGAGTTTCTTCAAAGTCCCATAATCATGGCCTCTATGTGCCCATTGCAAAAAATGAAACTTGGAACAATTTTTCATGTAAAGGCACAGGAAGAAATGTTGAAGTCACATATGCAGGATAGTGAACTCATTGGTGAAGCATTCGGTATCCTAGAGAAGTTGATACCTTCACACTAGAAAGACACATCATTGCCACCAATAGATCAACTCAAGGGACTAATAAACTCAATAAGTATACATCTTGAGTCATTTGAAAAGTCTATAGAAATAAAGGTTAGAAAAGAATATAATGAGAAGAGGTTAGCTAAATTAAAGACCATGATGGATAATGATAAAAATTTGTTAGACAATAGAATCAAAAGTATAGAGAAGGCTATTAAGGAATCATATGATATATACTAATTTTTCTTATCATGGCCAGAAGTTACAAAGGAGTTAGAAGAAAAAATCAAGGATCTGGAACTCCAATTGCTAAATATCTCTAAGTCATATGATCTGACAGTTGAATCAATAAGTAGTAAAGAGATACAAGTTGTAAATATCCACAATGACTTAAGCAATCTGAAGAATAAGAGGTAAAAAGTTAAAAACAGGTTGTGCCAGTTAAGAGGGCTGATAAGTCCTAAAATAGATTCAATGACTAATCTTGTAGAAGAAGATTTGAAAGTAAAAGAAATAATTGATACACCCTCAGATGTGCAGAAGGTAGAAAAATTAGTTTTTCTGATAAATGGTCACATTCAAATTTTTGATAGTGCAAAGAATAGATGGGATAGAGAGTCAGCTTTGATAAAGACCATTTATAATTATATTCTACCTCCTACAACTAACTAATCAAGTTAAACATAGTACCTGTACATTTGCAGAAGAGTATGACAATTTTGAGATTTTGACACAATACCTTTGCCATTGATGTCAAAGGGGGAGAAGAAAACCAGTGAAAAATGGGCAAGCACCTAAAGGGAAGAAGAAGAATAGAGTGTACAGAGTAAAGGGGAGCAACACAAGCATTTTTCACTAAGTGTTGCCATCAATACCAAAGGGGGAGATTGTTGGCAACAAATTTAAGAGACACTGTTGATATGATGTTATCATTGATGGCAACAACCTGACATGTTCAGAGACAACTCCTGAGACAAAGATGTGTACAATATTTTGGTCCAGTAAGGTTAACTTAGCCAAATTGACTAAGTATTGACAGCATATTAAGATAGTGACAGTGATTCAGTTGGTACTCCTCCACACTTGAAGATCACATTATGCTATTATAGTATGGTATTCACAGCTATTTGGTGATGTTATGTTCCAATGTTCAAGTCTTGACTTCCTCTAGAATTCATACTATAATCTGTCTAAGTCCAGGTGAATAGAGATGAGTCAGGAATAGTGTAGAACACTTGAATAATCCACTCTGTATTCCTCCACCAGTGAGTATTTCTCTTTTTGGTTTAGAGATGTTGAAAACACATATGTTAACTGTAATTCCAGATTTGTAGCATCTGAATTCCTCAGGAAGATCATCTACAAGCCTCCAAGTTTCGACAGATGGTTTGATAGCATTTCTCTGTGACAGAACAATAGTTCTAAGATCCACATTCTTCTATGAAAGATTATTATGCTCTGCGGTTCTGAAGGTATGATAAAAGGTCTATAATGAATGTTGGTTGTGAATTTCAAAGCCCCATATGGTTTGCATTGAAATTTATGGTATAACAGTCAAGTTAGTGGAGTATGCACTTAAGGTTAAAGCTGACACTCATGCTATTATATTGTTTGGATCATCAATCTAAGTGGTTCCATTATAGGTCCAGACTAAAATGAAGATTCCTCAATGATTGTTTGAGTCTGCATTACTAGTTGTGCATAATATCAAGCTGACAAGATATAATATTTGTGTACACATTTCATGCTTAGGCTGCTGACCTAGTTGTAAGATAAATCATGTTGCGGATATATATAGTTGAAGGAATTCGATGTTAAGGGTGGGGAATGTGATGTGTGTGTGATCTAATTCTCCTTTTGCAATCTAAAAAGCACAATAAGAGTTCAGAAGCTAGTAGAATAGAGTATATGTAGATAGAGTAGAAAAGTAGAACAGTTATGATGAAGAGTTTTGAATCCGTATACTGAGCTACCAATGGAACTGTAATCTAGCATTTTGTAGATGCATTTGCAGTAGTTCATTACTGGTAGTGAGCCATTTTTCTTCTCTCCTCTATCTTTCTTTCTTAGTGGACAATGAGTCCACCTATAGTGAGCACATCTTTGTGCAGTGAGCCTTATGTAATCTGGTTTTGTTAACATAATATATTGTGAGCTAACACTCACCGTGGTTTTTCCCTTTTTGGGGTTTCCACAAAAAATCTTGGTTGTCTCTATGGTTGTTGTTCTTATGTTTATTCTGCTTTCATGTAATTGAATTTGGTAATTGGATTAATGAACATGTAAAGAAGTTGTTTTGTGGAATATTGATTCACCCCCCCTCTTAGTAGTCCTTGTATTCAACAACATATAAACTAGATAATTCCAAAATTAATTTTAAATTCAAAAAATTTGGTACATTTTTCTCTAGCCATTATGAGCCAACTAAAACATGAATTGCACTAAATTACTCACTAGGGTGTATTTAAAGACTAGTTCCCTAATTGGAATGAATCATCTAACATATAAGTCCATAGAGGATAACAAGGAGAGCATATCTATAATTCAACTTGCAAGTAGACAAAATAATCCATACCAATATCACATCATCCTTAGGATCATTGCATGCTTGTTTGTTGTACTAATCTTTTTCCTAAGATTTGTAAAGTTGGTCTATAATTGGATAGATATCAAAAAGGTGTTTGTAAAAGCCACTCATCCTCATTGAATCCAAATATTAGACAACAAGGTGAAATGGGTTTCAAACTCTAAAGATTTATTATATCATCTTTGTGAGTTACATGTTCATATAAGCACATCAAGTTAGGTCTACATGCACAGAGATCAAGTACACACATGTGGATCTAAACCTAGGAAAAGTACCATCAAATTTACTATTCAATGATTAAAATATAAAATTTCAAAACCTTGGAAATGCATTTTTGACATCTAGACATAGACTACTGCAACAAAATTAAATCTAAGTAACAATATAATTAATTTATTCAATTTCTCACATTTAATTGGGTATTTAGTTTTCGTGAATTTTAAGTATTAGTCCCTACTCATTTAATCTAGGTTAATTGATTGTTATTTGGTTGCACTTCTTTTAATTAGCCTAAATCATTTTATGTAGAGTTGTTTCTCCCTCTACATTTTAGTGAACCTAAGATTCTTGCCTGACCTAGGGTTTCTCTTTTTTCTGTTAGGGTTTTCCAATCTATTTTTTTATTGTATATTATTTTTTATATTTGATAGGGTTTGGATTGACCCTTTTTTTGTCTACTTATCTTATTTTGATTAGGTTTTTCTAATAAATTTTGGTGTATCTTTATGATCTAACCTACCTACTACTAGATATTCCATCATCATGGATCCTCATAGGTCATTTTCTCTAGCTGATTTACATGCATGCATTTTCTTATTATTATCTTTCATGGCTTATGATTCCTCTATCCTTGACATACTCATGACTTTCTATGTTATGTATGAGGATGTCTTTTATATGGATGTGTTTTTCAATCATGTACTTGTTTTTCCCTTCATTATTGAGTTGGTTAGTGTCTATCCTTTCCTTTTATTATCACTTATCTCATTTATCCATGACCTTCATGTTGATCTTCTTTATCGTGTGGATTGTGATGATGATGAACATACACTTGTTAAGGTTTTACCTTATGAGGATGCTACACTTTGTGTGATGGATATGCATGATGTTTTTTATAGTATAAGGTGGCAAAACTAGGGGCTAAACCCTTACAAAGTAGAACCCAAAAAAGGGGAAAAAAAGCCTAGAAAACAAAAAGAGGCAGAACCACCACCGACAACTTACATACAGTCAAAATATAGTAAAAAGAAACTATTAGTAAAATACCAGCTAATAGAAAGCATAGAAAGAAGACTAGCAAAGGGAGTCTTCCCAGCCTTTAAAAAGAAACTCAAACATTCTGTCAAATTCTTTGGCCCTGTCATCATCAACACCATGAGTGAGAACTTCATGTTCCTGCAGCAGAGAAACATTAGCCATAGTCGGCCTACAAAGCATGCTTGTAATGAGTCTGCCAAGAGAAAAGACCCTCTTTTCCACAAAATCAACCTGCTCCTTCAATTGAGTCAAAACATCAGAATGATTACCTTCCTCATTAGCTTCCTCCTCCATACCATCTTTAGCATTGTTGCAATCCTCCTGAATAGAATCAGGATCAGCAGGAACCTCAGTAGGAACAGACTGAACATCCTTCGCATTGTTATCATTAGTGTTAGTAACCTCCACATGAATATTAGTAGCCCCCACATCAATGCAGTCACTAATAGGAACAAAAATTTCAAACCCTTTATTAACCTCAGTATCAATGGTCTCCAAAGGAAAATCGTGTCCATCAGTCACCTCAACACCACCCAAATCTTCAACAACAACCACCTGAACATCATCAGTCTTGGGCTTATCCTCCCCTTCTTGAGTGGAGGCTTTAGAATTGCTTTCAGAGTAATCAATTAGCTTCATCTTAGGAGCCAGTTTGCCAGCAATATGACCAAACCGCCTAATAACAGCAAATTTACCCTGTAGTTTGAGTTTTTTCAAATTTATTGAGGGTCCCTCCCTAACCAGTTCATGTTCATTATGGGGCCCAGAAACCCCATTGTCCTCTTTGAAAAGGTTAGATTTCACAACAGAATCAGAGAGGCATTTTTTAGATTTCAATTTGGATTTAGTAGGAGAGGTTTGAACATTTTTAACAGTAGAAGATTTAGGAATCCTAGAAGAAGGAGTACCTTCAAGAAATAGCTTAGAAGTAGTATGGCCAGTTTGCACAAAGGCAGTAGGGGTATCAGCAAGAGGTTTGAGACCAGAGGGCTGAATAGAAGGAGGGGACAGAGCCAAGTGAAACTGGTATAACTTATGGATAAGCCCTTGATGGAGGGGGATAGGCTTTTCATCAGGTTTTTTAAGCATGTTCTTCTTAACATGTTTAACAGAGCACTCAAGAGAAGAAAGCAAAAAGAAAGGGAAACTAATAGTAGCATTTCTTCTGAAGTGGTTAGGGAAACTAATAGTAGCATTTCTTCTGAAGTGGTTCAACAAAGGAAGGTGATAGTAATAGAACCTGGTGAAACAACCCTCCAAAGTGAAGTATTTCATCACCATATAGCACATATCCACCCATAGTTTAGGAAGTCTGGCTCTCTCAAATCCTCCCTAATAGGGCACCAACTCCTCACCTTCACCAAGGAATAGTTTCTGATTCTATGCATCTGAAACCCTAGACTTCTTTTACAACTTCATGCCCTTAGCAGATAAACTCGTAGCCATAGCAATTTCATTCTCTGCAACCTCAAAAATGATATTCCCAATTTGAACCTTACGATTTTCCCATGACTGAGCAAATTGCATAGACAAATTTTCATCATGTCCATTCAAACATTCAAGGAACGGAGTGATACCACCTTCGTTACAATAATGCCAGACCAAGGCATTATCTTTAAATTCACCACAGTTATTAGGTTTGGTTCTAATTATGTCCCCTCCCATAATGAAAAACCAGCAAACCCCAAAGAGCTTAGAGAAGGAAGTAGCAAAGGTTTGAAGATCTCTGACCCAAAGTCTCGCAATAATATTATGAAGAACTCAAGAGACTTCAATCACAGAGCAATGTAAAATAAAAAAGGCAATAATGAAAATACAAGCCAAAGTAGGACAATCATTACACCGATAGCCCAAAAATTTTATGCAATAATTCTTCATTAACTACCAGTCCTTCACACGTGTGCTTAGCTATTTGAACTCACTCCAGTCACCAGCAAAGTGTCTAATCAGCATGACTTGAGTAAAAAGACAAGCCATATAGGATATCCAAGTGAAGCGATGTGTCATCATCATATGGTTACTTTCTCATTTTGAATGATATCCCTAATGTGGTGTGGGATATTATGAAAATGGTGCCAACAACACCAGTTTTGAAATTGCTGACCAAAATTTGCCAGGCCGTCAGCAATAGTGTTCCCTTTGCTATAAATATGAGAGAAGGAAATGATAGGAATGGCCTAAATAAGAGTTTGAATATTAGACACAATGTCTCTAAGTTGCCATCCACACTCTGAAACTTTGTTGACAACATCAATAACAATTTTAGAATCACCCTAAACATGAAGTTGGTGAATTCCTGGAGATATAGGCAGCTTGATACCCCATAAAAGAGTTGAGGCTTTAGCGAAGTTATTGCTCTAGTTTCCAATTCCTCCACAATAAGCAACAATTAAATCTCCTCTATCATTCCTTAAAACTCCTCCTCCACTAGCCTTGCCATTTAACTTAGCAGCACCATCAAAATTTAGTTTAATCCACCCTAGGTCTGAGGGAGTCCAAATAGTATTTAACCTTTTAAGGCATTTGGAATCATCAAAAGCAAGAATTTGATTTGAAATCCCCCAGTTTGAAGCCACAAGGACCTCATGCTGAGTAAGAGGTTTATCAGCAGTTTTGATACTGGAATTGGAAACATTTTCCAGGAGAGCCTTAGATAAAGAGCAAAAAATCTGAGAAGGATTCCTAGCAGTTTCTCTAAAAATTCTATTATTTCTTTCTTTCCAAAGGAACCAAGCAACAAAAGGAATAGTTTGATTCCATAATTCCACTAACCAAGGATGGGATAGAGGAGGGATCCAATTCATGATGTTGTACCTTCTTTACCTATTCATTATATTGTCACCCCTCAATAAAACATGTCCCTTACATGTCATGCCATCCCTATGTATATCCCCATGGATTCATATTCTTCATATGAACTACTTTTTTCACACATAATGATGTGTGTTGTGATGATCATTCTTTTACATCTCATGTGAGTCCTATGGATACCCATGATATTATTTTGCCTAGTGATACCCCCATGATGGCCACATACATTATAATAATAGTTCTTTAGATTTTAATGTGGATGTAAGTGACACTTTATTACTTCCTTGTTCATTACATGATCATATTATTTCTATTAGAAAGGATTTTTTACATGATGATTATGATGGTTCTATCATTGCATATTTATATGTGAAATCTTTCTTGCTTACTAAGCATGAACACTTAGATGATGTTGTTTTCTTGATTAGTGAATTTAGACTTTATTTGAGTGGTACATAATTATAATGGTTTGGTTCATATTTCTTATGTTGTCATTCATTTATTGACTTACCACATGTTTTTATTACTTATTCCTCTACTCCTAGTGTGCTTGAGGGTAGTATGGACATAGTTGAGCCTTCTTGTGACCTATCTTTCAATATTCATTCACCCTTTCTCCTATTATCCATATAGATTATGCATAAAGTTGTCCTACCTTTCATGTCATTCCCTACCTCTTAAGGATATACCTACTTTTCATGCTAAGGATGCTTCATAAAATTATCATTTATTTGGGCATACATATCAAAATCTAGCTAGATGTTAAAATATTCCAACTTGAAAACTAGTTTCCACCTAGTCCAATTGACCTTCCTCCTATGCTTATTCTTACCTCTGAGTAATATGATATCATTCAATAGTTGAAAAATACACAATCTAAAAAATATCTTTGGGATCTGGTATGCACATCACCTTTCTATAAGGATGTCATGCAAAAATATCTAGAAAAGATTCAAATCAATTTTAACTCTACTCAATAGTTAGTGACTTCAATGATAGAATCTATGGGTCATAAGGATCATCATGAAATTTTATTTGATGACATAGAACTCCCACTTGAGTTAGTTATTAATGAAGAATTGCCTTTACACATTGTGGTGAGGTATGGGAAATTGAATGTAAAACAATATTTAGTTTATAATAGCTCTAGCTTGAACATATCCACTAAGGATTTCTTGAAATAGTTGAAGGTGGATACATCAAAATTACATCCATATGATCTTACTATCAAATGCTTTGACCATGTGAGTAGAAATTCTTTAGGTACCATTATTCTTCCTATTGCATCTAGCCCACATACTTTAGACACATTATTTCGTGTGATGTCAAGAAATTTGTCTTATAACATTTTATTAGAGCATCCATGATTACATGCTATGAGAGTCTACCTTCTACCTTACATATATGAGTTAATTTTTTGCACAATGGTGGGAAATGTTGCATCTTAGTTAGTCCTCAACCATTTAGTCTTTGTCAAATGGTGGATAATTCTAAAGACTTTGATACATAGAATTAACCCTTTAAATATGAACCTACAAAACAAGATTCCTAACCCAACAACAATGCATTAATTGGATATGATTAGGGATCATAATATATTATGGCTTGTGGTGTTAGAGAATATAATGTTGATCCAAAATCTTATAACATCCTATCTGTTTACATGGATCCATCTATATATGGGAAACCACCTAAGGCATATGATGATGAAAAAGCAACTTGTGTATGTGATAGTGATTTGAAGGGTGTGAATGTGACAGTGATTTGGAGGGTACTACTTCTCCTATTGATTCTCTTTCTTACCCTCCATCACTTGAACAATTATATGGTCCTGGTTTCAAAATTGTGCAAGATTAGATACAATGGTTAAGGGCTTATAAAACATGAATAAGGTAGATTGAAATTGATAAAATTACAAGAAAATAAACAACATTGTGTGATTGGCTACATGGTTGATGACATGAAATAATGGTGGGTTAGATGGTAAGCTTTTGTGCCAAGAAAAAAGTACTTGTCATAGTGGTGAGCTCCACCTCTAGAGTTGTATGGAGCCATACAGTTATCATCGCGACCGTTGATGAGATGTCTACACTCTATAGGATTTCATCATGATTCCCCATTCCTATGCATTTCCAGTTTAAGGATCTACTCTTTTCCATGGAAGCACATTATTTTATTCTCATACAGAAGTTAGATACATAGTTTTCACTAGCTTTTTTCTAGGAAGTATCTTCTTCCTTGAGAAAATGGTGTGGGGCCATTATTTTGACCATCTCTATGAAGTCATTCCATAGAAGGTAGGCATTAATCTACAGCTCAAGTGATCACATGATATATCTCTTGACATCCATCACCTCTGTGGTACTAATGAGAGTCGACTAAACACTAAGATATGACAGACAACACTTGGCATATGTCACCTACACAATACTAGTGATACCTAGCTAAACTGCTCCTATATCATAACATGTATAACTCCTAGCATCTATCATCTCCATACTATTGGTGACAACCAACTAATCCTAAGATACGATGGATAGCCCCTAACATCTGTCAGCTACACAATATTGGTGACAATCGACTATTTTCTCTTGTATTAGACTTGGTTTCGACATGTGGGGTCATCTTATAGCCAAGTACACATAATCTAGACATCTCAAGGTTTCACAATTACTGGTCAAATTGACATGGTTACATGCCACATAAAGGTCCATAAAGCTATTCCCATAGTCTTATAGGTCCCAGGGCCTAAATTATTGATCAACACATAATTAGGACATTAAACCTACATAAGCTAACCTATCTAGACATATAAACATAAACTAGTACAAACTCATAAAGTAATCTTAATGGTCGTTCCATACATTCAAATTGTTACTTGGAAACACGGTATGTATTAGATAAAATTATAGAAAACAAACCTACAATAGTAATATTAGACAATATTCTACTTCTGAGTACATAACATTTGTATTTTACTAATCATAAATCTTAGCATACAGTTACCCCCTAGCCATATGTAAGGGGAAAATACCATACCATATTTGGTAACACTTACTGTTAGTTGCCCACATTTGGCAAAGGCAATCATAAGGAATTCCATCCTCACTCAACACAAATCTAGGCACATATTTAGAGTAGGTTGATCATCCATACATATTAAGAGTTGTTCACACCATTAGAACATATTAGCTTAATTCAAAAACATCATTAAATTATCTAATGTCCCCTTCTTTTGTTTGAGCCTTTAATGAAGATCCTTAGCCTATTTTAATTCCCATTGGCTAGTTTGAAATGAGACAAAAGGAATATTTGATTAATTAAATATTAAGTCGTCTAAAGTTATTTCTAAGGAACTTATATTTAATTAATTATAAGAGTTGAACAAGAGATTATAATGTGACTTTATGAAGTAGTAGCTAGATAGGGGGTACAAAAGTGAAGTTGTTTAAAAAGGACACATTTTGCTTTGAGCAGGAAAATAAAAGAAAATTAAATATTTTCCCTCAAAAAGTTATAAAAGGAGGTTTTGAGAAAAATTGAATTCATTCTTGACATTACCATTTTCTTGAAAACCCTATTGGGAGCTTGAACATTTGTTCAACTATTCAACCTAGGATGAAAACCCTAAGGCTTATATTGGTTTCATGGACGAAAACCCACCTAGCCTATTCTTGGTGGATTCATAGGTGTGGGAAATGATTAAAATGTTGAAGAAGATTAGACCAAAGAGTTTATATCTTTATCAGGTTTGGTGTTTGCTTTCCAAGGATTGCATAGTACGAATTTATTGGGATTTGTAGAGAAAATAATAAATTTGTCAAATTTGGTTTGGAGCAAATACAAATTATATACAAATTTTGAGGGTTTTGTTTTATTGATCTTAAGAGGAATTTGCATATTTAATATTTGAGAGTTTAATCCTCCATATGCTAGCTACTCCATCTTATTGTTTTCCAATACCTATCATAACACAAATCATACCAAATCCCTTGCATTAAGGCTACCGTAGGAGGAGGAGTAGTGCACGATATGGGAGTTTGTATTTGAGTGAAGATGAGTCATGGGAATTTGACTTAGAGTGGGTCCCTCTACTATTAATCACTCATTTTGGAGTACTAAGGTCTGAATGTTTTAAGGGAATTTCTCAAGGAGAAAAATGTCATGGGTTTTGAGGAGTGAGGCGCTACCTCTTTCATAAGTTTTATGGCCTTGTTATGCTAGCTACCCTACCTTAGGATGATTCTTGGTGTATTGAAGGTGTGACATAGTCCTTGGGTAGACATTGGAGGTTAATGCAACTAAAGTAGGAATAATAAGATGTAGAAATCTGCAAATACAAACCATGACTAGAGTTTTCAAAGAATAGTACAACCTCTACATACATAGGAGTATAAATTCAAAACATCATCATCTATAGATATTAATAGATTTAGTTGAAGGTTAGAGTTGAATTTATTGTTGCTTTAGTATAAATTGTTGAATGTAATGTTTGATATAACAACATAAATATAAGTTTATGATTGTTAAAGGTATTGTTTAATTTGTATAGTAAATTTCATAACAACTTATTACATTTGATATTCCAAGAGTACTCAATCAAAAATTGCAAACACTTCTTTGTTATTTGAGGAATCTTATCAAACTCATGTTAAAATATACATAAATCCTACTGTCCACCAATTGTTTGACGGAATGTCTATGAGCTAAAATTCAAAAAATTGCATGTTTTGTTTGAAATATTTTGGTAGGGACATTATAGTGGTATTAGAGCTAGTTTTCCTACTGACTTATGGGAAACTTATTAGTTTTATGTAGAAAAATAGTTCATATGTTTCTTGGTGAAGGGCCTAACAGGTACTATATGAGAAAAAGACAACTTAATCATCCAGTAAATCTAGAAGGAGAATTACCTATTGCAGATTTAGAGATTGAGGAAGAACCTCCCTTTTTGGATTTGCATATTGAAGAGGAAATCATCAATGATAGAGAAAGAAGAGATGAAGGTAATAACACATTACAAATCCTCAATGATTTGGCTAGAGGACAACAATTGTTGACTCAGTTGTTAACACAAATGATGCAGAATATGAACACTTCCAGGCCTAATCAAAATAACAATGGTAATAATGGTAACATTGGAGAAGCTATTAACTCTCCAAATAATCGTACCAATGGAAACAACAATACCAAAACTATAATGACCCGATTGTTTTTTTTTTATTTTGTAAGCATTGGAGGTCACAAGGAAGACCTCCTCCCCATCAACATATCCACATAACCAACTTAAACAACTTAGAAGCCACATAGCAACCACATGTTACTTGGGGGATTCAAACTTGGATCTCCATCATGAGAACCTTTGGCCTTTGCCATTCAAGCACAACCCCATTCACAATAACGACCCGATTGTTAAACCCTAAAAAATTGCACTATTTTTTTGTCTAAGTTGTTGTAAGTGTTTAACTCAAGATGATAGAGTCGATTCAATTGTTTACTCAGGTACTTATATCTAATGGGATAGGCATTCATCCAATTCGGACAAGCATCCATCCTTACGAGATTAACATCTGACCAAATAGGTCAAGTATACTTCCAGCCAAATGAGACAAGCAATTATCCTAATAGGATAGGCATCTACCACAAGGGTTAGGTATGTGCTCTAGCCAGAGACTTAGGCCCATTGGGATCAAATGGATCCTGAGCCACTCACTGAATACTACACTCCCTCTGAAAGTGCACCGAGGTTGTCATCTTCAAGAGTAAAAATTTTTCAAATAATAAAAGCTTGAGTCCTACCCTAGATTTTGGCATTAAGCCTTAGGGACTCAAGCAAATCCATATGGGATTCTTCAGAGTATATGTTGAATGTTTTTCTATTCATTTCCTCCTATAATTTGTTGGAGGGCTTTTCTTGAAGGAATTTCTAAGTCAAAACTTAAAATTGAACAACTAAGCATTTCAAACTTCCCGACCCCATGCCTGAAAACCTACGCATTGAGAAAGATTCTTTGTTCCCTAGGCTATCTACATACCCGCTTCCGAACGAGATCAAGGTGTAGTTTATATGTAGTTATGTTCACTATTCTAAGTTTTATGTGAACTATTACTGTGAGTACACAACCTTTTCTAGGGCCCAGTTTCCCCAAATAGTTCCTCTACAACTGCTACCCATGAATGTGGCATTTAATAAGTAATTGGTCTTCTTGACCAATACTTGTTTACCTAGATTCACTATTCCTATTCCTATCAAAATAGAACTTTACCACTACAAGTTTGATGTTCCCCATTTCCCTATTCGAGGGTATGTACCCTTTTACGAAAGAATATTCAAGTTTTGACAAATCTACAAGGTGATTCCACATTCTCTTAAGGAACCAGGTGATGGAAGGTATTCTCAGAGTTGGATCAATTTGCTTGTTTAGGCAATTAATCTTATTAGTTTGGCATTTGAGGGAGATTACCTATCCCTCAAACTTAATCTTTGATATGATTCCTTATTACTCCCCAGCGGTTTATAGGGATGATGCCTAGAAGTCATTGTTGCAATCATGTTACAATGTATGTGCAATAGATCAATGCGATGACTTTACTCGTAAATGTGACCCAGAGGCGCCATTGATATAGAACATTGCGAGATGGTTTTTGTTTCAATTCTTGTTTAAAGATTTTACAAAACTAGAAAAAAAGGAAAAATTCTAAATTGTTTGATATATACTAATAGTATGAAATTCAAAATCTAAAAGCAAGCCAATAAAAGTATGATTTTTTTCATAAAATTTAACCAATATCATTTGACCATAGTTATTTACACTAGTTTCGACCCAAAATTAAGTCAATATGAAAATGGATGGATATCTACCATAATAAGGAGATTAGCTTAAAAGATCATACATTCACTTGTTCAATACATGTAATAAATAGCAATTTCAAATATTGGGTTCTATTGTTAATCATCAAAAGTGAATTTGTAACTTGTAAAAGTTTGGAATAAGGTCATGGATCAAATATTTAATTATCTAAAGGTGAAGTCTCTATTATGATTTATGAGTTTAGTTTTAGGTAAGTAATATAATCATTAGTTAAACTATGATAGAAAAATAAAAATTAGGAAACAACTAATTAAGATTGTGAGTTAAATAAAAACTAATAAAATGAAGCTACCATTAGAAGCAAATTTGGAAGCATCATCAAAAACAACAATGGAGACAAAGAAATTTTGAAGGGGGAAAAAGAAAAGAAAAAACCCCCATAAATTATGAAAGATGGCATGAAGCCATGAAAAGAAAAAATATTAAGAAAGAGAGAAAGAGGAGCTCCTCAAGAAATGAATGAGAAGAGAAAAAAGAGAGAGGAATGATAAGTAAGGAGAGAGCACCTCTAAAAATAGAGATGAGAGGGGAAGTTGCATGCAACTCCCATGTACCACCTTTCATATGAATGTGCAATGTGTCAACCTCTTAAGGAGGAGGCTAAATAAATCAAATATTCCTCCAAGAGGAATAATGACATGAGTTATCCTCACACATTTGTGAGGATACTCACCTAAAATAAAAATACTTTGTATTTAATAATACAATTATTTAATACAAAGAAATAATTTAATGATCTTTAAAGTAAGGATTTAAGTATCCTTAACCAAGTAAAGATTATCATTTTTAACATCCCCCCTTAAGCTTCACTCAGGGAAGATTACAAAGAATCCATCAATGGGATGATTACAACATTTACAAGAATGGCATAAAAGCCTTTACAATGAATAAGAATATATAATTTGAGAAAGAAGATTGAAGATGAGTGAAGAATTTATTTTGAGATAGAGGCAAGTCTTCAAGTAGTCTTGATAATAATTGTATAGATGCCTTTGTGAACCAAAGTGCTTGTATAGATGCCTTTGAACAATCTAAATAGTGAGCTCCTTTAGAGCCAAGAGAAGTGGATTGACGGTTCTTGTGCTGCCAAGATATTGAACCTGTTTCATCAAAGAAACCATAACCACAAATGGATTTCCCATTATTGGGATCATCTCCTAAATTTGGATTAGAATATTCATAGAAAGAGATACAAATTGCATATTACATAATAAAATCATGGATCAAATGAATCCAAATTTAAGTCATAAAGCCAATAAGGCAAAATTTAGCATAGCTAAATTCAATATAGATAAAATAACCTTAAGTCTTGAGTAAGAGTGCTAGGAAAATTTGTAGCGCAAATTATGGCTTATAGCCCAAATTATAAAATGCCAGTATATAGGCATAGCAATAAAAGTTCTAGGTTGCTTCTCACTACATCATTTGTTGAATTGTAAAAGGAACTTATATCAAGTTTAATAATAATGGACTTTGAAAATTAGTACTAAGATCATAGTGCCATCATTTGAAGATTCAATATTACGAACTTGAAAAAAATAGTCCTAAAGATGGTTATAAAACCCATAGTGCCTTCATCAGAATTTTAATATCAAAGGACTTTGAAAGTAGTCCTATAAAATGGTATAACAACCATATTGTCTTTATCAAAAAATTTAAGAACTTGATCCCCAATGATCAGTTCATCATAAAAAATGTAAGTGCATAAAATCAAAGTGGATGGAAATATTCTCCATGGGGCCCAAAAAACACTCCAATGAGACTTAAAGGGCTCCCTATGCAACATTATTGCAAATGCGTCTTGCGCATAAAACATTTAAAGGCTTTAGTGCTCTAATGAGCTTTTAATTTCTCAAAAAATTATAATAGATAAATGAGGCACAATTAGATTCCCTTTATCAAAACAACATAAGTGTAGTTGAGAATGAAACACTAGACTTGTTTTAAATATTGTGATAAATCAAGACTTAGGTAGAAAAATGATAATTTCTCACAAACTGTGATAGAAGGAGCTTAGAGATACACTGGAATTAGAAGGGGCACAAATCAAGCCACCTTAATAAATTAATATTAAAAATTTGTGATTGAAAAATCTCACAAGGATTGTCAAAAAAAGAGTAAGACATAAATGATAAATATAAAATACTCAAAACATATTTCAAGACGATATTCATGCATTTCAAACTACATGAATATCCTCTTTTGAAATACAATTGAATTATAGCATGTACTAAATTATTGGGTTGATCAAGTCCAATAATAAAGTACAAGATTAGTTTAAGTTAGCTAAAGAGAGGCAATTGTTTTTTTTTTAAATGCCTGAATGAAAGAAAGCTTAATTTTTATAATAAAAGGCAATTAAGACATTTCTTAATTGAATGTTAATGCAAAAAAATGCCTAAAGAAATTGTCTTTTTTTTAAAAAAAAAATCTCCATTGAAAAAAAAGTTAATAATGCCTTAAATTTTTAAGAAATGCCTATTTAAAAGGCAAATTTTTTGAAAAAAAGGCAAAAAATAAAAACTTAATAAATATGACAAAAATTGTTTTTATAACAAGGATAATTTTTTTTGAAAAAAACCTAATGATAAGGCAATTTCTTTTTTTTTAAATAACCACTCAATAAATAATTAAAAGGTAAATGTTTAAAATATGCCTAGTTAAATGAAAGGCAAAATTTTTAAAATATGCCTAATTAAAAAATTTAATAAAATATAAATGCAACAAATAAATCTAGGATTTGATTTAAGTGAAATAAAATAATATTAAAACCTATCCCTAAATTAGCCAATGAAAAAAAATCATTCCTCCCTATTTAGTAGGGAGTTGATTTCATAAAACATCCACCAAATAAGGAATCCATTTCCTAAAATTTGGGGCTATGGTTGCTAAAAAAAATATAAGTGTATAACAAACCAATTAACTTAAATTCATATCACATAAAACAATGAATAGTGAGTATTTTTTAGGGATATGATTTGTGAAAGTAAATAGTAAAATATTATTTTAAATCTCACCTAAAAGTCATAAAAAAACTTCCTTTATATCTTTTCTTTCATAATTCTTCTCATTTCTTTTACTAATTGTTCTTTATTTTATTTTTTGTAGGTAAAAAAAAATGATTGATAAGTGCAACCAGAAGTTGCAAGGGAGAGCCATGAAAGTCCAAATGAAAGGCCAATTTTTTTTTTAAAATATTAACTATAGAACAAGCAATACTATAATATTAGTGATAAAATGATGGCAAGCTTGGTTGGCACGGTCAATGCTAGAACATGAACATTCAAAGTTATATCATAAAGCAATTAAAAGAATGTCTCAACGCCACCATGAAAGAAGGTTTTTGGTATTTTGAATGGCTGGAAGCAGTTATTTTTGTAACAATACTAATATTAGCACCTACTACAGATAGAGAATAAGAAAAAAGATGAAAATTGTTAGAGAATATTGCTAAAAAATATCTATTCAGGCACTCTTAGCCTGCATACAAGGCTCCAAAATAGACTGTTTTCTCATAAATATCATTATATTTTGAAGAAGAGGAAAACCCTTCCCAGGTAGCAGCAAAAGCAAGAGTTTCTAGAAGCATTGGAGAAAAAAAGCCCATGATTTTGGTGGGAGAGACAGTCAGTAACAAGACTACAGGTTCCACAGTTGTGGTAGAAGCATTTAGCAAGAGGAAAATAAATATATATATATATATGAGGCTGAGGCCGAGGCCTGTAAGGCCAATGAAGCCTAAACAAATTTATAATTTTTTATTTGTTTTAACACTATACAAATAATTTTTTTAAAGAAAGAGTTTTCATCCTAGATAGATTTAAATATAGGTCTAGAAAACAGGGGTAAGCCCTGAATTTTTTTTAAATTGTAAAAAAACTTGGATTTTATTGAAGAAATATATATAGATATTTGAAGAGAACTAAAAGATTTGTTTATTATATAAATAGATTGATGAAACAGGGGTAGGGGCCCTAAAAATTTTTGATAACAATCTGAAATTTTTACATAGATTTAAACAAAAGTAAAAAAAAATTCACACAATTTTTAGAACTAAACCTTCAACACAATAGAATAGATCTATAAAAAAAAATGATTTAACAATTGCTGCAAAAAAAAAATGCATGTAAAAGGGTTAGAATAAAAATGAAATATGAAAATGAAATGGTTAAAACCTGTGTTCCTACACAAGGAAACATATTTCGTCACTTCTCTTAATCTGTAAAAAAAATCTCCAAGGTGTATGCTGCTCAAAAAAACAACTCAAAAAAATATTAGTTGCATGGCTCTGATACCATGATAGAAAAATAAAAACCAGGAAACAACTAATTATGGTTGTGAGTTAAATAAAAAATAATAAAATGAAGTTACCATTAGAAGCAAATTTGGAAGCATCATCAAAAACAACAATGGAGACAAAGAGATTTTGAAGGGGGAAAAAGCAAAGAAAAAACCCCCATAAATTATGAAAGATGGCATGAAGCCATGAAAAGAAAAAATATTAAGAAAGAGAGAGAGAGGAGCTCCTCAAGAAATGAACAAGAAGAGAAAAATGAGAGAGGAATGATAAGTAAGGAGAGAGCACCTCTATAATAGAGGTGAGAGGGGGAGTTGCATGCAACTCCCATATGCCACCTTTCATGTGAATAAGTGCAATGTGTCAACCTCTTAAGGAGGATGCTAAATAAATCAAATATTCCTCCAAGACGAATAATGATGTGAGTTATCCTCACACATGTGTGAGGATACTCACCTAAAATAAATATACTTTATATTTAATAGTACAAGTATTTAATAGAAAGAAATAATTTAATGATCTTTACTAAAGTAAGGATTTAAGTATCATTAACCAAGTAAAGATTATCATTTTTAACAAACTATTTAAGCAAATCTACAAAACTTTCTTGAATAAATAGCGTTATCATATTTTCTATTTTTTCATCCTAAGGTCGCTACATCTAGCAAATAACTCCTTACCCATTAAGAAATAGAATATATGAGATCCTAAAATGACCAATGAATTAGTTGTGCCTAGGAGTGCTTATTCCCAAACTTTAGAGAAAATCAAATGAATTGACAATATTTATACTAAATAATCATGTATCAATAGTTTATAGATAATTAACAGACTCGCATTGGATAATATTATTAGTCTATAACTTTATTATATATTAAGAGACATAAGGACTTCTACATCATTTAATATGCACTAGTGATAACTAGGGCCATCAATCTTAATAGGCTCTTAGCATCTTATGGAGTATGTATAACATAGTATGTTGGTTCCCTTTTTGCCTATGCTATATGATTAAACTTAGTACAATTCCTCCTTTAGTTATTACAACTCAAATTTCATGCCTAGACCATCCTATAAGGTTTGGAGTGCTCATACTTTCTTTACTTATCTCCAGATATGACTATCCGTGTTACTATGTTTGAATTCACTAATGGTTGTGCTTAAGCTACCCACATCTATCATTTCTTATTAAGACCTATGGGTTTGATGATTATCCATCAAGGGAAAATCATGAAGGTTTAGATGGGAGGTGTAGTTTGTGTAAATACTTTTAGGCCCGAAGATTTTGTTGTTAGTTGGATAAAGTACATAACCTTTCAAAAACCCTTTTGTTAACATAGCCACTAGTAGAAAATACCTTTCTATCCATCTTGAGAAAGCTATCATTTCTAAAATTGTATTAAAGAAAAAAACTATTCTTTGAAGGAACAAATCAATGGTCCAGAATGAGTATTATCTATCAATTAGAGAAATTATAGTAGTGATTTAAATTTCAAAGTATTTCTCTTAAAATAGGCTTGATTAAGTTTCACTAACTCTTATATCATACATAGGTTGAGTTTATGGGCATAGGACATGTTCATGGTTTTAGATTTATCCATGACAATTGGAATCATCCCTATATAGTCACAACGAAGGATTCCAATTCCTAAGAGAATTTGTAAATTATTAGCTTCTATTCTAAATTCTAGGATACATTAGGTTTGGATCCATACCAACTTTATAGCCATCTTCAATTATCAAGATTAGCACATTTATTTTCTATTTATATTTCTCATGTTCAATTATTAAAAATTATCAATATCTAGCTAACATTAAAACAAAAAAGTAAAAAATAAAAAAAATTTATAGCTAACATTTATTTACCTAGGTTGATTTGTGCTTATTTGTTTTCATCTGATTAGATTATCCTAGTTTACAATAAGGGAAAATTTTATTATCCTTCACAATTGTGTTAATTGGTTCCTTTAGACTAAAATAGTCCTTAGCTAAAATCTTACCAAAGGGCACAATACTAAAATAATAATCACTGAGATCTTCCATCCATAGTAATCACTTTTACTAAATATAACTCACATTTATGGGTCATTCGTTTCACTATCATCCTACTATGTAACAAAATCAATGAAAAATGAAATTGAGATTCCAAACTTGTCAAGAAGACTCAAGAAGGTTCATTTGTAGCACTCTTTGGAGCTCCAAGATATCAACCTTTTAAGGTTCATGGAGTGTTAGCAGAACAATAGGTGACTATTTTGGTTGATGGTGGGGCCACCCACAATTTTATTGATGAGGGGTTATTGGTTAAAAGAGGTATGAAGATTGAAGAATTTGAAGGATTCAATGTCACAATTGCGAATGGATTCACTATACCATGCACCAAAGTGATCAAGCAACTAAATATAACTATTGGAGACTACTATAAGGTATGTGATGACTTTTATATTGTTGGTATTGGTGAGACTGATGTTGTCTTGGGTGTTTAGTGTTTTCACTCTATTGGAGGGTACTACTAAAACTATCAAACTATGGAGTTCAAGTTTCAATAAGAAGGCAAGAAGATTGTACTAAGAGGACTTTTTAGTGAAGATCCAAGGGTTGTGACAACAAAGAGGATGGAGAGAACTTTCTAGAGAGGACAATTTGCTTGGGAAGAAACTAATGCAGGAGCATCTGGGTGGATATGCTATCCGCATCACCAAAAAATATATATATCTAGTTTAGTTTTTTTTTTTTCTTTTTTTTTTTCTAATTTTTGGTGTGTTTTGCAAAGGCATTACATTTAGTCTATGGTTGAGTTCATCTATGTTCAAATTTAGTGCTTTGATGTGTTTTTGGCAAAAAGGAAAGCAGTATTGGTAGAGGTGTTTCATATCGGTGGGAGCCCCTTTGGTGTCCCTTCAATGCACTGAGATCCTTATCGGTAGGACCTCGTGTTATCGCTATGACCTTTGAACTGGTCCCTTCAACACAGCAAAGTGCTGAGTTCAGCGAGACTAAGTGGCATCAAGGTAATAAAGTATGGAGTCTCTCTAACATTCTGATATACTAGATGTAGCCCTCATCGGTGAGACCATTCCTTATCAGTGGAAGCCAAAACATAGTCCCCTCAACATGGTGATCATTTGACCTATCTATATGTTGGCTTACCTTCCTTGGTGGGACCTAAATTGAACCATGAAGAACACTTTGATTGGCCATGAATAGGTACAACCTGGCACCAGTAAGGAACATCTATTTGAAGCTGGTAGTGGACTGAAATGCTAGGAAGCTTCAGGAACACATAATGAACATGGACGAGAACGTGGAAAAATAGTAACCAAAATCATTAATGAGACTACATCTAGTATCTTTGGGGGACCATTACTAAGTTAGTGGAGGAGGAAAGAGTGGGGGGGGAAATGCCTGAGAATTAAGAAGGGGGTTTTGGGAAATCTCTAAGAGAGAGAAAAAGGGGAAAAATTGGCCTGAGAAAGAACTCTCTATGTTGTAATGACCTCTCTGTAAAGAGACTTTCTGAATGAATTATGTAATGATCTCTAAATTTTGATGTCAATAAAGAAGTCAATTTTCTTTTCCATCTAGGTTGATGTTTTTTCTGCATGATTGATAGCCTGATAAGGCTCTTCAATCTCGACTATGTCAAGTGGTATCAGAGCAAGGTTTGCTCTTGAAGAAGGTGTTAAGAAATTATGAAGTCCTAAGAGAAATTTATTGTGGGTAAGTGAGCAAGAGAAAGAAGACCTGCAACTGCAGAGGACTTGTGTAAAATGGTACAGAGAGGATGTGGTAGAGAAAGAGGGGCATGAAGAGATGCAGACCCAGTACTAATGGAGGTGCTGAGAGGAGTTACAACCAGATTAGAAGTTGTTGAGATGGCATAGTGAAGAGGTCATCCTATTGAAGACTTGAGTGATGCTGAAGAAGAGCATGTTGAAGTTGAAGGAGAAGAAGGCCAACCTAGGCTTGATCAAGGTGAAGAGAGGTTCATTAGAGCCCTAACTAGAATAAATACCAGACCCCATTTTGATCCTCTAAACTATGGTGGTAATTTGAATTCAGATGAACTACTGGATTGGATCACTAAGATAGAGAAGTACTTTGGTTTTGAAGGTATCAAAGAAGACAAGAAGGTGAAATATGCCTGTACCAAGCTAAAAGGGCATGCATCACTTTGGTGGGATCATTTGCAAACTGATAGACAAAGAAGAGGCAAGGAGAAGATAAGATCATGGGATAAAAATGGTGAATAAATTGAAGGTGAAATTCATGCCTGTAGACTATCAGATAAGTTTGTTTAGAAAATTACAGAACTTGAAGTAAAAAGACTCCAATGTCAAGGAGTACACAGAAGAATTTTATAGATTGAGTATTCAAGCAGAACACATGGAGGATGAGGCTGAGAAAGTTGCAAGGTACCTAAATGGCTTGCGGGTGTCCATACAATATGAAATTAGTTTTCTCATATTGAAGAGCATAGAGGAGGCCTATCAATGTGCCTTGAAGGCCGAGGAGAAGCTAAACCGGAAGCAACAAAACAATAACCGGGGCAAAGGTAGAAATGCTCGTGGCAGAGGGCAGAGCAGTGGTGGAAGAGGATATGTTGCAAAACAAAATGAAGATGGTACCTCTTAGATTTAGGAAGCTAGAGGTAGAGGAAACTTCTAAGGAAGAGAAGAATCCTTTCGAGGAAGAGGAAACTTTGGAAGAGGAAGATGCAGAGACTTCACTGGTACATTTTATCAATGTGGAGAGATTGGGCATAGATCTTTTGAATGTCCACAAGTTCAAGGTGGAGGTAAAGGAAAGGAGGCCAAAGTTCATGTGGCCCAAGTAGAAGAGGAAGTTGTAGAATCTTCAAAGAATGGAGAAGATCTAGAGAACAGAGAATCCTTGATGATGAGAAAGATTTTTTTAAGCCCTAAGAAAGTAGAAATAGAACCAATCCAAAGAAGGAATTTGTTCAAAACTAAATGCAAGTCCAGTGGCAAATGTTGAAAAGTGATTGTAGACAGTGGCAACACAGACAACATTATGTTTGAAGAAATGGTGAAAAAGTTGAACCTGAAAAGAATGAAGCATCCTAGCCCAGACAATGTTTTGTGGTTGCAAAAGGAGCATCAATTAGTGGTAAGAGAACAATGTTTAGTTGATTTTCATATTGGTAATTATAAGGATGAAATACTCTGTGATATAATGCCAATGGATGAATGTCATCTCTTGTTGGGAAGACTATGGCAATTTGATAGACAAGTTGTTCATGATGGTAAGAGTAATACATATACTATTAAGAAGGATGGACATGAATTCACATTGAATCCTATGAAAGACAAAGATGAAGAAATTGAAGGCACTTCTAGGGTGTGTCTTGTCTCAGGAAAGAAGTTCTTGAAGGATCTGAAAAATGATGGTGTTTCTTATGCATTTGTAGCTCAATCGTCACAAAACTTGACAACTGAAAAAGAAGAAAAGTTGCTAGCAAAAGTTCAAGAACTGATTGATGAGTATGCTGATATAATGATGGAGTTGGCAGATGGACTACTGCCAGTAAGAGAAATCAGTCATTGCATGGATTTGATTTCAGGTGCAAGTTTTCCAAATAAGGCACTGTATAGACTAACACCTCAAGAGAATGAGGAAATAAATAGACAAGTTCAAGAGTTGTTTGACAAGGGGCTGATTAGAGAAAGTCTTAGTCCATGAGTTGTACCTGCAGTATTAGTACCTAAGAAGGGAGATGAATGGAGGACGTGTACAGACACCCATGCAATTAATAAGATCACCATCAAATATAGATTTCCATTGCCTAGAATGGATAATTTAATGGACTATTTAAGTGGAGCAAGGTACTTCACAAAGATTGACCTGAAGAGTGGATATCATCAAATTAGAATCCGTGAAGGGGATGAGTGGAAAACAACATTCAAGATGAAGGATGGATTGTATGAGTGGCTGGTCATGCCATTTGGATTGACAAATACACCCAGTACATTCATGAGATTGATTAATCAAGTGTTGAAGCCCTATCTTGGTAAGTTTGTGATAGTTTATTTGGATGATATTTTAATTTTCAGCAAAACAAAAGAGGAACATATTAGGGCTGTCTTGTAAAGGTTGAAGGAAGAAAAGCTAATGGTGAATCTGAAAAAGTGTACTTTCATAAAGGAGTTAGTGTAGTTGGGATTTGTAATCTCAAAAGATGGGTTGAAAATAGACCCGGAAAAAGTAAAGGCTATAGTTGAATGGCCATCACCAAGGAGTACTTTTGAGGCCCGTAGTTTTCATGGGTTAGTAAGCTTCTATAGGAAGTTCATAAGAAATTTTAGTGGAATTTGTACTCCCATAATTGAGACAATGAAGGGAGTAAGAAAAGATTTCAGGTGGATAATTGCAGCAGAGAAAAATTTTCAATTTTTGAAGACTAAGGTGATGGAGTAGCTAGTGTTAATGCTGCCAGACTTTGGAAAAGTTTTCCAAGTTGATTGTGATGCAAGTGGAACAGCAATAGGAAGAGTTCTTAGCCAATAAGGAAGACCGATTGCATACTTTAGTGAAAAGCTAAATGAGGCAAAAAGAAAGTATTCACTATATGATCAAGAATTTTATGCTATAGTCCAAGCATTGAAGAAATGGAGACATTATTTGCTGCCCAAGGAGTTTGTTTTATACATAGATCACCATGCTTTGCAGTTTATTAATAGCCAAGGTAAGTTGAATCAAAGACACATGAAGTGGATTGGATTCTTGCAAAGTTATTCTTTTGTATTGAAACATAGAAGTGGGAAGTCTAATAAGGCAGCTGATGCATTAAGTAGAAAGTGTCTCATGTCGAATGAAATGCAAGTAAATGTAGTTGATTTTGATGCCATGAAAGAATTGTATGAAGCTGATATTGATTTCAAGGAAGCTTGGAATGCTTGTAACAATCCTCTTGAGAAGGATAGAACATTTTGGTTGGACTACTTTGTTCAAGAAGGTTTGCTGTTCAAAGGATGAAGATTATGCATACCTCAATGTTCTATGAGGGATAACTTGCTAAAAGAGAAACATAGTGGAGGTTTAAGTGGACATTTTGATGTGGATAAAACATTGTTGAGTGAAGCATACTTTTGGCCAAGTATGGTTGCAGATGTGAAGAAAATGGTGCAAAGATGTAGAGTGTGTCAATATGCCAAAGGCATGAGGCAGAATAATGGGTTATATCACCCATTACCTATTCCAGAAAGACCATGGGAACACAGTAGCATGGACTTTATTTTGGGACTTCCTCGTACACAGAGAGGTAATGATTCTATTTTTGTTGTTGTGGATAGATTTTCCAAGATGGTAAATTTTATTCCCTGTTAGAAAAATAATGATGCTTCCCATATTGTTGCTATATTTTTCAAAGAAGTTGTAAAATTGCATGGTTTGCCCAAGAGTATTGTGTCTGATAGAGATTTTAAGTTTGTTGGTCATTTTTGGCATACTTTATGGAAGAAGTTGGGTACTAATTTGGGTTTTAGTTCAGCATACCATCCACAAAGTGATGTTCAAACTAAAGATGTGAATAGAAGCTTGGGAAATTTGTTGAGATGCCTTGTTGGAAAGAAGCTAAACCAGTGGGACTTGGTGTTGGCCCAAGAAAAATTTGCTTATAAAAATTCTGTGAACAGAAGCATAGGAAAGAGTCCTTTTTGTATAGTGTATGGTTTCAATCCTAGAGGAGTAGATGAACTTCAAGACAGTGCAGATTTTGTGAGAAAGACTATTGTGGCAGAAGATTTTGCTAAATATATTCATGATCTACATTAGCAAGTACAAGAGGATTTGGAAAAAAGTGTGGCCAAGTATAAACAACAAGCTAATTTGCATAGAAGAGAGCTAGAATTTGAAATAGGAGATTTGGTATTGGAACACTTGAGGAGAGAAAGATTCCCACAAGGAACATACAATAAACTGAAGTGGAAGAAAATTGGACCTTGTAAGGTCTTGAAGAAGTTTTCATCCAATGCATATGAAATAGAACTTCCACCTGGCATAGATATTTCACCCATATTCAATGTGGCAGATTTATCAAAATATTATGAAGGAGAATCAAGTATGCAAGGAGAAATTGGCTCAGATGTACATGATGCAAGTGACTGGATTGATCAAATGCCTGAAAAGAAGTTTGAACAAGTTGATCAAGTGATTGATTCCCGTGTGGCCAAGAAAACCAGGGGAAAAGAATATCTTGAGTATCTTGTCAGATGGAAAGGGAAACCAATTGAAGACTCAACTTGGATGACAGCTGCAGATTTGGCTAAGTTTGGTATTACACTATCATATTGGTCAAAATATTCTTGAGTTTCAGCCTCAAGGAACATTTCCCTTACCTGGTATGTTTGATGCAGGAGCATCCGAGTGGACAGGCTATCCACATCACCAAAAAAAAAATATATCTAGTTTAGTTTTTTTCTAATTTTTGGTGTGTTTTACAGAGGCATTACATTTAGTCTGTTGTTGAGTCCATCTCTATTCAAATTCAAAGCTTTGATGCGCTTTCAGTAGAAAGGAAAGTAGTATCAATGGGAGTGTTTTATATAAGTGGGAGCCCCTTTGGTGTCCCTTCGATGCACCAAGATCCTTATCGGCAGGATCTAGTGTTATCGTTATGACCTTTGAACTAGTCCCTTCGACACAACAAAGTACTGAGTTTGGCAAGACTAAGTGGCATTAGGGTAATGGAGTATGGAGTCTCTCCAACATTCTAATATGCTAGATGTAGCCCTCATCGGTGAGACCGTTTCTTATTAGTGGAAGCCAAAACATAGTCCCCTCGACATGGAGATCATTTGACCTATCTATCTGTTGGCTTGCCTTCCTTGGTGGGACTTGAATTGAACCATGAAGAACACTTTGATTAGTCGTGAATAGGTACAACCTGACACCAGTAAGGAACATCTATTTGAAGCTAGTAGTGGACTAAAATGCTGGGAAGCTTCAGGTACACATAATGAACATGGATGAGAATGTGGAAAAATAGTAACTGAAATCATTGATGAGCCTATAGCTAGTATCTTTGGGGGACCATTACTGAGTTAGTGGAGCAGGAAAGAGTGGGGGGGGGGAATTCTTGAGAATTAAGAGGTGGGTTTTGGGAACGCCCTGAGAGAGAGAAAAGGGGGAAAATTTGGCCTGAGAAAGAACTCTCTATATTGTAATGACCTCTCTGTAAAGAGACTTTCTGAATGAATTCTATGATGATCTCTGAATTTTGATGTCAATAAAGAAGTCAATTTTCTTTTCTGTCTAGAGTGATGTTTTTGCTGCGTGATTGATAGCCTGATAAGTCTCTTCAATCTTAACTGTGTTAGAAACATACTTAATTCATCCTACAATCTCTTCAAATGGAAAAGGTAAATTTCATTTTGAAATTCAGAAAAATTTACATAAGCATAGTGTAGTTTTCAATGATATACCTCCAAGACTACCTCTTGATAGAGGTTTCTATCATGTTATAGAGTTAGAAAAGGATGCCAAACCTGTTATAACTACTCCATATAGACATCCAATGGGATATAAGGAAGAGATAGATAAGGCTATTAGAGAACATTTGGATATGGGTTTTATCAAGTCAAGTTCTAGTCTTTGTGCATCATCAGTAGTTCTTGTGAAGAAGGATGGCACTTTGAGGATGTGGATAGACTACAGGGCCTTGAATAAGAAGACCATTAAGAATAGGTATCATATGCAAAGGATAGATGAGCTCATTGATGAGTTGCAAGGAGTTGTTTACTTTTCCAAGATTGATTTAAGATTAGATTATCACTAGATTCGTATGAGAAACAAGGATGTGGAGAAGACGACTTTTAGGTGTCACTATGGAAATTTTGAGTTCTTGGTCATGCCCTTTGGCCTCAGTAATGCACTAGAAACTTTCCAATCATTTATGAATAAGGTATTCAGTAATCAACTCAAAAAATTTGTCTTGGTTTTTTCTTATGATATACTGATTTACAGTAAAACTTGGAAAGAACACTTGGAACATTTAGATACAATTTTAGGTATTTTGGAGAAGTAATATTTTTATGCTAGGTTTTCTAAATGTGAGTTTGGATTGAATAAAATTCTCTACTTGGGTTATGTCATAAGCTCCAAGGGTGTTTAGGTAGACCAATAGAAAAGTCAGGCAATCCTAGATTGGCCTCCACCTATCAATCTTACATAGTTGAAAGGATTTTTTGGGCTTTACTATTATTATAGAAGGTTTGTAAAAGATTTCTCTCATATTTCTGTTGTATTGACTAATTTAACTAAGAAGGGAGCCTTTTCTTGGTCTAAAGAAGCTCAAAAACTTTTGACAAGTTTAAGGAGGTAAAGAGTTCCTACCTAGTGCTTGCTATTCTTGATTTTTCATTGCCTTTCATAGTAGAATGTGATGCTTATCTTGAAGGTGTTGGGGTTGTACTAAATCAAAAAGGAAAACCAATTACTTTTGAGATTATAAAATTGAACAATTTAGAGAAAACATATCATATATATTCAATAAGAAAATGTAGGCAATTATGCATGCACTAGAAAAGTCAAGACAATATCTTGTTTGTGGAAAATTCATTGTAAAGATTCATCACAATAGTTTAAAGTATCTTCTTGATCAAAAAGTTCTGAATGATCTCTAATAAAGGTGGGTAAGCAAGTTGCAAGCGTATGATTTTGAAATATATTACATGAAGGGCAAGAGAAATGTGGTAGCTGATGCACTTTCTAGGAGGCCAACTTTATGTTCACTATCCTCTATTTCTACAAAATGGAAAGATTCTATCATTGCTAAATATGTTAAGAACATTTTTGAATATAATGTTTTGGATGAATTAGTGGAGGATGATAGGTATATAGTGATAGATGGGCTGATTTACTACAAGAACATGATTTTCCTAGCCAAGATCAAAAATCAAAGAGAAGATTCTAAGGGCTTTTCATGACACTCCTTTAGCTAGACATCAAGGATACTTTAAAACATACAGGAAGATATGAGAGAGATTTTCATGGAAGGGGCTAAAAGAGGATGTCAAAATCATATCAAAGAATACATGATTTGCCAATGAAACAAAGCTGAACAAGTTTTTCGTGCAGGTCTTCTACAACCACTTCCAATTCCTAAATAGAAATGGGAGAGCATTTCTATGAACTTCATTGTGGGACTTCCCAAGGTCCAAGGTAAGGGTTGCATATATGTGGTGGTGGATATATTAACAATGTATGCTCATTTATTTCCCATCACTTCAGAATTTAAAGCTTCTCAAGTAGCAGAGTTATTTTTCAAGAAAGTGTTCAAGCTGCATGGTTTGCCAAAAAACATTGTTAGTGATAGAGATAGTAGATTCCTTAGCTATTTTTGGAAGGAACTCTTTCACTTGGTAGGAACAAAACTCACATCAAGCACAAACTACCATCCACAAACAAATGGACAAACAAAAATTGTTAACAAGTGGATAGAGGGGTACTTGAGGAATTATGTTTCAAATCAGCAAACTACTTGGGTGAAATGGTTGCACTTGGGAGAGTATTGTTACAATACATCACATCATATGTCAATTGGTATGCCTCCATTTCGATCTCTTTATGGTTATGATGCACTTTATTTTTTTCATTTTTTATTCACAGAAAGTAGAGTACCTACAAAAAGTGACCTTATGAACCAAAGTGAAGAAATTTTAAGGTCATTAAAAGATAATCTGCAGCATGCACAAAACTAACAAAAGATGTATGCAAATAGAAAGATAACAAAAAAGAATGTTGAGGCTGGAGATTTGGATTTCTTGAGATTTCAGCCATATAGACATAGATCATTGAAGAAGAATGGGGTTGAAAATCTCAAGCCTAAGTTCTTTGAGTCCTATAGGATTGTCAAAAATATAGGTGAGGTAGCCTACGAATTGGAACTTCCACAAGATAGTAGAATTCACAATGTTTTTCATGCATCATGTTTGAAAAAGGTTCTTAGATAGTAGGTTGTTTCCACAATAGAGATAACACTTTTGGATGAGGAAGGGAAATTGGTTTTAATTCTTAAAGAGGTCTTGAAAATCTAGGAGAAGAAGCTAAGAAACAAAAGCATTACAGAATACTTGATCAAATGGGAGAAATTACCAACTAAAGATGCCATCTGGGAAGGACCTGAAATAATTGATCATCCAAATTTATATTACTTGAGGACAAGTGATTTCCAAGAGGGAGGACTTCTCATGTCCCCTTTCTAAACATAGTAAATTCAGGATTAATATTAACCCATTCTATTTTATCGTGGGTTAATTAGGCAAAATAAGGAAAATAATTAATTTAATATTTGAATTGTCCCAGTTTTAATTTATAATTTCTTTGGAAATTAAATATTAAAATAAATATTTATTGCACAATGAGGGCATTGGATTGTGGAGCATATTTGGCATTAAATTATAAATTTGAAATGGCATCTTGGATTGCTATTTTGGACCGGAGGCATCTATGACGTTATGACAACACTATGACAATTGTCATAACTTATTTTTAAAAAATGCATGAGGAATCTTCCCCAAGAAGGTGTTGGGATTTGGGCACCCCTCTCCAAGCCTAAAACATATAAAATTTGTAAATTCTCTCATTTGCAGGTTGTTGACCGTGTTACTCTCTTTCTCATATTTGCATATTTACATATGATTTCTTTAGTGGATAGAAACCCTTTGTTCATAGAGAGCAATTCCATTGAAGGATTGTATTGGAGCTTAAGGTGTTATTAGATTTCAATAGTTTTCATTGTTTTAACTTACAAGTTGTGTTTGTTGCAGTTTGGTGATTCTCCAATGCTTTATTTAGCATTTCTATTGTGTTTTTGTTCTAGATCTAATTTAAGTGCCAAAGAACATATTTCTTCCATATGGGGTAGTTTGGGTTGTGTTGTTGGCAGTTTGGTTGAATAGAACATGCATTTCTACATAGTTTGTGTGATTTGCAATTCATCTTGTTGTTAGATATTGTAGTTGTTTTTGTTGTTTTGAATCATGGTTTAAGACATGATTATATGTCATTTACATCAAAAAATTCAAAAAAAAACATTTTGTGGAGTTTACAACTTATTTGGTGTTATTTTTATGTATGACTAGCTAGCTAGTCTTGGTGAAGTTTGTTGTAATTTTGATGAAATTTATAAAATTCATTTTCGGCTCTTATATTAAATACATAATTTTAGTTTGGCTTATTACAATTTCCTTCCATTTTTATAGCTAAAATATGTTCATGAATTTCTTCACTCAATAGAACAATACCATATTCTTGTCTCTCACATCCCATTTTCATTGATCCATCATTCTTTTCAGTCATAGCATTCATCATTTCCTTAAGAGACATATCCAACATTATGATAACTTTAGTATATGCAACTTCTCTATGCTTAGTTATGCTATGTAGTTGACACTTGTCATGCAAAATTATTTGTTCGAAAGTGCCTAGAAATCCAAGGATTCACATATCATGATTTAATTTCTCAATTGCTTTTGGGATATATAATTCAAAGCTTGGAATGGTTGGTTGGAATAGATGGGGTGTAAAATTGATGTGTTGATGACTTTCTTTGTTGTCATTTATTAGAATGTCTTCAAATTCATCATTATGTATATTGTCACTATTATCTTCATATGCTATCATGATTGTTTGTGTCAAAAGTTGCCTCATTACTTTCGGTCATCTCCTGCATAGTATTGACTTTGTTGATGGTTTAATTATCAGATTCATCACTAGATTCAAATAAATTTATCCTTTCATTTTCCTATGGAATAATTGGGACATCAACATGATTTTGATAAATGTTCATGTTATATATGCTAAAGGAAAAGCATTAAATCTTTGTTGGTTACCCTGTTGTAGGTGTTGCAACATTTGACTTTGATGAGGGTAGTGACTTGGTTTCTTTCTATGCATGTTTGGTTGATGAAACATTTGATTTTGTTGTGTGCTACAATATATTTGATTTTTCATTTCTTGTGTGCAATCATATCCTAAATGAGCTAATGTTAGAACTTTTTGAGAAGCAACCTCATCATGACAACTCCTAGTGTATCTCTTATAAGTGAACAACAAATGAAGATCTAATACCCACAAATAATGTCTTAGCAAATTAATTTGAATAGGCCTATGCGTTATGTTTACCTTTTCCAATGCTTGGTAGAATCCTTGATTGAATTGAGCAATAGGCTTATTGAATACCAATTGTATGCATTCATGGGAATTTGGTGAAAACCCCTAGGCATGTACATAGGGTTCACAATCATCATGAAATTACCCCTAATCTTATTGAAAACATTGACAAAAAAACTTCATTAGCAACCAATAGACATTTTGCTTGTATTTGATATTGTTTTCATTTTTTTTGTTTTTGAGAATTTTATTATTTTTTATTTTTTTAATTTTGGTTTTTTTTTGGTATTTTTAAAATGATAAATTTTAGCAATAAAATAAGGCAAATTAAACATCAAAATTAACAAAATTGAACTACCTAATATTATGTTGTGATCCCTCCTTTTAGTGTCATTTTTGTTGATGTGGCTTTTGACACACCAACTTTCCTATGAACCGTGAAGCACCGCATGTTGGAATGACAATGTAATGCCTGCCTTGAACACCTTAAAGAATACACACTTATGCTATATGAAACAGGGAAATTTTTTTTTCAAATGATTAAGTAACGTTAACACAACTAATTATGACATATTCTCTAAGGGTCCAAGGCTGCATCACTTAACAAATCAACTAACATAATTTAATATACATCAGTAACTGATCCAAATCCATGCTCAAATAAATAACTTATTCACATTCATTGCAAATCATCAAATAATGGAATCTGCATGATTAAATACATTACTGAAATGCTTTCATATAAGTACATCAAGACATCATTACATTACCACTTTTAGTCTACATCAAAGTTACATACATAAAGAATGTTCTGTTACTCAAATCTGGTACAAGGTTATACACATACATCTTCATCACTGGTACAAGTACAACTGGAACAAATCCTTTTCTGCATATGATCTTGACAAGAATAACCAATGGATAAAATAGCTCTTCCACCTGACCATGTGGAACGCTAAGGTCCACCCCCTGAGCTAGGAGTTAACATGTGGTCCCAAACAATGACAGTCAGGTAGACGAAAGACAAACAAGAACAAAGGATGACCAACACCAATACAACACGTGGCAATAACAATACAACACAACTTAACTTCCAGAGGCGACACAAAACAAATGAGGAGAGACCGAACAAGGAATGCTAGGTTGTAGTAGGGAGAGTGTCATCGCACGGTCCTAACATGGGTTATCCTAACAGCCTCTCACTAGGCGCCAGCCCCCATCTATGGTTATCCTAACAGCCTCTCACTAGGCGCCGGCCCCATAGGGTGACACATGCGGAATCGACCTTCCTTTCATGAGGACAAGGAAGTCAATCATGCCGACTAGGCCTTCTCTACCCATCCTTAGTCTAAACAAGCACTACAGGTCATGGGAGAGGAATCCAATAATCTTATTAATGTGAAATCTACCCTTAACCCCCTAGTTAATTTTAGGTTATCACTTGATTAATCTACTTCCAACGGGTTATCCTGACTGCCACTTTGGGCGCTAGCCCCACATTGAAAGCCACTCTCCTTCCTAACACCTAGTAACCTTAACATCATACAAGACTTATAACAATACACGTATATGTACACTGCAAGGCATAAACCCTCTTGCATCACAATAGAATCATAACATCAATTTTATCCAACACTTTTAACATTACAATACTTTATTCTTTTACAGATTTCAGGTCTCTCCATACGACCAAACGGTACAATAAGATCATAAGTGGTTTAATATTCCCACCAGAACATATTACTTTCAATACTCATAAACAATTTGACATTATCTCAGCATACTTCATACTATGTTTGATCCACATACTCGTTATTACATCGTAATTACAAAAACAACATTACACAAGTTGCAAATACTCAACAATGACAAATTAGCCTCTGGAATTCGAGTTTGAAAAACCTCAATTCGACTCATTACAACACTCAATCAATTCAATTCAGATTCAGGAGATGAAATACTACAATTCATTCTCGGCTTAATGTAAACAACTCCCGTAATAAAAGAACGTTAAGTTACAACAATTAAATTAACACCTTGCAACTAAATATCTAACTAATCTTTATTTTGCTTCAAAAGATAAATTAATTGGTTAACTAAATCATTACAATAATTGATAAAAGAACCACTTAATTCCTGTTTACCATTTGACACTTCCATAACGATACGATCTTTATAATCTTTCCTTCAAAGTTGTCCAATTATCTTTACTCTATCAAGGATGAAATGAATAATAACGCTAGGAGAGATGTCTCACGATTGAACAGCAATTACACGAGGAAAATTCAATCACAAAATGTTCGTTATCCTTCATACGGTCTTTCAGACATTCTAGTGAGCTCAACCAAATGAAATCTTTTATGATGATTTGAAGATGTCTCTGAAATTGATCTTATCCATGGTGATTTAATTTCTCAAGGAGAATGATCGTAAATGCGCCCTGTGCGAACAGCTTGGGATATTTTACTACTGAGATGTAAAATTGCTATTGACTGTTTTACCACTGACGTGAATGATATGCATCCGGTCTGACGACTTCCAGCTATGTTCACTAAACTTGCAAATTTACTGCGTTGACGGTATCCACGTAAACAGTTTTCTCATTTTCTAACGAAAAGCAATAATCACAAAAGATGGTGAAAATCTGGAAAAGACAAACTGGAGTTGTTGCAAAGACTACTTACGGCTTCTAACAGTATTCTTCTTATTTCCAAGCCAAAATGATTCTTTCTACAGTTGTGCAGATTTCCAACATAAAGGTATGATTAACATTTCAAATACTAAAGAGGTGCCCTTTATTTTAATGGTCTGACAGAAGGTTACATGGTTTAATCTTACTTGCAACTATGATCACAAAATGCTAACCAATTATCACTGTTTTTGCTGAGTCGATCTCCTTACTGCACTGGATACGGTACTGAATGTTTCAAGCCCCGTTCTACTGAACTCAAATCTGGAAGAACGCTATGTTACAGCACTGGTTTCTAGAGAGGATCTTATTGCAGTTTACACAATATAAGTACGAATTTCCTGGTGCAGCAATGGATCCTTGTTCACCAGATACATTGCTATCAGTACAAGGATGAACGTCTCAAAAACTGAACATATATAGAACCAATTATAATACCCCAGTCAACTGTCTACGGGGATTTGCACACTGGTAGGCTATAGTTATCAGAAAGCAATTGCACTACAACTCAGGTTTGTGAAAGATAAGCATTAGAACACTGTACTATACGCCCAACTCAAAAATTAGAAAACCTACAGACAGTGGCTGTCAAACACCAACTGTCAGCCAAGACTGCGGCCTCCCTGGGGCATAACGACTTCATTTGGTAGTGGGGAAACCATGGTTTAACACCCAATATTTTACTCCAATATATTCCTCCATAATGGAGAGCGGTTTAGGGTTTAATACCGGCTATGAGATTATTAATCCATCCTCTCGACCTTAGAAAACAACATGCCAACAGTCTGCAGACCGTTCTCCCTCTGGTAGATATGCGCCTAGCCCAAACGGCTAGGAATACCATAGAACGAGTGCAGATTAGGTATCCACACAAGAAGAATCTTTCATAATCAAAAATGAAAGGGTTCGATAACTCCAGCTATGGAGTAAGCTTAGACAACGGAACACTGTATAATACTAGGTAAATGGCTAAAGAGAAGGCTTCGAAACCTTCATTCACAATGAATGATGACCAGGCAGCGGACTACCTAATATTATCGGTCCATAAAAGAGATAATACCAAACACAACAAAAAACAATATATATGGGATAGCGAGATAACAAGGCTTCAGAGATTTTCAACCAAATAACAATAAGACAATAGCAGCGAACTACCAATCACGCCCTAGCATTGCAATATGCAGCGCTTCCTAATATTATCGAATCACTAGTAAATATTACTAAAGGGAAAAAAAGATAAATTAAATCTCAAGCAAAATCGTTATACAGATCCTTGAACAAATAGAACTTCCCTTTGCAGACGTGGGGGCAGGTTAAAAGGCACGCAGCTAGGAAAATCAAATGAATACAAAACGACATACAGCGAGTTTCCAGATTTGCCAAGGTCGCAAGTTTCAGGCTACACACAGAGAAAGAAACAATAACAACATTGATCTGATCTTACAGGAATGACTAGCTATAGCCAACAGCGATCTATGGTGATCCTATCAAGGTGTCTTTATGCTGTAATACTGATACCTGTCAAGTCAGGCACAGGTTTACGAATGCAATCTCCAAACAAATACAGAAAACTAACTCAATACTTTGATGGAATCTGCTATGGTACATACGACTGGGAGAAGATGACAATGCCAAGAGTTTCACTGCTAAACAGAGGAGGAAGGACCAGTTGAGATGACCTTATCTAAAGAGAAACTTTTCAATTAAGGGTTTAAAGAACGGTGTAAGGAAATTCTATTTAATACAGACCCAATGATTTACATCAACAACCGTCCATAGAAAATATACATTTGCAGAATCAGATAGAGAGTCCCGGTGGAAAACCATTTAACCAAAAACCATTTCATTTGTAGATAAAGAAGCAATCAATCAACATGCTCAGATTCAGAGAAAAGAAACAGTGAAAGAAGGCAAGTATTCCAAGGAACCTGGCTACGATGTCGGTTCAACAGGTCTACTTCAATTGTTGCAGATCCAAGCTGCTTATTCTAGCCTTCTTCTCCCTTCGTGTACCTGTAATACCATCCTTAATGCCTCTACCACTCTTTTATAACAGTCTCTCTCATCTACCAAGGGCTTGGCACGCGATCCTGTGCATCTCTCCTTTAAAAATATATATATAATTTATTTAATTTAAAGATCCCCAATTATTATATATTTTATTTTATTATTATTATTTTTTTAAATGTAAACACATAATTTCAGACAAAATCTAATTTCTTTATAGCCGACCCAATAAATTGATATTAATAGAATTGTACTATTTCGTCAATCTATAATTTTGTTACTATATTTTAATTTATTTTATTAATCAAGTTGTAAATCACAATTTACAACATGATTACAATTATTTATTTATTTAAATATTTATTATAAATAATATTATATCGAACAATACAAAATTTCTTACAACTTTGCTTAACAACAACACTTCTAATGAAATAATAATTTATTTATAACGATAATCGACAACTAACGACATTATGCCTATCTAACAACATTTATACTCTTTTGTATAATGATTCTAATTAAAGCACAACATTACCATACACACTTAGACACCTGCAGAACTAATTAGACTCCAAGGTACAGTATTACCTGACAGTAAGACATGATCGAACGACAACCAATAACCACAAGGGTAAACTGACGACCAAGGAACACTGACTAGGGACCTCACATTAACTCCAACCAACTAATCCATTGGCGAAGGCACGCTCAGACCTGGTAATCAGGTGGACTCGATGCCTAGTACCTGCATCCTGCAGCAACTCACAGTTAACCATAACAAGATATACATATACATCACATGCAGTCCCATAGTGAATGGAAATTGCAGTGGGGTAGGGTACTCGAGAACGAGTAATACGACACTGTTCCATTCACGTTTATGAATAACAGTCAACTATATTGAACAAGGTATCAGATTACTAGTCTACAACATAAAATGATCAACTAACTTCCAATCCCATATAGTGAATAACATCAAAGCATCTAAAACATCCAGTTCATTTATCAAATTGTAAAGCATAAAATGACATAATCCAACATCAACATCTGTTATCATAACAATTAGGTTCATACTGAAATAACAAAATAACTAGAAATCCATCATCAACGATCTAAAATACTGTCATAATGTCCAGTACTACTAAGCAAACATCAATCCAAAAGATGACAAGTTGAGGGGCACTACAGACAAAGGCTCCCCTACTTGGAAGGTGGCTCACTTCAAGAGTCTTTCATGAGGTTTACTATAATCCCTTGGTTGAAGAGTGTTTTGATTGGTCTATTCAAGGGGATGCAATGAACATTAGGAATCATTCATGTGAAAGAGAGGTTCACTTAGTGTGATTTGTCACTATTAGCCAATGCAAAAACTCCATTTCACTTCTAAATTAAGTTAATTACTTTCATGGTTTTAAGGGAAAAAAAGAAATAATTTTGTTTTATTTTCTCTAAAAGGCTATAAAAGGAGGTTTGAGGAGGGAAGGCTCATTCTGAACATTTTATCAAGCCCTTGTTATTGGGAGATTAAAATTGGTTCATTCTTCAGCCAAATGATAAATACCCTTTTGGAAATCAATTTTATGGATAAAAACCCACCTAGTTGGTTAAGTGATTTCACCCAAAAATCACCATTATGCTAAATACAATAAGATTTTAGGTTTGGGGATGAAAACCCTCACATCCATCAAAGTAATTTCATACAAAGGTTGTCATTGTTCTGAACGAGTTGTGTCATTGTTATTTCTATAAAATTTTTAGGATTTTAGTATTTTGGATAGATTTGGTTGAAATTAGTAATTTCTAGATTTATGTTGTAGTAGAGAGTTATCATTTTCTATCAATAATCATTTGAAATAAAATATTATCGATTTACGGTATGTATTGAATAAATGAGATAATTTTATTGTTTCAAAAATGTTGACCAAACCCTAGCTGTGAAGTTACTTGTAAATATTTTCAAATATATTATTGTCCATGAAGACCAACTATACCATTCATAGAATGATACTTCAAGGTTGACCGTACCAAAACTTAAATAAAGGGAAGTTATTTTAATTACTCCAAGAGGAGCACATGGTTTTAAAAGGAATCGTGCGTCACCAAGAGGAATCAATTCCTTATCTTAAAATCTATCGAGAGTAAAAATTACCAACTGGATCTATCATTCTATCATTCTATAATTCTATTATTTTATCATTCTTTTATCCTATCATTCTTTCATTCTATCATTTCTTAATTGTATTATTTTATTATTCTACCTTTCTTTTATTATATCATTTTGTAATTCTATCATTCATTGATTCTATGAATCTATTATTCTAGCATTCTTTCATTATATTATTCTATAATTATATAACTCTATTATTATGTAAATCTATTATTTTGTCATTCTTTTATTGCATAATTCTATTATTCTATCATTCTTTAATTATACAATTTTATCACTCTATTATTCAATTATTCTATGATTCTTCAATTCTATTATTCTCTCATTCTTTCATTCTATCATTATAAATTTATATAATTTTATTATTCTATAAATTTATTATTCTATCATTCTATTATTCTACAATTCTATTATTCTATCATTTTATACTTCTATTATTTTATTATTCTATCATTATTTCATTCTATTATTCTATAATTATATCATTCCATTATTCCATAAATCTATTATTATTTCATTCTTTCATTCTATAATTCTATCATTCTATTGTTCTGTAAATCCATTATTGTATCATTCTTTCATTCTATAATACTATAATTCTATCATTCTCTTATTCTGCAAATCCATTGTTCCATCATTCTTTCATTCTATAATTTAATTATTCTATTATTCTTCAATTGTATTATTCTATCATTCAATAATAGCTTCTAGTATTCTATTATTCATTCATTTTCTCGTTCTATAATTTTATTAGTCTATAATTCTATTCTATTATTCTATCATTCTATAATTCTATTATTCTACTATTCTATCATCCTTTGATTCTATCATTATATAATTTTATTATTCTATAAATCTATTATGCTATCATTCTATCTTTATTTAATTTTATTATTCTATTATACTATTATTATATAATTCTATCATTTTATCATTCTATATTTCTATCAATCTATTATTCTATAAATCTCTCATTCTATCATTCTTTATTATATCATTCTTTATTCTATCATTCTTTCATTATATCATTCTCTAATTCTATTATACTGTGATTCTTTCATTCTATCATTGCATAATTCTATCGTTCTTTCATTATACCATTATATAATTCTATTCGTCTATTATTCTATCATTCTTTCATTCTATCATTCAATTATTCTATCTATCTATCTATCTATTATTCTCTAATTCTCCCATTCTAACATTCTACTATTATGTTATTCTACAATTCCATTATTCTACTATCCTATAATTCTATGACCCTATTATTATGTAAATCTATTATTATATCATTCTATTATCCTATCATTCTATTATTCTATAAATCTATCATTCTTTCATTGCATAATTCTACTATTCTATCATTCTTTAATTATATAATATCACTCTATTATTTAATTATTCTATTCAATCTATTGTTCTATGATTCTACAATTCTATTATTCTCTCATTCTATCATTCTAAAATTATATTATTCTATTATTCTATAAATTTATTATTCTATCATTCTATGATTCTACAATTCTATTATTCTATCATTTTATAATTCTATTATTTTATTATTCTATAATATTATTATTCTATCATTCTTTTGTTCTATTATTCTATAATTATATCATTCCATTATTCCATAAATCTATTAATCTATCATTCTATAATTCTATAATTCTATCATTCTTTCATTCTATTATTCTATCTATCTATTATTGTATCATTCTTTGATTATATAATTCCATATTTCTATCGTTCTCTTATTCTATAAATTCATATTCTATCATTATTTCATTCTATAATTTTATTATTATATTTTTCGTCAACTATATTAATCTATCATTCAATAATAGCTTCTAGTATTCTATTATTCATTCATTTTCTCATCCTATAATTTTATTAGTCTATAATCCTACTCTATTATTGTATCATTATTTTATTCTATCATTATATTATTCTACAATTCTACTATTCTATCATTCTTTTATTCTATCATTATATAATTCTATTATTCTAGAAACATATTTGACTTTATTATTCTATAATTCTATCATTTTATCATTCTATATTTCTATCATTATATTATTATATAAATCTCTCATTCTATCATTCTATTATTCTTTCATTCTCTAATTCTATTATACTATCATTCTTTCATTATACCATTCTATAATTCTATTTGTCTATTATTTTATTATTCTATAATTATATTATTCTATCATGTTTTCATTTTATCATTCTATAATTCTATAAATCTATTATTCTATCATTCTTTCAATCTATCATTATATTATTTTAAGATCTTATTATTCTATAATTATATTATTCTATTATTCTATCATTCTATCAAATGTCTTTAATTTTATTATTCCATTATACTATCATTCTATATTTCTATCATTCTATTATGCTATAAATCTTTCATTCTATTGTTCCTTCATTGTATCATTCTCTAATTCTATTATACTATGTTTCTGTCATTCTATCATTCCATAATTCTATCATTCTTTTATTATACCATTCTATAATTCTATTCGTCTATTATTCTACAATTCTATTTTTTTAAAATTCTATATTCTTTTATTCTTTCATTCAATTTTTCTATCAAGCTATTATTATCTAATTCTCTCATTCTCTCATTATATTATTATGTTATTCTACAATTCTATTATTCCATCATTATTATTCTATAAATCTATTATCCAATCATTGTTTCATTTTATCATTCTATAATTCTATCATTTTATTATTCTATAATCTATTGTTCTATCAATTTCTTTCATTATGTCATTCTATAACTCTATAATTCTATCATTCTTTCATTCTATATTCTATTATTCTTTTTTTATTCTATTATTCAACAAATCCATTATTGTATCATTATTTTCTTCTATCATTCTATATTTCTATTATTCAATCATTCTTCCATTATATCGTTATATTATTCTATAAATCTATTTTTCTATCATTCTTTTATTCAATCATAATTCTATTATTCTTCAATTCAACTATTATTTCATTCTATCATTCTATTATTCTATAAACCTATTATTATATCATTCTATCACTCTATTATTATATTATTCGATTATTCTAAAATTCTATTATTCTATCATTCTTTCATTGTATCATTCTATTATTCTATAAATCTATTATTTTATCATTTTTTCATTCTACAATTCTACCATTCTAATATTCTATAAATCTATTAATCTATCATTTATAGAATAATAATTTATCATTCTTTCATTTTGTTATTCTATTACTCTACAATTTGATTATTCTATCATTGTTTCATTATGTAATTCCATCATCGTATTATTCTATAAATATTTTATTCTATCATTCTATTATTCTAATTATATTTCATTCTACAATTCTATCATTTTATTAATCTATAAATCTATCATTCTTTTATTCTATCATTCTACAATTCTATTATTCTATCATTCTTCCATTCTATAATTCTAGAAATCTATTATTCTATCATTCTTTCATTCTATTATTCTATAATTTAATTATTCTATTAATCTATTATTGTATCATTCTATAAATATATGTATCTACCATTCTTTCATTATATTATTCTATTATTCTAAAATTATATTATTCTATCATTCCTTCAAATTCTATCATTTTATAATTCTATCATTCTATTATTCTATAAATCTAGTATTCTATCATTATTTCATTATATTATTCTATAATTAGATAATTCTATTTTTCTATAATTCTATAATACTATCATTCTTTCATTCTATCATTTTGTAATTCTATAAGTCAATTATTCTATTATTCTCCAATTCTATTATCCTATCATTCTTTAAGTCTATGATTTTATAATTCCGTCATTTTATAATTTTATCATTATTCTTTCATTCTATAATGTTAAGTTTCTATTATTCTATTTTCTACAATTCTATTATTATATCATTCCTCTATTTTATCATTCCATAAATTTATAAACATATTATTCTATCATTCTTTTTATCATTCTAGTATTCTATTATTCTACAATTCTATCATTCTAACATTCTACCATTCTATTATTCTATCTATCTATTATTGTCTTATTCTCTCATTCTATTATTCTATTATTTTGTTATCCTACAATTCCATATGTTATCACTCTTTCATTCTATCATTCTACAATTCTATCATTCTATTATTCTATAAATCTACTATTCTATTATTCTATCATTTTAATATTTTAAATTATTCTTTAAATCTATTATTCTATCATTCTTTTATTTTTTTATTCTACTACTCTACATTTCTATTATTCTATCATTGTTTCATTCTATAATTCTATCATTATATTATTCTATAAATCTTTTGTTCTATCATTGTTTCATTCTATCATTCTATTAATCTACAATTATATTATTCCAATTGTCTTTCATTCTACAATTCTATCATTCTTGCATTCTTTTATTAGATATCATTCTTTCATTCTATTGTTCTATAATTTAATTACTCTATTATTATATTATTGTATCATTCTTTCATCCTGTCATTTTATAATTTTAAAAATCTATTGTTCTATAAAACTATTATTCCATTATTCAAAAATTCTATTATTCTATCATTCTTCATTCTATCTTTTTATAAATCTAGTATTCTAGGATTATTTCATTATATCATTATATAATTCCATTATTATATAAATCTATTATTCTTTCATTATTTCATTTTATCATTTTATTATTCTATCATTCTTTTGTTCTACAATTTTATAATTCTATAAATCAATTATTCTATTATTCTCTAGTTTTATTATTCTATCACTCTTTCAATCTATAATTTTATAATTCTATCATTATATAATTCTATTACTCTATAAATCTACTATTATATTACTCAATCATCCTATTAATATTTCATTCTATCATTCTATTATTCTATCATTCTTTAATTTTATCATTCCATAATTCTATGAATATATTATCCTATCATTCTTTCTATCATTCTATTATTGTATTATCCTAATATCCTACAATTCTATCATTCTAACATTTTAAAATTCTATCATTCTATTATTCTATCTATCTATTATTGTCTCATTCCCTCATTCTATGATTCTATTATTCTCTTATCCTACAATTCCATTGTATTATCACTCTTTCATTCTACCATTCTATAGGTCCGCTATTCTATTAAATTCTATCATTCTTTTATTCTTTCATTCTATCATTTTAAAATTATATTATTCTATTATTCTGCATTTCTATTATTATATCATTCTTTCATTCTATTATATTATTCTATAATTTTGTTATTCTATCTTTCTATCATTCTATCATTGTATTGTTCTATCTATCTACTATTGTCTCATTATCTCATTCTCTCATGTTCTATTATTCTATAATTATATTATTCTATCATTCTATTATTTTTCATTCGTCTTGAAACACGAGGCTAAGAAAGCTGTGTTTATTTGATGAAAAATGTAGATACAACCCACAGATATATACTGTGGTGAAGTTGGTTTAAAAATAGCAGTTATGCCCAACTAACATAACCAACGTAATCTAGATGTAGTTACGTATAGAAACAATGTACTATATTATGCTAACATTCCCCCCTTATTACATTGTTCTTACAAATGTACCCCCCAAACAGTTCAAATTTGATCTTACCAAGAGACTTGGTGAAGATATCTACTATCTAAGAGTCTGTAGGGCAGTACTAGAGTTGGATGTGGTGGTTCAAAACTTAGTCCTAAATGTAATGACATTCAACCTCAATATGCTTGGTTTGCCCATGGAAAAATGGATTCTTCACAAGCTTTAACACACCCTGATTGTCACAATAAAGAATGGGTGACTTCTCTTCAGGAATGTCCATGTCTGCCAAAATATGACATAACCAAATCACTTCGCACACAACTCCTCGTGCGGCATGATATTCAACCTTAGTGGATGAAAGAGAAACAACAGTTTGCTTCTTACTATCCCATGAAATAGGCCCAAATCCAAGATGAAAAACATAACCTAAGGTTGATTTCCTATCATCTACAGATTCTACATAATCTAAGTCTATATATCCCTGTAAGAAGAACTAGTTGTTCTTCTTATATTCCAGACCATAATCAACTGTGCCTCGGATATATCTCAACATAGTTTGTTGCAATCCAATGACACTTCTTCAGGTCCTGCATGAATCTAGAGAGATAGCTGACAGCAAAACATAAGTCTAGTCTAGTGTATGTCAAGTAGATGAGGCTCCCAACCAGCTGCCTGTAGAGAGTGGCATCTACTTGAGGTGAATCCTGGAAGCGGGATAGTTGCAAACCTTTCTCCATTAGAGTGGAAATAGGCTTATAGTTGACCATTCTATACTTTTCTAGGAGAGTCTTGGCATATTTTATTTGGGAGATGAATATGTGTTTCTTCTTCTGCCATATCTCCAAGCCAAGACAATAATGAAGTAGCCCCAAATCTTTCATGTCCAAGGATTTCTTGAGATCATTCTTTACATCATCAATGAGACTGTCTGAGCTGCCAGTGAGAATAAGATCATCCACATACAAAACCAAAATGAAAATCTTTGTACCTACCTTCTTAATAGACAAATTAGGATTTGAGGGGCTACAAGTGAATCCATGCTGCAATAGGTGACCATCAATTTTAATGTACAATGCCCTAGGAGCTTGCTTAAGGCCATAAAGTGACTTGATGAGACGACATACCTTCTGTGGATGTTGTCAATCAACAAAACCTTCTGGTTGGGTCATGTACACTTCTTCTTTTAGATCACCATTTAAGAAAGCACTCTTGACATCCATCTACTGAAGCTTCCATCCCTTCTGTGTTGCCAATGCACAAACATTCTAATTGTTTTGATCTTCACAGTGGGTGCAAAGGTCTCCTCATAATCAATGCCCTCTTGTTAAGCATATCCCTTTGCTACAAGTCGTGCTTTGTACTTGTCGATAGATCCATTTGCCTTGTACTTTATTTTGAAATCCATTTGCAGCCAATGGGTTTCTTTCCTTCAGGCAGATCAACAAGTTCCCATGTATGATTTTGCATTAGAGAATTATACTCTACATCTATAGACTTCTTCCACTGAGGTTGGCTTATTGCCTCTCAAACTGTGTCAGGTTTGGTGCTGTCAACAATAGTACTCATGAGCTCAAGATTTACTTCATTTCTTGTTTGGCTCCTGGTTCTGATTCCTGACGAGGTGTCTGGAAGAGTGTGTAGGTTAGAGTCCCTGATTGTACTTTGGACCCACTTCAGAGGTTGACTGTGCTGCTACTGGTGTGTAATATTTTCTAGATGACCCAAATCAACAAACAACTTTCCTTGTAGCTCACTTTCTCCATGAGAGTCTTCCGCATGCTCATCATCTAATTGTGAGAGAAATCTATGAGAGGTAGGAAGCTTTTTCTCTTCTTTTTGTGTCAATGAATCAAATGATGATTCATCACATACCACATCTTGACTCTCATATATCTTCTTTGTCTTAGGATCTATGAGACGATATGCTTTTGATGGAGTACTGTATCCCAACAATATACACTAGAGTGTCTTAGGATCAGTCTTCTTTCTCTTATTGCCAGGGACATGCATGTATGTTGTGCAACCAAATACCCTTAGATGAGAAATTGAAGGCTTTTGTCCACTCCATACCTCTTCAGGTGTCTTGTTTTGCAAGATCTTTGTTGGTGCCCTGTTGATGAGGTATACAGTTGTCTACACTGCTTCTGCTCAAAATCTTTCGTCCAACTTAGCTATGGAAAGCATGCATCGAGCCATTTCCATGATAGTCTGATTGCGACATTTTGCAACTCCATTCTATTGGGGTGTATAGGGATCAGTCAGGTGTTGCTTGATTCCATGATGCTTCAAGTATGCCACGAACTCCGTGGAGGTGAATTTTGTATTGCCCCATCATGCAACCCTAGAGAGTTAGACTTACAAGAGCAAAAATTCTAGAAATTTTTTTTTTTTAAGCAAGAAAATGCATTAATCATAAAATACAATTATACTATTAACAACATTAAATAAAATGAATAGCTAACACCTCTAGCAGAACATAACTGCATCAATGAAAATAAAGTTAAAACCACACAAGTGATATACATAAAACTGCTATTACAGGTAAGGTCCACTTTTACATTAGCAACATAGATAAAATACAATGTTACAATACAAGATTACAAGACTGATCACGTCAGTTTACAAAAGAATGCATAAGAAGGTATACAACACCACCGAAGGTGGGAAGCAATCTGGAACTGGAACACCTCTACTCAAGACTCGAACTGAAACTCCAAAAAGGCCAATGGATAGCTCTGCCACCCAACCATGTGGAACCCTGAGGTCCACCCCTTTGAGCTAGGAGATAACGATGAGGATTCCACTAAGCCAAGAAACAACATCCAAAAATAAAAGAACGACAACTGACTTGACACAACCAACCATACCAACAAAGCTGCACAAGACAAGACATCACTCCAGAGGCACAACCAAGAAGAAAAAACTGAACTGCATAAGGAGAGTGTCATCGCATGGTCCTAGCATGGGTTACCCAGGCTATCAATCGCCAGAAGCTAGCCCCCATCTATGGTTACCCTAGAAGCCTCTCTCTAGGAACTGGCCCCATAGGGTGACACATGTGGAGCCAATAGGTCCTCTCATGGAGACAAGGAGGTCGGCCTTGCCAACCAAGCCTTCTCATCCCATCCTTAGCCTGTGAGAGCACTCAAGGCATGGGTGAGGTGTCTTACTTATCTTGTTAAGTGTTTCAATACCCCAACCCTCTTGATTAAGTTATTAAGTTTTCCACATGCTTACAACTTCCATGGGGTTACCCAGGTGGCCTCTCACTTGGCACCGGCCCCACCATGAAAGCCACTCCCTTAGCGTTCCCTGGTCAAACATACATACCACAACATGCAGGTAAAAGTCACCAATCAGATCTGAGCCATAACTTACACCATTCACTAGGCCACAACAATAAAACCATAGATTCCCTTCAAAATTTGAAGCAACACAATCTAGAAACCAAGTACTATATCCAAGAGACCATTTCCCCATTCATTACAAGACACAAAAATCCAGTGAATCCATTACATTGACATGCCATAAATTTTGAACCAAAACCAAGAACTACACCCCTGGAGTTAGGTACATGACCAATGATAAGGTGACCATTATCTGACAAGGACAACGCTTTCGTGTCTTAACACCAAGTGTGCATGACACCCCTCAAGATTTCCTACTTCACAAATAACCAAAACATAGACCAACACCACCCCAAAGTAACATAATAATCCAATACAAGCATAAAGATACAACAAGGAGGGCAATCAAGCATATGAAATTCAATGAACTCCTAATTCAATTAAGAAAACAACTTATAAGATTTTAACTTTATTTCAATAACATTCTAGTTTACGAAATAATAATTTCCCTACAATTCCAAGATATACCTCCTAGCTAATTTTCTAATGACTGCCATTCATCTACGCCATTATAAATATTTGCAAGCATAAATTTTCCATCTAAGATTTACTAATTGTAATGCCCCTCAGTTTTTGGCTTGTGATAGATGTTATTTTCATATTCCTTATGACAGTTCTACGATGGTTGATAGTCTTTAATTGCACATTTCAGCTTTGAGACATCTGATTTACACGTTTATGGGTTTATGATCTCTTTGATTTGATGGACTATAGTCGATGGATATATTTAGACATCTGTTATGAGTTATGATGACATTATGAGTACTTTAGCTATGATGTGTGGGATATGTTTGGTAATGGATTATTATTTACTTGTTTTATTAGAATCAAGATATCTGTTTTCAAATGTTATGATTACAATTTTATCCAAGAGCAGGGATGGTGTAGCATTACTTGCCTTGAGTACCCTGCTACGCCGTGATTCTCTGACTCTCTGTGTGTTGACATATATGTACTTGATCATGTCTAATCAATTGTTGGATGCAGGCTGCAGGTACCAAACCTCGACTTCACCTGATATAGCAGGTTTGAGCGGGTTCTTTCACCAATGGATATTAGTGATGGGAGATAACACGAGGTCTAAATCCACTAAGTTAGTCCTTGTTTCCTATTGTGGTCTCGAGTCGTGTCAGGATATTTGGCCCTTGTCTTGTTATGATTGGTTATATTGTGTCACAATGTTTAGTCAAGTCGTGTTTTATAATGTTTAAATTATGCTCCTGTGTGGTTAGAAGATTCCTTAATGAACTAGTGGTAATTAATAATGCTCCTATTTTGTTTATTAGATAATTATTAAATTAGCTTAAAAGCTTTGGTTGACACCTTGGGTAAATTTTATAATAAATGAGAATTATAATTTGCTGTCCAAAAGTATGTATGTCATAGATTGGAGTTACGGGTACTTAATGGTTATTTGGTAGAGAATATTTTGGGGATATGCAAAATTAATGCTGTGTGTTATCAATTTCAAAATTTGAGGACTTGGAACCTTTTGAGATAATTAATCTTGCATCTCACGAGAGAGTGAGATGTTGGGAAGAGAAAAGCATGGCTTCTGCATTGTTCGAGAAATTGAATCCTTGTTTTTGAGGAAGTGGGTTGTTGGGAAGAGAGGATGTTTTCTGCATTTATTGGAAGGGTCGAATCCTTGTTTGGGGGAGGAGGACAGAGAAAATTGAAAGGAAGAAGAACAGAGAACTTTGGTTGCAGGAGTTGAAGAAAATTGGAGGTGGGACTGAAAATTCAGGTATGTGAACTGGCTCTCTCTGGGAAAATCGCAATCGTTGTAGCTTGTAAGTTAAATTTTATTACAGCATATGCTATGTGGGATCTAGCTTGTCTTGTTTGTTAAACTTGCATACAACTTGGAATTTAATTGTCCATGTGTGCCCTGTGTGGTTGAATGCTGCTCCAACCCCCGTAGATTTCTTCATGATGGACTCTTCTGGTTGAGCCTTTGTCTTAATCCTTCTGAACTCTTGTGCCATATTTTGAACCTGCTTTGTGATCTCAAACCCGTGAAATAGATGACTCAATTTTAAGGCTTTTATAAATCTCTTGTCCCTGTCATTCTGCACATCAATTTGCCCTCTCTGTTAACATATTGCTACTAGCCCTATTTCGTGGTAGCTTGAATATGTTGGTTACATGTGAGTTTATTGTCATTGCTCCACTCTTCTTCAGAAGACCCTTGCATAAATGTTCTGTGTCACCTTGCATAGAAAACAATACCTTACTCTGAACTGTGTAAAGATGATCTTGTACCTCCAACAGTGCATTGTCTAAATTTGCTCCCACCAACACTACCTCTGTTAGAGATATACCTTGCAATCTTGCCATTGACCATGAGAATAAGTCAGGAAATAGAACATTGTAACAATTGTTTGTTATGTGTTATTGTTTTGCTCATATATATTTACCTCCTTTTTAAGTAGCAAGACACATTCCTCAAATAAATTAGCATGAAGCTGCAGACAAGATTGTTCCCTGCAAACAAGAATGTACCCTACAAGCATGTCTGGGATTCCAACCAAATTCGTGTGTAGTTTTCTTCATAATTTTTTTCATTCTACCTTAAAATCTCTTGATGACTATTTGGCATCCGTGTATTTTATCATGGTTTAAGGTTAGGAAAGTGTGAACTCTTATGGAAGAGATCCACTTTCTGACCCAACCTATTGTGTTATAGTCTGATGAATCAGCCTTTATACATCAACATCTAGTTCCTTGTCAATAGACTATGTATAAGAATTTCATAGAGCTTTTCTGAGTGCTTTATCTTCAGATTTAATTGCTGCAAACAAACTCCATCTTCTTCCTTTGCAAGTGCTGCCTTGAAAGCTTTTCTGAGTGCTCTATCTTCAGATTTAATTGCTGCAAACAAACTCCATCTTCTTCCTTTGCAAGTGCTGCCTTGAAAGCTTTTCTGAGTGCTTTATCTTTAGATTTAATTGCTGCAACAAACTCTATCTTCTTCCTTTGCAAGTGCTTCCTTGAAAGCTTTTCTGAGTGCTCTATCTTCAGATTTAATTGCTGCAAGCAAACTCTATCTTCTTCCTTTGTAAGTGTTGCCTTGGAAGTTTTTCTGTAAATGTTTTTAAGACATTAATGTTGCATAAGCTTATGTTGCAGCCTTATAAAAGATTGTCCATTTTCCTAGGCATGCAAGAGAAGAAATAAGGTAATGATTTAATTAGTAGATAGTTCAATTATTTCATTAAAGAAAGTTTCTAATTATTCTATCTATAGAATTTTTTTTTTTTTTTAAATCATATAAAAAAAAAAAAAAAAACAAAGAAACTTATAAGTTTCTAATTACGAATGGATGAGGATAGAAACTTAGTTCCTATTTATGAACTCCCTTATTATGAATAGAAACTTAGTTAAGTATGGGCTGCATTATTTGAAAACACATATATATTCCTATTCTTTTTAAATATATAGGATCATGTTGCTAAATACTTGTGTATTTTTAAATAAATATAATTATGTTTTTTTCTAAATTATGAACTTTATGATTTTTAGAGGGAATGAAATGTAATTTATGAATTGTATAATTTCCTTGGTAGTAGGAAATGGGAAATTTAGTTTAATTTATGTTATTTAATAGTGAGTTTATATTCTTTTTAAATATATAGGATCATGTTGCTAAATACTTGTGTATTTTTAAATAAATGTAATTATGTTTTTTTCTAAATTATGAACTTTATGATTTTTAGAGGGAATGAAATGTAATTTATAAATTGTATAATTTCCTTGGTAGTAGGAAATGGGAAATTTAGTTTAATTTATGTTATTTAATATTGAGTTTATATTCTTTTTAAATATATAGGATCATGTTGCTAAATACTTGTGTATTTTTAAATAAATGTAATTATGCTTTTTTCTAAATTATGAACTTTATGATTTTTAGAGGGAATGAAATGTAATTTATAAATTGTATAATTTCCTTGGTAGTAGGAAATGGGAAATTTAATTTAATTTATGTTATTTAATATTGAGTTTGGATGTAATGGGATTAAGAAGTGGATTTTTTTTTTGTGATTTGGAAGATGACATGGTATACTTGATTTATTAATAAAAATTATTATTATTATTATTATTATTATTATTATTATTATTATTTATTTATTTTATTTTATTTTTTTGGAAGTGTTAATAGATTTTTGTTGATAGGAATAAGTTATGTTATTTGAGTTGTGTAGTATCTTGTCATTAGGTTTTGCGAATTGGAAATTCTTGTGTAATTTAAATTTGTGTATTGTCATAATAGAGGCCTTTTGCAAGAAAATAAGGTTTGGGTTTTCCGAGGCTTAGTTGTGTATGTATAAATTCATGTAAAGAATGAAGTGTGATTTGTAATAATGTGGATTGAGTGCATTATGTCACTTGTTGAGGACCTTGAAATGAGGTTGTTTTATGACAATAATAAGACATGCACATAGGATTATAATTTTAAGTGCTTGAATTAATTGTAGTTGGTTTACTGTGAATAAAGGATTATGCTCATCATAGGTAAATACCTTTAGTCATTTTATTAGAAATAGTAAGCGTTAAATATTGGTTGCTAAGTAAAACTATTTAGGTCCATATTGTTAAAAAGTGTAATATGTTTATAAGTAGGAAATTATAGTTATTGATGTGTGTTTTGTACAATTGGTAGTTTTTAGAATTTAATATAGGAAAAAGTAATTACTTATAGATGTGAGTAAATGATGAGTCTCTTTTCCTGTCATCATCCTTATCGTATCTGTGTACTAGTAAGGAATCCTTGTGTTCGCCTTGGGTCGAGTTATGTCTTTATTTTGGTTAGTTGTGAAGTGGGAAATCAGGTAAGATGTCATGACCTCTTGGTGTCAAAATGAGGAATCAATTTCCCCGTCAGATAATGGTTACTCTTCTTTGGTTTGTACCTGTCTCTAGAGGTGTGTTAGTTTGGGTTCTAATTCTTATAGTGGCATATCAATGCAATGGGGATTTATATTGCCAGGGCAAGTGAATGGCAAGAGTAATGGTTAGATGTCGTGTTGTACCTTATCTTTTCTCATGGTGGTTTGTTGTTGTTTGGAGTTTGCTAAGGGAGTGGCTTCTATGGTGGGGCCGGTGCCTAGTGAGAGGCCGCCTGGGTAATCCCATGGAAGTTATGAGCTAGTGGAAAACTTATAACTTTTAGGAGGGTTGGGGTAGTAAACATTTAATAAGTTAATCAAGATACCTCACCCATGCCTTGAGTGCTCTCGCATGCTAAGGATGGGATGAGAAGGCCTGGTTGGCAAGGCCGACCCCCTCGTCTCTATGAGAGGACCTGTCAGTTCTGCATGTGTCACCCTATGGGGCCGGTGCCTAGAGAGGGGCTGCCAGGGTAACCATAGATGGGGGCCAGCTTCTGGTGATAGATAGCCTGGGTAACCCATGCCAAGACCATGCAATGACACTCTCCTTATGCAACTCAGTTTTGTTCTCTTGATTTTGTTGTTATCTCTGGAGTATAGTCTTGGCTTCTGGATTGGTCTTGGTTGGATGTATGTGTTGTTTGGTGGAGTACTGTCGTACCTATGCAGTCTTGTTATCTTGTATGCCTGTGAGGAGTCTGTATCTTACTGTTGTCTCATTGTTGTAACTTTGACCTAGTGGATCCTTGTTGTGTATCTCCTAGCTCGGAGGGGTGGACCTCAGGGTTCCACATGGTTGGGAGGCAGAGTTATCCATTGGTATTCTTGGAGATTCGGATCGAGCTTTGTGCAGAGCTGTACCAGTTCAGTTTGCTTTCTATCTCCAGTAGTGTTGTATACCTTCTTATGTAATCTTTGTAAACTGACACGATTGGTCTTATAATCTTGTAATCATGTAATCCTGTACTAAGACTCTGTAATTAAACTATCCCACTATAGTAAAAGTTATTTGTATCTATTTTAGCAGTGTAATGGTTATTACTTTTGTGGTTTTATCTTCTTTTATTAATGCAGTTATGTTGCCCTAGAGTTGTTAGAAGAGTAATTTCTTTTATGCTGTGTAATATGGTATGTTTGGTTACTGCTTTGCACTATCTTGCTTTCAAAAAAAAATTATTTTTGTAACTTTTGCACTTTTAGCCTAGCACTCTAGGGTTACATGACGGGGCATTACACTAATGATACATCCTAATATAAACAACTACAAGATAAAATTATTCTTGCTATCATAATAAACTTTCCGTCGATCATTTACTACCACAACTTCTATTTAAACAACTACAAAATACCAATATATTTTCTTAAGAACGTAAATTCTCATCTAACATTTAGCCAATACAACTTCACATCAAACACTATACATATTACAATTACAAATCAAACATTATAAACCTATATAATTTCCTATAGGCATAGATGCCCAACTAACATTTTACCAAATATCATTTCAAATCAAAAACACTATAAACGTATATATTTTTCTAACATTTAACCACTTATAAAAATCAAATCAAACTTATGTATTTTCCTATGAGCATGGATTACCGTCTATTATTTTACCACTTAAGATTCTAATATAAACAACTACCATGAAATCCATATCTTTTAAAAGTGACTTCTTTCCATTATATATCCTAAGGCTACAATTCCTAAATAACCAATTTACAAAATAACAATAACAAAGTTATATTTAATAAAAAGAGCACAACTTAATTTATTAAACTTCTTGCATATACCAAAAAAGAAAGACAACATTAATTAAATAAATTTAATTCTAAAAAGATACATTACTAACAAATGAACCTTCTAATATCATCTCTAAATAACCAATTTACAAAATACCAATAACAAAGTTATATTTAATAAAAAGAGCACAACTTAATTTATTAAACTTCTTACATATACAAAAAAAAGACAACATTAATTAAATAAATTTAATTCTAAAAAGATACATTACTAACAAATGAACCTTCGAATATCATCTTCTCCCTAATATTGACTTAATAAATCCAAACGACACTCAAAATTAGAAGTTTCCCATATTAGCAAGATCTTTTCCAAGCTTTCTATTTAAGAACAATCACAACAATTAACTTTCCTATGAGCTCAAATTGAAATAAATTTCAAGATTCCTATCATATCATTTTCATTAAATAAATTTCAGATTCAAAGCAAGATATAAGGAAGAAATAAATTTCAAATTCAAAGCAAGATATAAGGAAGAAATAAATTTCAAATTCAAAGCAAGATATAAGGAAGAAATAAATTTCAAATTCAAAGCAAGATATAAGGAAGAAATAAATTTCAGATTCAAAGCAAGATATAAGGAAGACAAGGAGGAACTCAAACCATTCACAAAAGTTGCAAGCTTAAGGGAAAAGTAAGAATCAGAAAAATTCATTCAAGAATAAGGCAATGAGGGGGTCATACAGCAGCCGTACAATGTCACAAGAGATGGCTGCAAATCTTCAAAACAAAGTTGCACCATATTTCTCCCAACACCGTACAGTCTAGGTCTATTCATGGAGGAAGGTAAGCAGAAATTTTAATCATAAGGAAAAAAATAAAGATGGGTCTCCTATGTCGTACGGTCAAAGGCAAAAACTGAAGTTTTTTCACAACTTCAACAGCATGCTCAAACAATCAGAGACTTCAATTGCTAAGGTAAAAAAATTTGTGTAATTTATCATATGGTTAAATTGTTTTCTAAGGAATAAAGCCAAAGCTTCAAACTGAGTTTTAAATCTATTGCAAAAGATGAATTAAATGGTATCTTTCAGCCAACAAAAAAATTTTAAACCAGATTTGAAGGAAATTGTGAAGAAAACTTCACAAGATTTGATTGAAATCCCAGATATGATTGCAGGGTACATTCTTGTTTGCAAGCTAGTGTTGGAGATACCAGATTTTCATCAGGGTTAAAGAGAGAAAGGCCAGGGATCCAAGATAAAAAAGAAATATGAATAATAGGAGGACCAACTAATTGGTTGCAAACACTTACAGGTTGCAAGGAAGGTATATGTAAAGGGCAAATCACTTCTCTCTGAGCAATTTACTTTTATCAGGGAGATACACATGTGAGATAAATTACAAGAACCAAAGGGATAAGATGAAAGCTTACCATAGAATCATCTATTGCACAAGATTAAGATCACAATGCAGAATTACAAATGATGGCCACAAGATTTCAGAGGAATAAAAAACAAAGGTTCAACCAGAAGAATCCATCTTGGAGGGATCTACAGGGGTTGGAGCAGCATTCAACCACATAGGGCACACATGGACAAATAAATTCCAAGTTACATGCAAGTTTCACAAACAGGACAAGCTAGATCACACATAGAACATGTTGTAATAAAAATTTAACTTACAAGCTACAACGATTGCAATTTTCACAGAGAGAGACATATACCTGGATCTCAGTTCCTCTTCAAGAATTTCTCCAACTCTTCAAACTAATTTCTTTGTTCTTCCTCTTTCCAACTCCTCCCGACTAAGATTCCCCCCCCTTTTCAAAAATGATTCAACTCATAAAATAGATGCAGACATGCATCTGTTACCCAACAACCCACTCCTCTGGAAATTTAAAATTTTTCTAATAATAGGGATTCCACAAATCAGAGAATTCATGTTCAACAACCCAAGGAATTTACTTAACATATCAAAATTATTCTGTACAAAATATATACTAATAATTACCCGTAACTCCAATTTATGACAAAAATATTCTTGGAAGCAGATAATTTAATTCTAGACTATTATAAAATTTAACCAAGGTGTCATACAAAGTTCTAAGCCCAAAACAAATAATATCCTATAAACATAAAAGAAGCATTATTAGTTAATAATAAATCATTAAAGTATTTTCCAACCACACATGAACATTAAGCATTATTAAACACAACTCGACGATACTCATCAACACAAGATTACCAAACCTAATAGGCAAGGACCAAGCATCACAACACGACTCGAGACCACAACAAAAGACAAGGACCGACCTAGTGGAATAGACCTCGTGTTATCTCCCATCACTGATACCCATTGGTGCAAGAGCCCACTCAAACCTGCTCTATCAGGTGGAGTTGAGATTCAGTATCTACAACCTGCATATGAACAATTGGTTGTATACGATCAAATACATATATGTCAACACACACAGAGAGTTAGAGAATCACAGCATAGTAGGGTGCTCGAAGTGAGTAGTACTACACCATCTCTGCTCTTGAAACAATATCATAACAACTTTTATCTGAATACCAACAAATCAAATGACACATGATAATATTAATTCGCATCATAACTGGAATAATAGTAATGCCATCATAGGCTCATAACACATGTCTAATTATATCAGTCGAACATAGTCCATCAAGATCAAAATAAACATAACTCATAACCTACTAATCAAATGTCTCGGAACTGTATCAATGCAATGAAAGACTAACAAATGTCTCCGACTGACAGAGAGCAATGCAGAACTACCAGTATCACAAGAAAACAACGAGGGGGCACTACAAATTCCCCCCCCTCGAACTAAGTGGAGGACAAGAAGAGACCGGCATGTTTCTTTGACAACCCGCTTGTGAAAGTCCTGAAAGTTGGTAAAGGCTTCATGCTTCTTCTTGAGAAAGTACAGCCATGTTTTTTGAGAGAAGTTATCCACCAACAATTGAGAGTACTTATGTCCTGAAAATGAGGCAGGCATGGGTTCGCACAAATTAGTATGTACCACCTCAAGGTGATGTTTGGCATGGAAGCTACTAGCCTCAAACGGATCTCGGTGTTGTTTACCTACAAGGCATCTAGGACATAGAGGTAATGAATTTGAAATTTGAGGAAGTCCTCTTACCATTTGTTTGGAGCTGAGCTAATGCTTACCATTTGTTTGGAGCTAAGCTAATGCAAGGAGTTGACTAAAAGGTTCCCATAGTGATAGTGCCAAAGTGTAGTAGATTCTAGCGTTGAAGCTGATAGAGCTACTATAGGGGAGGAGACATCATCTAATGCAAATAGTCTATCCTTCATAAATGCTCTAGCAAGTATCGTACCTTCTCTTGAGATTAGACAGGTCTTGATCCCATCCTTCACCTAGAAGTCCACTTTCAGTTTGTGGTTCAAAAGCTAACTAACAGATAGCAAGTTTGTTGTCAAACTAGGAACATACAACACCTTGGTGATGGTACAACGACTTGTCCCAAGAGGAATGATGACCTTGACAATTCCCTCTACAACATACTCCTTGTTGTCAACAATTCAAACTCTATCTCCAATAGGTTGTTCTATCAGTGCATCAAATAGCTCGTGATTGCCTGTCAGATGCTTGCTGGTACCTGAGTCTATCAACCAAATATCTCTTGTGAGCTACGAGGTTTGGGAGACTAGGAGGAGATTGTGATGAGTGTCGTAGTTGGTTGTTTCTGGTTCATCTTCTTATGATCTATCATCCTGTTGGGCTGCTACATTGCCTTTGTGCTTTCTATGATGATGACGGTGCTTGGATTGCTAAGTATCACTATAACCAGAAAAGCCTTCTTTACTTGAATTGCCTTGTGTTAAGGCATTGTACCAACAGTTGATAGTGTCATGATTGTTTTTGTTGCATATATGACACCATCGGTTTGCCTTTGGAGGCTTCGACTACTGATATTCTTGTTGTTTCTATGGATTCTTTCTGCGAGACTTCTGAACTCTTAACTGTCTGGAAATCAGGGCCTTGTCCTCAAGTTCACCTTGGACTGATTGGATGGCTTCTTCCTATTGCAACAGATTCACCAATTCTTCAAATGATACATCTTGCTTTGTGATGTTCAGCGTGGTGACAAAGATTTTGAACTGAGATGGCAGAGCTCTTAGCATAATTTGGACAAGTAGTTCATCCTCCACCTTTTCTCCAAGTGCAACAAGCTCAACTCACAATTCAGATACTCGCCGTAAGAATTCCTCAACTTTCTTGCTAGCTTGCATACATAAAGTATGTAGCTTGGACTGTAGATAGAGGATCTTCATCTGATTCTTTGCTTGGTAGATTGTGGAGAGAGAGTCCCATGCCACCTTTGATGTTTCCACATCTCAAATGTGAGGTTGGACTTCATCGATGATGCTAAGTGTTATCAACATCAATGCTTTGGCATCGGCCTTATCAAACTTTTACCTTTCATTTGCGTCATCCAGTCAGGTTATGTCACCAATGATGATTTCCCATAGCTCCTCAAAAATGAGAATTGTTCATATTTTTGTCTTCCATGCGGCATAATTTGGCCCTTTCAAGAGCTAAGCATCGGAGAGAAGCAATGTCGGTGCTGACATTGTTCACCATAAAGAAAAAACTAGTCCACACAACAATTTTATTATTATTTTTATTTGTCAATACATTCTCTAAGAAGAAATTGTAGCACAGAGATGAGCACAATAGGCTTGTGTTGTAAGATGGGGATGCTTGTGAGTGCATTCTACCTCATCTTCGTCATTAGCATCATAACCTTCATCAAGTTTTTCTCTAATCTTCCTTGCTTGACATTGTATGTCAAATAGAAAGTAATCTAACAATCCTTGCCTAAACAATTCATCAAATTGAAGATTACCTGAGTTTTGTAGGGCATCTAAAAGAGAAAAATAGAACACTGAGCTCTCTGAAACTGCATGTTCACCTCATGGTGGCTCATTTGCCTAGTTATTGGCCACACTACTGGCATCGGGTGCGGTGGACATCTAGTTTTCTCTTATTGCAACGTTTTGTCCTTCATTTTCTTATCACCACTATGTAGAGGACAATGATTTCAGCATCTTTTTATTTTCCTACATACGCATAAAGACTAGCTTCTACACTGTAAGGACTTCTCTAGTCTCCTTTCAGCCTCCTAGTCTTCTTCACATGGGGAGATAGGCTGCAAACACCAAAAGTTATTTCTTCCTTCACTTTTAGCACCTAAATCCTCCATGCTCAGTTGTAGACCTGAATCTTCAGCGCTCTGATACCATTTGAAACATAAGGCTGAGAAAGTTGTGTTTATTTAATGAAAAATGTAGATACAACCCACAGATATATACTATGGTGAAGTTGGTTGAAAAACAACGGTTATGCCCATCTAACATAACCAACGTAACAAATGTAGTTACATATAGAAATAATGTAATATATGCTAACACGTCTATCCTATTAATCTATCATTTTACCATTCTACAATTATATCATTCTATTATTCTAGAAATTTGTTCTTCTATCATTCATTCATTATATTATTCTATAATTCTATTATTCCCATTCTTTTATCCCATCATTCTATTATTCTATCATTCTTTCATTTCATAATTTTATTATCTTATTATTCTATTCTTCTATCATTCTTTTATTCTATCATTACATAATTCTATAAATCATTGATTTTATAATTCTATTATTCTATGTATCTATTATTCTAGCATTCTTTAATTATATCATTCTATAATTATATAACTCTATTATTTTGTAAATATGTTATTCTATCATTCTTTAATTCTATCATTCCATTATTCTGTTATTTTATTATTCTACAAATCTATTATTCTATCATTCTTTTATTCTTTCGTTGCATAATTATATTATTTGTAACATGCCAATTGTTCTACCAACTAAGATTTACTAAGTTTAACTCAAATAGTGAAGGCAATAAATTTTTTCCTCAATTTATTCTATAAAATGCACATTTGAAACATATTCCAAACTTCCATTGCATAAATCAAATTACATTTCCTCAATAAAATAATTGAATACTTCTCATTACAACTTTTCATTAACATAGATACATACAAGCTTCATGAGCTAATAGAGATACATGATTTCATTTTGTCTGTCTTCAAATCTGGGCCACCAACTGCATGAGGGGAAGCATCACTCAAGTGCTTTATCTCCATCCACGAACTATCTGCGGTCCCCTGCACATTTACCAAATTGGTAAATGGCCCTACCCTTCAATGAAGGGATTGGTATGGTAACCTCATAAAAGCCTAAAATTGAGCAAGGTGTTGTGTCCTACATATCTAGTATTGTCATACATTGTGGCTACAACCTACAAGCATGATTGCCCTTCCTAGTATGTAAACCTGGATCATAGTGAACTGACGGTGTAAACAATGGCTACTTACACTACTTTGGCCAAAGTTTCATCACCCCTAACTCGGAATGGATGTCACACGTTCACCCACCCTTCTATCTCGTTTTGCAAAGACAACAATCTCTATACTAGGTTATCTACCTCTTCATTGGACTACATATCCCAAGGTTTAACCTATTCCAAGCCTTTAGACACAAATGAAGAAGTAAATCTAACTACAATTTACTATCCTTTTCCCTTTTGTCCATACTCAAAATAATCATACAAATCCATCTAGTCGCTAATTCCTTCTAAAGGAACTAAATCATAATACAAAACTATATATATATATCTTCAAGTAATCAATCAAATAGATAACACAATTCATTCCATCATAACAACACAAAATGCCTTTCAAAAATAGAGAAATATAATAAAGGAGAGAACCCCATGCCTGTGAAAATAGCTCAAATGATACAATGAAGATTCCTTGCTCAAGCTCCTATCAATGAACTAAAAACTCCTCCAAAGAAAAACAATTCTCCTTCTAAACTTCCAAAACCTCTCCTCACAACTTCAAGCAAAAATGGCAAAAACTCTCAATGCAAACTCAAAATGAAAATGGCAGAATAGAAATGCTCTTAGCAAAACTTGTGTGTATAGAATGAGAAAGAGCTCCTCATTTTATACTAAAAATCTAGGAGAGAACAAGCTACAATTTTTCTTGCCAAGTTGACACAACTCCCCTCTAAAATTAAAGGTGGCAAAAAAATAATAAAATATTGACACATATAAGGACACTTGCAAAAACAATGAACAAAATAGACTTCTAAAAGACTAAACACTCTTCAAAATATTGCCACCTAAAATCACATTCCCAAATATATAAAAAAATTGGTTTAAATGGACAAAGTCAAAAACACGTTGAAAACAAAGAAGCTTCTCTTAAAACTGATTTTCACCCACTCATGAGCACATAAGACAAAGTCAAAGGTGGTAAAGAGTTTGTTTCCAAACTCACAAAGCATGGTTTAATAGTTCATGTGCTTCACAAGCATTTTTAAAAGGCTCTTTTAAGAAGCTTAAATCTTCTAACTACCTTCCCCCAACGGCCTACACACATGGCCTCCCATGTTGAGCACTTCATGTGTTTCCTTTCCTTGCTTTATGGGTCGCGTGCCTTAGTAAGAAATGCCCATCGTGCTTTTTGAAACTTATCATATATAATTATATATTACTCAAATATATAAAATGGATAATTTAGCAATATAATTTTATTTCTCCAAAGCATTATAATTACATATAGTACAAACATAAGAATATCATAATATATATATATATATATATATATATATATATATCATAAATTGTAACTAAAATTACTTCTAACATATCGATCATACATTCACGTATTACAATAAAATCGACATAGACAAAATAAAGTAAAGTATATATATACACCAAAGAGATGATAATTCTTGCACAATCCAATCAATATTTCCATATATATGAGCAATACGCTCATGAATGTATGTAGGTACGTCTACCTATGTATATTCATGCTCGTATCGACTCATGTATAAGAACACATCGTGGATTCGCATGAGCTATAGATATCACAATAAAACTTTACTCAAACAACAAAACACTTAACATCATCCAGGTTTGAATCAATTCAATACAAGAAACAAGACTCACAACTTAGATCACTTACCGCTACCCAAACTGACTTGTCACAACTTAGATCAAAATAGGATGGTGTGTGTGTGCTTACTCAATCTAGGTTTAACTAGGGTTACCAAACCGATTCCTTCTCCTGAGTGATACTTCCCCTCCCTTTCAGAGGAGCAACTTGTTCTTTCATCCACTAAGATCATCATCATAGTAGTTAGCTGATCAAAATATATAACCATTTGCTTTATACAATTTCAATATAATACAAGACATTGCATTATTCCATTTTCAACATATTTCAATTCAAGATTCATAATACATATAATTGCAAAGATTCCATAATCACTCATTATTCAAACAATTTAACCAACCTAGGTAAATAGTAAATGGATAAAAACACATGGGGTGTAACATACTTCCCCCTTGTGAATCATCATCCCCGATGATTTTTAAGTATCAAGTATTATCACAATAAAACATAAAGAGTATCATATCACAAATCACATAGCTTTTAAGAAAACTTTCAAAATCTAGAACAACTCGAGGGAACTTCTGCTTTATCTTAGCATAATCTTCCCAAGTGGTAGAATCTTCTGCATACTGATCCCATTGGACCTTGCATTGCAAAACCTCTCTATTATGTAAGTGAATCTTACATGTTTTGAGCACATTGAGAGGCTCGATTGTTACCACTCCTAGGTCCTATACCTGTAAATCATTCCAATCAATAACATGATTATTCTCAAGTACATACTTCTTAAGATACGACACATGAAAAACATTATGCATCTTGGCAAGAGCTAGTGGCAAAGTAATTCAGTAAGATACAGGATTGACTTCTTCTAGGACCTCAAATGGACCTACATAATGCGAAGCTAGTTTGGATGACTTTCCAAACTTGATCAAACTCTTTTGAGGTTTTACCCTTAACAAAACCTTATCTCCAACAGAGAAATTCCTAGGGACCCGTTTGGCATCTGCATAACTCTTTTTCCTATCATTGGCTTCTGCTAACCTCTATTTTATAATCTTAACTTGCTCTTGCATGTCTGACAACATTGTTGGTAGGTGGTGACTGATTAGGAAAGTACTGTACACTAGCCATGTATCCTCGCCGGGGTTCGGGGCCGGGCCGGGCCCCAAGCAGGGGTTCGAGGGCGGTAGCCCCCGAGAAAAAAAAATTTTAGGGCCGACTTAAAAAATCCTATTTTTATGACCGACATAAGAAAACCCTAATTTTTGTAACCGACAAAAAAGGCTTGATAAAAAGACACCAAGGGTTAGGGTTTGAGTATTGTGTTGTAGCATTTGCAGCGGTATTGAGTTGCAGGGATTGCTGATTGTAATTGGTTTGATTTACTGGATAATAATATTGGACTCTCTGTTTGGTGGATGTAGCCCAAGTTTGGGTGAACCACGTTAAATCTTGTCTCTCGCTGTTATTAATTCTGTGTATTTCCATTTCTCTGTTTAATCTTTATTTGCATTTAATTGATATCTTCTGCCGGCTAACCCTAACAAACATTTCTGTAACACCCCTGCCAAGGAACCCCAGAGGACAATCCTAACTAGGCCAAATAAATGGAACAATTTTTTTTTATGCATTGCTAACTATGAAATGCATAACATAACAGGATACTAATCCTAGGTCCTCTAAGGTTCCTCAACTGTGCTACTCGTAAATAAGGATACTAGAAACATTTCATTAATAATAAAAGATGAACATCACCTTAAAGATCATCTTCTGACGACTATCACAATTGATGCATTATTTTATAGTACTCATTACAAGATGAATTCATCAATAATAATTACATCATTATAACAATCACCACGTTGCTTTCCTCAGCACATGGTAGAGATTACATCAAGATACATTAAGAAATACAATCTGGTATACCACCAGTATACATTACATGAAAGGATTGCCTTTGCAAACTAGAACAGGAACTGGTGTCCACAACACAATGAACAGTCTCCAAGCTCACAAACATGAAGAAAGAATACCCAATGGAGAAAAAGCACCAACCTCCCGACCATGTGGAACCCTGAGGTCCACCCCCCATGCTAGGAGATAACACAAGGTCCCACATCCAATAGACAGTCAAGAAAACATCAGGCTAACATAAGCAACAGGGTTATAGATGACACCAATCACCATACTACTGACAATCCACATCACTTACACATCTTTATGCACTTCCAGAGGCACTCACACAACAGAAAGAGGAAATTCAACTAGGGAGTGCTAGACTGCAATAGGGAGGAGTGTCATCACATAGCTTTTCATGGGTTATCTTGGTAGGTCTTCCTAGGACCCGGCCCCCATCCTGGGTTGTCCTGGCAACCTCTCCTGACCCCCGGCCCCCATACAAACTCATGCGAAACTAACTAACCTTTCATGAGGACAAGGCGGTTGGTCTTGCCATTCTAGGCCTTCTCGTCTCATCTCAAGCCTAAACGAGCACTTGATCCATAAGTGAGGCATACATTATCTTGATTAATGTGAATTCTACCCATTTCCCCTTAGTTCATTATTAAGGTTATCACTAGATTAAGAAACCCTCCAATGGGTTATCTTGGACACCACTTTGGGTTCCAGCCCCCATTGAGAGCCACTCCCCCTACTTGCAAATAGTAAACCCTACACCTAGCAAGGAATTGACCATCTTGCACAAACATCATAACCACATAAATCCATACACCAAGCAAGGCATTACCCATCTTGCATATTCATCACAATTATATGAATATGAGGCAACATTCTAGGGTTGCATCTCACTCAACACACATGACCCACAACATAGCCAACCACATTCAGGGTTACATAATCATGAGGGCCATACACACAATTACACCCTCCTAGGCCTCTGGAAATCAACTTCCCAATGACACAGATACTTGACATCACTTTAAATAATAGCATAATGTAATGCCCCTCATTTTGGCTTGAGGTAGTTGATAGTTCTATACTGTACTTTGACAGTTAAAGACATTCGAGTTATTAGACTTTGGTCTATGCTTACTATGATCATGATGGACTATATGTGATTGATGTGGTTTTTGATTTGTGTTACGAGTTTTATGATGACATTATTGATGTTTCAGCTCATGATGTATTTCGACATGTTTGGTTGATGGTTAGTTGGATTATGCAGATTGATGTAATCTTGTTTTACGTAGTTGAATGTTATCATTCTTTATGGATTAATGTTATATGATGATGAATTAGAGATGTGGTGTTGATTGTTATGCTTGAGAGCAGGGATGGTGTAGTATTACTCGTTTCGAGCACCCTACTACGCTGCGATTCCCTGACTCTATGTGTTTGATATATATGCGTATTGTAGACACCCAAAAATGACCGTGTCATTGCACCACTTGCATTTTATCTAATCTATCACATCACCTGCATTTAGCGTTAATTAAATAATCTAATTATTTAATTAATTTCATTAAATTCTTCCAAACCTTCTAAAAATTGACATTAATTGAATAAATTCTCTTTATTTAATTAATTAAATTAAATTCAACCTTATTCTTCCAAAATTAAATAATTTTAATTATTTAATTAAATCATTATCCTCTTTCCAAAATTCAAGTCTCCATTAATTAAATAAATCCAAGTATTTAATTAACTCATCCAATTCTATCTTATCTACAATTAAATAATTTACATTATTTAAATTAAATCAATTGTTCTTCTAAATTTAAATAAATCATGCAAATTTATTTAAATTGTCTCAATCCTCTAAAAATAAATAAAATCAAGTATTTTATTTATAATCTTCTATTCCTCAATCATGCACAATTAAATAAATAAATTTATTTATTTAATTTCAGTTATCTTCCAATTCCTCTTAAAATATCTTGTTAACTCATGCACAATCAGTCTTATTTTTAGAACTCTAAAAAAGGCAAAATTACAAGTTGAGTTATCTATTCAATCAATCTTGTTTTCATCATATCTTAATAAAAATATCCTTATGGATTGACACATGTCGTGTGCACATTCATCATGGTTATTTGATTTATCTCCTCCGTTGATTCTTCTGAATTATCTAGACCATTGGTCGATCTTCATTGAAACCTATATAAACCCCCCTCATCTCCTTCACAAATCCTCTTTGATTACTTATTCTCACGCATCCTTTACAGCACTTTGAGCATACATCGCATCAATTGAGCAACCTTACGATCTTTTGACATTGATCTTTGAGCACTTTACTTGCTTGTTGCAAACATGGTTTCGTAGCATTATTGAGCAATCCACATTCAACAAAGGGAACAACACAAATCTGGGTTAAAGCTTTCTTATTTCATTGAATTTATTGATAATGGCTTTAATTTAGATTAGTTCTCTTTATGTCATGGGCTTTTGATTTGTTTTCTTTTGATTTATCATTTAAACATTAGTCAATTTTCCTCATACACACTTATGTTGTATACAACCTATCGTCTTGATGCAGGTTACCCGGGCATCGACTCCACTTGACTTTGCAGGTCTGAGCGTGCCCTTGGCCAATGGATACTGTTGATGGGAGATAACATGAGGTCTTCCCTAGGTCAAGTTTCAGTCTTCAGTTGTGGTCATGAGTCGAGATGTTGTCCCTTGGTCCTCGCTTCAGTTTATTGGTCGTCTAGTGGTATGTGGAGTTGTTGTCGAGTTTGTTTAGTTAGCCCATGTGTATTTTGGTAATGCTTTAATGAATTAATATTATTTTAATAATGTTATTAATGTGTTAAATATATTAGTATTTTTCTTAGTCGTAAAATTTGGAATATTATTTAAGTAAATTTTCTTAAAATAGATTAAATTAATTATTTGTTTTTATGTTTTAATAGTATATGAGTCATAAGTTGTTATTGTGGTTAATTAGTATATAGTTAATTAAAGAATAATATTGGTTAATAGTTTAATGGTTATTAGTTGTCAGATATGATTTTGATTTGGAGAATCTCTCTGTCAAAGAAAAATTTATTGTTTTCTGTTTGAAGGGGGGTTAGTGGGATTCTCTGTAACAGAATTGTGTTAGTGGACATTTATGACTCTTGGCTATTCTTGGTTCGGGGGGGTCTTATTTGGAAGGGGAGTTGTTCTGAAGGGGGGATTGAGCAGGCAAGAAGGGAAATTGGGAAGAAGTTTGATCCGGGTATGTATTGTTGTCTAGGTTCTTGTGATTTGTTGTTTTAGTTTTAGTGAATGTATGTGTTTCTTCCTGTGTGCCTTGATAGTAAAATTGTTTTCTCTGTATGCTATATCAAGATAAACCCTTCTGGAGATTTTTACTAAAATTCTTATATGTCATGTTCTCAAAAACTTCTACAACATTGAAATCTATCTTCTCTGAGATGAATTCCTGAACTCAACTGTTACCCTGAACCTTGCACTTTGAGTTATACACATCCCAATCTCATCATTTGTTGGCTCCATAGACCCCTGTTGTGGATTGTGAGGTTGAATGTATATTGTGACCTTATCAAGCCCCTCGCATATTCAAAACTCTTGCATCAATTTCATTTCGATCATTATTGGATTTTGCATCATTATTTAATGCATGTCATATTCTTTATCTCAACTGAAAATCTATTGTCATTCAATCCATAGCTATTGCTAAGCCTCTGAGGGAAGTTGTCTTCTCTTCCTCAAAAGTAGTATCATTTGATGTCTCTGGTTCTCTGTTAAACCTCGGGCATAAGTTTTCATCTGCATACAACTTTCTTATTGAATTTAGTTGGAACAAGATAAACCCTGAACATGTTGCTTCTTGGAATTATCACAGTTTAGACAGAATTGATTCTTAAACCCCTATCTTATCATCGATGTGATACCACATTCAATTCATTGTGTTCTTTTGATGATGCTTGATTAACTGTGAGCCATGTGCTAGTAAGCCGAATGCCTTCCATCATATTATATGCCCTGTCTATTGAATCGATTAGCAGTATTTACACATGCCATAGAACCCCAATCGAATGCTAGTTCCTGAGTATTGTGATCCTTTATAATTGAAGCCTAGCTTTGCATCTTCTTAGACTCATCGATGATCTGACGAAATGCAATCGACTCATTGCTCATTCATGTTTGGCATAGTAATGATCCTTTAGCAAATTCTGCTACCTGTAGCATCCAACAATCATTACATTAAGCCTTGTATGCTTCGAGCTAACAATGAGTATATATTTGCATGCTAACCAGTGAGGCGTCGGCTCAGACATTGGACTTCGATGTTATCTTATGCAGAAACGTAACACCAGATTGTTGCCCATTTCAACCTGTCGCTGCATTTGAAGCCAAATCTCTGCCATAAATCACATTCTTTTTATCATGCTATTTTTAACTTCCTTTTATAAAGGTGGTCGCCCATAATAATGGTGCAGTGTGGCCCAGTTATGTCATAGTTGTTATGAGCAAGTAATCAGCCTAGTCGATAGCTGAAGGATTAGGTCGATTTTATTATAGAAGTTTCCTTGATATAATTAGTAGTAGTAGGTCCATTTTGTTATTTATATAGTCAGGATTTATCTTTTATGGGTTAGGTTAATATATTACGGTTAAGGATAGTAAATAATTTTAGTTAAGTGTTCAATATGGCATATATTAAAGTTACGTTTAGAGAAGATAGTTCATATCATATATGTGTTATTATAAGAAGTTAGAGGGTTATGAACTTGTGTTTAAAATTAATAGAATGTTATTTGTGAGAATAAAATATGTTTTGTGTTAAATTTAAATTTAAGAATATAATGCAATTGTAGTATAGTTCCTTATTATGGAGTTAGAATATTAGATTACTGTTAGAGAATGAAAGTTAGTTTATTTTAATGTTAGTATATTTATTTTCTTATAAAGCTTGTTTTGATAGAATAATGGTGTTTTAGCCGATTTGGATAAGGTTGTTAAATTTGGACAATAGATATTGTTAAACTATAGTTTCATCATTCAATGAGTTTAATTATGTTTTGGATAGAGTCTAGGTTTATGTCGTAAAGTTGTATTTTCGAGGCCTAGGGTGTTATTTCATAATTCATACAATTTTTGTAGGTGTTCTTATTTATATGTGTTGTTATTATAATGTGTTCTTGATCATGGATGATTTCCTTGGTTCCAAAAGGAAAGAGTATATATTGGTCTTGGTTAAAATTAGACCTTGTGGATTCGAGTGAATACAAAGTTGGGGAATGCATTGTATTGTGAAATCATTTTGTTGACTCTTGTTGTTTTGCAAGGGTGTCCTAGATGTAGTTAGGGGGGAGTGGCTCTCAATGTGGGGCCGGTGCCCTAAGTGGCTGCCTGGGTAACCCATTGAGGGTTTATTAACAAGTGATAACCTTAAAATAAACCTAAGGGGGGGTTTTGGGTAATCTTTAAACTAAGAAAGATAAATTGGATACCTCTTCCATGCCTTTAGTGCTTGTTTAGGCTAAGGATGGAAGAGAAGGCCCGGTCGGCAAAATCAACCTCCTTACGAAAGGAGATTTGATTCCACATGTGTCACCCTATGGGCCGGTGTCTTTGGGAGACTTCTAGGGTAACCATAGATGGGGGCCGATAACTAGTGAGAGACTGCCAGGGTAACCCATGATAGGACCATGTGATGACACTCCTCCCACTATAACCTAGCATACCCTAGTTGCTATTCTTTGTTTAAGTGCTTTAGAAAGTGGTGAGTCTATGATGATCTTTGGATATGCTTGACATGTTTGAGTTATTGTTAGTTTCTTATTGTTTTTTAGTTTTACCACCTAGTTGTCAGTTGGGACCTTATCATTATCTCCTAGCTCAGGGGGTGGACCTCAGGGTTCCACATGGTTGGGTGGAGGAGCTTAATCCATTGGTTATTCTTGGTCGTCTTGATCCATTATCACTGCAGTCATGATTCTAGTTCCAGTTTTGTACTTGCATCCTCAAAGCTGTATTGCACCTTCCAAATTCTAAAATCTTGTTGTATATTGTAAACTGATGTAATCGGTCAGCAAGCTTGTAATCTTGTAATCTTGTAAATGATCTTTTGTAACTATTCATCTCTACAAATGAATGATGTAAATCCTCTTCTTTTGTATATCACTTGTATTGTTATAATTTTATGTTTATCTGATGCAATTATGTTCCCTAGAGGTGTTAGCTGTTCATTTTATTTAATGTTGTTAGTAGTGTAATTATATTTAATGATTAATGCATTTTCTTGCTTCAAAAAAAAAATTATTTCTGTTAATCTTTCTCTTGTTAGTCTAACACTCTAGGGTTGCATGACGGGGCATCACACATAACGTTTAATCCACATTTATGACACATGGGTTAATACAACAATTAATCCTAACAAGTCAACAGTGTAAATTTCTAACTACACAGGTATACATTGTTATTATTTAATCTATAACCATTCTATTCTCTATAATTGAATAGACTAATTCCTTTAATCCTATACACAAAGCGAGTAAATAGTAAACAGGAAAAGACAATTACCTATATACAATTTCCCCACAATAATTATTCTTTACAACTGCCATATAGAACTTAGTATTACAACGATATAACACATTACTAATTCATTTATAAAAACTCATAAACATATAATTAAAAAATCAAGATAATCAAGACATTGTTGGATGGGCATGCAGAATCGTGATAACTACATGTCCCTAAACAAAACTAAGTAATTAGACATAATGTAACATGTCTATATTTAATTAATTTGTTTATAAACTATATATATATATATATATATATATATAACGACAACTTCAATGTGATTAAGTCAATATAAAAGATTAATATAATGTTTTTTTATAAGAATAAAATATTCCCTAATCGAAACCCTAAATTATTAATTGATGTGATACCTAGATACTAATTTAAAAATAAAATCACCAAATTAACAATTCAATCAATATATAAATTAACATATCAATTGATACCAATGGATATATTGAATGATAATGATTGATTTATAAATCAATATATTATTGATCAATATTAAGTAATATTAATATTTCAATTGGTATTTGTATACACCTAAAAATGGCAAAGGAAAATTAAATAAATATTTTTTAGTTATTTAATTCCCATTCTTCTATCATTTAATAAATTCATCAATTTATCTATTTGATTCACATTCATCATTAATAGTTCAAATATTAAATAAATATCAATTTATTTAATTAAATCAATTAAACTTGTTCTTCTAATGTCATCCCTTAATTAAATAATAATAATATTATTTAATCACAAATCATCCTATTCTAAAGTCTTCATTCATAATTCCACATCATCTAATCCACCTCACACATCCACCTCACCTTGTTGCACATGTAATTAAATATTTTAATATTTAATTAATCTATTTTCCCTCACCCACACGTCCTATTATTCCTCCAACCATCCCTATTCCAAAGGGCATGGTTTCTCCATGTCACCATGGTCAAAGGGTGCTTTGAGACACTTGTCCAATGAATTCCTATATTCTTTATAACCATCCTATAATCATGGTCTCCTTGTTTGACCTTCTCTCTTTGGTCATGGTGAGCCTTATGACATGTGGACTCATGTCACACCTTTCTCTCCTCCATGTCAAGGTGAGAGGAACATCTTCCCTCTTTCCCTCCCTCATCAAAACTAACTCAATCCTCACCATACACCTTTCAGGACTTCTTCTCCACTGTTAAGATCTTGACACATGGATTGCCCCCTCCTTGGCCTATAAAAGGAAGCTCATTCCCTCATTCTATAATCCACAAGCTATAGCAAACTTACTCTACCGGAATTATACCAGCGTGCCTTTGGAAAAGCATCCATATTGCTCATTGTATTATCTCCATTATCATCATATCCACACAATCATGTCTTCAATCATCCATATTTCATATTCATAAGAGTTGCATTGTAGGTAATCTCCATTGCATTATCCAACTATAGCCATTCAAGTATTGTCATCTTCAACAGCAAGGAAGTGCACACTTCTGAGAGCTCTATTCATCAACAAGATCAATACAAGATAGGCGACAATGGAAGCTTCGAGGTAAATCAGTCTTCAAGGTAATATTCTTTGTTTATTTGATTTGCATCATATTTCATTGAGTTATTGGATTACTAGTAGTTTAATACAGTTGACAATATTTCCTCTAACATTTTTGGCACCCACCATGGGGCCTTGCCCCATTTATAACTTCCATCTGAGTGTTTTGTGAAGGTTCTATCACGACAGGTCATACCTGCACATACAACTTCTAGTTTTGTGCATTCAACATTTCCTTCTCCACTTATACCTTTCTGCGCATCCAACCTGTAGTGTTGCGCATCCGACGCATTTTGTTGCACTTTTGATCTTCCTGCGCATATACAACGCAGTCTGATGCATTTGATTCTTATTCATGCGCATTTGCGAATCCATGCATATGCATTGCACTGATGTGCATATGGCCTGCAGTCCTGCGCATTTGATTTGTCACAAAAAGTTGTAATATTTTATATGATTTTTCATACTAACTCTCATTTGCATGTGTTAGGAGCTGGACTTAGTCATTTTAGCTGCATTATTAAGCCACCTAGAACTAATTAGGAGAGAGTAACTTAATATGTTCATGCAAATCATCACATAGACATAACTAGGAGGAAAGTAAATCATTTTGTTGCATCACAACTTGCATCTAGTCCCAACCTAGGGGTTAAAACTGAACAATTTCTTTATGTTTTTACTATCTTGCACTGCAATCTATCACATAGCTTAATAGGGGAAAGTAACACTTGTTTATTTCTTCGAACAACAATCTACACCTAGACTTGTTAGAGGGTTAAAATTAACAAAAGTATTTCCCAAGTTATTGCTATCTTGTTAAGAACTTCTGTGCTTGATAGAGTTAACACATTTAGTTATTTTTCTTTTAACTAGGAGGATAAAAAAACCATTATTTTTTGTGCTTGAAAATGATAATAGGCCTATGCTCTCCCCTTAAAATGGTGACCAAAATGCCAAACTTATCATTTTATCTTTGTCACCTTTAAGAGAGGCCTACCCTTGGGAACATGTTTCTTCCAAGTGGGATGACCTCGAGTGATAACGGGCTAAAGCCAAGCCACCTCCAAGTCACTTAAAATAAATTGTGTTTGTGACGAAATTTGCAAACAACGGGTGTTGTTGTGTTACACCGGCAAATGTTTCCCCCAAAACCCTGTGGAGTGTAACCTCTACAAGCTGGGAAGCCTCCTTATCAGAGTGAATTACCGCATGTGTAACCACCCGAACAGATGCCTTGACTAAAATCCATTTGTTTTAGTAAGCCAAAATCCCCTATTTGTTGATACATGAGGATGGACCTCTGAAGCCATCCAACATCATACACTCATCTAGTGTGGAGACAAAAAGTTCAACTCTTCAGAGGAACTGTACTTGATATGCATGAGAAGTGAGTGCCGTGGAGGGAAGCCGGTGCTATCAATCTACTATCTATCACACCATTATGCAAGTGGCTGGAGTAAAATCCAAGTTGGAACTCATCAAATATTGTCTTTGCCATCCCTAGGATTGTAATTGTTTATTTTTAATTTTGTCAAGAAATCATGGAAACCTTTTGTTCTCTATGTTTTCTAGCATAACTTGAACCAAGATTAGCATTGCAAACCTTAGGAAAACATTCCAAACAAATCAAACTATCAAACTGAAGAAGAAAACCAAGTACCTACACTTCTACGCATTTAAACCATTTTGCTACACATATAACAAGTTTTGTTGCACATTTGATCCTACTACACTTTTAACTCATTCTGCTGCGCATTTGAACCATTTTGCTGTGCTTATGAACTTTTTGTGCATTTGACACATAGAGTAGTGCATATAAACCACAATAGTGCGCATTCAAAAATTAGAGCATTTTTAACCAGATCTGTGCATTTCACCCACAAAGCTGCGCAATTGACCCTTTATCCTGCGCTTTTGAAGTTGTGCATCCAAAACAGAGACATATAATTCCGTACATTGTAAGGCAAAAACATTATCAGTTTAGATTACCCTTTTGGCTATAGTTTAACCTGAAAAATTAGTTGTACCTTGCAAACACCTTTTTGTATCATTTTCACAAACACCTTCTTTTCACATCATTACCTTTCTATCAAAACACCTCAAATCAAACCACAACTTGCTTCTAGGACCTAGTTGATACTCTACCAATCCAAACAAGAGCTAGTTAGTTTTTATAATAGGATTTCAAATCATCCTTTCCAACAAAAACTATACTAGTATACCCTTGACAAGAGAATAGTCTTCATCAAATAGTGGTATCAATCTATCCCTATTTAGACTGCCCCTTGTATCGACACTTCAATAGATATTAAGCATTATAGCTCAAGAATTACCTTGTTTGAGGCAAACATAGAATCAACAAAAACCTTAGCAAAATCTTTTCCAATCAAACTCACCTTCTACCATATCACACCACCCATCAAAGTCAAATCCAACAAATCTCACAATCTAATTTTATCCCATCCCAAAAATCTTGCATGGTGCAAACTAGATCTCAATCAAAACAAGAGAAAAACATGGACAACCTCAACAATAACATACCCCATCTACATGATGAGGAAGTCACTCGAGAGGAAATCCTCCAACACCTCAAAGATGCTAAGTTCCAAAGGATAATGGATAGAGTTGTTGCTATGGATCCTCAAAAGTATTTCCTCATGCTTGCTCAACAAGGAGCAAAGTTGCCCGTAGACTTTGATATCTCTAATCTGCGGGAGAATAATGCCTCAAATGAAGCTGAGTCATCGAAAGATGGCTCCAAAACTGACAAAGAGGCTCCAAAAATAGAAAAGGCTAAGGATACACTTAATCCCTTGGATGCATTGACAACCCAAATCCTAGCCTTACAACAGCAATTGGTAGATATCCAAAGCAAAACAACAACGAAACATTATTCCATTGAAGATATCTCACCTTATCCATTTGACAAATCCTTGCCCATGATACCTTTTCCTATAAGATTTAAAGTACCAAAATTTGACAGGTATAGAGGAAAAGGAGATCCTAGAGATTATATCAGGGAATTCAGTGCCGCTTGTCTTGAAGTCTCTCACAATGAAACTTATCTAATGCGACTATTCCCTAGAAGTCTAGGAGGACAAGCTATGGAGTGGTTTTCACGTCTACCTCCTGGCATCCACACCTTTGATGAATTAGTGGACAAATTCATCACACATTTCTCTTATAACATAGAACATGAAATCCCCATGCTAGACCTTTGCAATAACAAACAAAAGGGAGGAGAATCATTTGCATCTTTCCTACAAAGGTGGAGGCAACTTGCGAGCAAGTGTCCCTATCATATACCTGGAAAGCAGATGATAGAAATGTTTGTGCACAATCTATCCACTGAGCTAAGCTATCAAATACAGATTCAATGTCCATCAACTTTCAATAAGGTCATTGAGATGGGGCTTCTCATTGAGAAAACCTTGATAGAGAAGGGGCAAGTAAAGATAGACAAAGACACCCCTAGCTCTAACAATAATGCAGATAAGTTGCAGTTTTAGACCAAAAACAAACCCATAGTGAATGATGGTGTGGTAGATGCAAAACATGCGGTACAAAAGCAACCTATTTTCAACCTATCCAATCCACAGAACAACACACAATCTACCAAGCCTCAAGGCACTGAACAAAAACAAAACAACTTCCCTCCAAGAAGAAAGTTCACGCAACTTGGTGAGTCACTTGAATCCACACTTAGAAAGTTAATTGGGGGCAACCTCATCACTCTTCCACTGGTGCGTGAATACAAACCCAAGTTCAAACCTTCTTGGTGGAATGAAAACAACTTTTGCAAATACCATAGGAGCAAAGGTCATAAAACCAATGATTGTATGAAACTCAAGCATGTTGTTCAAGACCTCCTTGACCAAAAACATATATCCATTAATGAAGGACATACTACCAATGATGAACATATAGCATTCAAGAATCCTCTTCCTCATTACGAAAAGGGAGGTTCTTCAAACCAAAACAACAACAATGGTGCTAACAAAGTAAGCTATAACAATGCTTCTTTCAAATACACCGTCAATCATATCTCCCAACATGATTCACACATCAATGTGATCATCATCAATAATCATCCTGACTGTAATGTGACCACACATCATGGAAACATAACTTTGCAAGGGGCTCAATCAAATCCATCTTCCATATCCACATCACCCTCCACATCAAATCAGTACAACATCATCGACCAACTTCACAAAACACCCACGCATATATCCATCTTGGAGTTATTGTGTTTATCACCATCCCATAAAGCTATTTTAGAAAAAACTCTCTTGGAGACAACTATTCCTATGAACCTTGCCCAAGATTAATTCCAGGCTATGGTAGGTCATCTCACCACACCATATTTCCTATCCTTCACTGAGAAGGATGACATGTCAATACATCAACCACACAATGCATCCCTATACATTGAGGCCCAAATACATAAACACAGAATAAAAAGGGTCCTAATAGATGGAGGGGCTAGTTTGAACATTTGTACACTAAATTTAATACTTGCATTGGGGTTTTCTGAAAATGTCATGGATCCCAAGAAAAAGATAACCATCAAGGCATATGATAAGGAAGAAAGAACCTCCAAAGGAATGGTGGTTTTGCCAATACGAGTTGGACCGGTAGAAAGAGATGTAGTGTGCCAAGTTCTTGACATGGAGCTTGCATATAACATTCTTCTAGGCGGACCTTGGATCCATGCAATGAAGGTTGTCCCATCAACGTATCACCAATGTATCAAGTTCTTGCATAATTGTTAAGAAATAACTGACAAGGTGTCATTGTACCTCATCATTTAATCTATTTTTAGATGTCAATAATCTAGGGGCTATGTCCTTGGCTGTCTACAACTAGGGATTCTACAATTACCAATTTTCCTAACTAATCTTAACAGCTTCTACTAATTTGAAAAGATTAATCTGTCTACTTCCTAAATGAATATAAGTAATGCTGAAATAGAATAAAATAGGAAATTCACTCAAGGCAATCTTAAAATAGTAACATGCATCTACCTATCAAAATCAGTGAATACTTTTCATAACAAAAAGTTGAAGTAATAAAGCAGTGGTACTAGCCTCCTACCTTGGTCGTGAGAGTGGGCCCTTGCTCCACACCCTTGGGGCTGAAGGCTACAGTAGAGAATCAGCACAAAAGAAGATCGCAACTAGATCCAATCCAATTCATTCACTTTGCATTCATGAAAAATATTGCTATCAAAGAACCGAGATTATCGAGAATCAGAATAATTCAATCATTGTATATTTCTTCTGTTGTTTCTACAAGTATATATCAAAAGAGTGATGGCATATAACTTATCTTATCTATCAGTTCTTCTATGAGATGACATCCATCTCTTTATTACACTAGTTGTTTAACTATGAAATAAAATCATGCAATAAAAGTAGACTTGAGTGGAACAGAAGTCCACTCAGAATATAAGTTTGAGTCTTAATACATTTGGGCAGCGAGGCCCTGAAAATGTGGATATTGAATCAGTTACATCTGTAACTCATGCAAAAACTTTATAAAGATAAAAACTCCAGCAGTTTAACTAAAGATGACCCTTCACCACTCAAGTGATGATTTGAGTGAAATGAGGGGTATTAAGATCACTGCTGAGAGTGCCTGATCAGCAACTTATGCTAGAAATATGCCCTGCTCTCAGGAGGCACCGGATATATTTGTTCCTGTCTGCAGCTCCAGAGATATGTCTGTAGCTCCGGAGATATGTCTATAGCTCCGGAGATATGTCTGTAGCTCCGGAGATATGTCTGTAGCTCCGGAGATATCTGTAGCTTTCTCTATTCAGCTCTGGAGATGCTCCAGACTCCCGCAGAGCTCTGGAGAGGCTTTCCTCATTTCTTCCAAACTTTAGGTGTCATGGTACTTTGGTATTATCTCCAAAGATCATTGAAGACTATCTCCGGAGATGCACAAAATTGTTGTTCCTGGCATCTACACCTATTGATTTAAAAAGAGAAAAGTTTCTACATTTTTCCATCAATTCCATAAACATTAGTCACTCAATCAAAAATTATAATCTGAAGTAATCTATCTCAATTAATCATTAACTAGAATGATCTTGCTAGCTTATTTGGGTGCAGACATTAGGAAAGATGGACTCAAGAAGGAGAAAAAGAGAGGTAAAAAGATGTATTTCATGGGTGTAACTTGGCACTCATCATCCCCCCATACCTAAGGTTTGGCAGGTCCTCCTACTTCTCACATTCTGGATTTATTCTGGCAAAGCAGCTTGTCAGTCAAGCTATAATCCTATGCATAGGTGGTCCAAGTTGTGCGGTTGATATTACCATTGCCTCTATATTCATCAATTTGCTTCATCCAGTCCTGCAATTTCTCATCTTCCATCTGTTCCGCCCAAACAAGGAGTGGTTCAATTATTAGAGGGGGCCTAAACCGTCCACCTATCCATTCCTGCTTATGTTATCCATCATTTTGGATAACAACTTTTCTTTTCTTATAAATAATCTTAAGTTTGCAGGGGTGACCACCTCTCTCATTTTCTGTTCTAGGGTCAAAATATTCCATTTCTTCTTTGCTATGGCAAGTACTGGGTTTGTTGAATTGATCATGAAAAGACTAAAATTGATGGAGCATTCTTGCAAACGTTTTAGGTATAATGGCAAAATTTTGTTCTTATTATCAGGATTATAGATAAGGGACCTGAATTGAATCTTGAAAGCATTGGGATTGGGACATTCCTTCCTGATGAAGAGATCTATTTTTAAATCTTTCTTGAGATGATCTTCCATCCTTTCATTCCAGGTCTGATGATTCCTCATTAGGGACATAAATGCCTTAAGCTAGCATTCCCTCACAAAATGATTAAGAATGAAAGTTATATCATTAACACATAACCCATGCAGGTATAATTCACATAGGAAGTTCTTGTCCTCATCATTACTCCTTGTATATGTTGTCATGAATCCTTTTGCTATCTCAGTATCCTCAACTAGGTCAGATAGAACTAAAGAGAATTTCCTCTACAAGACTCTTTCTTGTAAGAACATAGAATAGCTAACACTTGGAGGTCTGCAGGATAGAATTTTTGAAGAAAGGGAGGTCATTTTTTCCTTCCAGAGCTTCTACTCGTTTTGTTTTGGCAATGACATCCCTTTGTAACTGCAGCATAGGCTTGGAAGCCTCATATTCTCTACATTTCTTCTCCGAATGGAACAGGGCCTTAGGAATGTCAATGGGGATTGGACCCACATAGGCATCTATTTGTATTTCCTGCTCATTGGTTGCCCTTGGGCCAGCCAATTCTTGAATATATTCCTCCTGGTCATCTAGTATGTTATTGGCCCAAGTTAACTGTCTTTCCTAGCTTTGTATTTTCTCAATCAATGCTGCCATTATTGTGAGGCTATTGTCTCTAGCCATAGTGAGCTTAGAAACACTCTGTGCTGCCTCTTTCTCTTTTTCTTCCAACAGTTTGGCTGCCTCAATTTTTTGTGCCTCCAACTCTGCCTCTTTCTCAATTTTCTTGGCCTCAAATTCAACTTCTTTCTCCTAGATGATCTTGTTTTTGCTTTGGAGTTATGTTTGTAGATTTTCAATGACTTGTTTCTGCTCCATTTCTACCTCTATTCTGACCTTCTTGAGGTCAGTAATAATTAGATTCTTCCCCCAGAGTAATCTCTTTAAGTTTTCAATTTCTTCCATCATTTGTTGTTCTTTTGAAATTTCCACATCCTCTTGATCTGAGGGATGAGAGAAGGTTTTTGTTTATGCTTCTGTTGTTGCTTCTGTGGCTGTTGGCTGATCATTAGGGTTTTCCATGGCCATCTGCCTTGTACTGTCAATTGTACCCATTTGCCCTGCTTCATCCTTTTCTTCAATCTGCATGTCCTGAGGGTCCTCTTGGGGTTCCTCTGCTTCTGCTAGTACCGATGAAGGCCCAGCTTTATCCTCATATGTTCTAAAACCCAAGAGTACCTCAACTAGGAGGGAAGTATCCTCCTCAGCATGTCAGAGTTGTCTCTGCCTTTTGCTTCTTCGTAGCAGAGGTGGGACAGGTGACTCTGGAGCAGGTCTCTCTTCCTCAGAATCTAAGGAAATAGTAAAAGTTTGTATGTGTTCTGTCTCCGGAGCACATGATGGTTCTGAAATTGGACTCTCTGGAGCACATGATGGTACTGGGGAAACTTCTCTTTGTTTTCTCTTCCTGACTAGAGGGATCTCATCTGAATCATGAGATGGTTCTTCAACCCACCAGGTTCCCTCTATTCTCTATTCTAACCCTCCCTCTATTAATTCCTTAGGGCAAGATTCCTCAGTTAGAGTCATTTTTCTCCTAACTAATTGAGTCATGTATGGGGTTTGTCTAGAAGTAGACTTTGTAATTTCTTTGCCTTTCCTCCTTTTATCAGGAACAGGGGTTGCAGATGAAGATGCCTCCTCTGAGGGTTTCTTTCCTCTTTGAACAGCTATGGAGGAGGCTGAAGGCTTAGTTTCTTCTTCTTGGTGGGTAGGAGAACTCTCACCTCCTGGCTGTGCCATTTCTAGTCCTCTGTTCTGGGAAGTCTGTTCAAGAAAGTTTTGTCATAATTCCTCCCCATTGGCCTGAGACAGGAAGTGGTGTTTAACTACTAGAAATATGAGACCATAATGTTTCATGGGACCCTTATTAGCAAAATACAAGAAATTGGGAATGTTTATGCTATACTCAGGGTGTCTATTTCCATGTCTTAGAAAAATCAGCATTTTCATGATTGGCCCTAAAACTAGAGAGAATTGACCATCACAAGTAAAATATTTCATCAACCAGGTGGTAACAAATTGCCAACAGTTTGGGAGTGTGGACCTTAGAATTCCTTTTACTTCATTTTTATTTGAATGCATTTGTATAGCAGGTTCACACGAACAGAGAAATTTTTAATCAAATCAGTGTATAAGGTTTTGAAGCGATAAAACCTCTCACCTTGTTTAGGAAGTCCAAAAATGTGGTTGATAGTGGCTGAGGAGAAATTGATTCAGACTCCTCTGATAGCTATATGAATGTCCCTTAAATTTCTAAGGAAATCATCCACAACATCTTCCTGAAACCTTTCAAATTTTTCTAGGAATTCTAACCATCCTACAGCTCTTAGAATGTTTGCTGTAGCTTCATCCTGTAGAAGACCCGCAACACTTTCTGGCTCAGACTTCTTCTTTACCCCCATTGCTAAATTAGTTCCACCTTCTATGCTTAATTCCTCACCTCCTCAATCTGCAATTTATCCTTTCCTCTTATCTCTGTAGGCTCTGGAGGACTTGTTCAATTTGCTCTATAGGCTCTGGAGGACTGTTCAATTTTCTCTGTTCTTTAGGGTACTTCAGAGGTTCAAATGAGGAATGTTATGTTTCTCAGCTTAGGCTTATGTAGATTAGTTAGAGTACCTAGGCATTCATAAATGTGACAGAATGATAGGACACTCTGGAGGCAAGGTGGCAGTATAGCACAGTTGGCGGCATGTGTGAATTTTAGAAAGAAAATGATGGCAGGAGGATGTTTCATAGTGGCAGCACCCAAAAATAAAAAGACAAGACAATTGCTATTAATGCTTAATTAAAGATAGAATTACCTGGATTAGTTTTAATGATGAGGGCGATGTACACGGAAGAGATGCTGCATCATGTTATGAGACAGCACGCATCGTGGCACATGAGCAACTTTTGGTGGTTGGAGATGACACCCACTACTCCACTGGCACGCAACCTGCAATCATTGCGCTAAGTGGTTTGAGAATCCATGTTCTTTAGGTGATGTCAGCGCCATCTTTGTTAATACCCCTACAAATGATATGTGTGCTAATTTAATTTATTTTTGTGATAAAGTAGAGGATGAGTCATGATGACCTCATCATGTGATGTGTCCACTTTACCACCTGGAGAGGTGGGTCCCCTCTCTCATTATTGAAATTGACTTCTTTATTGACAGAGCACCGGAGGTACTCCTAGTTTGAGAAGCGTTGGAGGTGCTCCTTGTTTGAGAAGCACCGAAGGTGCTCCTGGTTTGAGAAGCGGCGGAGGTGCATTTGGTTTGAGAAGCGCCAGAGGTGCATTTGACTAACTCCTAGCACCTGATCATCTTCGGAGCTCAATTGTTTTCAACTATCCTAAAGAAGGGAATCACCATTTACTGGTTTTCAACACTCTTGGTCAAGAAAGATAGCCATTTACTGGTTTTCCATCTTTCTCTCTTTTTTTTTTTTTAAGAAGGCAACCATTTGTTGGTTTTCAACCTTCCTTTTCTCTTTTTTTTTTCTTTTTTTTTCAATCCAACACTATGATAGAGGAGGTATCCTCTGTATCAAAACACAAATCATTAAGAAACTCCTCTTTAGTAGATGGTCTTTTATAGAGCCTGATTCGGTGACCATTTACTAGAAATGTGTCTGTGCTTCCATCAATAGGTTGCAATGATAATGTTCCATTTTCAAAATCTTCCTTGATTTGATAAGGACCCGTCCAATAAGTTTGTAATTTCCCTTTGAACTCCATGAATTTAGAATCATAAAGAAGAACCCAATCACCTTATTGAAATGTCCTCCTTTTGATGTGTTGGTCATGCCATTGCTTCCTCTGATACTGAACCAGTTCTGTTTGCTGAATAGCCTCTGTCTGAATTTCATCCAACTCATTGAGCTAAAGAATTCTGTTCTGCTGAGCTATAGACAATGGTAGACCAATATCCAATACAGTTTTAAGTGTCTAGAGTTCAAATTCTATAGACAAGATAGGCTTTTTCCCATAAACCAATTCATATGGTGAGAACTTTGTTGTGGACTTCCAAGTGGTATTGTAAGCCCAAACTGCTTCAAGTAATCTACTAGCCCAATCTTTTCTATTCATTTCTACTGTCCTTGTCAGAATATTTTCAAGTTCCCTATTAGTTACTTCTACCTATCCATTTACTTGAGGATGGTAAGGTGAAGATTTTATGTGCTTGACTTGATATAAATCTGTGAATGCTTTGATTACTTGTGAAGTAAACTGAGGTCCTCTATCTGAAACTATTGATCTTGGGGCTCCAAATCTTAAGAAAATCTTATTGTAAAGGAAATCAACAACCTTTTCTTCTCTTGCAAATTGTAATGCTTGAACCTTAGCCCATTTTGTAACATAGTCTGTGCATACTAAAATGTACTCCTTGCCTGATGATGGTGGAGAAATTGGTCCCACAAAGTCTAGACCCCACTGCTCAAATGGTTCCATCATGACTTGAGGATGCAGTAACATCTCCTGGGTAAAGGTTGGTTGTCCCATCCTTTGGCACTGGTTACAATACTGCACATACTTCTTTGTATCTTTATGAAGAGAGGGCTAGTAGTAACCAGCTCCAAGGATCTTGTGGACTGTCCAATGGAAAGAGTAATGGCCACTAGATGGTTCACCATGACATGCTCTCAACACATCAAAAATCTCATCAGCTTTTAGACACCTGCGTAGAATGAAATCAGGACCACATTTAAATAGTAAACCATTCAACCATTTGTAAGATAAACTTTCTTTAACTAAACATTTTCTTTGTTTTGAGGTAAAATGGGATGGATACAAGCCTGTAGCTAAAAGATTAGCTATGTCAACAAACCAAGGTGCAGTAGAGGAGATAGCAAAAAGATGTTCATCTGGGAACTTGTCCTCCACTGGTTGGTTTTCTCCTCCTGTATGCAATCTTGATAGAAAATCAGCAACCAAATTAAACTTTCCTGGATTATCAACTATGGTAATATCAAATTCCTGCAATAGCAATAACCACCTGATGATCCTTGCACCCACTACTAGTTTGTTCATTAGGTACTTGATGGCTACATGATCAGTGTGTACAAATTTCTTATATCCAGTGATATAATGTCTTAATTTGTTTATGGCATAGATGACTGCCAAAAATTCTTTTTCAGTTGTGGTGTAATTTTTTTCTGCAGAGGTAAAGTTTTTGCTGATGTAATAAATGGCATGCATACTTTCTCCTTCCTCCTTTAGTCTTAAAACTGCCCCAATGGAGTCATTTGAAGCATCGGTCTGTATGTAAAATGGTAAAGTCCAATTAGGTCCTCTCAAAATTGGTGTGACAGTAAGCTTCTCTTTCAAGGTTTCAAATGTTGATTGACATTCTTCTGTCCATAGAAATTATGTGTCTTTGTTAAGCAGGGTAAACAGGGGGGCAGCTATTCTGCTGAAATTTTCTATGAACCTCCTATAGTAGCCTGCATGACCCAAAAAACTTCTAACATCTGTCTAATTTTTAGGTAAAGGCAACTATGTGATCACTTCTATCTTGTTTTGATCCACTTTGATCCCCTTTTCTAAAATATGGTGTCCCAAAACAATTCTTTCCTCCACCATCATGAAGCACTTTTCATGGCTAAGGGATAATTGATTTTTCTCACAGCATTTTAGCACTTTCTCAAGGTTTGTGAGAGCTTCTTCAAAATTATCCCCATACATAGTAAATTCATCCATATAGACCTCCATGCATTCATTAGCTAGTTCAGCAAAAATAGCTAAAACAAGTCTCTGAAATGTAGCTAGGGCATTACATAATCCAAAGGGAAGAACTTTGTAAGCAAAATTTCCCCAAGAGCACGTGAAAGTGGTTTTGTCCTGGTCTTCAGGTTCTACTTGAATTTGATTATACCCACTGAATCCATCTAGAAAAGAAAAATACTTTCTCCCATCAAGGTTGTCCAGAACTTGGTCAATGAATGGTAAGGGAAAGTAGTCCTTTTTTGTGGCCTTGTTGAATTCTCTATAATCAATACACACCCTCCATTTCCCATTCTTTTTAGGCACTATGACAAGGGGTGAGACCCATTGACTATCTGAGATTGGATATAAAAACACTGCTTAAAGTATTTTTTCTATTTCAGTTTTGACAATGGCCTTTAAAGTAGGATTCAATCTTCTCTAGGGTTGTCTGACAAGTTTAATATCCTCAGTGTATATATGATGGGTACAAATCTCAGGAGGTATGCCTTTCATATCTTGGTATTCCCAAGCAAAAGATGCTGCATGGAAAATTAGAAGTTGGATAGGTTTTTCTTCCTGATTTGTTGTTAACTGAGTATTGATAATAAGTGTTTTCCCTGGTAAAATCATGACCTGTTTTGTGATTTGATCCATAGATGTAGTTAATCTGTACATTGGAGTCATGGTATTGAGAGGACAAGAATGTGGAAGCAACATATGGAAAGTGGCTAAGTCTCTGTAAAAGGTTTCCCCACAAGGAATGATGTTGGCGAGGGTACAATGAGAAGAAGTAAGAAGTTCTCTCTTAGAATCTTGGGCGAGTTCCATCACATCCTTATTGATTAGGATGTGAGTGATGTCCTCTATTGTATCATAGTATATTTCTTCTTCTAACTCTCCCAGATGTTCCTTGATGGTTACCATAGCTACTGAGGCACTGTTGTCATTGTTCTTTGGTTCATCCACCCATACTCTTCATGTATAATGTATTGATGGTTTAGCTGGAGGATACAAAGATATTTTCTTTAAATCTATCCCATTAGAAATGACCATATCCCCAGTTCGATAATCCATAGATGTTGTTGCTGTAGCCAGCCATGGTCTTCCTAAGATTAGTGGATAAGCATTTCTTTGTTTTCTAGGTTCTAATATCAGGAAATCCACTGGAAATTCCCATGAATCTATCACAACCGGTACATCAGTGATTACTCCTTTTGGAACAGCTACTGACTAGTCGCAAGTTGAAGAATTGTAGTTGTGGATTCGATACCTGATAGAGCTAATTTGTTCATTGTGTGAACTGTCATCACATTAATTGTTGCTCCCAAATCAACCAGAACATTTGAAATTTCTACCCCTGAGATGAAAATAGTTATGACAGGATTTCCAGGGTCTCCATATTTTGGGAGGAGAATTTCTCCCATCAATAGATCTACTACTTTTCCTTCCACCTGTATTGTGGAGGGAAAGTTTTTCTTCCTACCCTGCATTTTGATACAATACTATTTAATGAACTGATTTAGTTCTGGTACATCTCTAATTTCCTGGAGGAGAGGAATTTCAATGTTTAGTTGCTTAATTTCTTATAAAAGTTCTGATTCCAGGTTGGTTTGGATTTGTTTTTGTAAGATCTTTTTTCTGGGGAACATTATGTTTAAGCCGTTCTGGGTATGGTACTAGTTTTTCCATCTCCAGAGCATCTCCGGAGCTCTTGTCAGAATTGTGTTTAGGAATGTTCTCCGGAGTCGGTCTTTTAGGAGCAACTCTAGAGTTGTCCAAGGATGATTCTTTTAGCACTTTTTTGTTAGTAATCTCCTCCAGGGGTTGAGTGGACAAATTTTTAGGTTCCTCATCATTGGTTACTTCAACTATAGTTGGAGGAGATGGTCTTGGGAATTCTTTCCTAGAACGTAGCTGGAGATTATTTGAATATATAGCATTAATTCCAGCCAGATTTTCTTACTCTATCATGTAAATAGCTGCTCCCTGTTTATTCTGTGGGTTTGGTATAGGCTGAGCTGGTAAAGGTGGTTGGCTAACTGGTTCATTTTGTGCTTGACCTTGTGTGTTGGAGGGTCCAGTTAGTAAATCTTGTTGTTGAGGTTGGAAACGTCTAGGTTGTCCCTGGTATTGTTGATTATATCCCTGTTGAGAACCCCATTGAGGTTGCATGGTTTGTGATCCAAACTGTGGTGGCCACTGTTGATTTCCCCAAGGCTAATTTTGTCAATTTTGGTTTTGCCAAATTTGGTTTTGCCAATGTTGATTTGGCGAATCCTACTACCCCCAAGGAGGATTATTTTGAGGCCCATGCCAAGTTGGATTCCACTAATTATTTCCCCAAGTAGAAGAACCCCTGTAAGAGGGCTGGTTTAGATACTGATTATAAGGGAAATTCCTAGCTTGTTTTTGTCCCACATAGTTCAATTCCTCTTCTATTACAGCATTCTTCTTACTTAATCTTTTCAAGGCTGGAAGTTGACTACATTCACTGGTAGGATGTTCCTTATCACAAATCTAACAAATCTCTGATTTGTCCAAAGGGCATTCTCTCAACAGATGTTTGTTTCTACACCTAAGTCAATAGATGGAGAGTGGTTCAATTGCTCTATTTTGATCAGTTGTTCTAGTTTTTGCTTGAATCCCATCCAATGTGGTATTTAATTAGACCAAAATGTTTGTTTTTATATTTGCAATCTCTTCCATTAACTGTCATATTTCATTCTTCCCTTTAAAAGTTTTGGATGACCTCACTCCATCTTGGGTTCTAGAATAGTTCCTGCAGAGTTCTTCTATAGTAGGTATTTCCATTTTGTTGATATTCCCTTTTCCCATTAGATCCAATGCATGTTTTGATTCTTTATCCAATCCTTTTACAAATAGGGTTCTGGCCAAGGAGTGATCCACTGGGTTACCATACCTTCTCAAGGAAAAATTATACGTATCCACATAGTCCTCTAAGGTCTCTTCCTCCCCTTGCCTAATTTTAAACAATTCTTCATTTTTATTACTGGATCTGCAGTAATCTTGGTATTTTTCCAAAAACGTTGTTTCCATCTGATCCCAAGAATGGATAGAATTCTGGGGTAAACCCATAAACCATCTCATCGTAGAATCTTTCAGAGTTGAAGGGAACAGTTTGAGTTTCTGGCTATCTAATCCATAATCATAAGTTTGGCAGACTACTTTGAATTCAAACAAGAACTGATCTAGATCCTCAGAAGAGAGTCCTCTAAAATTTGGCAAGTATGCTGGTGAGATATTTTTCATAGGAGCATTGTCTCTAGCAGCCAAAACAATAGGATAGGAGAAGGTTCTTGGAGCTTGATTTTCCTCTTCCTCATGATTATCATTTTCCATGTTTAGTACTGGTTCTTTTCCCTGAGGTTCTAGGAAATTAGGTTCTACCAGAGGATCTGCCTGAAACTTTTGTTGTAACTCCTGGATATAATCAGTAAGTGGAAGATTTGGAGGGTCTAAGGGATTATTGTTTTGAGGTGTAGCTTCCAAAGTAGGCTCTAGGTTTATCTCCTCAACAAGATCTTGTGCCACTCCCACTGCTTTCTGCTATGGTTTGTTGTTGAGGTGTCATTGTACCTCATCATTTAATCTATTTTCAAATGTCAATAATCCAAGGGCTGTGTCCTTGGTTGTCTACAACTAGGGATTCTACAGTTACCAGTTTTCCTAACTAATCTTAACAGCTTCTACTAATTTGAAAAGATTAATCTGTCTACTTCCTAAATGAATTTAAGTAATGCTAAAATAGAATAAAAAAAGAAATTCACTCAAAGCAATCTTAAAATAGTAACATGCATCTACCTATCAAAATTAGTGAATACTTTTCATAACAAAAAGCTGAAGTAATAAAATAGTGGTACTAGCCTCCTGCCTTGGTCATGAGAGTGGGCCCTTGCTCCACACCCTTGGGGCTGAAGGCTACTATAGAGAATCAGTACAAAAGGAAATCACAACTAGATCCAATCCAATTCATTCACTTTGCATTCATGAAAAATATTGCTATCACAGAACTGAGATTACCGAGAATCAGAATAATTCAATCATTGTATATTTCTTCTGCTATTTCTACAAGTATATATCAAAAGAGTGATGGCATATCACTCATCTTATCTATCAGTTCTTCTATGAGATGACATCCATCTCTTTATTACACTAGATATTTAACTATGAAAGAAAATCATGCAATAAAAGTAGACTTGAGTGGAATAGAAATCCACTCAGAATCTAAGTTTGAGTCTTAATACATTTGGGCAGCGAGGCCCTGAAAATGTGGATATTGAATCAGTTCCATCCGTAACTCATGCAAAAACTTTATAAAGATAAAAACTCCAGTAGTTTAACTAAAGATGACCCTTCACCACTCAGGTGATGATTTGACTGAAATGAGGGATATTAAGATCACTGCTGAGAGTGCCTGATTAGCAGCTTATGCTGGAAATATGCCCTACTCTTAGGAGGTGTCAGAGATATATGTTCCTGTCTGTAGCTCTGGAGATATGTCTATAGCTTTGGAGATATGTCTGTAGCTCTGGAGATATCTATAGCTTTCTCTATTCAGCTCCGGAGATGCTCCAGACTCCCGCAGAGCTCCGGAGAGGCTTTCCTCATTTCTTCAAAACTTCAGGTGTCATGGTACTTTGGTATTGTCTCCAGAGATCATTGAAGACTATCTCTGGAGATGCACAAAATTGTTATTCTTGGCATCTACACCTGTTGATTCAAAAAGAGAGAAGTTTCTGCATTTCTCCATCAATTCCATGCACATTAGTCACTCAATTAGAAATTATAATCTTAAGTAATCTATCTCAATTAATCATTAACTAGAACGATCTTGCTAGCTTATTTGGGTGCAGACATTAAGAAAGATGGACTCAAGAAGGAGAAAAAGAGAGGTAAAAAGATGTATTTCATGGGTGCAACTTGGTACTCATTAATAACCATACAAGGGGACCCCGATCCATTTCAGTATTGCAATACCATACAGTCTAAACTAGAAGTTGTAATACTACCAGTAGAGCAGCTTCTTCTTCCTCCAACCAAGTGGATCCAAGTTCCTTAGATTGTACCTCAAAACGTCAGAGCTTAAAATCAAAGTCAAAGACAAGGGCATTAGGGAGTATGTTATTGACCAATCTTTCTCTCTAGCATAGTTACCACTATCACCAAAGTCTTATGGGAGACCATCCATGAACAAAGCTAAGTCACTAGAGACTTCTATGTGTCTTTTCATTAAATGGGGAAGCCTATCCAATGAAAGTGATGAAAAAGATGTCTTACAATGGCTTTTCAAAGATGAAGATAGTCAAACCATACCAGAGGACCAACAACCTAAGCTTCCTACAGAATAGTATGGTCAAGGTTTTTCCATGTTACAAAGGATGGGATACAATGGTGATGGTCCCATAGGACTAAGAAAGGATGGTATCATAGAACCTATCAAGCCCCCTACTCAAATAGCCCGAGACACTACGAAGTTAGGATACCAAGGTAAGCAGAAGAACAAAGGCAAAGGTAAACAAAAGGTTGAAGACAGACAAGCAGCTACCACTAACTTAGTGGAACAAATTCACCGCTTGCAAGAGGCTAGTGAAACTGATTCAAATGAGTATGAATGGGACAACCTCTCTAAGATGTCTTATGAAGATAAAGGGATTGATGTTGTCCAACGATATAGCAATACTCCAACAATGCATGAGGGACAAAGCTCTAGGGCTAGACCACTAGAGTCTGAACCGCAACATGACGAGAATGAACCTCACGAAGAGAGTACGATATCAAGCCTGATGAACCAACTTGAGGAGACTACCATAATAGACCTTGTCAATAGCTTGTCCCAGTCAAATGAATCCTCCATCCTAACCATAACTACCCTTGAGTCTAATCAACCAAATGATCCCTTGCCTCTAGTTCACCCTGAATTAATAGATTGGGATCTATCTGAAACATCACCTAAGCTAGAAACCTTTGAAAATGATGATGCCATCATCGACTATCTAGAGCTTAGAGAACACTTGCCCATAGGAGACCACAAGATTGGCTTCCCCATCAACCTTAACGATAAGGCATACTTCAGAGAGAGTGCCAATCCTTTCAGTCTTAAAAATGTTAAAATAAAAACAAGATCTAACGGTGAAAACTGCTCTACGGTAGTGTTAGATCATGAAAAAGGAAAAAGAAAAGATGTATCTGAAGGTGAAAACCTCTCTAAGGCACCAATGGATGAAAGGCTTGACCCTCTCCCCCTTTATGCACATCTAGAAAGATCTTCAATATTGATTGAACTAGTAGAACCAATCAACATCAACATAGAGGCACATCCAAGACTCCTTTATTAAGCAGAGTCATTATCTGCACAAGAAAGAATAGAGTTTGCTAAGTTCTACAGAAGAAAGCAGATAAACTTTGCTTGGTCTTACGCTGATATGCTAGGTATTGACCATGATCTAATCATGCACCATCTGTCACTTGCCCCAGGAGCTAAGCCAGTTAAACAAAAGCTGAGGAAAATGCACACCCACATAGCCTTAATGGTAAAAGAAGAGCTCAAGAAGTTACTAGATGTGGGGTTCATTAGAGCCATTGACTACCCAGAGTGGGTCTGTAATATTGTACCTATTTCAAAGCTTGACAAGAGAATCAGATTATGCAATGACTTTAGAGATTTAAATAAGGCTTGTTTGAAGGATGACTTTCCTTTACCAAACATTGATATCATTGTTGACCTCACGGCGGGTCACACCATGTTGTCCTTAATGGATGGTTTCTCTGGATATAACCAAATCAAGATAGCACTGGAGGATCAACATAAAACCACATTCACATGTCCATGGGGCACCTATTATTGGTGCATTATGCCATTCGGTCTCAAGAATGCAGGGGTGACGTATCAGCGAGCAATGACAACAATATTTCATGACATGATGCATAACATCATGGAAGATTACGTTGATGATATCCTAGGGAAATCACTAACTAGAGAGGGACATCTTGAAGTCTTGGACAAAATATTCACAAGACTAGAGCAGTTTAATGTACGGTTGAATCCTAAAAAGTGTGTTTTTAGAGTAACATCTAGAAAACTACTTGGGTACATCGTATCAGCTAATGGAATAGAGGTGGACCCAGCAAAGGTCAAAGCAATTATGGAAATGCCACCACCAAAGAATTTGAGTCAGCTACGGTCTCTACAGGGAAAGTTGCAGTCAATTAGAAGGTTCATCTCCCAACTGGCAGACAAGTGCCATCCATTCTCACATATGTTGCATAAAAATGTTCCATTCAAATGGGATGATAACTGTGAGCAAGTATTTCAGCACCTAATAGAATATCTAATGAATCCACCTATCTTAATGCCACCAATTCAAGGAAAGCCTCTACTATTATATATCTTAGCTACACCCATTGCTTTGGGAGCACTGCTAGCACAAGAAAACCATGAAGGAAAGGAGCAGGCAATCTACTACATTAGCGGGACATTAGTAGGTTATGAGCTTCAGTACACACCAATTGAAAGGGCATGCCTTGCAGTCGTCTTCTCTTCACAAAAGTGGAGACATTACATGCTCTCTCACTCCATAAAGCTAGTAGCAAAGATTGACCCACTAAAGTATCTACTCAGGAAAGATACCCTAATAGGTAGAATATCTAAATGGGTTATGATTCTCAGTGAATTTGATATTGAGTATGTGGATAGAAGAGCCATAAAAGGACAGGTCATAGAAGATTAGCTAGTGGATGCACCTTTGATTGATAACAACCCCTTAAGTTTTGAGTTTCTTGATGATTCTATATTCAACATCACAACATTAGCTTGTAAGCTCTACTTTGATGGGTCATACACACAACATGGATCTGGAGTAGGTATCTTGCTAGTAACACCGCAGGGGGATACAATCCTTAAATCATATAGACTTTTGTTTTCGTGCACCAACAATGTGGCTGAGTATGAAGCCCTAGTTATCAGCATAAAGATGGTAGTTGAGTGGAAGGTCAAAGAACTTCATGTGTATGGTGACTCACAACTTCTCATTGATCAAATAAATGATGAATACCAAACAAAGGACGAGAAGCTAATACCATACAAGCATATGGTGGATGACTTCAAGAAATATTTCATTGTGATCTCCTTCGAGCAAATACCAAGGTTGGAAAACAAAGCAGCAGATGCAATGGCCACTATTGTATCCCTTCTAGATATCCCTAAAAATCACTCGTGTTATGAGTTTTTGGTGGAGCCAGTCTCCCATCCAGCCTATGAAAGCCCAGAAAATAACACCATTTACCACATCGTAGGAGCTGATTCTCATTTAAATGGCAAGTTTCACACCTATCTTAAAGAGAATATCCTACCTCCCAACCTGTCAAACAACCAAAAATGTACGTTCATACGCCAATCATCCTGATATACCATTATTGCCGACACCCTGTATAGACGAGGTTTAGATGGTACTCTCCTTAGGTGTTTAGATGGTGATGAATATCATACTACTCTAAGTGAGGTTCATGAAGGAATATACGGGACACACTCTAGTGGTCCTACTCTGGCAAAGAAACTCATGTGTTTAGGATATTATTGGCAGAGCATGGAAACAGATTCCTATCATTTTGTCAAGCGGTGTAAGAAATGCTAGATTCATGGTATTCTGATACACGCACCCACTTAGGAGTTGCAACCTTTAACGACACCTTGGCCCTTCTATCAATGGGAACTTGATCTAGTAGGCAAGATTCACCCTTCCTCCTCCAACGGCCACAAATTCATTATCACAACCACAGAGTATTTTACGAAGTGGATTGAGGTCGTTCCATTAACCAATGTCACAGGGAAATAGATTTCATCCTTCATCCTTAACTATATCATATGCAAATATGGTATTCCATTATCCATTGTCATAGATAATGGAAGACCCTTCAAGAATCAGGATGTACAGGAACTCTGTGGTAAATCCAGCATCATTTCTCCACTCCATAATACCCACAAGGTAATGGGCAAGCTAAGGCATCGAATAAAACCATTCTGAAAATACTCAAAAAGACTGTCGATGATGCTGGCCAGGACTGGCATATGCAATTAAACCCCGCTCTGTGGGCCTATAGAACTAGTATATGCACACCCACAGGTGTGACACCATACGCCCTTGTCTATGGCTCTGAAGCCATATTGCCTATCGAATTTGATATTCCTTCCCTCAGGGTGTCGTTAAAGGGACTCATAAATGATGAGGAATATGGAGTATCAAGGCTTCAAGAACTAGAACTGCTAGAAGAACGAAGACAACATGCCTTTAACCATCTTAAGGCATACCAGCAGAGAATGTCAAGGAGCTACAATCACAAGGTTAAGCCATGTGTTTTTCAAGTAGGTGGTTTGGTCCTAAGAGAGAATCCATGCAATCAACAAGATAGAGAGAAGAAGGGGAAGTTTGAACCAAATTGGTTGGGTCCCTATGTCATAATCACTGCCTATGGATCAAGTGCTTAAAAGCTCTCAACATCAGAAGGTGAATTATTTAATGATCCCATCAATAGTATGCATCTTCAAAGGTTCTATACCTAATAACCCCAATGCAAGGGATATGTAAAAATTAAAAATTAAAAAAAAAATGGTACAAATAGAGGGCAATGGTGAAAACCTAGAAACAGGCACTATTTGTGACTAACCGCTACCTCCATCTATTATTAAAACCCAACCCGCATCCATTTTTCCTGTCACCTCATCTAGTAATCGCATCCATTCACATCTACCTAGCAATAACCTACCATAGCTTGGTGTCTTGTCACCCCTGTCACCTTATCAGTAAGGTCATCCCATCGCATCATCCTATCATTTATCCTATCGCAAGTCTATTGTTAGTGTCAGTTAATTTTGAACTACGTTGCCTCTACATTATCACATAGGTAAGGCCATCATCGATGAGCCCCCTAGGATTCCCTTCCATCTGTATCCCTAATCATACCATAAACCTCTGCTTCATACATCCATTACAAGCATCAGCCTTCATGGTCGAACTACGTTGCCTTTACGTTGTCACGTAGGCAAGGCCATCATCAATGATCCCCCAAGGCTTCCCACCCCTAGGTCTTTAGGTCCACATGCGTCCACCTAGTCGAACTGTGTTACCTCTACATCATCATGTAGGCAAGGCCATTTATCAATGAGCCCCCGAGGCACTAGGTCAGTCTCTTAGGCCCGTCACATTGTTCATCATCAGTTCACCCATAATAAATCAATCCTCTACTTGACTGGGGGCAAATCCTTGACCTAGTCAGAGAATAGGGTTCTTGAATGCTATAACTTCAGAGGGTAAACAATTGGATCATGGTTTTATCACTAGACAACAAGCAAGTCTTCAACATCATCTTGGCACAAAAGATAGCAAAAACTATACTTGACAAATCCCTTTTGGCCTAAGACAGCAAACTGATTCTATCAAGTTATTGCAAGAAAACATGTTCTGGGAAAGAAAGTTTTTCAATGATTGTTTTAAAAGTCTTATATCATGATTTTTGTTATTATGTCATTCTACGCTACTCAAGGATGTCTCAAACTAGTGAAGCTATGATGGGGGCATAATCATTTTGTTTATTTTCTATTTGTGGGTTTATCTTTAGTAATGTGACGCCTTGTCTAAAGACATGATCAACAAAATGATTATCGAGGACATCAAAGGTCTAAACATGAAACAGGTTTAATCCTTGTCTGTTGATACGCAAACAATACTCAGGTCATCTTGGTTCAATTATACTTAGATGCTTGTATTAATTTGCTAAATCAAAATCCATGTAAATAATACTCAGGTCATCATGGTTCAATTTACCTAGATGCTTGTATTTTCTTACAACATTTTAAAAGCTCAATGATGAAACAAAGTACTTCAAATACTCGCACAATCAAAGATGACAAGAATCCATATCCATACTTATCCCATTGCATTCCATTTCATTATAAGCATTTTATCATTTTACCAAAATCCATGTGTCTTTATGATCATGTGTTTATCCAATTTCTTATCTATCATTATCCAATTTCTTATCATTCATTATCAAATCACTCATTATCCAATTTCTTATCTTTCATTATCCATTCGTTAACCATTGTCTATCTATCATTATCCGATTTCTTATCATTCATTATCAAATCACTCATTATCCCATTTCTTATCTTTCATTATCCAAATCATTTTCTTTTAATTTCTCCTGAAAAATGTATTGCTATTAAGATTGAGTATACTTGGCATTAACAAAAGTAGTTCATCATATATCATAATCAAGTCCATCATCCTAGATGCATATCATTTTGTTCATTAGGATGCATAAACACAAGTAAATCATAAATTGTCCATAGCAAGAGTCACATACTCACATCATTCATCCATTTGAGTTTCATATATATGTATATCATGACAGAAAAAAAATGCAAAAACATAGGTAGAATGATCATCAATTAAACCATCATAGTCCATGCATACATGATTAATATCATTAAATTTAGCATTGTAGAAATCAACACATGTAAAAAACCATCCCATATAGGTACATCTTGCATCTAGCGTTAGGTTAAACATCATAAGCATGTCAAGGCATCATGTCTAATATCAAAATCTATAGAAGCATCAACATAATCATCGTAGTGTTGTATCATGCAAATCATCATATAGATCATCAGGTACATCACATAACATAAACATATGCATCAAAATAATAACCATGTAAGTCATGTCAAACATAGTAAATAATAACATAGTCCATCAAATCATGATATCATATCATCATCAACAAAAAGAATAAGAGTGTCCAAGTATACAATGATGTCAAAATAATAGTACATCTCGAAGTGTCCAAACCAAAATGGTGTATACATGTCCAAATAAAAGTACTAGAAACTAATGCATGTCTAGAAATGGCTAGGAGTGGCTCCCCCCTGATGGTACTGGCTGTAGTGGTTGGATACTCCACCACTTGATGTCCCTATCCCTAGTGCACCCCCTCCTGATGGTACACAAGGTGGTCCCATAGGTCCCATTACCCTGCCAATCTCTGCGGGTGTCCTCTATGATCTACTACGATAATTGGGGTGATAGTTGCCTACCCTGCACTCTAGCAGCACCACCTACTCATAAAGGGACCGCTAGTAGAAGATCTCCTAGCCTGCCATAACCATCTTTGTAACTATCTGGCCAGTGGGACCCTATCTCGCAGTCTGGTGTACCTGCTCTAAGAGTGCCTCTGCCCTCATATACCTCTGAATAGTTGTGTCTTACTCTAATTGGGTGGTCTGTAGGTCACTTTGTAGCTGTGTGACCTGGGCCTGCATCTGCCCTATCTATCCTTGTTGCTGCACTAGTGTAGACTACATCTGAGCCATCTGGGCTCGTAACCCAACTATCACTCCATCATCGGGTCCCTATCCTTGTGGTTGTACTAGAGGCTGGACCTATCTCTGTAAGGCTCGCTATGCCTGCTAAGTGGGATCAATCCACTGGCGAACCCTCCTCCTATCTCCATCTCTGCCATCATCTCCATCACCGCCATCATGTCCACCATCATGACCTCCTCCTCCTCCTCTGCCACCACCATCATCACCACCTCGGCCACCTCTGCATCCCCATCCTCATCTCCTATGTCACCTCTAGGGCTCCTCATCATCCTCCTCCCGATCATCCAGAATTAGGGCTCGCTCTCCTGGTCTGGAGTAGCGTGGAAAAGGATGTGTAGCAAACCAGTCGAAGAAGTCTTGTGTCATGCTAGCGTCTACCACTACCCTCATCATCGGCCAAGGCTGGTATGGGATGTGAAGAAACTCAGCATGATCCTGTTCATAAAATGGGTTGGGTCCCCATCGTGTCTACTCCTTGTGCATACGGGCAAATATGGCATTACCCTAGGGCATCCCCTAGATTCTGTCAAACTACCTATACACACGTGATACAATGTGTCTCTAGAATATAGGGTGTCCTCCCTATAAGCCATCTCATCTAAAAATAGAAGGGTAGCTCAGATGCATCCTCCTCCCATACCTCACAATCCAAGTATGGTCACTGCTCGACTTTGTCCACATTGTCAAATGCGTGTCTCCAATACTCCAACTTTCCTAGCTTGGGCTGGGAAAGGCTATCCTGAAACATATAGGAGTAGGGTTGATCCCTACCCCAAGTACCAATGCCAATAGGATGAGTTATAGCTATGTGAGTCCATGCCCATATCTGTAAAAGTGACACTCTGCAAGCCAAGCTAGAAGAAACATCATATACAAACTAGAGTAAACCGTGATACAAGTGTGCAAGGATGTAAACTCCCCAGGCATATCTAGTACCCTCAGTCATAATCCTCTCCAACACTCGACCCCATCCAATTGCAAATCCACGAGATCATCTATTGGGGCACACGATACCTCCGATCAACCTTGCCACAACTGCGAGAAGTGGTTCATAGTAAGCCAACATGTTAGCCCAGCTGATCTCAGTACCTTTGATACTGTCGTCATCAAATACCCATCTGCACTCATCCAGCCCTACCCCAGTCTGCGGCTCGTACTCGTACTGCACGAACTCTTCATCAATAGGTATACGAAGGATCCTATGGACATCCTCCAGGGTAACTATAATCTCCCCATTGGGAAGATGAAAAGTCTCATCCTCGTTGTGAAATCTCTCAACCAGTGCAATCAACATGCTGAGATTTGCCCTAATCTCAGGCATGAAGCAAACAAAAGACAATCTAGTTGATCCAAGTATAAGTAGATCAGTCTCAGTAAGATAAGGCCTTAGCATCTATGTAACTGGAAAATGCTCTCTTGACATGAGAACATCATCTAACTCCTGCAATCAAACAAGCATGCATTAATCAGTCAAAACTAACTAAGCTGCAAATCTATCTATCCAATGTCAAAAACTTAGCTATTTTAACAGGAAACCAATCCTATCATCTCTCCAGAGATTCTATCAATCTCAGAGATGAGCTATCAATTGACCAACATCAATCACACAGTCAACTTCATCAAATTTCTAAGTGTTTTGAAAAACAAAAGTTGAATGCGCAGTTCTGACTGTTAAATGTGTAGATTTACCTTATATGTGCAGATTTATCTTGTATGCGTAACTTTAATTCAAATGCACAGGACTGCTCTTAGTATGCGGAGCAGAATCTTATTTGTGTAGTCAAATTTCAAATGCATAGTAAAATATTACATGCGCGGCATCCCTATTTATATGCACAGCAAGATTTTATATGCGCAAGAATGTGCTTCATTTGCAAAAAAATTGCATATGCGCCAACTCTAACGTCATATGCACAGAATCACGTCATATGCATAATATCGTGCATCATATGCGCAAGTCTACCTTTCAGCACATTTAAAACCTAAAACTTTCCGCTACATTTAATGCTATCATTAATGACCCTAACCTAGAAATGAAGTAGTACTTACCGATGGCCCGTAGTCTGCTAGACGGTTGAACCGTCGAATCCGCTCGAATCAATGAAGCTCAATAGGAAACTGCTGCATCTTCGCTGGCTGTTCTGTACTCAAAAGGCTCTACTCTTCACTAGGATCTCTCTCAAAGACAACTATGCAAATGACTAGGAATGTGACCCCACACTCCTATATATAGCGCATAGAACCCTAATGGGAGGTGCTTGACCTTGTCCATGCTGGGGCATAATTTTCATCTAGTTTTTCTACTAGGTCAACCAATTTCTTCACCCATCTATCTAGTCAACCTATTGTTCAACCTATCTCATCATGAGATTGTCCATCATCCTGTCATCAATTTCTTTCCGTCCAATCTCTTAAGGGGGCATCCTAGCGTCATAAACCTATACCAGGGGAAAATTGGGGCATGTATCAATCATAGAAAATTTTTATTCTTTGAAACAACGTGTTAAAACACATTGTCTCAAAGAGGGGCAAAATGTATACACCTAAAAATGGCAAAGGCAAATTAAATAAATATTTATTATTTATTTAATTCCCATTCTTCTACCATTTCATAAATTCATCAATTTATCTATTTGATTCACGTTCATCATTAATAGTCCAAATATTAAATAAATATCAATTTATTTAATTAAATCAATTAAACTTGTTCTTCTAATGTCATCCCTTAATTAAATAATAATCAAATTATTTAATCACAAATCATCCTATTTTGAAGTCTTCATTCATAATTCCACATCATCTAATCCACCTCACCTTATTGCACATGTAATTAAACATTTTAATATTAATTAATCTATTTTCCCACACCCACATGTCCTATTATTCCTCCAACCATCCTTATTCCAAAGGGCATGGTCTCTCCATGTCACCATGGTCAAAGGGTGCTTTGAGACACTTGTCCCATGAATTCCTATATTCTTTCTAACCATCTTATAATCATGGTCTCCTTGTTTGATCTTCTCTCTTTGGTCGTGGTGAGCCTTGTGACATGTGGACTCATGTCACACCTTTCTCTCCTCCATGTCAAGGTGAGAGGAACATCTTCCCTCTTTCTCTCCCTCATCTCAACCAACCCAATCCTCACCATACACCTCTCAGGACTTCTTCTCCACCGTTAAGATCTTGACACATGGATTTGCCCCCTCCTTGGCCTATAAAAGGAAGCTCATTCCCTCATTCTATAATCCACAAGCTATAGCAAACTTACTCTACTAGAATTATACCAGTGTGCCTTTGGCAAAGCATCCATATTGCTCATTGCATTATCTCCATTATCATATTATCCACACAATCATGTCTTCAATCATCCATATTTCATCTTCATAAGAGTTGCATTGTAGGTAATCTTCATTGCATTATCCAACTACAGCCATTCAAGTATTGTCATCTTCAACAGCGAGGAAGTGCACACTTCTGAGAGCTCTATTCATCAACAAGATCAATAAAAGATAGGCGACAATGGAAGCTTTGAGGTAAATCAATCTTCAAGGTAATATTCTTTGTTTATTTGATTTGCATCATATTTCATTGAGTTATTGGATTACTAGTAGTTTTATACAGTTGACAATATTTCCTCTAACAGTATTAATTAGTCTATTAATAATCAATATATATCAATATGATACCTAATCCCTGAATTGACAATTGATTTGATACCTTATACTAAATTAACAATTTCATTGATATGTTCAAGAAAAGTAAAATTAAATTAATACCTAGATCAAGGCATGAGATAAATTTTTAGGATTAGTTCATTAAAATCTTAGAGTAATGTTCAAGAAAATTCAGGGTGAATTTTCAATGACTAGAAGTAGGGTCAATAGGTTACTATATAATGTTATGACATCCATGGATTCACACAATGGGTGTCATAACATCCACATTGCATGGTATGCTAAAGTTTATATTCATCAAAATAGGAAATGTATGATAAAAGTTGATGGTGACCCATTAAATTTTATCAAGTCATTAAAAGGGATATAATATAATCAATATATCAATATGGATATATTTCAATATTCAATACTTAAACCCTAAAGTATAATTGATTGATATTAATTGATATTAAGTAATTGCTTGACCCTTTTAAATGGTGACATGTCTACCTAATCCTTATATATCAATTGATATTAATTGATATATTAATAAATTGACATATTTAATATCATACCAAAACCCTAAATACAATGGTTGCCGGATATACACAAAAAGGATTTGCTGAACAAATTTTAGAATGCCTCAAAAGATGTCATTTTATGGACTGCATTGATCGCAAGATATGCACAAAATGGATCTATTGAAAAGGCTTTAGAAACTTTCAAGCAAATGCAATTGGCAGGTGTAAAACCAACTCACAACCTTTGCCAGCATTCTCCTACCGCACAGGCCTATGGCAGAAAGGGAGCTTTGGAACGGGTATGGACATCCATCGTAGCATAAAGGATAGAGGAAGTCTATCAGATGTTGTAGTTGCATCGGCCCTGCTAGACATGTATGCAAAATGTAGAAGCATGCACAAGGCACGTGAGCTATTTTGCTCCTCTTACATTTGGAAATTTGTTCAACTTTAAGGAGTTCTCAAGAAATCTGGTCTCATGGAATGTAATGATTGCAGGATCACACAAAATATATTTGTTGAAAAGGCTTTAGCGATATTTACGATAATGCAGTTGGCAGGTGTAAAATTTGACTCTGCAACCTTCACTTCAAACATCTTTACAGAATTAGAATGATTGGCATGGAAGTTGAAGGAAGAAGGGCATTTTCTAAATTTAAGACATTTACTTACGGTTGTGGAAGAGATGGAACAAGAATTATTTCTTTGTCGTCATAGTGAATAGTTGGCAATTGCCCTTCACTATTAGAGTTGGCAAATTTGGTTTAGATTTCTGAAATTCATAATAGATCCTCAACACTCCAAGAAATTAGATGAATAAAACATCCTCCTTATTTACTTATCTCAACCTAGACTTGATTATTCATTAGTTTCATGTGATAAAAATTTGAAACCAAACAAGTATGTGGCAGCGTAAATAAACCCATAAAGAAGAGAATGTGATCTCATGAATAGCAATGCCAGCAGTATATGCACAAAATGCAGCGCTAGAACAAGGCATAAACATTCATCAAAATGTGTTTGAATGAAGGAGGTTTTCCAAATTATTGTATGTGAAAGTACTCTGATAGACATGTATAGCAAATATGGAAGCACGAACAAGTATGATGATGAAATCATTCTGAAAGAAAGTCAATTTTAACTAAAAATGCCATAAACCCTAACATTGTAAACCAGTCACTACCTATTTCTCAAAAATTGAATTAAGAAAGAATGGGGTGAGAAACAACAATTGCACCATAGTTAGTGGAGATTTTGGTAACTCCGCCAGATTTGGCATTTTCTCCAAATTTGGTGACAATTCGCCACTTTTAGTAGGAGGGGGTCTTTTTTGCCCTAGAGAGGTATTAGTTTTTTTTTTCCCATAACTTGGGCAAATAGAGTCAAATTTTTGCAAACAAATAGGCGTCGGAAAGCTGGTTCCGAGCACAATCCAGTAGTTTAGGTATTTTATCCAGATTTTTTTGCTGGTATAATTTATTGCTGTTTGAAGTCTAGACACCATTTTTGGCCTCTGAGCTCGTATCTTTTTGCCACGATCTCCATTTTTGTGATTCTTGCGGCATTGGAAAGGTATTGAGGAGCTCTACATAGCCATCTATGCACTTTTTTCTAGATTTAGCCCTAGGTATTCTTTATTCAGTTTGTCAGTTTTATGGCTTCTGTTTGATATTCTAGACATTTTGGCACCTTGAGAAGTTATGTTTGTTTTGTTGGGCTTCATTTATCAACATTGATACATATTCAGATTGTTGATCTCTGATCTAATTTATTTGAGAAGATATCATGGGTTTTGCTATTCACCCTTCTGTGATAACATTGGGTAAGGATAATTATGAGTCTTGGCAAAAGGGCATCTTGACACGTCTCAAGTGGCTTAATCTTTTGCCTTATCTTTATGGACTTGTACCTGAACTAGATACACCTAGGAGGAAATCTGTATGGGAAAATTATATTGATCATATTGTAGGATTGATTGGTTCTAGTGTTGATTATGACACTATGTGTTCTATCTCACATATTGAGTGCCCATGCACTCTTTGGACTAGCATTTAGGAGATCTATGGAGACCCTCACATCTCTCCATTCCTAGATGATCTTGCTATGGATTGTCACATACCCCTTGATGATGCAGATTACATACCTTTTGATGATGATACAATTAAGGAGCTTGCATATTTGACAGGTCTTTCTAGTTCAGATGACATAGAGACTTCTCTTGCTTCTCCTTCCCCTCTTATCGAAATCACATCTGTTTTACCTGTTGCTACATTAGATTATTTGCAGCAGGACATTATCAGTCTTCTAAAGATAGCTTGTTGGGATGCATTTCTACCATATATATCATTGTTGTTTGTAGAGTCCCATCTTGCAGATTTGGAGGACCATATTGAGGACATTTGTCTTCTCTTTGATGACAGCTTCTATGGAGTTGCATCACCATCATATTCTTCAGAGATTGTTCTTCATCCTCCTATTTAGTCATACTTTTGCAGTGGATTGGAGACATTTGACCAATTTTCTGGAGCATCATTGTTGTCTTTGGATCATGTGCAAAGTTCAGAGACATTTATCCTTCTTCCTATATATTCCTATCTGGAATAGGAAGACATTATGCACACATCTGCAGTTCTATTTCTTCCCAAGGGGAGAAATGTTGTTCGGCATTCATGGGTCTTCATCTTTATTCTGTGTCGAGCATCTTCCAGCACTGCAGGAGTCATCTTGAGGAGCGGTTGTATGGTCTCTCTTCTCATCTCTATTTTGGGAGGTACCATTTCCTCGCATGGGGTTTCATCCTTCTCACTTCTGGGGGGTCACCAAACCTCTCTTCATCCTCTCTTATGGGGGGTTGTATATCTATTGATTGTAGTTTTGTGATAGATTTAGTTCTTGGGGGGTCTTAGTGTTAGTCCTTCTTCCATCACATGTTCATGTACTTGTTGTATTATCTCTCTTTTGGAGAGGAGTTTTCTCCCAGTGGGTTTTTCTCCTTTCTCTCCACTTTATGAGAGATTCTTGTTGTTCATGGGTACTTAACGTGGCCTTGTAGCCAGGACCCATCATTCTTGCATTAGTTGCATGGTTTTCATTTCTCCCTAAGTTGCACTTATGGGGGGTGTTGGTGTAATTAAGTATTTAATTACACTTTATTAAGTTTACTTAGGGCTAATTTTAGTCTTAGGTTATTCTTAAGTCATATTAGGGTTTTTCTTTAACTTGCAAATATAAAAGCAAGTTCTCGCATGTAATTCATTAATCCATTTCATTAATTCATCCTTATTGTGCAAATTATTCATCTTTGCCTTTTTCTCTTGTGGAAGGTAAATCTTAGGCTTTGCAAGATCTTTGTGGCTTGAGTTAATTATCAACTTCAAAAGAGTGCACCTTCAAAATTAGTACTGAATTATTCTTCCCTGGCACAACCTCTAATACCAAAAATCTAGAATCCAAATCCCATCTTCATACTTCTCAAACTAAAAACATTTTCAGAGCAACCAACATACGGGAAAACCAACCAACTCCAAAGAACTATGTTAATATTTAATTTATTAAGTCCATAGACAAAATAATTAAAATTTACTCATTTACCCAACATTAACACAAACCATTAAATAATTATTTACTTGAAAAAATATAACATATTAGTATTATCATAACTATTATTATTATTATTAATTTAACATTACATGTTACTTTTTACTATAATTATTTATATATATTTATCAAGGCATTAATCCAACAATTTAAATTAAATAAACTCAGATGCCAACATAATCACCTAACCATTAACTAGGGTCAAAACAGAACCTCAAGCAACACTAATTAACCACTGACAAAACTGACAGGTTGAACTGAACATGACATGCATCCTCATCGAGGATCTAGACTTAGGGTGTGGAACCCTGTGCTCTCTCTGGAACAACTTATCCATTGGGTTCAAGGCACACTCAGACCTATCAATTCAGGTGGAGTCAATGCCTGGTACCTGCAACCTGCATCACAAAGATGAAGCATGCATATGCATACTCACCTCATGGAAAAATAGTACAGACAATGACAGGGATCAAGACATCGTGTGGGCCTCACAAGTGAGGAACATGACTTCATCCCTCATCATACAAATACATCATGGAGAGATCAATATGACATGTACATAGAACATAAACATATCCTCATCATCATACAGCATGGGTTATTCCATAATCATAATCATAACATAATAATCATCATAATAGTCAATTCTAACATACAACAATCGCAGTAAGATCAACATCATAATCACCTAGAATGCAAGGTAATGTCAGAGCATATAAGTCATCGGTGTCAAAAAAATGATCATCAAGATCCCATACTGACTATCATACAAACTAACATGACCGAAATCAGGAATGTTATCAGCATGAGTACAACATATGTCCATGTATCCATAACATTAAGTCCATCTATCATAATCATAGCATGGGAGGCATCACATTCTCCCCCACTAGAACTTGACTTACTCTTGGAAGTCACGGAAGCCCAATTGGAACATAGCGCATATTAGTTCAAAAATGTCTTTACCTAGCATCAAATATGCTTCTTTTAGGATAATCATATAAACAACATAGTTAAATTTCTCGTAACCATGGTTTTCGATCAGGCAGAACATCCAATCATTTCCTACTTTTTTTCCTAAATTTTAAATTTTAGAAAGGTAGAAACAACAAGAATTCTCTTTTTTAGCCTTCAAAACTTATGCATTTCACAAAATAAGTAACAAGATACGTCATTCTACACTACCTTTATGTATAGAAACACAACAACTCACTTTAATCCTTTCAAAGGATCATGACTTTCAATGGATACTTTTACATGAACTAATTTCTAATTTTAGAATTTTCCTCCTATGTTAACATCTATGAACATGAGAACACAATAACATATATATTTCAAGCACGATGACGCTTTTTATAATTTCTATAAACAAGGATGAAATAGGCTGACATATATTCTTACAAAGCAATTTGCGCCTATACCCTCATCTACATTACTAAAAATACACTTCACCTGACCTCAAGAGCGGGCTTACCCTCTCCGAAAAGTCCTGAATCTTGATCACACAAGATACACATTTATTTATTAATCAAGTTCATAGTCCATAATCAAGTAATACTGAGGTTAAATATGCATAAGGCATGCCAACACTCACACCCAGAGCACTGAGCATTAGGTACAATGCAATCTTAACTAAAAAGAAAAGTGGTCAACAATATAAACTACCATTATTCAATGCACACCATGCTTAAAGTCTCACATACACATCCATATTAAGCAATTGTTCATAAGACAAGCACAGTTGTCCATTAAGGACAAGAAGGACATCAGTTCCTCACCTTTTTAACTAAAGCATATCATGAGATCTACTTATAGCCAATCACACATATTTTGAGAATTTCATACGATTTAGAGAATTGCATTCACACATTAACAAGGAAAAAAAATGTATTTCATCTCTTATTTCAACTATGGTTCCAACTAATTACCAAACATGCAAGGTACAATTCTCCGCAAAGTTCTCCCTTGTACATACTATCAGAGGTTCATAATGAGCATGATAGAAACAACACTTAACACGAAACAGGGCCAACAGAAACAAACATTCAAAATAGCCACCATAGAATTTTCAAAAGGTGAAAACCCAAGTGGGGGGAATACTCAAATCCAACCTTAAGTCACGAAATGATGGCAATTTTCAGCAATAAAGAAAATATAGAGAAAAGAATTTTGGTGGCCACTCCTATCAAAGAAAGTTCAAAGGAAACAAATTCATTGTTAGCCCCCAACAACACATGAAACAACTATCAAAGTTTTCAAAACAACCAAATCAATTACAAACAAATCCACATCACGGTGTGGCTAATTTTAGCTACTAAAAGGGAGTGTCCGCTACACAACACCCAAGGACACAAGGTCTAGAATACGTAAGAGAATGTACACCAAACACAACAAATTATTAAGTTATCTACATTCTCATACCTGAGCAACTTTTATACAAGAAATAAAGGCAACATAGTTGCTACTTATTTACAAACAATTTCCACCTTTAATTTAATACAATTTCTTTTTCCCAAGCAATAAACATATGCAATTACTTCTTTATGCAAGAAGATCTTCACAGAGAGAATATATAATGTCACACACAAGAATATACTTAATTCAGGGCTACAATTGACCTACATTATCACATTCATGATCACATGGGTCCAACACAAGCTCCAATTTGATCTCCTGCACAAGGTTCTTACACAGGCATACACAATGGTAACTTTCATAAGCCACAATAGAACTTCCATACGAGGTCATGGCCAACTTGGAGATAGCTATCGGATTATCAAGCAACCACTTTAAGGTACCTCACACACGACAACACCACATAACAACATGACTCACGATGCATGAAGCAAGATGCCAAAGGATAGAATGACCTTCATGATGCCATCGAATGATTAAATCATTCTGTAGACACCTAAAAATGTCCAACACCTTGTCACTAGCACATTTTGCCCTAGGTACCTGTATCATTCACCTAATTAGTTAAATAAATCTTATTTATTTAACTAATTTTCATTTTTTTCCTTTTTTATCCATTTATCCTATCTTTTGTAATTAAATAAACTTTAATTATTTATTTAATTATTCATGACCATTAATCATCTCTAGTTAAATAATTATTTTTAATTATTTAATTAGTCATTTATCCTTTTCCTATAATTAAATATTTATTTAATTATCTTTCCACAATCCAAAATTAATTAAATAAATTAAATATTTATTTGATTAATAAAATCCTAAAAAGACTCTGCTTTCTTTTATCCCATTCTTTTTGAAGATTTATGAGGATTTAAAACAGAAAAATAAATCTTTTTATCTTTTTCCCTACCTTATCTGAAAAATCAAATCCTTCATCTTATCAAATCTTCTTCCCTTCTTCCTCAAAAATTCTATAAATATGGCCTCTCACAAGCCATTTGATCATCATCATTTGAGTTTTGAGCATCCTTACTCTATCGAACCATTTTCACAATAGCTTTCTATCATCTCTCATATGAGTTATGCTGCGATTGTGTGCAATCAACATCTGAGCATCTACATCAAATCAATCCTGCATGAATCATTTGAGGTATTTGGAAAGTTGGGCATAAAGGTAAATTTGCATTTAATGTGTTTATCTTCATTGTTCAAATTTCTTGAATACATTCTGGCATGCCCGGTATCCCTACTTCTCCTGTTCAATTTTATGTTTTTGCAAGTTTTTATGGTAAAAAAATTGTGTTGTTTCTAATTCCCATTGTCAAGTTTTTGTAGAGTAGCTCTCACAAATAACCTCCGGTGCAGAAACTAATCTCGCCATTATGTTCAAGAGGCTAATTCCATACTTTTTTACTGTAAATTTGATATGGTTTCCTCACAACAAAATTTTTGGTAAAAATTTGAAAAAAATTTAGCCCATATAGTACGGATCCGTACCGTATGAGACTTTCTCTCTTATCTCTGTGCTCTTTGGATTTAGGTTACAAGGATTATATCACATGTTGGAGATTTTATGTTGCTGCATGTTTAAGTGTTTACAGGTATATAGCTTCTCTGTCGACTTGCTTTGGCTCTGTCGACCACTGTCAGAATACCCTTCACCGACCACCTTATATCTCCCATCGACTGCCGCCTAGCTTGTACATCTGCCCCCAACGACCCTCTAAATCTTCTCTGATTTAGAGTTATCCCCTGCAGATCACAGTTTCCTTGTCAATTGCCCACATTTTTCTATCTCCCAAGAATTACTCCTACAAGTGATTTTACACAACAATTGGTTGACATTTCACTGCCATCAAGGGTCTCTGTGGTCGCTCAAGTGAAGGCTTGTGGTGACTTACCACCTCAGATTGAGGGCTTCCTTTTGGATGGTCTCCACTATGCATATTGCAGTCATCATCGGTGTCTTTATTGTCATCACTCTTTAAAATCTCCTCTCTATGGATGCGTCGCCTCAACCCATCCTACAATCCACCACTCACAGACTTTTGGTCGCATTGGTAGGTGTCTCCACTCTACTATAGTCGACACCCCTTTTGAAATCTTTGTTCTACTATTGTTTCATCATCTTCATTATGCTGGTGGAACTCACGTTAATCCTGGTGAGGGTAGGTGTGCATATTGTTGCCTTCGGCTAGTGTATTTCCTTTTTTTAAGATAAACTTGAAAATAACTAGGTTTTATACTAATAAGCATGAGTATCTCACCTCTTGGGAAACAGTTAGTTATTTAATGTCAAATCCTAGAACACGTGGTAAGTTGCCATCTATAAGTCGAAAGGTCCATATTAACAGGTCTTTTAACAGTACAAGTCAAGAAATTCACATTGGTTGGTCTTTTGAGATCTTTGTTTTGGTCGGTCCTTTAAGTCGATTTGTCTTTAAGGTGAGATCGATTGTCTGTTGCTATTCTTAGTCAATAGTCACAACTAAACCCTTAACTACCCACTTAAATCGTGAACACCAGCCTGCATATGTGACCAAATTTCTCAAACCGTCAACTCTCAGTCAACCTGGTTTCTTCAAATATACTGAAGGAAGCAAAATTTTTCTTTTAGCCATAACTTTGTCATACGAACTTGAAAATTTGCGCAGGAGGACTCATCGGAAAGTTAATTCGACAAAATTTGTAGTTGTTAAGGTTTGAAGAGGTAATATCATCATTTTATCAGTTATTTTCTCAGTCAAACATTAGATGTTCTTAAAACTTCAACTGAGCATAACGTTTGCAAAACACGTCCAATTTCGATGATTTTTTTTTTAAATTGCATAGAATCATTTGAAATTTCTATTTTTGCTATCTATTTGGTTATATTAGATAATTCATTAGAATTTTTTATCTGATCATATCTTTGGCAGCTAATATTTTATTTGTGCAGCTTGTCCTAATTGCTTGTCAAAGAATAGAGCAAACAAACTACTGACATATCTTAATCTGCAAGTTCAAGCAGTCAAAGAACAATCATTTATCACTAAATTAGGCACACTTTTGTTTTGGGCCTTAAAATGAACCTTTGTGTGTTTAGTTAGGCAAACATTTCATTTGGGCTTAAAAAGAACCACTGTTTGATCTTAGGAACATTTGGATTTGGACTTAACAGGAACATTAGTACTTGTTTGCCATGTTTGGTGCACTTGCACACTTTGTGTTACACAAGGGTTAGAATCGAAGTATCCTCTCCCCTCACCCTCAAAAGGATCTTAGGTGTAAGAGAAATGGTTCTATTCTCTTCTTTTTTAGGACGTGGGCCTGCCCTTGAGACACATCTGTATGGAGAACTCATTGGCAACCCCAAGCAATACTTTCATCTAGTCTGCTATATGTAAATTAGGATAAGGCGAAATCCAAGTCCAAATCGGTATGAGCGCTTACCATTCGGTGCTAGCTTGAAATGAAGTAGTACCTTCAGGTATATGAAACTCCTAGTAGAGTTAGTTAAAACCTTAAGTGGTTTATCAGATGCTCATAAGGTACCGATCCCCTAGATGTTCCCCCACTACGAACCATTATTTTAGTAGCCCAAATCCCTCTATTTGTTGGCGCAAAAGGTGGGACCTTTGAAGCCGCCCTGATTCACGTGGTTCAAAGCAGAGATAGTAGGGACAATCCTAAGGTTTGGTGGGGGGACGAGCCTTGGGAAGCCTGGAACTTGGTATACATGAGAAGTGAGTGTCGTGGAGGGGAGCCAATGCTACCAAGATCCTAGAACTATCCACTTTGAAAGATCATATCACAACTGCTTTCTCAACAAAATCTAAACACTTCCAATGACGCAACCATTTCCATATCACAAGACAATCAAAACCCAAACTCACAACAACAAAATGCCAACACAAACCAACAAGACCAAGATGCGTGATTGCCACCATATCTCTAATGACTAGTTCAAAGCAATTCCACACCACAACAATCTTTGACAATTGAAATGATCCAAAAAATAGTAGAGATGGAAAAAGAACCAAAAAAGAAGCACTATTCTCTTGAGGAAATATATCCTTATCCTTTTGACAGAAGTCTATACATGCCACCTTTCCCTAAACACTTTGAAACGCCAAAATTTGACAAATATAAGGGAAAGGGAGACCCTCGGGATCACTTGCGGGAATTCTACTTTGCTTGCCTTGAAGTTGCTCAAGAAAACACTTACTTAATGAGACTTTTCCCTGAAAGCCTTAGTGGACAAGCCACCGAATGGTTTACACATCTTCCCCCTGGCATCAAATCATTTGAAGAACTTGTGGACAAATTCATAACTCATTTCTCCTACAATTGTGAACATGAAATCTCTATGATGGATCTTTGTAACACTAAACAAAAGAATGGGGAACCATTTGTGACTTTTTTACAAAGGTGGAGAGCTTTGGGGAGCAAGCTACCATGGTACATTCTTGAAAAGCAACTTGTGACCATGTTTGTCACTAATTTGAATCCTGAATTAGTATTTCACTTGCAAGTATTTTGTGCTTCAACTTTTGAAGAAGTCATTGATAGGGGAATAACCATACAAAGAGCTCTTGTCGCTAAAGGATAGATAAAACTGTATGACAACAACAAAAACAATCAAAACAACAACAATACCACACACAACTATAGACACCCTAAAATGACCATGTCATCGTACCACTTGCATTTCATCAAATCTGTCTAATTGTAACGCCCCAACTGGCATTCAAGAACATAATCCAAAAAGGCACAACTTTTTTTTTGAAGGTATAAAACTTAAATGAACATATAGGTAAATATCAATACTCTAAGTTTTGACTCAACCATCATCCTATTACCTAGACGGGTATCACTCACAACTTACTCATAGGGATGGGTTAAATACACATGCATAGATAGCTACACTCTCATAGCGTCACTAAACACAAATCACATATAGGGAGGATAGTGACTAATATAGGGTGGATATCAAGATCATGAAAAGCCTAACTTAACATAGTGTTATTACAGAAGCATTACATATATCAAAACAATGAGTTAACTCCAATAACATTAATAGCGTCGACAATGACAGTGGTAATAGAACAACAATGAACAAATCAATGACAGTAGTAGTATAACAGCAATGAATAAATCAATGACAGTAGTAGTATATCAGCAGCGACATCACTAAATATAGTAAACAAATCAATAGCTTCAGCTGTAATAACGGTGATATGATAAGAACAGCAATCAATTCAACCTTTTCTCAGCTTGAACAATAGTAATGATTACTAGAACAGCAATAAAACCAATAGTTTCAATTATGACAGCATTCCAAAACTATCAAGGCAAGGATTACAATGACATCCTATCACCAAGGTTGATAACATATGCGGAAGATAATCTCAATACAACCTTTGCTTAAAAGTACATCATGAACATTATTACAATGAACTCTAGATACAAGAATTAATTACATAAATACAAGATCTCAATACATATCACTCGGTTCACCGAGTTGTACTGATACATAAGAAAGTACATCTAGAAAATTGGAGGAAAGAATGGAACAGCCCATGCCGACGTCATTGCCGAAACTGATGTCAATGACTGGAACCCCCAATGGTGGGTGCAACACCACCCTACCATGTGGATCTCGTAAGGGTCCACCCCCCGTGCTCAGAGATGATCACTTGGCCAGAACAAGCATAACAACAATAAGGAAGAAGGCTCATATACATGACCTTACAAGGGGTGCCACAAGACTTGACAAACATCTGAAGGGATAAACAGTCTCAAGAAAGTAAATACTGACATCTTTATTATTTCTTGAATTACCATAAAGAATATAGTGTTCATACTGCTGTCAAAAGATACATTTACCGTAGCAACCCTATGTACTTCCAATTTTTTTTACTAAATTCTGTTCTGAGACACAAGAATGTTATGTCAATGCTTTCCAGTGAAATGTAGACAAAGTTCATTCAGAGAGTTCTGCAGGCAACTAAAGTGGACAATTAGCCCTTTCTTTCAAGGTTCGGGCAAAGAATTCAGAGGTAAATAAAATTATAACTTCTTTTTCCAGTAATGATATTGAAACACGCATAGAGTCCTAATGATGGATGCAATGATAATAGAACAAGAGGACAGTCCCTACTGGAAATGTTTTTAGCAGCAGATGGTGTTGTTTCTAGAAGCAAACGGTTAGGCATTGTTTCTAGGAAGTAGACAGAGATTTGTGAAGCTTATTAGCAACTCAGATCAGAGCATTAATAACAAAATTGCTGGTATACTTTCTATTTAAAGTTGACATATTAAAGAGAATGGAGACCTCCATTTTGTAAGGCCTTTAGCCTCTACTTTCTCTTTTAGACCATGCATGCATGCATTATGATGTATGTATAATATCTTAATGGTGAAAAATTGCATACCCCTGCACCTTCACGCTTTCCTGCTACGTTTTGGACCCACTTCAATTAGAGTGTCCTTCATGCAATGAAAGGGGTATACTACTGTCAATTTTAAATGTAGTAAACATCTGAGGACGTTGCAGCATTTGTACTCATGCGTGTATCCTCACACACATGCATCTGCATATTATTGTAATGGTCCATCAGGATGGAATTTTAGGGCTATTTAGATGAATTTCTTATAACCTTCAAACTGAATAAATACTTCGCTCTGGAGAACCTACGTGAGTGCAGAACTAATCTCCACAAATGTGAAATTGAACTTGGTGCATGGACTTGGAACTGTAAGTCATGAGAAGATAGACCACTGGAATTTGCTTGCCTCAATCATTTGATATTCGAATTTGGCAAGGAACTCACAATGTTTAGATACACATTTGGAGAATCTGCTAAATCGCAGGTGTCATGCTCTCAGTCAGACCCCTAGTTAGTTTGATTCAATGGCTTCGGAACAACAATTGAGAACAAGAAGCATGCATAAAATGGACTCGAGATGATGTAGGCTGATGCAATGATCTGATAATGCTCTATGACAAGTATTCTTCAAATACTCTTCGATGATGCTGAGGTTAAGCCAGCATCATGCCATGATTTTAAATGAATGAATATAGATCTTTAAATAAAGACCCCTTGTTGGACCTATTTAATGGATTTGGAAAATTAATTAAGTACAACAATCAAGCATGCAATGGACCTAAGTTGATGTAGGCTGATGTAATGATCTGCTAATGCTCAATGATGAATATTATTCAAATGGTCTACAATGATCCCTAGATTCAGGGTTTAGGATAATCACGAAATGGATTCGTTTATTCAGCTTGAGAGACTTTCATGTGAATGCAATGGAAAGGTGGCATGGTTCTAACTTCTAGCAATCTCTTAAAAGAGTTTTACCAAAAGGGATCTCCTAGCTCTTAGCAGATAAGTTGGCAAGCAATTCTGGAAGTGACCACAACCACCAGAAAATTACTTAATTTATAAACATATTCAGTCTCTTGCCAGTTGTCAATTTTGAATATATTTTGTATTGCAAAGTTAGATGTTCTGCATAAAGGATGGCAGAACAGTAGCCAATTTAGCTATTAGCCATGACACTTGAAAAGCCTACATTGATGTTAGAAGGCTTGAAGAATCTGCCTCGGTTGATGGGTAAGTAATGACCGCAATTATTCCCTTATTCAATCCTAGATTATGTATTATACTATATTCATCAGAACTATATCCCAATCACTACCTCAGAGTTGAGAAATCATTTAACTTTACCTTTCATCAAATTATGATAGGCAAAGCATATAACCTCATTTATATTCGAAACCCCCTTTTTTTTTGGTCTAAAGAAGGAAAACAACCTGGTCCATCATTAAAATGCATGCAAATACTGAACACAACTTACAAATTTCCTAGAGTAGTCCAGCTCCATGTCATGTAGGTAGCTACCTGCAAAGGCTAGCGGCATGTATTGAAGCCTCATGCTACATCTGAATGGCATCATACCAGATCAAAGAGAGTGTCCTCTCTGTCTCTTATCGCTAGTCCAGAATTCAAGGTGTTTTGAAACAAGTGAGCACATTTTTCTAAGAGTGGAATTCTTCCTAGACCATCAGGCTTTCTTTCTGCCTACTGCTTTATTCTGGTTGCTTCTGTAAGGATGGATTCTTCATTGGTTTTTCCCTTTCTATTCCATCCATGACCCATTACTGTCGTTATTATTGATGATTTTGCCCTTATAAAATGAGACGGTTTGGAGTGCATTTTTCCAGTCTTCAAGCTTGTCTGCGCGGTATCTACTCTGATGCTTCAAAAGGATGTTACATAGATCCCTCCATTCCCATGAACCTAGTGACAATGAACATCAGGTTGAACTTGGTAGAAAACAGGAATGATAGGTGTGCCAGTTTTGATCATAACGGATAGCTCAGCAAGTCACCAAGGCGATTGTGAATATGTGGGAGATAGAATTGCTACATGGAGGGAAGCCCTAGACATTATTTCTTGTAGTTCTCTAGGGAAGAAATTCCCCAACTGAAGATCTTGGGAATCAAGAAAGACCCTGAGACCCATATTATGGAGGGCATTGTAGATAGTTGAGGCTAGTGTATGATTAATAAATACATCGCAGGGCAGCTGTTGTAATGGTGATGAGACAGAAGTAGATGCAGAGGCGGATGCAGGTGGTGGTGCAAGCCCATCAAAAGCATTTACCTTCTCAATCTCTAATTGAGTAGAAGTAGAAGCCATGGAATCCGATACACTGAAGACAAATATAGAGAGAAAAGGAATGGAAGGAGAGACTGTGGTGGAGAAGTCAAGGTGCTAAACAGGGGAGAAACTGATAAAAAGTGAGCTAGGCGGAAGATGAGGGTGTAGTGTGGAAAGCACCTAAGACAGAGGCTTCCTCGCACCAAGCGCAGCAACATTAGGAGCGGCAGAAGCTCCTATATACACAGAACTGTCCTCTCCCTTGTAACTGTGTGGAACCCCCTTTTCATCCAATCCCTCCCACAAAAAGGAAGAATGGGTCAAACTTTTCTCCCTCCCAAAACCTCGATAAGACCATACACCTATGCCAAAGCCACGATGGGTAACATGCAAGCCAAATGCCACCATAGGAAGGCGTGATATTCCAGGAAGAAATATTCTAAGATTTATATGCCTTTAAAGGCTTCCTAAACAAACTTTTAGAGGCCGATCTTAATTTATAGAGGATGATTTATTATCGGCTATGAAGGTGCACAAGAAGAACTCTCAATTTGTTAGGATCGGGAGAGACATCAATGCCTAATCAAGACGTCGGATTACAAATCATAATAATTAAGGACTGTAGGATAACTCCATATCAAACTCCAAGATAATGATCTCTGTCCATAATTGCCTACTCCATCAATCTCAACAATAACATATACTTGCATAAAGGCAATGACTTATGACAATGATGACTTACAACTGAACTCAAGGAGAGGGAACATGATCAAAATGATCTAACCAAGATCTCAAAATGACAAAGAACATATCAGTTGTACCTTGTAGCTGTTGCTTAAATAGAATCAATGCTTTGCAATATTTTCTTGACCCTTATTATTACCAATGCCCATTCGCGAAGCCCTTTTGCACGCTTTGCCTCCACCAAACTTCATATTTCTATGGCTGACATAACACGGATAATCAAATTGGTCCCCAACTCGCAGAGACTTCAAAGTCTCGATAAGGCCAACATGCAAATAGTCATATATAAGAGGCAAAAATAAATGTTAATCACTATGTCCTGAAACATGTAGTGATACCAAGCCATGCACAACTCCAAGAAGAATATCAGATAAAGGATTGTTGAAGGGTGATCATCTCTTGTTCAAGAGCAATTTTGACCTCTTCCAAGCGCGGTCATAGAAGGAAACAAATATGGCAGTGAAACGAAGAAAGATTGACAAGAAAATAGTCTTATGATAGTCATAAACACTATAAATAAAAGGGACTATCACATAGAATACAATGATCTAAGGGTTAACACTATAGTCATGATAGAGATTAGGGAAATCATTACATGATACACTAAAGAGTCTAAAGGCCCATATAGCATTTAAGGAAACATGTGATTAGAAAGTGCCGAGGAGAGAAAAGAATAGACAGCATTCTTTGCAGAGCTTTTAGAATTGCTTGTAAGTTTAAATTGGACTGCAGTTATCATCCAAAGAAGTGTTTAGTTTGTCAAAACTTTTCAAGGTGCAGAGATATAATAGGGATGGAGATATTTGACTGATGAATACTATGAACCACTCTTCTAAGATTATACAGAGTCTTGTTTAGGGCCTGAAAAGAATCACGATGGTCTCGGAACTGCTATGATGTAGTGACCTTGTTTAGACTTGGTGAGGAGTTTTATTATTGCCAAGTTTTGGAAGTGCAGCACACATGTTGAGAGATTGAGATGAAGATTTAATTAGTACTCCAAGTGTGGGCTCGTGCATCAAGCGCATGAGAAATTAGGAAATCAAGGTATTCCTCATTGTTCCCAATTTAATTAAGGTAGCCAAAGAAGACCAAGGCTTATAAAATCCTCCTGAGAAAACCATACAGAACAAGGCACGAGCTCAATTCTCTAACACCATGCCGAATAAAATTACAAATAACAAAACATCCGATAGCAACCCACATGGACTAACTCAACACAAAAATCATACAGAACTGACTCACAGAATGATAGAATAATCAAGCAATAACCAGACGGTGTCAGAGGTAATACATGACATCAGAAACTCATCTCATAGAGACGATGACAAGACTGAGCTGGTATATGGCCAATGTGTCATCTCCATCTTCCCACCATTGGGGCATTAGGCACGCTCAGACCTGTGTGGCTAGGTGGAGTCGATGCCTGGTACCTGCACCACTTCAAACAGGTTATAACATCCGCATGTACATATCATATAATAGCCGAGGCAAGAATAGTCCAAAACGGAGGATTCCAACATCCGTGATCATTCGCGTATTATGCCAATGTCAAGGTGTCATCCTCTCCACATGTACATCCAATCTAATCAAGGAATCTAACCTAACAAAATGTCAGTAACACAATATCATGTAAAACTTGAATTTCATACCTTGGTGTCACCTCGGTTAGGCCAAGGCAAGGGAGGCATTACACTAATCACCTGCATTTCAAACGTTAATTAAATAATCTAATTATTTAATTAATTTCATTAAATTCTCCCAAACCTTCTAAAATTCAACATTAATTGAATAAATTGTATTTATTTAATTAATTAAATTAAATTCCTCTATATTCCTCCAAAAATTAAATAATTTGTATTATTTAATTAAATCATTATCCTCTTTTGAATTTCAAGTTTCCATTAATTAAATAAATTAATTATTTAATTAATTCATCACAAATCTCCTCTTATCTACAATTAAATAATTTACATTATTTAATTAAATCAATTGTTCTTCTAAATTTAAATAAATCATGCAAATTTATTTAAATTATCTCAATTCTAAAAATAAATAAAATCAAGTATTTTATTTATAATCTTCATGTTCCTCTAATCTTGCACAAACAATTAAATAAATTTATTTATTTAATTTGCTTTTTCCTCTAAAAATAAATAAAATCAAGTATTTTATTTATAATCTTCATATTCCTCTAATCTTGCACAAACAATTAAATAAATTTATTTATTTAATTTGTTTTTTCCTCTAAAAATAAATAAAATCAAGTATTTTATTTATAATCCTCAATCATGCACAATTAAATAAATAAATTTATTTATTTAATTTCAATTATCTTCCAATTCCTCTTAAAATATCTTGTTAACTCATGTGCACAATCAATTTTATTTTTAGAACTCTAAAAAAAGGCAAAATTATAAGTTGAGTTATCTATTCAATCAATATTGTTTTCATCATATTTTAATAAAAATATCCTTATGGATTTACACATGTTGTGTGCACATTCATCATGGTTATTTAATTTATCTCCTCTGTTGATTCTTCTGAATTACCTGGACCGTTGATCGATCTCTGTTGAAACCTATATAAACCCCCCCCATCTTCTTCACAAATTCTCTTCGATCACTTATTCTCAAGCATACTTAACAGTGCTTTGAGCATACATCGCATCGATTGAGCACCTTCACGATCTTTTGACATTGATCTTTGAGCAACTTTACGATCTCTTAACATTGATCTTTGAGCACTTTACTTGCTTGTTGCAACCATGGTTTCGCAATACTATTGAGCAATCCACATTCATCCAAAGGGAACAATACAAATCTCGGTAAAAGCTTTCATATTTCATTGATTTATTATTAATGGCTTTTATTTAGATCAGTTCTCTTTATGTTATTGGGTTTTTGATTTGTTTAGTTTATCATAGTCAATTTTCCTCATACACATTCTGGCACACCCAGTGGGACCCACTAATCCCTCTTTTTCTTTGAGAAATTGATTTTTTTGAAGTATAGTACGGAATAGCGCATCTTGACACAGAAAAGCACCTTTGGTAGAGTAGTACAGCGCTTTCGGGCCATCCCGCAGCGCCTTTGGTAGCACAGAATCGCGCTTTTGGTAATATAGTGAAGCGCACTTGAGAAAATAGAAAAGCGCTTTTGGTATAGCAGTAAAACGCTATTGGTATAACAATAAAGTGCCATTGGTATAACAGTAAAGCACTTTTGGTTAGGATAAAAGGCTTGCAAACTTCAAAACCCCATAACTTTCTCAAAACGTAACAAAATTTGATGCTTTTTTTTTTTTTAAATTGCATATAAAATCATAAGGAATCCATTGGTGATATTTAATCTCTTGTATCTCATCATATTTGTTACCAATTTTATAGATTTTACTTTGGTTTTCTAGGGTTTCTCACTTATTGTTAGGGTTTCTCACTTATTGTTAGGGTTTTGACTTGATTTCTGACATCTTGTTCTTTTCTTTGGAACTAATATCACTTGGTGCAGTGTCTTATCACTTATCAACATCCTAGATCATCACTTAATCATTCAATCATCCTTTGATCTAGCCTTTTTTGATGAAATATTCTTTTTTGCAGGCCTATTATTACACTGTGCATTTGGTAGTACAGTAGCTCACTTTTGGTAGAAAAGTAGCTCGCTTTTGGTCAAAGTAGCTCGCTTTTGGTATAATAGTACCACACATTTGGTAGAATAGTACCACACTTTTGGTAGAACAGCGTGATGCTTCTGGTGCAACAGTAGATCACCTCTGGTCTATAACACATCACTTTCGGTAACACAATGCAGCGTTATTGGTATCACAGTAAGTCGCATTCGGTAAGACAGTAACTCGCCTTTGGTCAAATTGATTTATTTTTCCTAACTTGTGAGTTTTTGTGGAACTAATTGACTTGTTGCAGCTTCTTATCACTCACACAGAGCAAAAGGGTTTTTCTAACATATTCATGTAGGACAAGCATTGAAGAAATCCTGATTTATATCACTAAGTCTTAGAAACATATTGCCTTCTTAAGGGATAAATGAACAAATCATTTCAGCAATCTAAGTCTTAGGAACATATTGCTTTTCTTAAGGGACAATGGACATGTATGCGAAAACACTTCAATTTTCTAAGGGACAATGGACATGAATGTCAAACACTTCAATTTCATAAGGGACAATTGACAACCACAAATGTGTGTGTGCCTAATTTAGTTGCACCTTATTTTTCTTATAACGAGACAATTGAACCTTTGTTTGACGTGCTTGCTCTTACATTTTAGTACTTCCTTTAGAAGGGCCTGCTTTTGGATTGTGCTTCATCCAAAAGGGATGACCCTAAGCGGAGTTTTCCTTTGAACCACTATATAAGAGGGATAAGGCGAAAGCTAAGTCCTAACCAACGTCAGCCTTACCTTGTGGTGCCAAACTGAAAAGAGGTGTACTAGCTCTTTGTGGAAACAATTTTCACATTAAGCGAGGTGTTTGATACTCTTAGTAGGATTGGTTAAAGCTTTTAGTAGCTTGTCGCATTGCTCGTAAGGCGTTGGTCCCTCAAAGTTACTAAGAACCATTCTAGATAGAGACTACCTGATCTACCTTCGAACGTTGTGGTAATCATCAGTGCAAGGGGAATCGATTTAAACCCTTAAGATACTCACCATTGGCTCCCTTGAGAAGAGATAGTATTCCCTTGGCCATAAAGCTCTTGTGACCTACTTGAGCTTTCCAAGGGGAGGGTGAGATATCCCTACCTATCGTCTCTCGCAAAGATACAAAATATCTGACACCTTTATGGAATGATATTTTTATCAACAGAGTATTAAGCTGTGAGCTAATCTACTGCAATGAAACCTTGTCTCTAGGGATAAAAAGTGCTTGTTATTGATTGCAATTGTCTTATACCTGTGGAAACATTGGGCTTTTTTTTTTAGCCTCAAACATACACTATCTATTGTGTCAGTCCTTTTTTGACCACTTATTTGCTGTGTTTTCTCTTGCCAAAAATAAATCCAATCAGAACCATAACCAAATCTGTCAAAATTGCCTTTAAAAACATCAGACACTACTTCAGCGCCTCTGGTATTACAGCAACTCACCCTTGGTGGTATAGTAGCTCACTTTTGGTCACCATAGCTCACCATTGGTATAGCAATACCTCGCCTTTGGTAGCTCAGTCCATCACCTTTGGTATTACAATAGCACGCTTTTGGTTGCACAGTCCTACGCCTCTGGTCAAACAGTATAGCACCTTTGGTCCAGTTACTTGTGCATCAGAGTTTGTCTTTTCGCAAAAAAAACAAGTAGAAATACCAGCATTACCTTTTGTCCTAGTGTATTCCATGGTAACCACTAGGCTCCAACAAACTATGAAGTCCAAGCAAGTTGTCCCTAGGAAGCGCAAATCGCCTCCTCACACAACGCAATCAGGTTGTCTCAACATTACTCCCAAGGTTACTCCTAGGACACCCATGGCAAAATCTACCAATTCTCCCAACATGCCGCACCTTGACCAACCAAGCAATTCTCAAGAAGGTAGGGTCCCTTTGGTAAGTACACCTCATTACACCACCATCTTGCCTCCAGATTTTGTCCCACAAGGTTATATCGCCAATCCGGTCCCGTCTCAAGAGGAAAGAGTTTCTTTGGTAAGTACACCTCATTACACCACTGGCTTGCCTCTTGATTTTGTCCCATAAGGTTATACCACAGATCTAGCCCCATCTCAAGAAGAGCGACACTTTGAAATAGGTCAATCCTCTCAAGAAGATGGGCAAGATCTTGATGAATTCATACAAGATCCTAGAGTTGTAACTACCTTTGACAAAATCCTTAGCGAGAACAAGATCATTTCTTTTGTTTGCTAGTAGAGCAAGGAGCCAAATTACCGCAGGATTTTGATCTTTCCAATCTCAAGGAGACAAACAATACCCTAGACGCCATACAAGCGGTGCAAACCATGTCAACAGTAACCACGCCTTTACCCGAACAAGGCTCACAAGGGAAAATAGTGGTACAGTATAAGAATCCCCTTTTTCAAAACCCTACAGGAAAGAGGGCCATATCACCGCTTCTAACTCCTATGGAAATCTACAAAAACCAACAAGAGACTCTACAACATCAAGCAGACCTAGCTAAGCAAGCCACCTTAGCTCAATCAAATATATAACAACCTCCTAAAGTGTCCACACCAACCGCAAGTGGAATTTTGGTTACTCCTTCATGAATAGCTTTCCCACCAAATTACAATCTGGGGAACAACTATGTAGCCATGCAACAAGGGTCTCAACACATACCACCTCCCATATCATCAAACCTTCATGTCTCTCAACCAATTAGAGTCATGCAATCCCAACCACAAAATTCTTCTACACTCATCCCCAATCAACCATCGCAAATCACATCTACCTATGTCCCTCCTCCGCTACATTCATCAACACTAAATTTCTTTCACACATTGCCTAGCCACCCTCAACTTCCCCAATATGAAGTTTCCCAAATCTATGTGCCACCATCGCAACCTAATCCAACTCACTTTAGCTTTCCTCCAACCAATTCTTTTCTTCAACCATCACAAAGCTAACATTCTTACCTAGCACCACCTCCACCTCTTCCAAATCAAAACATCCAATTCCAACCCAATCTCAATCCAACGTACAATGCATACGACCCCAACCAAACCTATGACCCTTATAACACCAATGCTCATGGCTTACACTATAGTCTTCCATATGGGCAACAACAACCACTTCTAGGACAACAGGAGATGTTTCCAACCCCTCCCACAATGATGGAGCTAAAAATCGTGAAAGTTCAACAACAACTATCTGATCTTACATTTGGCCACACCAAGAAGACCTCATTAGAAGAAGTGTGTCCTTATCCTTTTGATCGGTCATTACCCATGATCCCTTTTCCTTAAAATTTCACTATTCCCAAGTTTGATAAATACAAAGGAAAAGGTGACCCAAAAGACCATCTTAGGGAATTCTATCTTGCTTGCTTCGAGGTCTCACATAACGACACGTATCTTATGCGTCTCTTTCCTCGCAGTCTTGGAGGTCAAGCTATAGAATGGTTCTCACACTTACCTATGGGTATCAAATCTTTTAACGAGCTAGCTGAGAAATTTGCCACCCATTTTTCCTACAACGCAGAGCATGAGATCTCCATGACTGATCTATGCAACAATAAATAGAAAAATGGTGAAACTTTCATTTCTTTCCTTCAACGATGGAGACAAATAGTTAGCAAATTCCCTTTCAAGATTCTTGAGAAATAGCTTGTTAGCATATTTGTGCAGAACCTCAACCAAGAGTTAGGTTTCCATTTGCAAATTCTTAGTGCTACAACCTTCACCGAAATCACATACAAGGGAATCAACATCGAAAAGGCCCTCATTGCTAAGGGTGTGGTCAAAATCTTCAAAGAAATGAAAGACAATGCTCCTCATCAATAGACAAACAATAAACCCAAATATTGGAACAAAAACAAAAAACATGGTCAACGATGGTGTGGTTGATTCTAAACATGTCCAAACTTTGCAAACGCCACTGCAGCTTTCCAAACCAAGTCAAGCCCCACCTCAACAATAGCAACAACAAAGACAACCTTATCCAAACCAACAACAATGACAATAGGAGTGACCTCAACAAGATTACCCTTCGTGGCATCAATTCACTCCCTTGGGAGAGCCCATAGAATTTGTCCTACAAAAGATTTTACAAAAAGGCCTCATCACCTTACCCGATGCTGCCCCGTATGGTGAACCTGTTTACAAAACTGCGCTGTATAGAGAAATTGAATACTGTGAATTGCATAGGAGCAAGGGACATAGAACCACATCATGTATGAAACCCAAGCACCTAATCCAAAATCTCATTGAAGGTAATCAAATATCTCTACAAGAAGATCCACCAGCTCAGCACAAGAACAAAGACCTCAACATGTACAAGGAACCATTCCCTCATCATGGTCCACCTCCTCCTCAGGATAGAGGTAAATATATCAATCATGCTTCCACTTCCTTTGATTCCATTGTAGGTCATTTTGAAGAGAGTCGAGTGTCTACCCTCACAATCAAAGGCAAATCTATGGATTGCGCTGTTACAACTCACCGTGGTCATGTCACCATTCGTGGTCCTACACCCAGTCTTCCGGCTCAATCAGGTTATAATCTTGTCGAACATCTAGGGAAAATGCCAGCACAGATCTCTATCTTGGACCTTCTACAGTCATCCCCTGTACATAGAGTGGTGTTAGAAAAAGCCCTCCAAGAGTCTTCGGTTCCTAACAATATAGCGGTCACAGATTTCCAAGCTATAGTAGGTAACATTGCTTCACCCTACAATGTGGTCTTCTCTAAGAAAGACCTCCCTTCCCATGATCCGTGTCACAATGATGCCCTTCATATTGAGGTTCTCATCCATAAGTGCAAAATCAAACGTATACTCATAGATGGTGGTGCTGGTCTCAACATCTGTTCTTTAAAGTTACTTAAGCAATTGGGATAATCTGAGGATCATGTCAACACTGATCAAAGTATTACGATCAAGGGATATGATGATGCCAAACACCATTCAGAGGGTATTATTCATTTGCCTATACAGCTAGGCCCTGTCATGCTTGAAACTCGGTGTCAAGTCCTTGATATCGAGCTATCTTACAACATTATCCTAGGCCGCCCATGGATCCATGCAATGAAAGCTGTTCCCTCCATGTACCATCAGTCTCTAAAGTTCCCATTTAATGGTATGAAGATCACTATCCCTGGAGACCCCAATCCTTTTGAATTCTATCGTGTCTTGCAAGGTAGCTATAAGAATTGCAACCAAGTGCTTAAAAATGACAAAGCCCTTGAATCCCCACTATATGTCGATCCTGAAAATCTGACACAAGCCTCTATAAGTGAACCTAATCCTCTTCCTAAAATCAAAGCTCACATCCGTGATATAGGCTTTGGAACATATGATATCTCAAAATCTTGTTGTGTAGGGCGGATGCCTTTATCCCTTAAATCTTACGGCCAACCGCCCATTGCCAAAGTAACCAAAAAAGTAGCTATTCCTCCCCCATCATTTCTAACCCAATTCCAACAGGGATGGTTATTGGAGGAGGAAACTATTGAGGACATTTCTTCTTGGCTCTATAAGGAGAAAGAACTAGTCACAATACCAGTCAAGCAATATGGTAATGGCTTAAGAATAGTAAAAAACATGGGCTATAAAGGCAAGCGTGGCCTTGGGAAACAGAATCAAGGAACTATGGAACCCATTGTTGTGACAAAGAAACTAGACAAGAAGGGTTTAGGATTTGGTAAGAAGGTACCGCGCGCCTTGGACATCAAGTATATCCTCGACGAGGTGGCCGAAACTTTTCCCGCCGATTCGACATCTACTGAGGATATCATCGATGACTCTTCCCTCCATATGACCAACCTATTCACAGAATCCTCCACTTTTACGCTATTCTCCATATCCTTAACCTCCACCACAAACACCCAGAATGTCACACTTGTCTACCCTAAACTTATCGATTGGGACCAACAAGGGTCCCCCGTAATAGATGTATTTTAGAATGACAAAGCTCTAGCTGAGTTCATGGGACTTCGGGAAGGTATCCCTCTTGGCGATCATAAAGCAGGTTTTGTAATGGAACTAGAGCCAACAACTTATTTTGGTGAGAATGCCAAATCCTCCAGTCACAAAAGTAAAAATAATTAAAGATCTCTAGGTGAAAACCACACTGTGGCACCTCCTGATCACAAAATAGTAAAAACAAAGGACGTATCCAAAGGTGAAAACCCAACTGTGGCACCTGAGGATGGAGGATTTGACCTTCCCCTACCATCTAAGTATCAAGAGAAGTCAGCTCTCCTAGTGGAAGATTCTACAGAGATAAACCTTGGCACAAAGAAAAATCCAAAGACCACATTCTTCTTATAGAGAACCATCAATTTTGCGTGGACCTATGCTGATATGCTAGGGCTAGACCCTAAGCTAGTAGTTCATTATCTCATAGTTGATCCAAAAGTTAAGCCAGTCAAGCAAAAGTTGAGAAAGATGCACCCACAGATAGCTCTCTTAGTAAAAGTGGAAATACAGAAGCTGTTAGATGCAAAGTTCATACGACCTATTGACTATTCAGACTGGGTATCAACATTGTACTTGTGTCTAAACCCAATGGGCACATCTGCATGTGTAATGATTTTAGAGATCTTAACAAAGCATGTCCCAAAGATGACTTTCCACTACCAAACATTGATATTATAGTAGACTTGACAGTAGGTCACGAAATGCTTTCTCTCATGGACGGATTCTCAAGCTACAACCAGATAAGGATAGCAGAAGAAGATCAACATAAAATAACTTTTACTTGTCCTTGGGGCAACTATTGTTGGTGTGTCATGCCATTTGGTCTAAAGAATGCAGGAGCAACCTATCAAAGAGCAATGATAGTGATTTTCCACAACCTCTTTCACCATATCATGGAGGATTATGTTGATGACATACTAGCTAAATCTTCCAAAGTAGATCACATACAAGTTCTAGGATAGATCTTTGACAGGCTTGAGAAATACCAAGTATGCCTCAATCCAAAGAAGTGTGTCTTCGGGGTAACATCAGGGAAGTTGTTGGGATACATTATATCTCACAGAGGCATTGAAGTAGATCCCGTAAAAGTAAAATTTATAGTGGAGATGCCTCCACCAAAGAACCTCAAAGCATTAAGGAGCCTTCAAGGAAGGTTGCAATCCATTAGACGTTTCATCTCACAGCTAGCAGATAAATGCCAACCATTTCAACACTTACTCTGAAAATATGTCTCATTTCGATGGGATGATAAGTGTCAAGCAACATTTGATCAGCTCAAAGAGTATCTGGCTACACCTCCTGTATTGGTTCTACTAGTTGTTGATAAGCCTTTGATATTATACATCTCAACTACAACTTCAGCCCTCAGGGCTCTCCTAGCACAAAATGATGAATCAAGAAAAGAGCATGCAATTTATTATATCAGTCAAACCTTGGTGGGATATGAACTCAATTATTCACCAATGGAAAGAGCTTGTTTAGCAGTAGTGTTCACTTCCCAAAAGTTGTGACATTACATGTTGAACTAACACACAAATCTTATAGCCAAAATTGATCCCTTGAAGTATCTACTAGCAAAAGCAGCTCTTACAGGCAGACTAGCTAAATGGGTCATGATCCTTAGTGAGTTTGACATTGAGTATACAGATCGTAAAGCAATCAAAGGACAAGCTCTAGCAGATCAACTAGCAGAAGCACCTATGACAGATACACACCCTATGGTAGCTAACTTTCCAAATGAGAATCTATTCACTCTTTCTAACTCAATAATGTGGAAGCTATACTTTGATGGTTCCTACACACAGCATGGATCACCTGACGGCATTCCTCTAGATGAGCCACTTAACAGTGTTCATCTCAAGAAGTTCTATGCCTAATCCTCAGAGTATTCCAAAAAAAAAAATCTGTCCTTTGGTGAAAACCTGGCAAACAGGCACCTTGGATAAGTACCATAGTGAAAACCTAGCAAACAGGCGCTATGTGTAGAGTCAGCATCCATCGTCTATCACATCTTGTTCATTTCTTGTTGTCACAACGCACTTCATCCACCCATCCATAATAAAACCATTGACCTTGTTTGCATTTCCATCTCCCTATCTAGTATAGCTTGGAAATTTGTCAATGTCCATCATCGTCACCCCACGTCTTGATCTGTGTCTACAGTTAACACTGTCTTGTCCTAGGTCAAGGCTTTCTATGTCTTCTTCATCAGTCATCCATGCAAATTCCTCTACTGGAATGGGGGCAACTCTTTCCTTAACTTAGGTCTAGGATTGGTTCCTTGTTCATGGTTCACAACACGCTCTTCAATCTTTCTCCTTTCCACAGATAACACTCTTTAACGGACACATCGCTCCTACGATAAGGTTGTTATCTTCTCAACGAACTTTTCCTACATCATCACATCAATCAGAACTACATATCGTCTCGTCTCAATCTTAAGGTACCTTGATCCCATGGATATGGGTATGTAGGCAGTCTGGAATACGAAGAAAGTTTCTAGTACTCAGGTACATAAGATCCCTTCCTTTCATCTTGACCCATCTCATCACTCTATCCAGAACTACATATTTATCACTTTCATTTTTCCTCGTAATGTGCCTTGATCCTGTGGATATAGGGTATGTAGGCAGTCTGGAATACGAAGGAAGTTTCCAGTACTCAGGTACATAAGATCCCCTCCTCTCTACCTTGACCCATCTCATCACTCTATCTAGAACTAAATATTTATCATTTTTCATCTTTCCTCATAATGTGCCTTGATCCCGTGGATACAAGGTATGTAGGTAGTCTAGAATACGAATGATGTATCCAGTACTCAAGCACATACAATTCATCATTCTCCACCCACCCCAATCCATTAGCATTGTCACCTTTCTAGTCTTCTGTTTATCAAAATCCATTCACCTTGACTTGACTAACTCAAGCAGCAAGCTAGCGCATCCTTTCAAAGCAAAAGTCCTTAACAAACTTGAAACAAAGAGGCCTACTTCCAGAGTCATCTACTGTCCTGTGTATCGATTGCCAACATCAGCTAAGTCCCGCTTAACCAAAGCCCTAGATCAACAAGCTTGTCTTCTGTGAAGTGTTCCCTTGTCGAGACCAACACATGCGTCTCCTGCGACATGTGGCATTTTCAGGCAGCAAGATATTGTCTTTTTAGGTAGATAGCCCCCTTTAACGGACACAGAGTTCCTACGATAAGGCTGTTATCTTTCCTATCCAATCTATCCTGAGCAACCTCTTTGGCAAGAGAATATGTTGGTTGTATGTTTACTTTGTAAGTCAATCAATTTGTGTTATGGTTTATCTTTTGTTCCTTTTCTATTACCTTTTCAAGGCTACCTTGATTTATCTATAATCTTGGTATGTTGCGATGCAGTACGTATTGGGGGCATAGTCATTGCTTTTTGTGCGCCGTGTTTGAGGAATGATCTTTAGCATCTTTCTTAGCATTATATTGATCTTATGTGTGTTACAACCTAGCATCTTACATACTAGTATTCTTCTTGCATTTACATGTATTGAAGTTTATTTTATGTTCAAGACTATGGCTCATTCACATGTACCAGCAAGGTCATATTATGTATAAGGGATCCAAGTTCAAACCACTTGCTTGCAGAGTCAACGTCCACGCACTCGGATATTACGGCACCTTGGTCTTTTATACCTTGGTAGAAAACTATCCACGTGCTATATCAAAAATAAGGATTGCTCTTTATATACAATTGTGAAACCGTTGCAACAAGCTCATCATTTACCCATCCATTTACACCATCTATTTTTCCATGGCCTTATATAGTTTTTCAAGCAAAGATCGATTAATCATCTTTCTCTCATGTTACCTCCTTTCTTCTATCTATCATCAACCCAACCTCATCTATCTCCAACAATATCTTCTAGTCGAGCGTCAATACAGTTCTTCTGTCGCTTCCCTATCTTTCCTCTTGAGGGGGCACCCTACGCCAACTACGCTGGGGCAGCTAGCTACATTGGGGCATCAACAATTGTATCACATCTTCAACAATCATTTTCTTTGACGCAACGCTGTAAAATGCATTGCATCAAAGAGGGGCAAAATGTAGACACCCTAAAATGACCATGTCGTCACACCACTTGCATTTCATCAAATTTGTCTAATCACCTACATTTCAAACGTTAATTAAATAATCTAATTATTTAATTAATTTCATTAAATTCTTCCAAACCTTCTAAAATTCAACATTAATTGAATAAATTGTATTTATTTAATTAATTAAATTAAATTCCTCTATATTCCTCCAAAAATTAAATAATTTATATTATTTAATTAAATCATTATCCTCTTTCGAATTTCAAGTTTCCATTAATTAAATAAATTAATTATTTAATTAATTCATCACAAATCTCCTCTTATCTACAATTAAATAATTTACATTATTTAATTAAATCAATTGTTCTTCTAAATTTAAATAAATCATGCAAATTTATTTAAATTATCTCAATACTCTAAAAATAAATAAAATCAAGTATTTTATTTATAATCTTCATGTTCCTCTAATCTTGCACAAACAATTAAATAAATTTATTTATTTAATTTGTTTTTTCCTCTAAAAATAAATAAAATCAAGTATTTTATTTATAATCTTCATATTCCTCTAATCTTGCACAAACAATTAAATAAATTTATTTATTTAATTTGCTTTTTCCTCTAAAAATAAATAAAATCAAGTATTTTATTTATAATCTTCTGTTCCTCAATCATGCACAATTAAATAAATAAATTTATTTATTTAATTTCAATTATCTTCCAATTCCTCTTAAAATATCTTGTTAACTCATGTGCACAATCAGTCTTATTTTTAGAAATCTAAAAAAAGGCAAAATTACAAGTTGAGTTATCTATTCAATCAATATTGTTTTTCATCATATTTTAATAAAAATATCCTTATGGATTGACACATGTTGTGTGCACATTCATCATGGTTATTTAATTTATCTCCTCTATTGATTCTTCTGAATTGTCTGGACCGTTGATTGATCTCTGTTGAAACCTATATAAACCCCCCCTCATCTTCTTCACAAATTCTCTTCGATCACTTATTCTCAGGCATATTTAACAGTGCTTTGAGCATACATCGCATCGATTGAGCACCTTCACGATTTTTTGATATTAATCTTTGAGCAACTTTACGATCGCTTAACATTGATCTTTGAGCACTTTACTTGCTTGTTGCAACCATGGTTTCGCAATACTATTGAGCAATCCACATTCATCCAAAGGGAACAATACAACTCTTGGTAAAAGCTTTCATATTTCATCGATTTATTATTAGTGTCTTTTATTTAGATCAGTTCTCTTTATGTTATTGGGCTTTGATTTGTTTAGTTTATCATAGTCAATTTTCCTCATACACAACAACAACAATAACGCTCAAACAAGTGACAAGCCACACTTTTGGAACAAAAATAAGAATTCCCTTAACGATGGACTAACAGATACAAAAGCTATCCAAAACATTCAAAATAATGCACCACCTACTACCTGGAGCAACAATGTAAACATACCAAGAGGGCCACCTAGACTAATTGATAACCCTAGAAGGAGATTTACGCCTTTAGGAGAACCTATTGAAGATGTCTTGGATAGATGTGTGAAAGGGAACTTGATAAATCTCCCCCCTATTCGGCCATACGATGAGAATCAATTCAAACCTTCATGGTTTGATGAGAATGCATTATGTGAGTACCATCGTGTTAAAGGACACATAACATCGAATTGCATGAGATTAAAACATCGTATACAAGATCTCATAGAATCAGGGAAAGTCACCCTCCAAGACTCTTCTAATCCATCCCCAAATGTAAACTTGGGAGCATACAAGGATCCCCTCCCTGATCATAACAAAGGCAAGGCCTCTTCATCATCCAACCAAACATATCACATTGTCTCCCCTCTAAACTCTTTCAATTCTGTTGTGGGTTGGATAGAAAATTCTTGCAGCCATGTTAATACTGTCACTATTTGAGTTAAATCCCCAGATTGTGCTGTCACAACTTGACGTAGTCGTGTTACCATTCGTGGTGCCACTCCTACTAATCAACCATCCACATCCAACCAACCTCCATCATCTGTACCCCCTAAACCACCCACACATAAATATAACCTCCCAGATCATCTAGGAAAGACACCTACCCAAATATCCATTCTTGAGCTTCTTCGTACATCTCCGCTCCATAGAAATTATTGATAAAGTCTTGATAGAGACGCAAGTCCCCACTGATCTAAATGTGGAACAATTCCAAGTTATGGTAGCCCATATCACTGCACCCCATCACCTCACTTTCTCTGAAAAAGATCTTCCCACAGTTAATGCCTCCCATAACGAAGCACTTCACATCAAAGTTATCGTCCATAAATATATCATAAAAAGGCTATAGATGGTGGTTCTAGCCTAAATCTATGCACTCTAAAGCTATTAAAACACTTGGGATATTTTGATGTGGTCGTAGATGCTAGAGAATCCCTTACTATCAAAGGATATGATGACACACAAAGATTGTCTGAAGGAACTATCAAGCTCCCTATTCAGGTAGGACAAAAGATTTTGGAAACAAAGTCCCAGGTCCTTGACCTTGATCTTCCCTAAAACATTCTTCTTGGCAGACCATGGATTCATGCCATGCAAGCTATCCCTTCCACCTTCCATCAATGCCTAAAGTTTCCACATAATGGTACAAAAGTTTACCATCTATGTCGATCCTCGTCCCTTTCAATACTGCAACTTTTTGGAGGGACATGACCGTTCCTTCTGTCTATATAATCATCCTGTCATGACCCCTTCTAAACCTAAACAAAGGGGCCTCTCATCCTCCACCTACATTGATCCTATTGATTTGCCATCCACATTGCACTTATCTCCTTACCCTAAAATCAAGATCAAGGCAAGTGACAAGGGATGTGGTGAGTATGATTTACATGGTGCTTTCTTTTGTGTCAGCCACTTACCACCATCCCCCAAAACATATGGCACTCCTAGAGAGGATGAAGTTTCCACCATAGTGATAAAATGCAAACTGACACCTACTTTTGAAAAGAAACATCTTTTGGAGCAGGATGATCTTGAAGACATTTCTTCATGGCTATATAAGGATGACAAAGACCAAGAAGTCCCAACTTTACCAACAAAAATTTGAGGTAAAGGATTCCAGATCATTAAGAACATGGGATATAAAGCACAAGAGGGCATGGGCTTGCATGAACAAGGGATCATGGAATCAATACAAGAAACAAGAAACCACTACTACCATGGGTTAGGGTATGGAAAACTGGAACCAAACCCTATGGAACGTGAGTGTACTTTTCTTGAGGACGCTGAGGCCTTCCCGATAATCAATAACATCAATGAAGAGTACCATCATGACTCCTTTGTTGACTTTGCCGAGCTATTCGAATCATCCATTTGTACCATCTTCACATTATCCTCCATGCCATCTACCTTTGATGACCTATCTCTCATATATCCTCAACTAATCGATTGGGACCAAAAAGGACCACCAGTCCTTGATGTTGTACAAAATGACGAGGCTCTAGCTGAATTCATGGGAGTAAGAAATCATTTCCCCTTGGGAGATCATAAAGTAGGATACATAATGGAGCTTAACACTTCTGTTTACTTCAAGGAGACCACCCAATCTCTTAGTCAAAAAATGATGAAAATAAAAATAACATCCCCTGGCAAAAACCACTTTGTGGCACTTTCAGATGATAAAAAAGTAAAAATAAAGGATGTATCCTCTAGTGAAAACCTCTCTGAGGCACTAGAGGATGAGAGATTGGACCTCCTTGAAGTGCCTGAGTTTTATCAAGAAAGATCACCCATATTGGTGGAAGAGTCACATGAAATGAATCTTGGAATAGAGGACAAACCTAAAATTACATACTGAGCTGAATCATTGACACAAACAGAACAAGAAGCCTTTCTAAATTTCTTCAAACAAAGAGGCATCAACTTTGCGTGGACCTATGCCGACATGCCTGGGCTAGATCTTGCCCTCATAGTTCACCACCTAGCAGTACATCCAGATGCAAAACTAGTAAGGCAAAAATTGAGAAAGATGAATCCATAGGTAGCATTACTTGTTAAAATAGAATTGAAGAAACTGTTAGATGTGGGGTTCATTCGCCCAATAGATTACCCTCAATGGGTGTCGAATCTAGTACCAGTTAAGAAAGTGACTAGGGGCATCCGTTGCTGTACAGACTTTTGAGACCTCAACAAAGCCTGCCCTAAGGATGATTTTCCTCTTCCTAACATTGACATCATTGTAGATCTTACTGCTGGACATGAAATGCTATCACTCATGGACAGATTTTCTGGATATAACCAAATCAGAATAGTAGAGGAGGATCAGCATAAGACATCATTCATAGCACTGTGGGGAACCTATTGTTGGGTCATGATGCCATTCGATTTTAAAAATGTAGGAGCGACATACCAAAGAACCATGATAGTTATCTTCCATGACTTCTTTCACAAAATAATGGAAGACTATGTAGATGACTTATTGGGAAAATCAAAGACAAGAGAAGACCATTTAGATGTGCTAGCAAAGATCTTTGATCGACTAGAACAATACAATGTAAGACTGAACGCCAAGAAGTGTGTCTTTGGAGTAACCTTCGAGAAACTTCTGGGATACATAGTGTCAAGGAGGGGAATAGAAGTAGATCCTAATAAAGTTAAAGCTATAATGGAAATGCCTTCTCATACTACACTTAAGCAGCTTAGAAGCCTTCAAGGGAAGTTACAGTCTATCCGCCAATTCATAGCACAGCTTGTCGATAAGTGTCAACCATTTTAGCAACTTCTCAAGAAAAATACAGCTTTTTAGTGGGATAACAACTATCAACTGGCTTTTGAACAATTGAAGAAGTACCTCACCAACCCACCAGTCCTCATGCCACCGAGATCAAGACAACCTTTTCTCCTTTATTTATCAGCAACAGAAACAGCAGTTGGGGCTTTATTGGCACAACATGATGAACAAGGAAAGGAGAGGGCTATTTATTATATCAGCCACACATTGGTAGCTTATGAGCTTAACTACACACCTATAGAGCATGTATGTCTAGCAGTGGTCTTTACTTCTCAAAAGTTAAGACACTACATGTTTAACCACAAAATGAATCTCATCGCAAAAATAGATCCATTGAAATATCTATTAAGTAAAGCATCTCTTACATGAAGGACAGCAAAGTGGGTAATGATCTTGAGTGAGTTTGATATCAAGTATATGGAAATAAAAGCCATCAAAGGATAGATTATTGTAGACCAGTTAGCAGACGCTCCCATCCCAGCAGAGCATCCATTGTTATCTGAGTTTCCATATGAGTCCATATTGACAATTGCACCAGTAGAAAACATGTGGAAAATGTACTTTGATGGGTCTTATACTCACTGCGGCTCGGAGGTAGGTCTTTTATTTGTAACCCCTCAAGGAGAAACAATTCCCATGTCATACAAGATCACATTTCCATGTACTAATAATGTAGCTGAATACAAGGCCCTCATCACAGGACTCCGCATGGCAATCAAATGGAAAATTGAGAAGCTGATAGTATATGGTGATTCCCAATTAGTCATCCAACAGGTGAATAATGAGTATAAAACAAAAGATGACAAGTTCTTGCCTTACAAGAGGATGGTAGATGACTTCAAGGATTATTTTCATGACATCTACTTTGAACAGGTTCCAAGGCTCAACAATAAAGCAGTTGATGCAATGGCCACCATAGGGTCATTAGTTGACATGAAAAAAGATAGCAAGAAGTGTGAATTCCTGATAAAAGAACTTCCTATACCTACTTATGATGTTCCACAATCTGAGCTTGTATGCAACATCATTGGTCCTTTATCCCCATGGTATCAACAAACCTACATGTACCTTCACGACAACATCCTTCCACCTAACCTGACATCTGCACAATAAAAAACCTTCATCTGCCAAGCATCTCGTTACACCATTATCAGAAACACCTTATATCCAAGGGGTCTCGATGGTACTCTTTTGAGATGTCTTGATTTTAGAGAGGTCAAGGTTACCTTGCAAGAAGTACACGAGGGTATCTGTGGGGTGCATTCTAGTGGACCAACCTTATCCAAAAAGATTCTTCACACAGGATATTATTGGCCGACTATGGAAAAAGATGTGCATGACTTTGTAAAGAAGTGCCTACCTTGTCAACATCGTGGAGATCTTATACACGCGCCATCACAAGAATTGCAACCGATTACAACTCCATGGCATTTTTCACAATGGGGGCTCAACCTTGTATGTAAGATTCACCCACCATCTTCTAATGGCCATAAATTCATCATCACCACCACAAAATACTTCACGAAGTGGGTAGAGGCTCTTCCACTTACCTTCACCACTGGTATCCAAATTTCCAAATTCATCCTACACTATATAATCTACCAATACAGCATCCCTCATTCCATCATTACGGATAATGGAAAGCCTTTCAAAAACCAAGAGGTTCGCACTCTATGCGATAAATTCCATATCCAGCATCACTTCTCCATGCCATATTACCCACAAGGTAACAATTAGGCCGAAGCTTCGAACAAAACTATTTTGCACATCTTGAAGAAAATAGTCATTGAAGCTGGTCGCGACTAGCATTTGCAGCTCAATCCCTCCCTATGGGCATATCGCACTAGCATTCGTACCCCAACAGGAGCCACACCTTATTCATTAGTGTTTGGTTCCAAAGCCATATTACCTATCAAGGTCGAGCTCCCTTCTCTTCACATCTCATTGAAGAATATCATCACTGAGGAGGAATACTAGGTTGCACGGTTGAATGAACTAGAGTTGCTAGATGAAAAGCACCTAAACGCTCTGAATCATCTTCAAGCTTATCAAAATCGGCTACAAAGAAGTTATAACAAGAAGATCAAGAGCTAGAGATTTGACGTAGGCGACCTTGTCCTTTTGGAGAATCAGAAAAAACATGCAAGACCATCCTAAGAAGGGGAAATTTGATCCTAACTGGTTGGGCCCCTTTATCATCCAAGCTAGCTACGGATCAGGAGCTTATCAGCTTTCAACAATAGAGGGGCAGTCTCTAGAAGAACCAATGAACAACATGCACTTAAAGAAATTTTATGCATGACCCATCAAATATCACAAGTCAAAAAAAAATGAAGAAAAAACTGAGTGCAATAAAGCCTTCCAATGGTGAAAATCACTTTGGTGACGCCTTGGATAAGTACCGTGGTGAAAACCTATTTCAGGCGCCATGGGTAGAGGCTAGTTCTACCATCTCATAAATCCCTGCATCCATTCACAATCATTTGCATTATTCACATTTCATAGCTTGGAGTTTTCCACATTTAGCCTTTGACATCCGCATTTAGCCTTGTTATCCCATCCTTCATAGCATCACCCAAAAATAAAATCCCAAAGATAGGATCCTTGTATGCTCTTTTGTACAGTGAATCCTAAAAAAACCAAAAACATCATAAAATGTCTTGAAAAAAATCAAAAAACATCATAAAAGTCTTGAAAAAAATTTCCAAAAACATCATAAAAAATCCTTTAAAAATTACAAAAAAATCAAAATATTCCCCAAATAAAAAAAAAATCAAATATCCATAAAAAAATAAAAATAACAATAAAATCCAATCAAATCATAAAATCATGTCAATCTATCAGTCAAAATCCCATCACTCGAATCCCATCAATCCAATCAATGCATCAATCTTCACCATCATCATCATCAAAACACAAATCAGGACTACATCTCATCTCTATCATTAAGTGCCTTGATCCTATGGATACGGGTATGTAGGCAGTCTGGAGTATGAAGAAGGTACCTAGATTCAAGCACAAGATGATCTCCCCCTCATTATCCTCATCATTCATCTCATCCTTATCCTCATCATCCATCTCACCTTCTGCTATGCATCCATCTCCCACATCATCAATAAACACCCAGAACTACATAGTCATCATGTCTCATCATCATCGTGTGGTGCTTTAATCCCATGGACACAAGTATGTAGGCAGTCTGGAATATGAAGGAAGTATCCAGTACGCAAGTACCAACGATTCATTCTTCCATCCCCCTTCCATCTTCTCTTTCTTCCATCATCTATCCTCATCAATCCATCACTTCTTCCAGTCAATCTCAATCCAAAGCAATAGATCCAAATGTAAGTCATCATTTATCCATACCAATCAAGTCAATCAATCTTGTCAAATTATCTAATCACATCAATGGTCTTGATCCTAATCTTGTCGTAAACCAAATCAACCAATCAATCATCATCATCAATGGGATATATCATTCCCACATCCTTGTGTTGATCTAGGGATATATCGTTCCCCACAATGACAACACTCTTTATCATCAATCAATCAATCAACAATCAATCATCGGTTTACAGCTTGACAGGGGCAATACCTTGTTTATTTTTGTATCATTTGTGCATGCTTGCTTGCTTGCTTGTGTGTGTTATCTTTTTATCTTGCATTTGTATCACATCTGTATCATTCCAGCTAATATTCATATCTTGTGTATGTTGGAATAGCTTCTTGCACTATCCTTTGCATCTAAGGTCACCTCATACCTTTTGTGCATTAGGACTTTAATGCTCTAAGTTTTCTTCCTCATATGTCTAGACAAGGTTGTATTATGCTAGGGCACAAGACACATAGTCACATTGTTCCTCATACCTGGTGCATAACATCTAGTGCTATATCAAACATCATGATTGCTCACTTTCATTTCAGCATAATGCATCATCCTTTCTTCTATTCATTTCCTTATCTTTCTTCCTTGACCAACCACTTTCATGTCGAGAGCCTACCTGTGTTTGTCCAACTTGCCTATCCTCTCAAGGGGGCATCCTCATCCTATCTTTCCATTAAAATATTTGTCTTCTATCCATACCTTAGCTTCTTTAAAATGATGTTACTCGACACAAATCTCATCATCTAGAACATCATCTCAAAGAGGGGCAAAATGTAGACACCTAAAAATGTCCAACACCTTGTCACTAGCACGTTTTGCCCTAGGTACCTGTATCATTCACCTAATTAGTTAAATAAATCTTATTTAACTAATTTTTATTTTTTTCCTTTTTTATCCATTTATCCTATCTTTTATAATTAAAGAAATTTTAATTATTTATTTAATTGTTCATGACCATTAATCCTCTCTTGTTAAATAATTATTTTTAGTTATTTAATTAGTCATTTATCCTTTTCCTATAATTAAATATTTATTTAATTATCTTTCCACAATCCAAAATTAATTAAATAAATTAAATATTTATTTGATTAATAAAATCCTAAAAAGATTTTGCTTTCTTTTATCCCATTTTTTTCGAAGATTTATGAGGATTTAAAACAGAAAAACAAATCTTTATATCTTTTTCCCTACCTTATCTGAAAAATCAAATCCTTCCTTATCTTATCAAATCTTCTTCCCTTCTTCCTCAAAAATTCTATAAATATGGCCTCTCACAAGCCATTTGATCATCATCATTTGAGTTTTGAGCATCCTTACTTTGTCGAACTGTTTTCACAATAGCTTTCTATCATCTCTCATCTGAGTTATGCTACGATTGTGTGCAATCAACATCTGAGCATCTACATCGAATCAATCCTGCATGAATCATTTGAGGTATTTGGAAAGTTGGGCATAAAGGTAGATTTGCATTTAATGTGTTTATCTTCGTTGTTCAAATTTCTTGAATACACATTCCAATACTTACACATATGTAAAAACCATGCAATTAACATAAAGATGGTATGGTGCTTCCACACACATAAGCAAACATAACCCCCAAGTATGAATACTTCACCAAACCAGGGGACACAAAACAACACTAGCCTTTCACAACACCCAACATAGAATGGGTACAGGATATTCACATCACTAAGGGGGAAAGCTTAATACCACACTCCTAATTACATGCACTGTCAAAAACCATGCTTCTTTTCATCTAAAACACTAGAGACCACAAGAGAAACTCAAGGCCTCATCAAATCAGCAAATACTAGCATTCAAGAAAAATACAGATATTGTTAAATATATCATCACATTTTCATAAAAGGAGAGAGAGCACATAGCAGATGCATGAGTAAGACAAGGCATAAAGAATTTATTTCTTCCAGAAACAAGAATAAGTTTGTAAATTTATCAACCTTCTAATGCCATACTAAGGCACATAGGTGAGAGGTACTATTACTAACTCACCACAACAAGAAAAATGCTTAACCTAGAGCAACAACAAGAACCAGAGGTCCCAGTGCTACAACTTGGGCTCTGATACCAAGTGTAACACCCCCACGAAGGAACCCCAGAGGACAACTCTAACTAGGCCAAATAAATGGAACAATTTTTTTTTATGCATTACTAACTATGAAATGCATAACATAATAGGATACTAATCCTAGGTCCTCTAAGGTTCCTCGACTGTGCTACTCGCAAATAAGGTTACTAGAAACATTTCATTAATAATAAAAGATGAACATCACCTTAAAGATCATCTTCTAACAACTATCACAATTGATGCATTATTTTATAGTACTCATTACAAGATGAATTCATCAATAATAATTACATCATTACAACAATCACCATGTTGCTTTCATTAGCACATGGTAGACATTACATCAAGATACATTAAGAAATACAATCTGGTATACCACTAGTATACATTACATGAAAGGATTGCCTTTGCAAACTAGAACAGGAACTAGAGCCCACAACACAATGAACAGTCTCCAAGCTCACGAACATGAAGCAAGAATACCCAATGGAGAAAAAGCACCTACCTCCCAACCATGTGGAACCCTGAGGTCCACCCCCCATACTAGGAGATAACACAAGGTCCCACATCCAACAGACAGTCAGGAAAACATCAGGCTAACATAAGCAACAGGGTTATAAATGACACCAATCACCATACTACCAACAATCCACATCACTTACACATCTTTCTGCACTTCCAGAGGCAATCACATAACAAAAAGAGGAAATTCAACTAGGGAGTGCTAGACTGCAATAGGGAGGAGTGTCATCACATAGCTTGTCATGGGTTATCCTGGTAGGTCTTCTTAGGCCCAAGCCCCCATCCTAGGTTGTCTTGGTAGCCTCTCCTAACCCCCGGCCCCCATACAAACTCATGCGGAACCAACTTACCTTTCACGAGGACAAGGTAGTTGGTCTTTCCATTCCAGGCCTTCTCATCTCATCTCAAGCCTAAACGAGCACTTGAGCCATGAGTGAGGCATACATTATCTTGATTAATGTGAATTCTACCCATTTCCCCTTAGTTCATTATTAAGGTTATCACTGGATTAAGAAACCCTCCAATGGGTTGTCCTAGACACCACTTTGGGTTTTGGGCCCCATTGAGGGCCACTCCCCCTACTTGCAACTAGTAAACCCTACACCCAGCAAGGCATTGACCATCTTGCACAAATACCATAACCACATAAATCCATACACCAAGCAAGGCATTACCCATCTTGCATATTTATCACAATTATATGAATAGGAGGCAACACTCTAGGGTTGCATCTCACTCAACACACATGACCCACAACATAGCCAACCATCTTCAAGGTTACATAATCGTGAGGGCCGTACACATAATTACACCCTCCTAGGCCTCTGAAAATCAACTTCCCAATGACACAGACACTTGACATCACTTTAAACAATAGCATAACGTTTAATCCACATTTACGACACATGGGTTAATACAACAATTAATCCTAGCAAGTTAACAGTGTAAATTTCTAACTACACAGGTATACATTGTTATTATTTAATCTATAACCATTCAACTCTCTATAATTGAATAGACTAATTCCTTTAATCCTATACACAAAGCGAGTAAATAGTAAACAGGAAAAGACAATTACCTATATACAATTTCCCCACAATAATTATTCTTTACAACTGCCATATAGAACTTAGTATTACAACGATATAACACATTACTAATTCATTTATAAAAACTCATAAACATATAATTAAAAAATCAAGATAATCAAGACATTGTTGGATGGGCATGCAGAATCGTGATAACTACATGTCCCTAAACAAAACTGATTAATTAGACATAATGTAACATGTCTATATTTAATTAATCTGTTTATAAACTAGTTATATATAAATAACATATAAATAAAAAATCAAGATAGTCAAGACATTGTTGGATGGGCATGCAGAATTGTGATAACTACATGACCCTAAATAAAACTGATTAATTAGACATAATGTAACATGTCTATATTTAATTAATCTGTTTATAAACTAGTTATTAATATATATATATATATATAACAACAACTTCAATGTGATTAAGTCAATATAAAATATTAATATAATGTTTTTTTATAACAATAAAATATTCCCTAATCGAAACCCTAAATTATTAATTGATGTGATACCTAGATACTAAATTAAAAAATAAAGTCACCAAATTAACAATTCAATCAATATATAAATTAACATATCAATTGATACCAATGGATATATTGAATGATAATGATTGATTTATAAATCATATTATTGATCAATATTAAGTAATATTAATATTTCAATTGGTATTAATTAGTATATCAATAATCAATATATATATATATATATATATCAATATGATACCTAATTCCTGAATTGACAATTGATTTGATACCTTATACTAAATTAACAATTTAATTGATATGTTCAAGAAAAGTAAAATTAAATTAATACCTAGATCAAGGCATGACATCAATTTTTAGGATTATTTCATTAAAATCTTAGAGTAATGTTCAAGAAAATTCAGGGTGAATTTTCAATGACTAGAAATAGGGTCAACAAGTTACTATATAATGTTATGACATCCATGGATTCACACAATTGTTGTCATAACATCCACATTGCATGGTATGCTAAAGTTCATATTCATCAAAATAGGAAATGTATGATAAAAGTTGATGGTGACCCATTAAATTTTATCAAGTCATTAAAAGGGATATAATATAATCAATATATCAATATGGATATATTTCAATATTCAATACCTAAACCCTAAAGTATAATTGATTGATATTAATTGATATTAAGTAATTGCTTGACCCTTTTAAATGGTGACACATCTATCTAATCCTTATATATCAATTGATATTAATTGATATATTAATAAATTGACATATTTAATATCATACCAAAACCCTAAATACAATCGTTGCCGGATATACATAAAATGGATTTGCCGAACAGATTTCAGAACACCTCAAAAGATGTCATTTTATGGACTGCATTGATCGCAAGATACGCACAAAATGGATCTGTTGAAAAGGCTTTAGAAACTTTCAAGCAAATGTAATTGGCAGGCATAAAACCAACTCACAAGCTTTGCTAGCATTCTCCTATCACGCAGGCCTATGGCAGAAAGGAAGCTTTGGAATGGGTATGGACATCCATCATAGCATAAAGGATAGAGGAAGTCTATGAGATGTTGTAGTTGCAACGGCCCTGCTAGACATGTATGCAAAATGTAGAAGCATGCACAAGGCACGTGAGCTGTTTTGGTCCTCTTACATTTGGAAATTTGTTCAACTTTAAGGAGTTCTCAAGAAATCTGGTCTCATTGAATGTAATGATTGCAGGATACACACAAAATATATTTGTTGAAAAGGCTTTAGGGATATTTATGATAATGCAGTTGGCAGGTGTAAAATTTGACTCTGCAACCTTCACTTCAAACATCTATACAGAATTAGAATGATTGGCATGGAAGTTGAAGGCAGCAGGGCATTTTCTAAATTTAAGACATTTACTTACTGTTGTGGAAGAGACGGAACAAGAATTATTTCCTTGTCATCATAGTGAATAGTCAGCAATTGCCCTTAACTATTAGAGTTGGCAAATTTGGTTTAGTTTTCTTAAATTCATAATAGATCCTCAACACTCCAAGAAATTAGATGAATAAAACATCCTCCTTATTTACTTATCTCACCCTAGACTTGATTATTCATTAGTTTCATGTGATAAAAATTTGAAACCAAACAATTATGTGGCAACGCAAATAAACCCATAAAGAAGAGAATGTGATCTCATGAACAGCAATGACAGCAGTATATGCACAAAATGAAGCGCTAGAACAAGGCATAAACATTCATCAAAATGTGTCTGAATGAAGGAGGTTTTCCCAATTATTGTATGTGAAAGTGCTCTGATAGACATGTATAGCAAATGTGGAAGCACAAACAAGTATGGTGATGACATCATTCTAAAAGAAAGTTAGTTTTAACTTAAAATGCCATAAACCCTAACATTGTAAACCAGCCACTACCTATTTCTCAAAAATTGAATTAAGAAAGAATGGGGTGAGAAATAACAATTGCATAGAAAGAACAAGATATTATAGACCATAAGCGCACCTTTAAAACTAGTACTGAATTATTCTTTGCTGGCACAACCTCCAATACCAAAAATCCAGAATCTCAATCCCATCTTCATACTTCTCAAACCAAAAATGTTTTCGGAGCAACCAACATACGAGAAAACCAAACAACTACAATGAACTATGCTAATATTTAATTTATGAAGTCCATAGACAAAATAATTAAAATTTACTCATTTCCCCAACATTAACACAAACCATTAAATGATTATTTACCTAAAAAAATATAACATATTATTATTATCATAATTATTATTATTATTTTTATTATTAATTTAACATTATATGTTACTTTTTACTATAATTATTTATATATGTTGGGAATTAAGGTGTCTCAACCTTGGTAATTCCTTTGCATTATTTATGATTGTATTTATTAATTCATTGCCTATGTTGTAAATTAATTGTAAATTCCATATTGTCATTTTGTGGGATGTGGCACGGTGATGTGTCATCCTACATGGAAGATGACAACTTGTAATTTTGTCCTCACATGAGGAGATAGGCATCCCACTTTGTGGTAGGCGAATTTTTCCATGTGTCGGCATCTTGGATGTTGTGTAAGGGAATGTTGACCGAAACGGTTATGACAGATTCCTATGACGAAGTTATGACATGTAAGAGTCAGAAATAGAAGTTTGTAAGACAGGTGAAGACATGTGTCATGAAGCATCTTTAAAAAAGGCATCTTTGGGCACCCCAAGGTGGACTATGACATGTTGTAAGAGAATATGCTATTTATAGCCTATGTATGACAAATTCTCTTATAGCTGTAAGTTGTAACTGCTATGACAGATTCTATGACGGTCGTAAGAGTCGTAAGAGCATCTGTCATAGCCCATTTTGGAAATAGGTGACCTCTTTGGGGTGGGAGCTATGGACAAGTGTCAAGAACATTCTACAATGTTGACCAAGTGTCCTTAGGCATGGGTTTGGGGCCATGAGGCCAAGTTGGACGCCCATTCCAAGATAGGACCAATTTTACCTTGTATATTCTATAAAAATAGGTGCTTGGAGGAGGAGATGTATTACAGGATTGACAGGTACTATTATGCTGTCAGATTGACTCCAGACACGAGTGTCAAAGACTATTGAAGCTTGCATTGCAAGTGTATTGTAAACAATATTCAGTTTTATTATACATTGTGCAGGTTTCTGAGTGTGGGGTTTTTCACCCGATAAGGGTTTTCCCCACGTTATATCTTTGTCTCTCTTTTGCTGTCTTCTTTCTGGTTCATGTGTATTGCTGCAATATCTCATTTACATGTTTCATGTTGCTGTTATTGTAAGGATTAATTTGAATTTGTATAGCTCTACCCTCATTAGATTAGTGTAGGAAGCGATTTCTGCACACCTAGCTTCCTTTCAGTTGGTATCAGAGCTTGATCACCTTTGGTCCTAGTTGTTGGGTAGGGATTTTTTGGATTGATCTTAAGTTGAGTGGGAGTCTATGCAGAGTATTCTAAATCTTATTGCAGCAAGGAGATGGCAAGCACATCTGGAAGGATAGAGGTGTAGAAATTCAATGGCACTAATTTCAAGCTGTGGAAGCACACGATGGAAGACATGCTTGTTGATCGAGACCTCTGGGAAACTATCAGTGGAACAAAATCATCTGCAATGTCACAAGATGATTAGGATCTAAAGGATCGAAGGGCTAAGGGTCTAATAAGACTTAGTCTTGCTGATTCTATCATGTTAAATGTCCATGAGGAGACTACTGCAAACTTGCTTTAGAAGAAGTTGGGAGATATGTATCAAGCCAAATCCATGGTTAGCAAGCTTTTTCTGAGAAAGAAGTTGTATTCCCTTCGAATGGAGGACGAAGGATCTGTTGCAGAACATATTAATGCTTTCAACATGTTGGTTGCACAATTGACATCTGTTGGTGTGAAGATGGAGGAGGAGGATCGTTGAATGACCTTGCTTTGTTCTTTGTTAGACTTGTGGGATCACCTTGTCATGGCTATTGGAAGCACCACATCCACATTCAAAATGGATGAAGTGGTTTCTTCGCTATTATCTGAAGAGATGTAGAGAAAGTCTTCTGAGGTAGCCAAAGAGGCTCTTGCAATTCGTGGAAGACCCAAGGAGAAAGGGAAAAAGAAGGACAAGAAAGATGAGAAGGGTAGATCCAAATCCCATGGGAGATCCAAGTCTCCTGGAAAGTCCAAGGCTATTTGTTGGAACTATGGTAAATCTAGGCATTTCCAAAAGGAATGCAAAGAGGAAAAGAAAAAGAAGAAGTACCCAGATTCAGATTTAGACAAGTCACAAGATGATGGTAATGCCTTCATCACAACCCTGGCAACCCATGCATCTGATGATGTGTGGCTGATTGATTCTGATGCATCATTCCACATGACCTTGCATCGAGACTGGTTCACTAAGTATGAGGAGTTCAATGGTGGAAAGGTGAACCTGGGTGATGACTCTCATCTGAAGATTGTTGGTCATGGAATAATCTCTATCTAATTCCCTAATGGACGAGTGAAGGGGATCTCTAGGGTTATGCACATCCCAGGCTTAACACAGAACCTGCTTTCTGTTAGTATGTTGAATGATGCAGGTGTGCAGGTTGTCTTTCGAAAGAAGGATGCAAGATGACTAGAGGAGCTATGGTGCTTGCTAAGGGTACTAGGAGAGGTACTCTGTTTCAGCTGGAGGCATGCATTTCACAATGCAATAGTTCTTCTAACTCGAGAAAGAGGGAAACAGTCACTTCATCCCCACCATCTGAACGAGCAATGAAGAAACCCGTTGTATCTAGCCCTGATGGTTGTAATCATGCCTTGGAAGTTAAGCTTCCTGCTGAAAAGACAATGTTATGGCATAAGAGATTTGGCCACATTGGTGAGAAGGGTCTGTGTACCCTAAAAAATAAGAACCTTGTTGAGGGGTTAGATGATTGTAATCTTGAGTTCAACTTTTTCGAACATTGAATATATGGAAAACAAAACTGTGTTAAATTTTATTCGAGTTCTCATAAGTCTTCTGGTGTGTTGGACCTTGTTCATTCTGATGTATTTGGTCCTATTAATGTTCCTTCATTATCAAAATCTATATATTTTGTATCTTTCATAGATGACTATAGTAGAAGGACATGGATTTATTTTCTCATAAGCAAATATGAAGTCTATAGTAAGTTTAAGGAGTTTAAGGCCTTTGCTGAAAATCAAACTAGTAAAAAGATTAAATGTTTGAGAATTGACAACGGTGGTGAGTTTTGTTCTATAGAATTTGATAAATATTGCAAGGAACTTGGGATTGAAAGACATAAGACAACTCCATACACCCCACAGCAAAATGGAGTTGCAGAGAGGATGAATACGACACTGATGGAGAAGACTAGACAAAAGTTTTGGGCTGAAGCTATGGCCACTGTTTGCTATCTTGTAAATAGATCTCCTACATCAGCTCTTGTTGGAAAGACACCCATGGAGGTGTGGTCTAGTAGAAAGCCTTCAATAAGTCATCTTCGTGTTTTTGGTTGTGAGGCATATGCACATGTGCCTAGGGAGAAGCAGTCAAAATTGGAGAACAAGGTTGTTAAGTGTATCTTCATTGGCTATGGTGTCGGTGTGAAAGGATACAAGCTTTGGGACCTTGTGGCTGAAAAAGTGTTGTATAGTAGAAGTGTCATCTTTAGAGAACTTACACCTTCTTCCACTGTTTTACAACCAGAAGAAAAGAAAAAGAAAGAGGATGTTGTTCAGTTTCCTCCTACCCCTAAGAAGACTGAATAGAAAGACAATGTTGGACCTGATGATGAGGAGAGCTCTTGCAACTCTGAAATCTTAGATGAAGAAGCTAAACCTCAACCTCAGCTCTTGAGGAGGTTGACACGAATAAGAAAGTAACCTGAGAGGTTTGGTTTTACATTGCTTGATTCTAGTTGTGCGTTTGCTTTTCTTACTAACAGTGATGAACCTAGAACTGTATCAGAGGCTATGGACATTAAAGATGTAGGTTCCTGGAAGGAGGCCATGGAGGATGAAATGGCTTCTTTAGAAAAGAATCAAACTTGGGACTTGGTGCCTTTGCCTTATGGATGGAAACCCATTGGATGCAAATGGGTGTTCAAGAAGAAATTTGGTGCAAATGGCAATGTTGAGAAGTATAAGGCCAGATTGGTTGCGAAGGGGTATTCACAAGTGGAGGGTATAGATTATGGTGAGATCTTCTCTCCCATTACAAAGCTAACATCCATTCGATTCCTATTGTCTCTTGCAGCAGCTTATGACTTAGAGGTAGAATAGATGGATGTGAAGACAGCTTTCCTTCATGGTGATTTGGAGGAAGAAATCTACATGTCACAGCTAGAGCATTACATGGTGAAAGGTAAAGAAAATTTGGTTTGCAAGTTAAATAAGTCTTTGTATGGATTGAAGTAGTCTCCTAGGAGGTGGTACTTGAAGTTTGATGCCTTTGTGTTGTCAATTAGATTTGTGAGATCAAAATCAAATCACTGTGTGTATTATAAGTTTGATGGTGATCATATTATCATTGTTGCATTGTATGTTGATGATATGTTGCTCATTAGGAAGGGTAAGAATATGATTTCTGATTTTAAATCTCAGTTGTCAACATAGTTTGAAATGAAAGATTTAGGGGCAGCCAGGTACATTCTAGGAATGGAAATCAGAAGAGACAGAACTAACAAAAAACTTTGGTTAATCCAGAGTAAGTATGTGAAGACCGTGTTGGACAGGTTCAGCATGGCAGATTGTAGACCATTGTGTCTTCCTATTTCTTTGGGGATAAAGTTGTATGTTGAGGATTGTCCAAAATCTCCTAGTGAGGTGGAGGACATGGGCAGAGTACCTTATGCTAGTGTTGTTGGCAGTTTGATGTATGCTATGGTCCACACAAGACTAGACATTGCCCAAGCAGTGGGAGTCATTAGTCGATTTATGGTTAATCCTAGACGGGTTCATTGGGATGCAGTTAAGCGAGTGTTCAGATATTTGAGGGGTACTTCCGAGTATTTCATATGTTATCATGGTAATGTTACAGGACCTCCGCATTCTATTGATATTCATGGATATATGGATTCAGATTGGGCAGGTGACATTGACAGTAGGAGATCCACTAGTGCTTGTGTTTACACTATTTGGTGGTGCTATTAGTTGGATGAGTAAGTGACAACCTGTGGTTTCTTTATCCATGATAGAAGTTGAGTATATGGCAGCAACTCATGCTTGTAAGGAAGCCATTTTCTTAAGAGATTGTGTTCAGATATTGGTGTTGATGCATGTCAGATTACGATCAGTTGTGATAGTCTGAGTGCGATTTGCCTTGTGAAGAATCCAACTTTCCATGCCAGAACAAAGCATATTGATGTTCAGTTTCACTTCATCTGAGACATGGTAGAGGATGGGAAGGTAAATTTGGAGAAGGTAGATACTTTGAAGAATGTTACAAATGCATTGACGAAGCCAGTGGACACAGAGAAGTTCAGATGGTGTTCGGAGTCTATAGGCCTTTCGGCCTATAGCTGTTAAATCCTGTTATTCTATTGGCTCTTACAAGGTGTTCGACAACTGGGAGAATGTTGGGAATTAAGGTGTCTCAACCTTGGTAATTCCTTACATTATTTATGATTGTATTTATTAATTCATTGCCTATGTTGTAAATTAATTGTAAATTCCATATTGTCATTTTGTGGGATGTGGCACGGTGATGTGTCATCCTACATGGAAGATGACAACTTGTAATTTTGTCCTCACATGAGGAGATAGGCGTCCCACTTTGTGGTAGAAGAATTTTGCCATGTGTCAGCATCTTAGATGTTGTGTAAGGGAATGTTGACTGAAACGGTTATGATGGATTCCTATGACGAAGTTATGACTTGTAAGAGTCAGAAATAGAAGCTTGTAAGACAGGTGAACACATGTGTCATGAAGCATCTTTGAAAAAGGCATCTTTGGGTGCCCCAAGGTGGACTATGACATGTTGTAAGAGAATATGTTATTTATAGCCTATGTATGAAAGATTCTCTTACAACTGTAAATTGTAACTGCTATGACAGATTCTATGATGGTCGTAAGAGTCGTAAGAGCATCTGTCATAGCCCATTTTGGAAATAGGTCACCTCTTTAGGATGGGAGTTGTGGACAAGTGTCAGGAACATTCTACAATGTTGACCAAGTGTCCTTAGGCATGGGTTTTGGGCCATGAGGCCAAGTTGGACACCCATTCCAAGATAGGACCAATTTTGCCTTGTATATTCTATAAAAATAGGTGCTTGGAGGAGGAGATGTATTACAGGATTGACAGGTACTATTATGCTATCAAATTAACTGTAGACACGAGTGTCAAAGACTATTGAAGCTTGCATTGCAAGTGTATTGTAAACAATATTCAATTTTGATAATACATTGTACAGGTTTCTAAGTGTGGGGTTTTTCACCCAATAAGGGTTTTCCCCATGTTATATCTTTGTCTCTCTTCTTCTATCTTCTTTATGGTTCATGTGTATTGCTGCAATATCTCATTTACATGTTTCATGTTGCTGTTATTGTAAGGATTAATTTGAATTTTTATAGCTCTCCCCTCATTAGATTAGTGTAGGAAGTGATTTCCGCACACCTAGCTTCCTTTCAATATATATTTATCAAGGCATTAATCCAACAAATTAAATTAAATTAACTCAAATGCCAACATAATCACCTAACCATTAACTAGGGTCAAAATAGAACCTCAAGCAACACTGATTAACCACTGACAAAACTAACAGGTTGAACTAAACATGACATGCATCCTCATCAAGGATGTAGACTTAGGGTGTGGAACAACTTATCCATTGGGTTCAAGGCACACTCAAACCTATCAATTCAAGTGGAGTCAATGCCTGGTACCTGCAACCTACATCACAAAGATGAAGCATACATATGCATACTCACCTCATGGAAAAATAGTACAGACAATGACAAGGATCAAGACATCGTGTGGGCCTCACAAGTGAGGAACACGGCTTCATCCCTCATCATACAAACACATCATGGAGAGATCAATATGACATGTACATAAAACATAAACATATCCTCATCATCATACAGCATGGGTTATTCCATAATCATAATCACAATATAATAATCATCATAATAGTCAATTCTAACATACAACAATCACGGTAAGATCAACATCATAATCACCTAGAATGCAAGATAATGTCAGAGTATATAAGTCATCAGTGTCCCAAAAATGATCATCAAGATCCCATACTGACTATCATATGAACTAACATGACCGAAATCAAGAATGTCATCAGCGTGAGTACAACATATGTCCATGTATCCATAACATTAAATCCATCTACCATAATCATAGCATGGGAGGCATCACAATTTCTAGCCCAAGACATACCTTATCTTCTAGCTTATCCCATCTTATAAGATTTTGACATTTCTTGCCATATAATGCTTCAAACGGAGCCATTTTTATCGCAGAATGATAAGAATTATTGTATGCAAACTCGACCAAAGGTAGAAAATCCTCCCACTTGTATTGCTAATCCATGCAATACATCCTTAGAAGATCTTCTACCACTTGGTTCACTCTTTCCGTTTGTCCATCCGTTTTCAGATGATAAGATGAACTTATATTGAGTTGAGTTCCAAGTGAAGAAAATAAGGTTTGCCAAAACCTAGAAGTTACGCGAGCATCCTTGTCAGATATAATCTTCTCGGGAATCCCATGCAATCTAAACACCTCTTGGATAAACTTCTGAGCTATTACAGGAGCTCCATTTTTTAAATTTCCTAGTATGAAATGTGCTACTTTATGGTGCAGGAGCACCCCTACAAGACAGGATATAGGTTCATTGTCCGCATGACAGGACATTAGTCTATTTTTAGCATGTTTGACTTCATAATGTAATAAGGTCCATTGGACCAATGCATATGTATTAGATCAGCCTAGGAGAGAGTGCAGGCAGTTAGAGTTCGTGATCAGGTTGTCTGAGCTGTCCTCTCCCAGCCGCTGGGAATCGAGTTGGTAGTACTCGTAGGATATGGCTATATATAACTCAGATCAGTTAGGGTTTGAGAGGAGATCATATCATATCAGAGTAGTAGTTGTGTTATGGTGATTGAGTGAGATCCAGAGATCAGTCCAGACATTGTGAAACATTGTTGTAGAAAAGGACATTTGTGTTTCATCTAAATAAGATCTCATCAATTGCATTATCTGGTTTATCAGCTGTTTATGTTTTGATTTCTGTTCTGATTACAGGTTAATGGATACTTTCAATCCTTCCACCGGTTGATTCTGTGAATCGATGGAATGGTCATGCATGTTAGTTTAGGTTGTAGTTTAGTTTTCTATTTATGCATTTCATTGTGTGGGAGATCGATTGGTAGCATGCTATGAATCCACCTAGCATCCTCATGTGCTAGGATTTAGGAAGATAAACTGTTAAGTTTTGATCTGAAGGTGATCCGGCCCGATCATCATATTTTCTTTGTGAAATTGTGCGGTTCGGTGAGTTTGCATGCAGTTGACGGATATACAAGGATCTGCATGTACTTTTCCAGACGGAGTGAATCGCATCGACATCTGTGAGTATATCGCTATCCGGATCGGGTTATGAAGCTGACAAAGACTGTATGTTTTGAAGGCATCAGGATGATATAAGTCGGATATATACTCAGTGTGTATATCATCATCAGGATCATCTTTCGTGTGTAGCCATCGTCCGCATGTCGCTATTGCATGCAGAAGTGAAAGTTCAATTTTTGGCTAAGGACCGGAAAGATCATCATCAGGATATTGAAAAGATCACTGGATATTCATTATCATGTTGCGGAGGATATAAGTGTCTCATATCCTGTTGACATCATCATTGGGTGCAAGTGACGTCATCATCGTCAGGATATTGCGAATATCACCCTATGCAAGTTTATCCTGCTGTCGCTAAGTGTTTTGGCATCGGCGTAAGTCATCGGCATAAAGTTGAGTATCATCATCAGGATGTTTCAATATGACCGGATAAGTCATATCCTGATGCTGTTGTTTGAGTAGTCAGTTATCGGGGTGACGTAAGCATCGAGGGAAAGGTGCTTGAAGTTGTCGTCATCAGGATATATCGGAGGAACTGGATATTTTATATCCTGCTGATGAAGATGATGGTGAACATCATGATGATGAAGGTAGAGTTTGGCAGTCAGATGAACAGTGAACATCAGGAGGATGTTTGCGCTTGTCGAATGTGATGATGTTGTCCGTGTTAGCAAGAAATATGATGATGATGATAAGCCGATAGGTATTACCTACTGCATGTTCAGGATTTTAACATGTTGGTTGTGTTAATGACTCCTCCTTCCCATTTGTAAGCTTCTGTTGCGTTTTTCCTCTGCATCATAGTGGTATCAGAGCAAAGGAAGGATCTTCTGGAAAAGATCATAATATAGCAGGATGTCAAGTGACGAAGGAACATCTGAGGTTTCGGCAAGGATGACCAACGTTGAGTTGGCAGTTCTGGTAAAGAAACAGATTGCAGAGAGCAAGGCCGTGAAGGCTCAGAATCAGGAATTGAAGGATGAGTTAGCAAAGTTGAGGAGCAGAGTAGGTTCTGGTAGAGAAGAAGATAGGGAAGAAGAAGAGATCCCTAGTTGGAATGAGGAGGTCGTTCCTGCAGACCAGAGACCACTGTTGAACGCCCTCAAGGCCATGGAGAGGAGAACCATGGATGTGAAACTAGATTTGCCAGTGTTTACAGGAAAGATGGAACCTGATTCAGTGATGGAGTGGATAGACTCCTTGAACAATTTCTTTGAAACGGAGGAGATACCAAAACAACAGAGGGTGAAAATAGCCCAGTCAAAAATGAAAGAAGCTGCCTTGACATGGTGGAATTTCGTCCAAGATGATAGAGTACAGGAAGGAAAGCGTAGAGTCACTACATGGAAGAAAATGATGGCATTAGTAAAGGAAGCTTATGTCCCATTGGATTACGGTATCCAATTGCACAGGAGGAAGCAGAACCTGAAGCAGAAGGAGCTAGATGTCAGCTCATATACAGAAGAATTCATGAAGCTTTGTATGAAAACAAAGGTAAAGGAAAGTGAAGAAGAGAAGGTAGCCAGATACCTTAATGGATTGAGGTTCAACATTCAGGAAGATTTAAGTCTGCATAATCCAGATACAGTTCAGAAATGCTTTCAGTTGGCATTGAAAGTGGAAGAGAAGTTAAAGAGAAAACTAGAACAACACAATAGAGGAAGAGGGAGACAACAAAGGGGTGGAAGAGGTCCTTTTAGAGGTAGAGGACATGGACATGGATATCAGGGAGAATCCAGTCATGACAATAGTAAGGGAAACAATAGTCAGAACCAGGGGGAAAGTTATAGTCAGCAAGGAAACTTCAGAGGTAGAAGACCTTTCAGAGGAAGATCCCAGGGCAGAGGATCCGTCAGATGTTATAACTGTAACAAAGAAGGCCATATAGCCAGTAGATGTCCAGAAAAGGCCACAAGCTCAACAGGAGAAAGGAGAACAAATCTGATCCAAGAACCTGATAATCAAAGTATGACAGGCTCTAATGCTTTTCAGAGTGTGAATGCTCCTGATAATTGCGGATACCCAGAAAGTGGAGAGTCTCTAATGATGAGAAGAACAGCGACTACCATGAAGGTACCTGATAAAGAATCCCCTCAAAGAAAGTCTCTTTGCAGGACTATTTGCAAAGCCGGAGGTAAGGCATGTAAAGTTTTGATTGATTCTAGTTCTACTGAAAATTTTGTGGCTGAAGAAATGGTGACAAAGCTTAAGCTTAGGAGATTGCCTCACCCATCCCCATATAAAGTCTCATGGCTTACCCAAGGTCAGCAGACAATTGTAGAAGAGCAGGCTTGGGTAGAATTTCAGATTGGAGCATATAAGGATAAGTTGTTGTTTGACATTACCACGATGGATGCTTGCAATCTTTTATTTGGTAGATCATGGCAGTATGATTTGAAGGCACAACATGATGGTGTTAGAAACATCTATACAATCACTAAAGATGGTAAGGATATAAAGTTACTACCATTGACGGAGAAGGAGGAGAAATCTAAAGGAAAAGAGGTGAAGGTAATGCTGATGGAAGGTAAACAGTTCATGAAAGAAGTAGCAGCAGAAGGTGCAGTTGCATATGCCCTAATCCCATGTATGAGGGTGAATAAAGAACAGCAGCAAGAAGTCAAGGGAGAGAAAAAGCAAAGGTTCGTAGACCCAGCTATCCAAGAGCTATTGGATAAGTACAAAGGTGTCATCTCAAAAGGAATGTCCAGATCCCTACCCCCTGTCAGGGATATTAGTCACTGCATAGACTTAATTCCAGGGTCAACACTTCCAAACAAAGCAGCCTATAAGCTAACTCTAGAACAGAAAGCAGAAGTAGCCAGACAAATTGAAGAATTATTGGATTCAGGTCTGATTGGGAAAAGTTTAAGTCCATGTGCAGTACCAGCTATACTAGCACCAAAGAAGGAAGGTACTTGGAGGCTTTGCACAGATTCCAGAGCTATTAACAAGATCACAATCAGGTATAGGTTTCCAATCCCTAGGATAGAGGATTTACTTGACTGTTTGGGAGGTGCTAAGTATTTTACAAAAATAGATCTAACGAGTGGATATCATCAGATCAGGATTAGGCCAGGAGATGAATGGAAAACAGCATTCAAAACTAATGAAGGGTTATATGAGTGGAAGGTTATGCCTTTTGGTTTATCTAATGCACCTAGTACTTTTATGAGGTTGATGAATGAGGTTTTGAAAGAGTTCATTGGTAAGTTTGTCATAGTATATCTAGATGACATTCTGATTTTCAGCAACACAAAAGAAGAACATCTCAGACACATAGATTTGGTTCTTAAGAGGTTACATGAAGAGCAGCTGATGATAAATTTAGACAAGTGTTTGTTCATGCAAGAGGAGATCACATATTTGGGTTTTGTCATTTCACAAGGAAAGTTACAAATGGATAAGGCGAAGGTCAGTGCCATATTGTCTTGGCCAACCCCAAAGACTATGAATGATGTCAGAAGTTTCCATGGGTTAGCAACCTTCTACAGGAAGTTTATACGAGGGTTTAGTCATATTTGTGCACCCATGCTTGATACCATCAAAGGAGGACAGAAGTGCAGATTTGTTTGGACTCAAATAGCAGATGATTCTTTTGAAATGTTGAAGAAGAAGGTGGCACAGCAGCCAATCCTTGCACTTCCAGACTTTAATAAAATCTTTCAGGTGGAATGTGATGCCAGTCACATGGCCATTGGAGCAGTACTCAGCCAAGAAGGTAGACCTATTGCATTTTTCAGTGAAAAGCTCAATGATGCTAAAAAGAGGTATTCCTCATATGATTTGGAAATGTATGCTTTAGTCCAGTCACTCAAGAAATGGAGGCATTACTTGATGCCAAAGGAATTCATAGTATTCACAGATAACCAGGCTCTGAGTTTCATAAACAGCCAGGAAAAGCTGAACCACAGACACATGAAATGGGTAGAAACCTTACAAGCGTTTACTTTTACATTGAAACATAAGAAAGGAGTCAAGAATAAAGTTGCAGATGCTTTGAGCAGGAGATTTCTAACAGTCAACCAGATTCAGTTAGAAAGTGTTGGCATTGATTCACTAAAGACCATGTATGAGACTGATGAAGATTTTGGAGAGATATATCATGTATGTACTTCTTTTGGAGAGAAATATCATGCTGAATTCTCTAAATTTTTGATTCAGGATGGATTGCTGTTCAAAGGTGGACAGTTATGTATTCCAAGGTGTTCTATGAGGTTAAACATCATTAAGGAGAAACATTGTGGAGCTATGGCAGGTCATTTTGGTCTAGATAAGACTCTTGATCTTGTCCGAAGACATTACTTTTGGCCTAAGTTACAATCAGATGTCAGAAAGTTTGTAGAGACATGTGTGATATGTCAGAAAGCTAAAGGCAGGTCGACTAATGCAGGTTTATATCAGCCCTTACCCATTCCTTCCAGACCATGGGAAAGCATAAGTATGGATTTTGTCTTGGGTTTACCAAGGACAAGGAAAGGGTTTGACAGTGTTTTTGTTGTAGTGGATAGATTCAGCAAAATGGCACATTTCTTGCCATGCAAAACCACTGCTGATGCTTCATACATTGCAGATTTGTTTTTCAGGGAGATTGTCAGGATCCATGGATTGCCATTGAGCATAGTGTCAGATAGGGATGTGAAGTTTATTGGTCACTTCTGGAGAACTCTTTGGAAGAAACTTGGAATGAATTTGTCTTTTTCCTCTACATATCATCCTCAAACGGATGGACAGACTGAAGTCGTGAACCGTTCCTTAGGAAATTTGCTTAGATGTTTGACAAAACAACATGGAGAAAAGTGGGATAATATTCTATCTCAAGCTGAATTTTCCTATAATGATACTGTCAATAGGAGCACAGGGAAATCACCGTTCCAGATAGTTTATGGTATGCATCCAAGAGGAATTTTGGAATTGAGAGATCTACCTACAGTAGACCCTGTTAGTGCAGAAGGAGAAGCTTTTGCAGAAGCCATAAAAGAGGTTCATGATCAAGTAAAGACCCAACTACAACAAACCACCTTGAAGTATAAGGAATATGCTGATAAAAAGAAGAAGGATGTACAGTTTGATGTTGGAGATTTGGTATGGGTTCATTTGAAGAAGGACAGACTTCCTAAGGGAAAATATACTAAACTCATGCAGAGAAAAGTTGGACCATGTCAGATCTTGCACAAGCATGGACAGAATGCTTATGAGATACAACTCCCCCCTGATCTTGGTTTGTCCCCTATATTCAACGTATGTGATTTAACTCCATACAAGTCTTATCCAGATGCAGATCAGGAACTCCTATAGGATACAGTCGATGATGACATTCCCAAGCATGATCCTCCACAGTTGCAGAAGGTTTTAGACACCCGAGTGGTCAAACAGACCCGGAACAAACAGTACTTGGAGTATCTAGTCTCTTGGAAGGGAAAACCTAATTCTGAAGCAGTCTGGATGACTGAAGAGCAGATCCAGAAACATGGTGCAGATCTTCATACTCTCATCTCAAGTGGACTTGAGATTTCTTCTTCTGGGGAGTATGGTGCAGGAGCACCCCTACAAGACAGGATATAGGTTCATTGTCCGCATGACAGGACATTAGTCTATTTTTAGCATGTTTGACTTCATAATGTAATAAGGTCCATTGGACCAATGCATATGTATTAGATCAGCCTAGGAGAGAGTGCAGGCAGTTAGAGTTCGTGATCAGGTTGTCTGAGCTGTCCTCTCCCAGCCGCTTGGAAGCTCCCAGCCACTGGGAATCGAGTTGGTAGTACTCGTAGGATATGGCTATATATAACTCAGATTAGTTAGGGTTTGAGAGGAGATCATATCATATCAGAGTAGTAGTTGTGTTATGGTGATTGAGTGAGATCCAGAGATCAGTCCAGACATTGTGAAACATTGTTGTAGAAAAGGACATTTGTGTTTCATCTAAATAAGATCTCATCAATTGCATTATCTGGTTTATCAGCTGTTTATGTTTTGATTTCTGTTCTGATTACAGGTTAATGGATACTTTCAATCCTTCCACCGGTTGATTCTGTGAATCGGTGGAATGGTCATGCATGTTAGTTTAGGTTGTAGTTTAGTTTTCTGTTTATGCATTTCATTGTGTGGGAGATCGATTGGTAGCATGCTGTGAATCCACCTAGCATCCTCATGTGCTAGGATTTAGGAAGATAAACTGTTAAGTTTTGATCTGAAGGTGATCCGGCCTGATCATCATATTTTCTTTGTGAAATTGTGCGGTTCGGTGAGTTTGCATGCAGCTGACGGATATACAGGGATCTGCATGTACTTTTCCAGATGGAGTGAATCGCATCGACATCTGTGAGTATATCGCTATCTGGATCAGGTTATGAAGCTGACGAAGACTGTATGTTTTGAAGGCATCAGGATGATATAAGTCGGATATATACTTAGTGTGTATATCATCATCAGGATCATCTTTCGTGTGTAGCCATCATCCGCATGTCGCTATCGCATGCAGAAGTGAAAGTTCAATTTTTGGCTAAGGACCGGAAAGATCATCATCAGGATATTGAAAAGATCACCGGATATTCATTATCATGTTGCGGAGGATATAAGTGTCTCATATCCTGTTGACATCATCATCGGGTGCAAGTGACGTCATCGTCGTCAGGATATTGCGAATATCACCCTATGCAAGTTTATCCTGCTGTCGCTAAGTGTTTTGGCATTGGCGTAAGTCATCGGCATAAAGTTGAGTATCATCATCAGGATGTTTCAATATGACCGGATAAGTCATATCCTGATGCTGTTGTTTGAGTAGTCAGATATCGGGGTGACGTAAGCATCGAGGGAAAGGTGCTTGAAGTTGTCGTCATCAGGATATATCGGAGGAACCGGATATTTTATATCCTGCTGATGAAGATGATGGTGAACATCATGATGATGAAGGTAGAGTTTGGCAGTCAGATGAACAGTGAACATCAGGAGGATGTTTGCACTTGTCGAATGTGATGATTCTGTCCGTGTTAACAAGAAATATGATGATGATGATAAGCCGATAGGTATTACCTACTGCATGTTCAGGATTTTAACATGTTGGTTGTGTTAATGACTCCTCCTTCCCATTTGTAAGCTTCTATTGCATTTTTCCTCTGCATCACTTTAGTAAGCTTATCTATGACTACTAGAATGGCATTGTGTTTATTCCTTGACATAGGATGTAAGACCCCGTCCCTTATGGCCTTATTGATCCTGCTAGTCATTGCTGGTTTATGTCCTATATTTTATGATCTTTTATGTTGAACAATATACATTAGTGATTATTGTTCCTATACATCACGTTGCTTATAATTTGATTGTTAACTAACTAACTAATGGATGTTGTGATTTCATGTGATAGCCAGATGAGTTATATTCCTTATCTACGTAAGTATGCAATGATTGAGATGTTTTGTTGTTAGTAATATTATTATGTATATCAAATAGATTGCATCATGTTAGATGATTTTATATTATGAGTGTAAGTGTGAATATATAGGTAATGATTGATATTAAATATTTGCTTGTAGTAGTATTTGTTACATGTTAATTAGATTATTGATAAGTGGTAATATTTTGATATTAAATAGTATGATCAATCATTGGTTGACTCTAAAAGATATTATAAAAGTAGGGAGAGTTAAATTATACCTGTGTAGATTTAATCCTCTATTTGATTATTATTCTTGGAAGGTTATTTTTCATATGCCATTTGTTTCAATTACTATTAATTATGAGAAGTACTGACACTTTTGGTTGAGTATACAAGTAAAAAAAATGGCCAATGTTGATGAAGGGTTCACATAGCTACTTCCCTTATGTTATTCTTGTGAATGTGTTTTAACCTTGTTTATAAGGGTTGTGAATGTGTGGGAGGTTGTTTTATTAGACCCTTGAGTCACCTTTTTAAATGTGATTACTTATTGTATGTTTTATGAAGTCTTTATGTGGTTTTAATTGTATAAAAAGCTTCCTAGGTGGTAGGTCTATGGGTTAGGGGTCCTTTTATTCCATAAAACCCCTTAAATAAAGTCTAAAACCCACTCTAATTAACCACTTATGAAAAGTGGCGAAAATTAGAGTTGGTTGGGTGGTTGGGAAGTTAAGGAGAGTTGGTTGCCTTTTTCCTTCTATATATATTCCTTCTCTTTGAAAGGAGGGGGCTTTTCTCTTTTTGCCTTGGCTTTTCTCACTTGTTCTTGGTTGTTCTTATTTTTCCTCATTTGGGAGGAGATTTCTTGATGGAAAGAAAAGGAAAGGATGGGTGAGGAAGAATGGAGGAAAGGGCTTGGAGAAAGTGAGGGTTTCTACCATATTTGGGTTGCCAATTCTCTTAGTAAGATCTACCCTTTTGGATTTAAGTTTTTTTGATATGAAAATGAATGATTGGATTTTTCCTTGGTCTATGTATATCTTTTTTGATCCTTGTTAAATAGGTATTTGTGATTAAAATCTATGTGAAGAGTTAATGTTGGTTTCCTTGTGAGGATGTTGTGTGTGTTGGGGTTTGTGTGGGTAGGAGTTTCATCTTGTTGAGTTGAACATGAATAGCCATTCTTGTGTGTTAAAGTTAATCTTGAGTTATGTGAATGAATGGTTGATTTGTGTCATGTTTGCAAATGTAAGCCATGTAAGATAACAACAGAAAATGTTTGGAAACTACAGAAAATAAGGTACTTTTATTGCTTCAACTTCCAAAATCCAACCACCAACCCTCCATTCGACTTGGAGGCTCATATTTATGCTTGTACAATCAAGTTATGCCCCCCAACCAACCTACAACTACCATTTAACAACTTTTAACAAACTTTTAAAAAGTTATCATTTGACAAGAAAAGTTGTTATGACAACACTTGATAACTTTTGACAATGTTTTCATTTTTTCAACTAAATTCAACACCAAACCTTCATCAATGACTCCAAATGACTTATATTGGCCTAAAATGATCTTATTAACATTGAACAACACAAAATAAGGCAAAAACTCAAACTTTGCCTCCTATAGGCATTAGGTCCTGAGGGTGCTCCTGCACTATTTGATCTACTTGTGTGTATGTCCGTAGCACAATGGATCTAAATATATGTAAGTAGCTTAATCATGTGGAATATGGTGCAGAAAGAAAAGAGGTTGCATGACATAGATCTTTATCTTAGCCTTCCACCTCAATTAAGTGGCTTAGTAAGGATTAAATTAGCAATTTCAATACTCTAGTAGATATTTAAAATAGGATGTTTTTACTTTCTACACTCAGTTGTTTTATGAATTGTGGCCTCCTTTTCAATATTATGATATTAAAGACTTATTGATATAAATATTGAAATTAATGTGGTGCAAGGAAATGGTTCTAGGTAGTAAAAAGACAAAATTCATTATTGTTCTGGTTAGAGATTTATTGACTAATGAGAAGTGGTTTCACCTTGATTGAATAACAAAATAATACTTGGTGAATAATGGAATTCAGTTTGATTAATGTTTCCTTGAAATGATGATTATCTTTCATGTGATCATGAATGTCTCAATGAATGAGGGAAGTTCTTGTGCTTCCTAGATCTTGAATGATACTCTAGAAATTAATATATGATCCCTTTTGAGATATTGTAGCTAAGTCGACTTTATGATTGAAAAATTAGTTGTTTCGAACTACAAAGTCTCTGCGCTACGTGTACATAGCCAAGGCCATCATGAGCCCCTTAGAGCCTTAGGCTAGTATATAGTTCTCTTTTATGTTTATTGATAATCTTTGTGGAACTAATGTTCACTTTTAGATGCACAAATACAGGTCTGTTAACTGAGCAAATTACTGGATGAAAGAATATGTTTTTTTTTCACTATGCTTAGGATGACCTTATGGTTCTTACTATAATTGTTTGTAAATGCATGAGAGATGTCTTGTTCCTATTTGAAAAGATCTCTTATCATGTATTTGTAAATTGGGATGTATCTCTGTTTGTATCTCTTTACGTAACCTTTGTTTCTTGTAATCTTGATTTGTGAGTAATGCAGTCGAGGAACCTTAGAGGACCTAGGTTTAGATTATTATGTTATGTTATGCATTCTATTGTTATTTTCTTTTTAAAAAAAAATATTCCATTAATTTGACCTAGTTTAGTGTTGTCCTCTGGGGTTCCTTGGTGGGGGGCGTTACACCTAGTATCAGAGCGATGGTTGCAGCATTGGGATCTCTGGTTAACATTGTCGCCCATGTCTAGTTATAGTAACTTTCTCTATGCATATGTTCTCAGATATCTGATGTATGGCTAGAAGGTCATAGGGATCCTTGTGTTAGATACCATGTTTTAATCTAACCACCCAGTTAGATGTTAGGTAGAGGATTAGACACTTTGTGCATTCTCCTATTGGGGGTGACTCCTTGGATGCTTGTAACTATTGATTATTTTTGTCTTGTGTGACCTTGTTTTATTTCCATGACTTCCAGTTCTTAAAAGTACAAATTTAGTCTTGGAATGCATGTGCAGGTTCAAACTAATTAGCTGACAAGTTGGCATGTGGATTTATTTTGTTTGACTAAATGAGCATTAGGATAAGATGTTGTTTTGCGCAGCTAGGTTACTTATGTGGTTCTATGTAAGTGGAAACATATGTTATGTGGCTTAAAAGGGAAGTCCTGGCCTGATTATGTCATCTCTTCGTGTGTTTTTCTATGGTTTGCAGAAGTGTTTACACCCATATGGTACTTTTCATAATATTAAGAATATATTGCACGTAAAAGGGTTGTTAGAATAGACTAAGGAAAAAGTATGTAGGTAGTTTATAAATGAATTATTGCCTATCTTTTGTGATTGCTCTAATGCAAGTAGAGTGATGTAATGGAATCCTAACCTTGTGTTTAGAAATGGAAAATCTACCTGTGGGTGGTAGTTAAGATTTGGTTAGGAAGTGTGACTTAATTTTCCTTTATATGGATGCTTTGTTTGAAAAGGTTGTGTTTGCAAGTTACTTGCATCGAATTAAATTATTTTTTTTCCTCTTTCTCTTAACCCACATATAGTTAATAAAGAGAAATAGTCTTAAACCACATTATAATAAGAAATCATTTAGGCCTTAAAATTGTATGCTTAAACTTTGACTGTGAATCAAAGAATTATGTCTGAAATTACTTGAGTGACGGATCTTATGTTCTCCTGAAATTGCACTCCTTACTTTTGGTTATGTATAAAAGATAGATTACGAATGAGACTGATTGTAGTTGTTGGGTATTTAATCTATGCATTTGGAAGTAAAATTATGTGATTAAGTTTTGCATTACATGATGTCATATGTTTTTATTGGAAAGGGCTACTTTTGTGGAATAAATGAGATGCTAGTGCATAGAATTAGGTTTCTATTTTGAGAAATTATGATGATTGTGTTTTTATTTGAACATCTTGGTTTCTATGTGAAGCTAAAACCTATGATGTAATGTCTTTCTTTTTTCTTACTATCATATAAATAGTAAGGATTTATGCATTGGATGCCTTGCATGTTGAATTGTTGTGAGGGGGTAACATGTGAAGTAATTAAGCCTAGGTATGGAACAGGGATGTTTGAGTAGGCATAATCACTATGTAAAGATTTAGTGTTTCTTGTACTAGCTTGGGATAAAGTTTGAGAGAATGTGGGATTGTGTTTTGGGAACAAATATGTGAATCCTTTTGTTCTGTAAAAATTTGAATAACATGTGATGAAGTAAGAGTTGTTTGTGTTTAGGAAAGACCTACATGAAGTAGTAAGAGTTAAGTAGAGAATCATTATTGTCCTTTTGTGAATATGGAACTTGTGTATAATTTGTTGAACTCTGGATGCATGAATGTTGATGTGGAAGTATTAATGATTCTTGGATGCATTTATTGATTCATGGTACTTATGTAAAAAATTTATTGTGTAGAAGAAAAGTTAGTTTGCATATGCATATGTTATAGAATGTTATACCATAAAGGGATTATGGATAATAGGTAATGATTTGATAGGTTATGAAAATAAATGTACTTATGGTATGTGATGTTTTGAAAAGTAATGGAATTGAGTATGTAAATGTAATCCCCCTATAAATGTGAGAAATCAGTAACTGTGCATTGGTTGAGTCTTGTGAATACCCCATACTTGCTTTATATGCCCATGGGATGGTGATATTGGGTACCCATCCATGGGGAATATGTTGTATTTTAGGTGTGGGATTAACCATACCATTATGTGTGCGTGCATGTTTGTTACCTGATTGAGGGCCAACCCATGTGTGGTTAAAATTTATATATATATGAGAGTAGCCAAAAGTTGGTTTCGTAGATTCTCTTCTTTTGGTTCTCCAATCCCTCAGTCCATGAAGAGGCAGTAGTAGCCACAAAGTTCCTTGGGCGAGGTGTGCAGTGTATGCATATTATGGCGAAGAGCAGTCTTAACTCAACCAATCCTGAGGAAAGTACTCACTACTTCCCCTTGTGATGGATCAAGGTACTTGATCCATATGTGCTAGCCTAATCCCCACAGTTTTGAGTACAGCAGCATTGGTTTGTTAATATATGCCTGGTCGTCCATAGTGACATTGAACTAGCATTGCCTGGCTGCCTGTAGGGGCGTTGAGCTGGCATTAGCGAGTCAACCTCATCCATATGAGAGGTGAACCTTGAGGAGCCCCATATTGATATACTCATATATGCATTATATATACTGTATCTGCATGTGTTCCGACATGATGCAATGGATATGATGCCACACCCCACTAATGTTCCAACACAGTGCTGGTGATAATGTCATGTTGCTGATGGTAGTGATCTGGGCTCGAGGACACAATGCCACGTGCATAGACATGTGAAGGTGCACTATGAGATTGTGTTATGATAGCCTACTTGTGTGATGAGTGTAATGGGGCCTCGTACACTTGTAGAGGGATACTCATATTTTCTTTCGACAGTGTTTGGGTCGATTAGCATATGGGTATGTCCTAGCCATGTATACCTCTAGCTACAGTGAGTACCTGCGTGTGCCTTCTCCATGAGGTGTCGCTATGTGGGGTGTGTTCTATACGTGCCTACTTCTGCGGAGCCACAGACACACTGTCATGTGGCATACAACCAGTACGTGCCTTCTCTGGCTAGCGTATGACCATGCCACGTTGAGACATGATTCAGGATGTGGTCAAGGTGTACATCCCATGCGAGTAGCCAAGGAGTGTGTGGGCCACTTGGCTAGTCCATGCCATGTGACGACGCGATGCAGGGTGTAGCCGAGGAGTACACTCTGAGCCATGTGGATGGCGTGCTCACTCCGCACCACATAAGGGCTACTACCATAGCCTGACATTGTTCCCTCCTTCCTCATTTGGTGGCTAGTATCTAGTCACGTAGTGTTGTATAGTGCAATTTCAAAGATTGTGTATTTTCTTTATGGTATTGATGATTTTCTATTGACTGTGAAGGCCGACATTTTGTTTATGTTTGATTGCAATGGTTTAGTCACACCTTGTGATTTTATTTACATGTAGCCCTTGTGGTTACATTTGATTTAGTGTTGAAATTGCGTGTATTTCTTGCTTTATTGTTGAAATTGAATTTTTATTTGATCTTTCTTTATGACTTTGGTGGCTAAACTAGTTTATCCTTATTATTTTCGATGTCGGCCATGTGTCGTATTGTGATTCCTCTCCAAGAACATATGAGGCAGACTTGGTGAATGTATACGAAGAAGCAGACATAGGGAACCTTGAGGATGGGGGTATGTGAGGTTGTTATACAGCTAGGACCACTACCCACCTATGTGTGATGACTATCTCTTAGAGGCTAACCACCTTCTACAACAAGAGAGAGGTCATTGTGATCTTATTTGGATGGTCTCACCCTGCGTGTGTGGCCTAACACCAACAAGCCACTGAGTGTGAGGTATGGATTATGTGAGATGGATATTGGATCTTGGCTCATGGATTATGTATCATGGATTAATATGTTGTTATCCAGTGTCCAGATGGACCCTTATGTAGCCTTGTGATGTGATTCCTGGTGATGTGAAATTGTGTGTATGTGAAGAATGTATGTTAAATCATGAATATAGTACTTATGAAATGATAAATTGTGTTTCCATACTTCTAAAAAGGTGTAAAATCACGATCTTTGTTGAACACATTATGAGATTTAGTGTTGTAAAATGAATAAAGTGGAATGTCTTGATGGATATTTAAGGAAGAATGTGTGCTTGGTGTGTATAATTTTGTTGTGTTTTATGCTAGTGTAGCATTCTGAAGTATTGATTGCTTAACAGTGTATTAGAAGAGGAATTGTAATTTAAGGGTAAAGAAAATGAAATGGTAATGCATTTAAAATTGAATATTTTTATATGTTTCTATTATGAGAAATTCTGCTAGCTAGGACTAAAAGAGTGCAATGTTTTCTTTGTTCTAAAAGAAACTGATGGGTGTTAATGCTAATATGTAAGGATTTTGAGTGGTTTATGTACTATGGAACCATCTTTGAAATGCAAGTCTTGATTGTGTTATTATTGTGACATTGAAAACTAAAAGGATAGGTCATGTTCAAAATGGACTATATAAGTATATATTCTTGTGAGATGAATTATTTTCATAGGAAAAACTAGTGTATATTATTTTGATATAATGAATCAACTTTGATGTTGGTAATAGAAATCTGCAGTATTAATGTGTTATGTTTCCACCCTAGTTTGTGACTTCCAGGAGTAAGTCAAATTTTAGGGGGGAGGATGTAGTGCCCCTCCATTCTCACCATGGATGTGCAGATAGTTGGCTTGGGAACTTGGAGATGAAGGTAAAATAATAGGGATATTTAAAGGTATGTGCTAATGATGTTAAGCAATTGATGTTTGAAATTGACAACTGCAATATTATTGTACAACATGGATGGATGATATTTTGAGTAGACAGTTAAAATGTAAGTTGCCTAGTATTTTAGAATGCCTTGGAAGATAAAATTTGCTATTCTCATACTTGGGAATATTTTTTGCATAAAATATTATTGAGAAGTGTTTGTGTTTACCTTCATTTCTAGGGACTTCTAGGAGGAAGCCTAATCCTAGGGGGGGAGTGTAAGACCCCATCCCTTATGGCCTTATTGATCCTGCTAGTCATCGATGGTTTATGTCCTATATTTTATGATCTTTTATGTTGAACAATATATATTAGTGATTATTGTTCCTATAAATCAAGTTGCTTATACTTTGATTGTTAACTAACTAACTAGTGGTTGTTGTGGTTTCGTGTGATAGCCAGATGAGTTATATTCCTTATCTACGTAAGTATGCAATGATCGAGATGTTTCGTTGTTGGTAATATTATTATGTATATCAAATTGATTGCATCATGTTAGGTGATTTTATATTATGAGTGTGAGTAAGTGTAAATATAAAGGTAATGATTGATATTAAATATTTTCTTGTAGTAGTATTTGTTACATGTTAATTAGATTATTGATAAGTGGTAATATTTTGATATTAAATAGTATGATCAATCATTGGTTGACTCTAAACAATATTATGCAAGTAGGGAGAGTTAAATTATACTTGTGTAGATTTAATCCTCTATTCGATTATTATTCTTGGAAGGTTATTTTTTATGTCATTTGTTTCAATTACTATTAATTATGAGAAGTACTAACACTTTTCGTTGAGTATACAAGTAAAAAAAAATGGCCAATGTTGATGAAGGGTTCACATAGCTACTTCCCTTATGTTATTCTTGTGAATATGTTTTAACCTTGTTGATAAGGGTTGTGAATGTGTGGAAAGTTGTTTTATTGGACCCTTGAGTCACCTTTTTAAATGTGATTACTTATTGTATGTTTATGAAGTCTTTATGTGGTTTTAATTGTATAGAAAGTTTCCTAGGTGGTAGGTCTATGGGTTAGGGGTCCTTTTATTCCATAAAACCCCTTAAATAAAGTCTAAAACCCACTCTAATTACCCACTTATGAAAATTGGCGAAAATTAGAGTCGGTTGGGTGTTTGGGAAGTTAAGGGGAGTTGGTTGCCTTTTTCCTTCTATATATTTTCCTTCTCTTTGAAAGGAGAGGGGGCTTTTCTCTTATTGCCTTGGTGTCACGTCTCGTTTTTATGAACAATATAATTATTCTAGATTATTGAACAATTATTGTTGTTCACTTTACCTTAAGTAGTTTTGCATATGTGAAGGTAATTATTATGAGTTTATATTGAATAGAATTGGAAATTGATTTAGATGTTAAATATTGTAGACATGATTACAATGATTTGCCTCGGCTATGTTTTTGGAGACACTAACCTATTGACGTCGAGTTGAGTGCAAATGGATGCAGGTACTCGTCGAAGACGAGAGCATGGTTGAGGTAGAGGTGTTCTAGCCACTTGGAAAGAACTGATAGATGGATTACCCTGATGCAATCACACACACCACGTAGTTTTCATATGCATTTTGAATGGTTTTCTTATGCATCTCTATGTGGAAAATAAGTGTGATTGGTGATTTAAATAATTAGAAAATATTGTGTTTAAATTACTACAATAGTTTATATTAAATGCATTATTTTATTTAATGTTGTCATGATTAGAAGTTAGAAAAATTAGTGTGTTAGAAATCATTTTCAAATGCATAATGCAAGTACTTAAATTTAATGTCTTTTTCGAATTGTAATTAAATAGGTATTGCAATTTGAATAAAGGAGACATATGGGTTTATTTGTATTTTAATTAAATAAATAATAAATATTGCCTTTACAATTTGAATAAAGGAGATATATGGGTTTATTTGTATTTTAATTAAATAAATAATAAATATTGTCTTTATTTGCCTAATTTTAGATGTTTGGAAGATAAATGCACATTAGATTTAAATTAATTGTATTAAATTATAATTAGATATATTTCTATTGTTGTATTATTATTTTAATTACTTCTTGATTTATTAAATTAGATATGTTTTAATTAAATAATGTTAATAATAGTGTTATTATAATTAGATATTTTTAAATAAATAATTAAGAGAGAGTTTAAAATTTGCTTCCTGTTATGCAGGCCAAATTTGCACTGCATAACAGTAAACTACACAAAGAAAATAATTAATTGTTTTTAATAGCATTTTTGCTTTAATTTGATTGGTGGATTATCGTGCAAATGGAATAATGACTTCAATTCTAAAATTCTTTAATCTTGAATTTCTAAAACCTAAATGCTTGGTCGCCTAAAATAAGAGATTTTTTTTTGTTAAAAGGAAGCTTGATGGCAGCATAAAAAACAAGGCATGTAGCAATAACAGGAACTCAGTAATAGGAAGGACAAACTCAGCAACAGGAACCTGCCCTATCAACACCAAATTCATCTTCAAACGCCATATTTAATTCTAGGTTTTTATATCATATTCTTGCCTTCTTGAATCACGTTTGTGGATGTTAAAAATTGATGTCTGGACTGTAAATCGACCCCATTAGATTTTGCTGCCACCTACTATGAATGATGTTTTAAACATATTATTTCTCCCTATGCTTCAACTGAAACAAGATATTAAAACTCAAATTTTATTAGTATTTGAATGGAAACCAATGATGAAACCCCAGATGGTTGTCTTACAACATCTTTGCAAACCTGAGTATGATTGTATTTTCCTTAAATTATGTTGATTAAAACTTTCTATTTGATTAGAAAATTGACCCATTATTTTAAACTCACAAAAGATAGACAAAACTCTACTTCCTGTTATGGACTATTTTTCAGTGTAATTTCCTGTACATTTCCAGAAAATAATAGGAAGTTGTTTTTTTTAATTTTCTGTATTTAAATTTGCTACCGTAAGAGAAAGTTAAAATTATGATTTTTGTATTCCCATTATGAAATTGAACAACAAGATTGATAATGGTTAGATTGCACATGATTTTTGTGGAAATATGATTGAATAAATGAATGATAACATTAGCTAGATTTCATATAATAATGAGAAATTATGAATGAATAATAGGTATGAACTTATATCAAATTAATAAACTTGTAAAATACAAAATTGTATGAAATGATGAATTATTGTTTGCGGAAAGTATGATTTTCAAATGATGTTTTGGGAAGGGATTTTTATTGATTTATTGAAAAACTTGATTCTTTTAATTATTATTTATTTTCTTTCTTCTTGGGGAAAGAAGTAGAATTTTATTTAGGAATGTAAATGGGTTTCTTTCTAGGCTAGGATCTCGAATGTGGATTTATCAGAGATGGCTTTTCCTATTTTTCAAGAATTGTACCAGGTTACTTATAAGGATTAGATCTAATCGAGATTACATTGAAATAGATGTTTTACTATCTAGCAAACTTATTTATTGATATCTCTACCACATCTTGTTGTGAGACAATTTTCTTTTCATTATTTAGAATTGCACATTCAGACATCAAGGTTGCATCAGGTGTTCCCTCCTGCCAGTTGTTACTAGGTAGCTAGACATTTCGTGCAAGGCTGGGTTTCCTTCATTTCATGAAGGGATCTGGGGAAGTCTAAATACTTCATGGTTGGGTGGAAAAAGCACCTGAGCCATGTTCTCGTCTCTCAGCTCGCAGGTGGTGGACCACTTGGCTCGTGTAACTGATGAGTGTGCTGATTTATTATTCTTGTTGTACATGGTTATTGTACTTGATTGGATGTATTATGGCATGCTTGCCAATGGATTTTTATATATCATTTTATAGTGCTTGTTACCTGGATTAAGCACGCGATTATGTAAGATTTAATGACATTGTGATTCTTATTTATGAGATTATCTTTTATTTGAGATATTGTGATTAAGTGGATTAATTACATCTCTTTTATCTTTGAAATGTTGTATCTAAGTGGATTATTTGCATCTTTTTGTTTGGATATTGCGATGTTGTATTTAAGTGGATTATTTACTTCATTTAATTTTGTGTTGAAATTGAGGGCTTTACATATTGGTATCAGAGCTCTAGGTTGAACACTAGGGCGTCTATTTTTTTTTTGGAACTATTGTGCTAAAGTTGCAAACTTGATACAAATTATCCATCATGAATACTAGAACCACTGATCGTAGTGACGGACTAGGAAGTGGTCGAGGAAGAGGATCACGTGGAGGTGCTCATTGTGGTAAAATTGTGGGAGATCGTGGAGATGATAGTGATGACCAAGATGGGAGATTTGACCATATTCTCTCTCTCTTGACCCAATAGGACATAAGGATGAATGCTCTTGAGCAGGAGATCAGAGGGAATCAGAGAGAGCCGAATGCTGATGAAAATCTAGGTGATGCTAATGCAAATGAGAATCCAAGGATAGAAGTTCAAGTTCCTAAAGTTGGAGCTAATGTTAATAATCAAGCAAGAATTGCAGGAGAATTAGGGAAAGATCTTAGAAAAGTTACACCGCCAAAATTTGATGGAAAGATAATTGGAGATGGAGCTGAATCCTGGATAATAGAAATGGAGAAATACTTTGAGCTCTGAAACATTTCATAGCACACTAAGGCAATGTGGGGATCTTACCAGTTGACTGGTGAAGTAGCAACATGGTGGGGCAACGAGAAGGAAGATAAGAAGCTGTTACCTGGTGAATTAACTTGGGAGATTTTCTTGCAACTATTTAGAAAAAGATGGTTACCACAGTTATTCTTCGACAAGAAGATGACAGAGTTTCAGAATTTGGTTCAAGGAGGTATGTCCATAACTAGTTATTGGGAAAGGTTTTCTCATCTACTTAAGTATGTTCCACAGTATCAGACAGATGAGAGATTTTGGATTAGGAAGTTTATTCTGGGATTGAGGCCACAGATTGGAACTGAGGTAGACATTCATAACCCACTCACTATGGATGTCATTTATGAGAAAGCAATAAAGTAAGAGCAGAAATTGTAGCAAGCAGCTAGTTACCGCAAGCAAAGAGATGATAAGTTTTCAAATAAGAGATCTCAGAATAATCAGCAGAACTATCAACAGAATAACAACCAAGACAATAATAGACAGATCAGAAATTTGAAAAGAGGCAATAATTCTCAGGATGGAAATGGTGGAAACAAAAGAGGTGGCTATAACAACAGAAACAACAATCAGAGGGAAAGAGTTGAAGGACCGAGAGCACCTAAGGGTGGATGCTACAACTACGGAGGAGAGCATTATGCAAATGCATGTCCACTTAAAAGAGGAAACAAGAATCAACAAGGAGCACTGCAGAATCAGATTCATGCTGCAGTGGATAATCGGCAAGTAGATTTTCAAGCAGCACCTATTCAGTTCCAAGGTAAGCTCTATGGACTACCTGTTTCTATTTTAATCAATACTGGTGCCACATAATGTTTTGTAGATCCTAGAGTGCTATCTAAGTTATCAATTAGACCTGGACATATGGAAAACTCTTGGATGGTACAATATGGCAATAGTATAGAAAAGAGGGTAGACTCATGTCTAGCATGCGGTGAGTTAGAGCTTCCTAGTTTTCAGATGCAAGTAAATCTATATATAGCACCTTTAGGCTCTTATGATGTAATTTTGGGAATTAACTAGTTAACTGAACATAAGTCTAGTAAACTATGAAGACAAGGTTGTTAGATGTTTGGATGACCTAGGGAATCAAGTGGAAATTAATGGATCTAAGAGACCTTTAGAGATTAGACAAATATCGGCTATGCAATTGAAGAAAGCCAAGAGGAAAGGATGTGCCATTTATGTTGTCCAAGTAAAAGACCTTGACAAAGAAGAACCAATGTTCAATGACTATTCAATCCTTAGAGATTTCAGAGATGTATTCCTTGTAGAGTTGACAGAGTTACAACCGAAGAGAGAATTTGACTTCTCCATTGACCTTCTACCAAGGACTGAGCCGCAATCTAAGGCACCCTACAAGATGACTACTACTAAATTGTATGAGCTTAAGGCACAATTGCAAGAGTTGTTAAATCAAGGGTTCATTAGACCTAGTGTGTCACCATGGGGTGCACCAGTTATCTTTGTAAAGAAGAAGGATGGTACTTTGAGATTATGCATTGACAATAGGATGCTTAACAAAGCTACTATAAAGAACAAGTATCCACTTCCACGAATAGATGAGCTCTTTGATCAGATGAAAGGAGCAACAGTGTTCTCATATACCTTAGATCTGGATATCACCAATTGCGGATTAAGGATGAGGACATCTCTAAAATAGCTTTTAGGACTCGATATGGTCACTACGAGTTCACAGTAGTACAATTCAGGTTGACTAATGCTCCAGCAGCTTTCATGAATTTGATGAATAGCATTTTCAGAGATTGTTTAGATGATTTTGTGTTGATCTTCCTTGATGATATATTGATATACTCTAAGTCAGTGGAAGAGCATGAAAGGCATTTGAGAATTGTTTGTAGTGTTTGAGAGAGAAAAATATTTATGGTAAATTATCTAAGTGTACATTCTTTCAAGATAAAGTGCACTATCTGGGTCATGTGATCTCATCAGAAGGGATTGCAGTTGATCCTAAGAAGATAAAAGCAATAATGGAATGGCCTGCACCGCAGAGTGTGACAGAAGTCAAAAGTTTTATGGGGCTTACAATTTATTATAGAAAGTTTGTGGAAGGTTTCTTAACCATAGAAGTACTGATTACCACACTACAAAAGAAGGGTAAGAAGTTTGAATGGACAGAAAGGTGTGAGCAAGCTTTCCAAGTTCTAAAGGAAAAGCTCACAACTGCTCCTATCTTGACCATATCAGATCCTAATGGGCACTTTATAGTTATAATGAATGCTTTGAGGGAAGGATTAGGAGGAGTATTGATGCAGAATGAGCAAGTGGTTGCATATGAGTCAAGAAAGTTAAAGAAATATGAGTTCAACTATGTGCCGCATGATCTTGAGTTAGCTACCATAGTTCATGCACTTCATATGTGGAGACATTATCTTCTAGGTAATCCATTTGAGTTAAAGATAGATCATTTAGTGCTCAAGTATATATTTACTCAACCTAACCTTAATGCATGACAAAGAAGATGGTTAGAATTCCTTAGTGAGTATGACTTTGGAATTGAGTATATAAAAGGAAAGGAGAATAGAGTAGCAGATGCTCTTAGTAGGAGAAGACAATTGGTTGCCATTGTTACCATGAGATCTAATTTGAAATAGAAAGTGATTCAGAATCTTCAAGGGGATGAGCATTATGAAAGAGTAAATCAAGCTTTGGAAGTAGATCACAGGTTTGATGGTTATGTTATTGAATTAGATGGACTTTTGAGATTCCATGGAAGGATGTATATTCCTAACTCAGAAAAGTTGAGGAAGTTAGTGCTTGAAGAGATTCACAATGCACCATATTCAAGTCACCCTGGAGTGACAAAGATGGTCAAAGGTTTGAGACCTTTATACTTTTGGCCTAGACTTAAGAGGGATGTGATGAAATTTGTGGCTTGATGTTTGGAATACCAAAGAGTCAAAGCTGAGTATGTGCATCCAGCAAGATTGTTGTATCTGTATAGTATCCCTGGGCATAAGTGGCAAGTGATAAGCATGGATTTTATTCAAGGGTTACCCATGTCTAAGAATAGGCATGATGTCATCTTAGTGGTTGTGGACAAGTTGACAAAGGTAGCACATTTTATTCTAGGGAATCTTTCAGATGGTTCTATGGTCTTAGCTAAGAAGTTTGTTTAGCAGATTTTTCGATTGCATGGAGTGCCTGAGATGATCATTTCAAATCAAGACACTTGCATGACATCTAGATTTTGGACAACTCTTAATGCAGCTTTGGGTACAAAATTGAATTTTAGTTCAACTTATCATCCTCAAATGGATGGTCAAATAGAAAGAGTTAATCAGGTTGTAGAAGACCTTCTCAGAATGTATTGTATGGATCAGCAATATAGATGGGATGAGTATCTTCCATTCGTAGAGTTTGCATACAACAATTCATACCATGCATCTTTGGGAATGGCACCTTTTGAAGCTCTTTATGGGCGTAGGTGTAGAACACCTATCAGTTGGGATAAAGTGGAGGACAAAACTGTGATTGGTCCTAAAATGTTAAGAGAAATGGATGATTAGATGAATTTGATCAAGGAGAAGTTGAAGCAAGCTTCAGATCATCAAAAGAGTTATGCAGATAAGAATAGAACTCCTAGATAGTTCTCAGTGGGTGACAAAGTCTTTTTGAGGGTCAGACCTCATAAGAGTTTAGTATCATTTGGCAAAGCGTCCAAACTTGCTCCTCATTTTATAGGACCGTTCAAAGTTCTGGAAGTGATTAATCCTGTAGCTTATAGACTTGCGCTACCGCCTGCACTTGCCAGAATCCATAATGTTTTTCATGTGTCTTTACTTAAGATTTATCATCCTGACGCATCACATATTCTTGATTGGCATGCTTTACAGGTTCAGGATCTAGAAGTGGTGCTAGTGGAGCCCACTCAAATTTTGGGGAAGCGTAACATTAGTTGCATAGCAGAGATGTGGTCCAATATAAGGTCCAATGGGATCAATATTCAGAGGATAGTGCTACATGAGCGGATGCAGTGGAGACTGATAGATCTTTTCCTTATTTGAGGATATAGCATGGATTATGATACTTTGAGTTCGGTTATTTCTTTGATACTTGAAGTTGTTATGATCTTTTGATACTTTGAGTTGATGTTATTGTTTTATGACACCTTGATACTTTATTGGTGGTTGATGGATACCTTATTATTTTGATGTTTGATAAGACATCGGGACAATGTCTCTTCCAAGTGGGGAAGGATGTCATGTCTCATTTTTATGAACAATATAATTATTCTAGATTAGTGAACAATTATTATGATTGACTTTACCTTAAGTAATTTTGCATATGTGAAGGTAATTATTATGAGTTTATATTGAATAGAATTGGAAATTGATTTAAATGTTAAATATTGTAGACATGATTACAATGATTTGCCTCGGCTGTGTTTTTGGAGACATTAACCTATTGATGTCGAGTTGAGCGCAAATGGATGTAGGTACTCGTCGAAGACAAGAGCATGGTTGAGGTAGAGGTGTTCTAGCCACTTGGCAAGAACTGATGGATGGATTACCCTGATGCAATCACACACCATGTAGTTTTCATATGCATTTTGAATGGTTTTCTTATGCATCTCTATGTGGAAAATAAGTGTGATTGATGATTTAAATAATTAGAAAATATTGTGTTTAAATTACTACAATAGTTTATATTAAATGCATTATTTTATTTAATGTTGTGATGATTAAAAGTTAGAAAAATTAGTGTGTTAGAAATCATTTTCAAATGCATAATGTGATGGAGATTGATTGTCATTGATGTCAAAAAGGTCTTGTAGGTTTGCAATGTGTTGAAAAAAGTTGTTCATGTTCATATTCATGGTTTGATTTGATCAGGATATCTTCAAAGTTGTCTCAAGATGGATTCTCATGTTTAGTTTTTATATTGGTTCATATTTGATATTGTTTATGACAGGATCTTGGGTTGATATTAGTGAACATCTGAAGGTCACCAATCAGGAGGTAAGTGCAAGAGGTTGATGCAAGTTGAGTTTATACTTCAAAAGATAAGGACTTGATTCATATGTGTGTTCATGCTTCATCAAGAGTTGTGTGAAGTTGTTGACAAGAGCAGGAGTACATCATCTTGTGTGTTGTTGCAGTGAAATCTCTATTCATAATTTATCATGATCTTTACAGATGCATATATCAGTTGGATTTGTGAATATAATGACAAGGTTCATTGAATATAAAACTCAGGTTGATACAGATGACATGATATGCAGTGGCAGTGGCTTGGTCATTTGATCTTAGTATTCAGTGGCATAGTCTTCAGTTGTGAGTTGATCTTCATACAAATAAGTGTAGTTGCATGGGGGTTGAAATGTTTGTAGTTTCATTGTATGAAGTTCATGATCATATGTGCAATTAGTATCTTGTATCAGGAGAATGTTATATGGCAGAGGTATGTATTAAGAAGCTAAATCTTCCTTGTCTATATTTTTCTTGGAGATCAAGGTTTTATATATTAAGAGGACTTTAAGTCCTAAATATATTCCTAAATCCATCTTGTGTGAAAATGATAATTGAGAGTTTGAGTTGATTATGATGTCTTGTGATCAATCTTGGAGTTGATGCTTAGGGAAGATGTTCAAGATATGTGTTGAGTTATTGACAAGTCTTCATACTTCATATAAGGTGCTTGCCAGTTACAGTGGTAGATTAAAGTGATAGTGTGTATTGTCTTCACTATACAATACTTCATGGTCGAGAGGTCTTCACTATATCATATGAAAAGTGTATAGTGACTGTTGATTTTAATATTTCTTAAAGGATTATTTTAACATACAACATATGAATAGTGACCGTTACCCAAGTTTGCACTTTTTTATATTCAAATGGTGACTTATGATTAAAGGTTAATGACTTAAAAGTTACCTACTAAAAAGGTCTTCAGTCATGGTGCACACCAGCCCCTTCACCTAGTCTAACCTACTAGACTGGTCATCTCCATGGAGCTCGAGCGGGTAAAGCAAATCAATGGTCTTATTCAAAAGTAAAGTGGACACGAATAAAGACATCAACGGTTTAAATTTAAATTCATTTCAAATCTTCTAGGCATCCCTTTTGACGTGCATGTGAACATCAAAGCTCGTTGTTAACTGCAGGTTGAAGTTATTCTTGGTAGTTTTAAGGAGTTTGTTTGAGCCCGAATAGAAAGTGTTTTTAAGGAGTTTTTAAAAGGTTTTTAGAAATATTTTATTAAAAGATTTTTCCAAATCTAAAACACAAGTATTCCTCTCTCTCTCTCGGGATTTAAGGAGATTTTTTTTAAACAGGTTATTAAATTGGAATTTTTTTTTTTTTGAGAAGAGATTTTAAAGAATATGAAGAGTTTTTTTTGTAAGTAAGATTTTTTTAAAGGGAGAACTTGAAGAGATGAAGGTATAGAGGATTTGAAAGTCATTTGTGAGATATTATGGAATGATTTTTTTTTAAGAATGTTTATTTCTTGGAGAAGTTGTTTTTTGTCTTTTTGCAGGAGCATGTTGAAAAGATTTTTTGAGATGAAATTTTCATATTGGAATTTTTAGCAGATGGAAGAGGAATGTGAAAGAGAGATGAAATATTTGATGCAGAAGATGAATAGTTTTTCAAAAAGGAAGAATAAGAAAGGATTCTTCTTTTTATATTTTTGAGTATTATTTTGTAGGTGTACTGTGTGATTGGATTTTGGAAGATCAGAGATGTAGGATTGAAAATGTTTTTTCTATGAATTTTTCAAAAAGAAAATATAGATGAGTCATGATATTGTAAATGGAAGATCATGTTTTGAATATGAGCAGAGTGATGAAGAGTTTGCAAATTTAATCAGAAGATAAGGTGATATTGTGTGTGGTGATATGGATCAATATGGAGTGTTGAAGATATTTTACAGATGAATCATAATATTGTGTGTGAGATGATGTTTGTGCAGGAATGGATTAAACATAGTATGAAGACATCATGCAATAAACTTACAGATTGAACCATGAAGATAAAATGCAAGTGAATATGCATCAGGTGAATCAAATTTGTAGAGATAAGAGTGTTGTAAAGATGTGTAATAGGAGTTATTTTGTATGGTCTTGACTTGAAAATCAAATAGGAGCTATAATGGTGTATGATGAAACACAAGTTGTATAATGGTGTAAATTAGATTGATTAGCAATCAATTCTTGCACACAGAGTTTTATGTTTTAATGATGGTGATTGTTTATGCCAGTGAGGCCTTGTATTATCCAATGAGGCTTGCAGGTCAGTGAGACCATTTGTCAGTGAGACACTCACATCATCCAATGAGACTTGTAAAGATATTCTCAAGGTTAAGCCAGTGAGGCAGTTTTGGAGTGGTTTTTCTACCCCAGGAGGGTTTTCCACTCGTGCAAATTTGTGTTATGCCTCATATTGTTTTCATATGTATGTGTGTATGTTAATACTTTTCTCATGAGGTTTTATTCTCTTTCTTCATTCTCAGTCATGTGCATATGTGTTTGACAAATCAATATCTTTTTCTCTATGTGTCTTGAAAGTTAAAGTTTGCAAAAAGATTTGAAAATTTACACAACACTGATTCACCCCCCTCTCAGTGTTGTCCTGGACTCCTACATAATGCAAGTACTTAAATTTAATGTCTTTTTCGAATTGTAATTAAATAAGTATTGCAATTTGAATAAAGGAGACATATGGGTTTATTTGTATTTTAATTAAATAAATAATAAATATTGTCTTTACAATTTGAATAAAGGAGATATATGGGTTTATTTGTATTTTAATTAAATAAATAATAAATATTGTCTTTATTTACCTAATTTTAGATGTTTGGAAGATAAATGCACATTAGATTTAAATTAATTGTATTAAATTATAATTAGATATATTTATATTATTTTATTATTATTTTAATTACTTCTTGATTTATTAAATTAGATATGTTTTAAGTAAATAATTTTTTTTAGAAAAAGTGGCAGAGCCACTAAACTATTATATTAAAATATAAGAAATAATACAAAGTCCTAGTTCAGGAGGAGCATACCGGTAGGAAAGAACCAGGAAGAAAACCTCTGATTATAGCTTCACAAAACCTATCTACAATATATGAAATTTCCATATGGAATTACAAATGAAAATAGGGACAAAGGCATGCAAAATTGCCCCTAAACAGCCACCATAGATCTAGCAAAGTTTCAAATACAACACTGGAGGATAAGGACAAAAGTAGCAAAGCATATGAAGCTCATAACTACACTACACAGATAGAAATAGATAGAGGCACTGGAGGAGAAAGCTTGAAACAGTCGACCTCTTTCAAAACTGCTATTGAAAAACCATGAACACATTTAGCATTCACCAAATTCTTCAAAAAATTACCGTCTCCTTCTCAAGACAAAAAAGGATCCCAAATCTAAGGATTTTCCAACATCACAATATTCACATCACCCATATCTGTTGCAGGCGGAGGGGGCAGAGGAGGTAATTGAAAATGAAGCAGATGAAATAGAGCCCTAAACACCTCTCCGGTTGTATCAGCTACTTCATCACCAACCTCTCTGCCATGACAGTGAAGGCCATTTAGGATAGACATCCTACAGTCACGCTGCAACCCATGAAGAAAAGAAGTAAAAAGACAATGCACCGCGGGCAAATAATTAAATAATGTTAATAATAGTGTTATTATAATTAGATATTTTTAAATAAATAATTAAGAGAGAGTTTAAAAATTTGCTTCCTGTTATGGAGGCCAAATTTGCACTGCATAACAGTAAACTACATAAAGAAAATAATTAATTATTTTTAATAGCATTTTTGCTTTAATTTGATTGGTGGATTATCATGCAAATGGAATAATAACTTTAGTTCCAAAATTCTTTAATCTTGAATTTCTAAAACCTAAATGCTTGGTCACCTAAAATAAGAGATTTTTTTTATTGTTAAAAGGAAGCTTGATGGCAACATAAAAAAGAAGGCATGCATCAATAACAGGAACTCGGTAACAGGAAGGACAAACTCAACAGCAGGAACCTACCCTATCAGCACCAAATTCATCTTCAAACGCCATATTTAATTCTAGGTTTTTATATCATATTCTTGCCTTCTTGAATCACGTTTGTGGATGTTAAAAATTGATGTTTGGATTGTAAATTGACCCCATTTGATTTTGTTAATGCCTACTATGAATGATGTTTTAAACATATTATTTCTCCCTATGCTTCATTTGAAACAAGAGATTAAAACTTAGATTTTATTTGTATTTGAATGGAAACCAATGATGAAACCCCAGATGGCTTCCATACAACATCTTTGCAGACGTGAGTATGACTGTATTTTCCTTAAATTATGTTGATTAAAACTTTCTATTTGATTAGAAAATTGACCCATTATTTTAAACTCTCAAAAACTCACAAAAAGACAGACAAAATTCTGCTTCCTGTTATGGACTATTTTTCAATGTAATTTCTTGTACATTTCCAGAAAATAATAGGAAGCTATTTTTTTTAATTTTTTGTATTTAAATTTGCTACTGTAAGAGGAAGTTAAAATTATGATTTTTGTATTCCCATTATGAAATTGAACAACAATATTGATAATGGTTAGATTGCACATGATTTTTGTGGAAATATGATTGAGTAAATGAATGATAACATTAGCTAGATTTCATATAATAATGAGAAATTATGAATGAATAATAGGTATGAACTTATATCAAATTAATAAACTTGTGAAATGCAAAATTTTATGAAATGATGAATTATTGCTTGCGGAAAGTATGATTTTCAAATGATGTTTTGGGAAGGGATTTTTATTTATTTATTGAAAAACTTGATTCTTTTAATTATTATTTATTTTCTTTCTTCTTGGGGAAAGAAGTAGATTTTTATTTAGGAATGTAAATGGGTTGCTTTCTGGGCTAGGATGTTGAATGTGGATTTATCAGAGATGGCTTTTCCTCTTTTTCAGTACCAGGTTACTTATAAGGATTAGATCTAATCGAGATGACATTGAAATAGATGTTTTAACTGTCTAGAAAACTTATTTATTGATATCTCTACCACATCCTATTGTGAGACAATTTTCTTTTCATTATTTAGAATTGCACATTCAGACATCAGGGTTGCATCGGGTGTTCCCTCCTGCCAGTTGTTACCAGGTAGCTAGACATTTCGTGCAGGGCTGGGTTTCCTTCATTTCATGAAGGGATCCGAGGAAGTGTAAATAATTCATGGTTGGGTGGAAAAAGCACCTGAGCCATGTTCTCATTTCTCAGCTCGCAGGTGGTGGACCACTTGGTTTGTGCAACTGATGAGCGTGTTAATTTATTATTCTTGTTGTACATGGTTATTGTACTTGATTGGATGTATTATGGCATGCTTGCCAATGTATTTATGTATATTATTTTATAGTGCTTGTTACTTGGATTAAGCACACGATTATGTAAGATTTAATGACATTGAGATTCTTATTTATGAGATTATCTTTTATTTGAGATATTGTGATTAAGCGGATTAATTACATCTCTTTTATCTTTAAAATGTTGTATCTAAGTGGATTATTTACATCTTTTTGTTTGGATATTGTGATGTTTTATTTAAGTGGATTATTTACTTCATTTACTTTTGTGTTGAAATTGAGGGATTTACACTTGGCTTCTCTCACTTGCTCTTGGTTGTTCTTGTTTTTCCTCATTTGTGACGAGATTTCTTGATGGAAAGAAAAGGAAAGGATGGGTGAGGAAGAATGGAGGAAAGGGCTTGGAGAAAGTGAGGGTTTCTACCATATTTGGGTTGCCAATTCTCTTAGTAAGATCTACCCTTTTGGATTTGAGTTTTGTTGATATGAAAATGAATGATTGGAGTTTTCCTTGGTCTATGTATATCTTTGTTGATCCTTGATAAATAGGTATTTGTGATTGAAATCTATGTGAAGAGTTAATGTTGGTTTCCTTGTGAAGATGTTGTTTGTGTTGGATTTTGTGTGGGTAGGAGTTCCATATTGTTGAGTTGAACATGAATAGCCATTTTTGTGTGTTAAAGTTAAGTTTGAGTTATGTGAATGAATGGTTGATTTGTGTCATGTTTGGAAATGTAAGCCATGTAAGTTGGGGAAGAGCTATGTGACCCTTAGAGCTCGAGGGTGGGTTGAGCATCAATCCTATGGTTGGGAGGAGAGCTTGTGGCCATATTGTTGTTTTTGTTGTCCTCTTCTTTCAGGAGATTACTAATGACATTAATATTACATTTTCTATATTAGCTCTTTTCTATATGTTTTGGGATAATATGTCATTTGCAAATTAAATTGATGTAGTTCAACTATAATACTTTTATGATGCAAATAAAGGATCAAATAATACTAAATTGACACATTCCAAATAGGGTTTCAATACAAATGATGCAAATATGCATTCTTGTTCATTTTTGGCAACTTGATCTTCAAGCCTAAAACATGGGTGCAGCAATTCAGACCTTTTTGAGCATAACTTTCATTGTAGACCTGATATTCAAAATCTAAGACCTATTTGAGATACCTTTTTAGCCCTTACTAAACATATTTCCAAATGTTTAGGGTTGTTTTCTACTGAATAGGGCAAAACAAGGTTGTTCCAAACTGGGAACCCTAGGCAGAATTCAGACCTGTTGTTAGTAAAAATCTCATAACACACTCAAAACCTAATGAAATCACATGAAACCAAAATAATTGTAAACTAGAAACAAATATGTTTCCATACATCTATTACATTCCTTGATATGAGGTCGTACCAGGCCATACCATGCATGTTTTCAAACTGCATTTTCAGAAAATTAAACTTTATAGACCTACCCTCGATAAAAAATGCCATAACTTATTCAAATCTCCATGAAATTAGATGAAACAAAAAGAAGTGTAAAGTATATTCACTTTAATTTAATCTCCAATCAGTCTTAGACCAATACTGAGTCGTACAGATCTGTACCATGCAAGATAATAGCAGAAAATGTTTGGAAACTACAGAAAACAGGGTACTTTTATTGCTTCAGCTTCCAAAACCCAACCACCAACCCTCCATTCAACTTGGAGGCTCATATTTATGCTTGTACAATCAAGTTATGCCCCCCAACCAACCTACAACTACCATTTAACAACTTTTAACAAACTTTTAAAAAATTGTCATTAAAAGTTGTTATGACAACACTTGACAACTTTTGACAATGTTTTTATTTTTTCAACTAAATGACACCAAACCCTCATCAATGACTCCAAATGATTTATATTGGCCTAAAATGATCTTATTAACATTGAAAAACACAAAATAAGGCAAAAACTCAAACTTTGCCTCCTATAGGCATCAGGTCCTGAGGGTGCTCCTGCACCATTTGATCTACTTGTGTGTATGTCTGTAGCACAATGGATCTAAATATATGTAAGTAGCTTAATCATGTGGAATATGGTGCAGAAATGAAAGAGGTTGCATGACATAGATCTTTATCTTAGCCTTCCACCTCAATTAAGTGACTTAGTAAGGATTAAATTAGCAATTTCAATACTCTAGTAGATATTTAAAATAGGATGTTTTTACTTTCTACACTCAGTTGTTTTATGAATCGCGGCCTCCTTTTCAATATTATGATATTAAAGACTTATTGATATAAATATTGAAGTTAATGTGGTGCAAGGAAATGGTTCTAGGTAGTAAAAAGACAAAATTCATTATTGTTCCAATTAGAGATTTATTAACTAATGAGAAGAGGTTTCACCTTGATTGAATAACAAAACAATACTTGGTGAATAATGGAATTAAGTTTGATTAATGTTTCCTTGAAATGATGATTATCTTTCATGCGATCGTGAATGTCTCAATGAATGAAGGTAGTTATTGTGCTTTCTAGATCTTGAATGATACTCTAGAAATTAATATATGATCCCTTTTGAGATATTGTATCTAAGTCGACTTTATGGTTGAAAAATTAGTTGTTTCGAACTACGAAGTCTTTACACTACGCATACGTAGGCAAGGCCATCATGAGCACCCGAGACATTAGGTAGGCCCCTTAGGGCCTTAGGATAGTATATAGTTCTCTTTTATGTTTATTGATAATCTTTGTGGAACTAATGTTCACTTTTAGATGCACAAATACAAGTCTGTTAACTGAGTAGATTACTGGAGCAAAGAATATGTTTTTTTCCACTATGCTAAGGATGACCTTATGGTTCTTACTATAATTGTTTGTAAATGCATGAGTGATGTCTTGTTCCTGTTTGAAAAGATCTCTTATCATGTATTTGTAAATTGAGATGTATCTCTATTTGTATCTCTTTACGTAACCTTTGTTTCTTGTAATCTTGATTTGTGAGTAACGCGGTCGAGGAACCTTAGAGGACCTAGGTTTAGATTATTATGTTAGGTTATGCATTCTATTGTTATTTGCTTTTAAAAATATATATATTCCATTAATTTGACCTAGTTTAGTGTTGTCCTCTGGGGTTCCTTGGCGGGGGCGTTACTTAGGAAGACCTTGCACAAAATCCATACTAATAACCTGCCACTTACTTTCTGGTACCTCATGGGGATATAGCAAACCTGCAAGATGATGATGTTCCGCTTTGACTCTTCAGCATTCTAAACAACTGGCCACAAACCTTACAGCATCTCCTTTCATCCCCTTCCAAAAATACAGTGGCTTCACATCTGCTAACATCTTAGTAACACCAAGATGTCCAGAATAAGGCGCATTATGAACCTCCTTCCATACCAAATTTCTTAACTCACCAGTGTCAGGAACATAAATTCTTCCATTAAATCTCAATAATCCATTAGGTTCAAAACTAAAACCTTCATACCTCTTATCTTGCAAATTATCCATGAGTGCTTGCTTGACTTGTTCATAGAACTCGCCACCCTTGGATCCTTGCAATACCTGACTTTTGAAATCAATCTGAATTGATACCATAGAAGATATATGCCTCCTCTGACTTAGAGCATCGGCAACTATGTTCTCCTTTCCCTTGATGTAGTTAATGTTGAAATCATAGTCTGATATCAACTCTAACCACCTCCTTTGTCTTGTATTCAGATTAGGTTGAGTAAATAAATCCTTCAAACCATGATGGTCTATTTTCAACTCAAAGGGTTTACCCATCAGATAATGTCTCCACATCTATAATGCATGGACAATTTCCGCTAACTCCAAATCATGTGAAGCATAATCTTGTTCATATGGCTTCAGCTTCCTAGACTCATAAGCTATGACTTGCCCTTCTTGCATTAGTACACCCCCTAATCCTTCTCCTGATGCATCTATGATGAAAACAAAGTTACCATCTGGATCTGGCACCTTCAAAATTGGAGCCGTGGTTAACTTCTTCAGGAGATCAAATGCCTCTTGACATTTTTTAGTCCAATAAAACTTTTTCCCTTTCCTCTATAAAGACGTGATAGGAAAAGCTATACTAGAAAAGTTTTCTACAAACGTATGGTAATACCCTACCAAACCCATGAAACTTCTTACTTCAGAAACATTCTTCAGCACTGGCCATTCAAGCACTGCCTTGATTTGAGTTGGATCAACTGCAATTCCCTTTTCTGAAATGACATGCCCTAGATACTATACCTTCTTCTGAAATAAAGTGCACTTGGAAAGTTTTCCATACAACTTATTCTCTCTTAGTCATTGCAGTACCATTTCCAAGTGTCAAAGATGCTCTTCTTCATTCTTGGAGTAAATCAGAATGTCATCCAGAAAGACCAATACAAACTTATCCAAGCAGTCTCTAAACACGCTATTCATGAGGTTCATGAATGCTGCAGGTGCATTTGTTAACCCAAAAGGTAAAACAATAAATTCATTAAGACCATACCTGGTTCTGAAGGCAGTCTTGGATATATCTTCATCCTTGATTCTCAACTGATGATATCCCAACCTTAGATCAATTTTAGAAAACACTGTTACCCCTCACATTTGATCAAAGAGATCATCAATACGCGGCAACGGGTACTTATTCTTCACCGTTGATTTATTAAGCATTCGGTAATTTATGCACAAACACAATGTCCCATCCTTCTTCTTGACAAAGATCACTGGTACTCCCCAAGGTGAAACACTTGGCCTTATCAATCCTTTGGACAACAGTTCTTCCAGCTAAGACTTCAACTCCATCAGTTCAGTTGTTGTCATTCTATACTATACCTTGGAGATAGGTTCTGAACCAGGAATAATATCATTGGAGAAATCAAATATTCTTTTGGGACATAATCTAGGTAATTCTTCTGGAAATACATCCTCAAAATCTCTTAGGATAGGGTATTTCTCCATATCTATTTTTCCTGCATTCTTGATCTCTCCATCCTCAGCTTCGTATTCTTCAAGTTTTTCCACTTTTACTGCAAAGACTTGACAACCTTTCTTCTTTGCTCTATGCATTTGAACAGCTGAGATCTGTCACAACTTAACCTCTCTAGGGGTCCCTTGTAAAGATACCCAATTTCCAAGATCATCTAGCCATTCTACAGTTTTTGCATGACAATCTACCTTAGCTCTATGCATCCATAACCAATTCATCTGTAAGATGACATCATAAGACCCCAAGGGAGCTACATACAAATTAACCTTCGTAGAGAAACTAGGAAGTTCAACCTGTGCTTCGAACAGACATTGGTCCACCTTAGCTCTTCTCTGGTTTGCATATTCTACAACCCAAGAGTTTTCCATATAACCAGCTCTTTTAGACATTCTATTAGCTATTCTAGGTGAAATGAAATTTTCTGTGGCACCAGTATCTATTAAAACTGAAATGGGAATGCCAAATAAAGTACTTGATATTTCTACTAGAGTAATCTGGTATTCATCTTGCCTACCATTTACTGCAGCATGTATCCTTTGTTGAAACACCTCCCGCTGCGGTGGTAGAGAATTTCCATGAGGTTGTAACCCCGATGGCTTGATGGGACATTGACTTGCAAAGTGATCACTGCCACAAGTAAAACATCCTTTGACCGGCCCCTTTCTTCCAGTTGTTCTCCTAGAGTTGTTGTTTCTGACGGCATTGTGAGAATTGCTACCAATATTTCCTCTATGATCCTTCCTTGGTCCATTCCAGTTATTCTAAAAACTCTTCTCATCATGCTTCGAAAATCCTTGCCCCTCACTAGGCTTTCCAGAAGCTTGCTTGATTTGTGCCCAATTGAACTTCTTCCTACTCTTCTCATGGAAGTTAGCGATGGACTTCAACTTCTGCTCTTGCTTGAGATCTTTTTCATACACAAGGTCCATGGTAGTAGGGCCATGCATGTCCACTTATCCTCCTATATGATTGTTTAACCCCATGATAAACTTTTTTATGTGAAAACGCTCATCTTCCTGATACATAGGAACATACCTAAGAAGTTAGGTAAACTTCTCCCAATATTCGCTAACAGATAAATCTCCTTGCCTAAGATTTTGAAATTATGTGAGCTTCTAATCATAGAAAAGTTGGGGTAGCCAACATTTCCTAAAAATCTTCACAAACTCAGTTCATGTGATTTGAGTAGAATTAAGTCCTAACTCTATTTTCTTGTTCATCCACCAGTTGGATGCTTCTCTGGATAACTGAAATACTCCCCATATTGCCTTGGTGACTTCTGAATAATTTCAAATTTCAAAATAATTTTCCATTTCCACTAGTCATGCCTCAGTTGCATCACCACTAGTACTACCCTTGAACTTTGGAGGTGTAATCTTTTTCATATCTTGAAATAATTCCTTTGTCATTCCCCTTCTTTTAGTCCCTTTAGAACATGATTGAGATGAGGACTCAAAATGGGTTGGTGATCCTTCATCTTCATGCTTACTAGCTTGAGAATTTTCTCCTTCATTTTCTTTGCTGGGAATTTTCTATTTAGATGGTGTTTCTTTTTCAGCTCCTCCTTTTCCTTGTTCCAAAAGTTCAACTCTTTCTCTTGTTTCTATCAACATTGCAAGGATTCGATCTAACTTAGTGCCCATATTCTCAGCTCCTTGTCCTACTTCCTCACTTCCACCAGGGTTTGTTCTTGTTCTAACCATCTTGTCAAGGAAGTTCGCCATGAAGGTTCCATAAGGTTAGCTTCTATGTTATCTCCTATTGTTTCGAAAGCATTAACATTTTCAATTGAATCAATATTCATATTTCCAAACATTTGTCACATAAGAATACACAACTCAAATTTTGGTAAAAACAACTTTTCTTTTATTCTTTCAAATAAGGATTTCAATATCCTTGATTTACATAGAGTGACTATTAAGATAGTCAAGAGGTGAATATCCATCAAATTCACTTTCAGATACATAGTCAAGTGGGGTATACCCCTCATATGCTAGTTCAGGGTTATTATTATCAAGTGGTTGATAACCCTTTGATTTTTCCTCGAATACATTGTCTCAAGGTACATATCCCTCTGACTCATCACTAGAAGGTATTACAATAATCTCTACTAAAGGAGGAATACGTGGATCCCTAAACAACATAGCAGGGCTTACACTATTCTCAGAGGGCATATCCCTAGAGAGTGGTAAAGATGTGGATTTAGTTGGTGAGACCGATGGTAGATAGTTGAAGTACATGGCCTCTTTCATCCTTTTATTCTCTTGGGTTACCCGAGCAAGTGCATGACTCATGGTCTCCTCATCTCCTAACCACAGGTCACTATCATCATTGGTTCCTTGGATGGTTCGAACAATGGCTTCCCTTTCTTTCTTAACCCTAAGGTAGCGCTTGTTCATGATAACAGACTTTCTATCAGTCATTATGAGTCACACCATCCTAGAACAAGAATTTCCAAACATTAGATCCTCCTAATGTTGGATAGGAAAGACATAGTGAGCACATAGGTTCCAGAGTTGAACCTATAGCTGTGATACCACGTGTACAATGCCAATTGTTCTACCAACTAAGATTTACTAAGTTTAACTCGAATAGTGAAAGCAATAAATTTTTTCCTTAATTTATTTGATAAATGCACATTTGAAACATATTCCAAACTTCCATTACATAAATCAAATTACATTTACTCAATAAAATAATTGAATACTTCTCATTACAACTTTTCCTTAACATAGATACATACAAGCTTGATGAGCTAATAGAGATACATAATTTCACTTTGTTTGTCTTCAAATCTGAGCCACCAACTGCATGAGGGGAAGCATCACTCAAGTGCTTTACCTCCATCCACGGACTATCTGTGGTCCCCCGCACATTTACCAAACTGGTAAACGGCCCTACCCTTTGACGAAGGGATTGGTATGGTAACCTCATAAAAGCCTAAAATTGAGCAAGGTGTTGTGTCCTACATATCTAGTACTGTCATACATTGTGGCTACAACCTACAAGCATGATTGCCCTTCCTAGTATGTAAACTTGGATCACAGTGAACTGATGGTGTAAACAGTGGCTACTTACACTACTTTGGCCAAAGTTTCATCACCCCTAACTCGAAATGGACATCACACGTTCATCCACCCTTCTATCTCAATTTGCAAAGACAACAATCTCTATACTAGGTTATCTACCTCTTCATTGGACTACATATCCCAAGGTTTAACCTATTCCAAGCCTTTAGACACAAACGAAGAAGTAAATCTAACTATAGTTTACTATCCTTTTCCCTTTTGTCCATACTCAAAATAATCATACAAATCCATCTAGTCGCTAATTCCTTCTAAAGGAACTAAATCATAATACAAAACTATTACTATTTAAATATATATAATATATCTTCAAGTAAGCAATCAAATAGATAACACAATTCATTCCATCATAACAACAACACAAAATGCCTTTCAAAAATAGAGAAATATAATAAAGGGGGAAACCCCATGCCTGTGAAAATAGCTCCAATAATACAATGAAGATTCCTTGCTCAAGCTCCTATCAATGAACTAAAAATGCCTCCAAAGCAAAACAATTCTCCTTCTAAACTTCCAAAACCTCTTCTCACAACTTCAAGCAAAAATGGCAAAAGCTCTCAATGCAAACTCAAAATGAAAATGGTAGAATAGAAATGCTCTTAGCAAAACTTGTGTGTATAGAATGAGAAAGAGCTCCTCATTTTATACTAAAAATCTAGGAGAGAACATGCTACAATTTTGCTTGCCAAGTTGACACAACTCCCCTCTAAAATTAGAGGTGGCAAAGAAATAATAAAATATTGACACATATAAGGACACTTGTAAAAACAATGAACAAAATAGACTTCTAAAAGACTAAACACTCTTCAAAATATTGACACCTAAAATCACATTCCCAAATATATAGAAAAATTGGTTTAAATGGACAAAGTAAAAAACACGTTGAAAACAAAGAAGCTTCTCTTAAAACTGATTTTCACCCACTCATGAGCGCATAAGACAAAGTCAAAGGTGGTAAAGAGTTTGTTTCCAAACTCACAAGGCATGGTTTAATAGTTCATGTGCTTCACAAGCGCTTTTAAAAGGCTCTTTTAAGAATCTTAAAGCTTCTAACTACCTTCCCACAATGTCATACACACATGGCCTCCCATGTTGAGTGCTTCATGCACTGCCTTTCTTTGCTTTATGGGTCACGTGCCTTAGTAAGAAATGCCCATCGTGCTTTTTGAAACTTATCATATATAATTATATATTACTCAAATATATAAAATGGATAATTTAGCAATATAATTTTATTTCTCCAAAGCATTATAATTACATATATTACAAACATAAGAATATCATAATATTATATTATAATATATATATATATATATATATATCATAAATTGTAAATAAAATCACTTGTAACATATTGATCATACATTCACGTATTACAATAAAATCGACATAGACAAAATAAAGTAAAGTGTATATATACACCAAAGAGATGATAATTCTCACACAATCCAATCAAAATTTCCATATATATGAGCAATACGCTCATGAATGTACGTAGGTACGTCTACCTATGTATATTCATGCTCGTATCAACTCATGTATAAGAACACATCATGGATTCGCACGAGCTATAGATATCACAATAAAACTTTACTCAAACAACTAAACACTTAATATCATGTAGGTTTGAATCAATTCAATACAAGAAACAAGACTCACAACTTAGATCACTTACCGCTACCCAAACTAACTCATCACAACTTAGATTAAAATAGGATGGTGTGTGTGTGTGTGTGTGCGCTTGCTCAATCTAGGTTTAACTAGGGTTACCAGACCAAGTCCTTCTCTTGAGTGATACTTTCCCTCCCTTTCGGAGGAGCAACCTGTTCTTGCATCCACTTAGAACATCATCATAGTAGTTAGTTGATCAAAATATATAACCATTTGCTTTATACAATTTCAATATAATAAAAGACATTGCATTATTCCATTTTCAACATATTTCAATTCAAGATTCATAATACATATAATTGCAAAGATTCCATAATCACTCATTATTCAAACAATTTAACCAACCTAGGTAAATAGTAAATGGATAAAAACACACGGGGTGTAACATTATTCTACATTTCTATTATTCTATCATTTTTAATGATATAATCTATCACTCTACTATTCAATTATTCTATTATTCTATAAATCTATTATTCTATGATTCTACAATTTTATTATTCTCTCATTCTCTCATTATTCTTTTTTTATTCTATTATTCAACAATTCCATTATTGTACCATTCTTTTCTTCTATCATTCTATAATTCTATTATTTAATCATTCTTCCATTCTATCATTCTACAATTCTATCATTAGATTATTCTATAAATCTATATTCTATCATTCTTTTATTCAGTCACTCTATTATTCTTTTATTCTATCATTCTATTATTCTATAAACCTATTATTATATCATTTTATTACTCTATCATTCTATTATTCTATTATTATAAAATTTTATTAAAATTCTGTCATTGTATCATTCTATTATTCTATAAATCTATTATTTTATCATTTTTTCATTCTACCATTCTATTATTCTATAAATCTATTATTCAATCATTTTTCATTCTACAATTCTATCGTTCTATTGTTCTATAAATCTATTATTCTTTCATTCTTTCATTTTTTTATTCTATTACTCTATAATTTGATTATTCTATCATTCTTTCCTTCTGTAATTCCATCATTGTATTATTCTATAAATCTTTTATTCTATCATTATACAATTCAATTATTCTATAATTCTTCCATTCTATAATTCTATCATTCTATCATTCTATAATTCTATAAATCTATTACTCTATCATTCTGTTGTTCTATAATTTAATTATTCTATTAATCTATTATTGTATCATACTTTCATCCTACCATTTTATAATTCTACCAATCTATTATTCTATACATATATTTATCTACCATTCTTTCATTATATTATTTTATTATTCTTTTATTTTTTGTGAATAAGTGCTACCAGTGGGGGTAGCCCCTTTGTATTAAAATAAAATTTCAAATATATAGTCTAACCTGTGAGAGACACTCATTATTACAGAGAATTACATAGCCTCGACAAATGTGTTGGGGTTTAACATTGACCAGATCACTATCCCAATCTTGTAATTTATCTATATTCACCAATCAACCTATAATGGATTAGACCCATAAACTGGGGTGCAACAAGCTAATTTCAACCAATCATAGACCTTTCAAAGAAGCCATAAAAAAATTCTTATTATTAGCTGCATCTAATTTTGCACCACATTTAGTGTGAGAACAAAGGTGCATATTGAACAATACCTCATGTTTCTTTCTTTTACTTTGCACCACAGTCTAGTTTCCCTCTAAAGCCCCCACTCCCTCAACCTCATCTAATTTTTCTAAGAGGTTTTCCTTACCCCTAAGAGATAAAATTTATGAGCTCTCATACTAGACTGCCAACTCTTAGTTTGACCTTGGATTTGCCTCAACGCTGACTCTCCTACCAGGAGATGATCCCACAGTCTCTCGATGTGTCATGTAAATCATTTGGTGCCTCCATGTGGTTGCCAACCCTGTCAGTTGGGTTAGCCGTGAGGGTTTGATCAGTCTGGCAAGAATCTCCCTTTTCCACTAAATAGTGATGAAGGGAGATGTTTTTCCACCAAGTAGATTGATTGTTATGTTCTTCATTTTGAACAATGAGAAGCAATGTGACCAGTACTAAAGCATCTACAATAGTAAAAGGGTAAACCCTCATAGTCTAACATCTAACTCCAACACTTATCAGCATAATTCAAGGAGATATATGCTAGAAGATCTTTGGCAGCATCCATCTCCACTAGGATCCAAGTGTAGGTGGTATGAAAAAAGTTGGAAGATCCCTTATCCACCCCCAAAACCTTCCTCAACAAGTTACTTATGGCTTCAAAACATGAATCAAACCCAAATTGTAATGGAAGATTCATAAGTCTTACCCAAACTAGAGTAGCATCAAAAGATTTGGTAGAAGGGTTGAAAAAAGGATGCCATGGTTTCGACATTAGCAAATAATTGTCACAAAACCACTAGTAGCCACAAAGAATTTTGTTTCTATCCCTAGCATTGTTGAACACCACCACAAAAAACCCTCACGCGCACAGATATATTTGAGTATCCCCCTCCACAAGGGGGGCCCAGGTGGCTTTGATCCATTGATGTAGTGCAAAAAGACTCAGCCAAAAACCTCTAAATCTCCCAACTAAACCAAACTTCACAAAATATGCTTCATTCTCTGTCACTTCTCTACAAATTTCTTCTCCAAAATTTATAGAAGGAGAGGATCTGGCATATTAGAGAGGCTGAGTCACAAAGCTCCCCTCACCAACACCCATTTTCCATGTCTAGTTTGTGCCCTTCTCCATCTGCCCACATTTTGAGTTTTTATCATATCTATTTCCAAACTTACTAGCGTAGCATGCAGAAACCCTAGTGTCCCTCCCCACTCTATCATCAATCCTATTGGCCACCACATAACTAAAAACCTTACCTTCATCCACCTCCACAATATACTTAAAAGACTTGTTGATGAAATTGAAGAGACCTAGTGTCTTAAGTTATTGCTTGGAACCTCTTTCTTTCATTGGTCGTCGGCCACACTTGAGTTTCGGCAAAACTAGTGAATGTTACACTAACAGTTTTGTTCACATCGATGAAGGGACAAGCTATCAGGAAGACTTACTAAATCGGCACAGTCTTAAGTTACTTCTCCGATCAATGAGGGTCATATCGATGTGAGAAGTCCATCGACATAAGGTTGGGCGCTGGGTAAACTCATGGTGGTCGTTCTGATAATATTGAGTTACCTCGATGGAAGTGTGCGTTGGGATCAATGGATCATCGGCGTAAGAACTATAATCGGCCCAGCATTGAGATGTCTTTCCGAAGTTACCTATCACTCCGATGAAGGGTTTGCATAGCATTGGCGTCGGTGAGACAAGGATTCGTCAGAGTAAGTGTTGAACAGTTCGCCAATGATGAAGGTTGTCCCGATGAGTCTTTGACTATCACTGTCGGCAACAAAATTACCGATGATAGTCATTTTGATCATTTGTGGTTATAAACTGGAATAGTATACATGACCTAGTGCATGTGGGATTATTCATCTCATGGAATGCGAATAGCTACGACTGTTGAGCAGCAACAACGATGGGGAAGGCAAATCATTCAGTTAGGGCAACAGTCGAGTAACCATTTTTTGCTCTTGCAGACTGATGTTATAAAATTGATCTACTGGCATCATTGTTGGATGATGAAGAGGTTTGATTTGTACAAGTTTATTTTGTAGAATGTGCAGTTGATATAAACAGTTTTTTACAAATTGTAAAAGAGACCGATACCTGAACATTAGAACAGGGGATCTTTATTGTATATTCTATTTTACTGTAATAAAGATTTGTTGTGTGGTTACACAACACACCCTATTTTGACTTGGCAAAATAGGGACCCAACTTTTCGGCTTGGCTTGTGTTGTCTGCTTTTTGGCAGTTTGGTAAAAAGTAAGTCGTGTGCATGATCATGTAGAGTCAGGATGAGGTAAGTCACCATTATGAGGTCAGTCTGTCAAAATTCGTATTTCATTTCTGTGACCTCATAGTTTGAAAGAGTATTAAAATTCATGCAGGTTTGCCTTTTACATCATCCTGATATTCCTCAGGATGTGAAAGTTATGAACAGTCAAAGTCTTGGTCAAACTGATATTCGTAAGAGAAAGATCATATTTTATAACCTGTCATGTTGCGAAGATCATCATCATATTTGAAACATCTCCTGACATATCCTACGGCTCAAATATCTGGACGTCAACTTTAAGTGGTAGTAAATCTTCCCTGTCAAGCGGTTTTTTGCATCGCGAAAGTCATGTTTTCAAATGTAACCCGATATTTCTTAATATCCTCCTGCCGCGAAATATCACCCTTAGCAAATATCCTGATGACATCATCCAAACCGGATAAACGAAGAAGCAAACATGATGATGACATCATCATCACATTCATATTTTGACAGGATATTTTCCAAGCATGATCATGTTCGCCTAATATGACGATGACGTCATGATATATTTCTGATACAACGAATGACTATCAGGATGACGTCATCCTGATATTCCAAAAGGAGAGACATGTAGGTTTGTCTCATCATCATCATATTTTGAAACATCACCCGATACATCAAAATATCCTCCTGATGTATTAAACATAAGCAAAGGTGCTTTTGTCACCCGAATCTTGTCGCGACAACAATTCCAATAAGGAAGGAGGATGATATTGAAACTCAACCTGATATTTGCGAATATTATCCTGCCCTCATGATATCCTGTCATATGGATATCCCCCCGCTCCCGTTGCCGCCATTATCATTTAATGCGCGCAGACATGGTAGGTAGTTCCCACCGACCCCGGAACCCAATGAAACACCTAGCGAGATCCTGCGTTTTCACATGAATAATCAAGGAATGTAATCTAACTTGTCAGGGTTGCCCTAAATGTACCCTAACTACGAGGTTAAAAGGTAATTCAACCGCCATTTTCACATTTACCCTGCGATAAAATTGTTTTTACAGAGCACCAGCTTCCATATCCGCATACTAGCTACTGTTGCGCGATTTGAGCTCACAGACAGAAGGAAGTAGGTGATCATCGGTTGAATTCAGAGCGCCTTGGCAATCTACTGGTATAAAAGAGAAGTCTGCATAACCAGGTAAGTAAATGAAACCCTCATCCTGTTGTTCTATTCTGGTAGGATGATGTAAGTTCTAGTTTATGCACACATATGATAAAGTAGTATTGAAAGAATTCAGTATGCATAGTGATTTTAATTGCAATATGTATGCATGTGTGTATATCCGTTGTGAGATAGGATTGTTGTTAATTGCAGGTACTCATGGCCGACAAGCGGTACGTTAAGTGTCAAGAGGAATTCAGTAGGCCTATGTTCTCTTCTCAGAGGGGGGTCGTATTCAAATATGGAGCAATTACAGACACCCATCAGGGAGCACCAATCTGGAGGCCTGGTCAGCTAAACTGAATGATGGGCATGACAAGAGTCCCATGCAGGACGCAATATTTATGTCAGGAATGTGGAACGCCGCTAGTTTCCCATATTCCATGGAATCTCCGGAGTTGGTTATAGAGTGTGCCCAAAATTATAATCCTCAGACGAGGCAAGTGGTAAAGCATGGGAGAATATATGCAGACCTCTCCATCAAGGGTCTCTCCCAACATTTGGATTACCGCTGGGCAATAAAGTTAAGAGTGTAGACCTGAGAAAGGCAGAAAAGGAGTATGAGGCCAACAAGAAATCGGCCAGAAAGAACATGTATCAATGGCGAGCAGAGAATAGCACATATCCTACGGCAGCCAAACTCCCTGTGCATATGTTTAAATATGATTTCAGTGAGGAGTACCAATATATGATTGCACTCCTGAATCGAGTAACAGGCCAACTTGATGCTGGTGGTTTCAGGGGTTGGATGTATGGAATTATAATGATGTGTCTATATTTAGAGATCAAGCCACTGTGGGGCCAAATAATAAGTGATGCTCTGCATGAGCAGCTGATGAACCTAGGAGGATCAAATTGTGCATTTTACATGACATCTTATATTGTTTATTCTTGTGCTTGTAAAGGCACTTTTGATGCCTTAGTTACAGATGGGAGGCTCACAGGCACAAATGTTGCATACATCTGGGATCATCATCCCCAGCTGCAGAGAACCAACTACCTCAGAGACTACAAACTGGTCAATGATGCATTTTCTATGCATCTGGTAAGGACCATGGAAGAGGACAAAACAAAAAGATTGAGCATGGAGGCTCAGGAGGTAGTTTACAGGCATGGAGCCTAGTATATCCAGTTTCCAACCTTTTCTTACATAAGGGTTGAAGGTTTTGAGGAACATCCCCTCATGCTGCCAAGGTATCCTACCGATGCAGTAGTGCTAATGGAATTTATCAGGCAAGGCTCCGTGATGATAAAAATGTACAAGGATGCCAAGAAGCTACCACCAATTTTATTCCCAGTTAACATTGGCAACTATATGTGCCCTGATTCTGACAATATAAAGAAGGTGATGGTCACCCTGAATAAAATGAATCTGCAGCCTTTCCCAGTAACAAGACCATATGATCCTTACGGCAGGATACAGAAGATACTAGGAAAGCCTATTCATCAGAGGCACCTAGAAGATTTTTGGGCTGACTGTGAAGATGAGGCAGAAGCCAGGAGAAGAAGGTATCAGAGGTTGACTCTGAACCAAATTAGGACTTTTGATTGTATCTCCCTTCCCCAACAATTGAAGAAGGATGATGGTAGGATAATTGCAGATGAATATGAACAGAAAAAGATATATAATGACACTATCTCTGCACCTGACCTCACCATGCAGGAAGACATATCTTTGGACCCATTCATTGCCAGGACCATACAGCTGACTCAAGCTTGGGTCGATGATCAGGTAGAGGCATTGAAAAAGAAAGGTGTTGCCATTACGGTGGACAACAAAAAGAACGGACAAGATATTCCTGGGGAGGTATATGATGACTTCTTGCTTGAGAAAAGGAAGACTAAGGGAGACAAGTTACCTCCACCACAACAACAGAGCAAAAGACCCCCAAGGGGCAAGAAAGTGGATAAACAACCCAAAGGGGTTATAATTGACAGGGCAGTATTTACAGCTGAGGAGGCAGCCGGATCAGGATCAGGATCAGGATCAGAATCATCATCCCCTCCGAAGAAAGAAAAGCCCAAGAAGAGTAAGACAGCAAAGGCTGGAATCACTGGGACCCTGGAAGTGGGTCAATCCTCAAAGAAACCTGGAGAAGAGGATATCATCATGGAGGAGGAGCCTGAAGAGGAAGAGGTTCCATTAATAATAAAAAGAAAGAGGAGAGCTCCACAGGTGCTGGTCTCTACCACACCTAAGAAACAAAGAACCTCCATGAGAGGTGGAATAAGTGAACCCCCTACACTATTACAAGGGGCAGGTAGTGAAGCACCAAGGGAACTTCAGCACAATGTTCCACTTCCTACCATAGTCAAGTTCAAAACTGAACTTGCAGAAGAGGAAACGAAAGAAGCCTCCCAGACACAAGCAGAAGGACATGTCTTGCTTGATGACACAATAAATCTGTCTGACGATGAGGTAGTGCAGGATGTGGCTGCACAGAAGATGGAAACGCTTGCTGCTGATATAACTATGACTCCTCAGAAGCCTCCACCAGTTCAAACTGTGCTTGAGGAGATGAAACAAGCAAAAGAAGAGCAAGAAAAGAGCCCAGAGCAGGTGGTTCAAGAGATAGGGCTAGAAGCATTAATCATAGAGGTGACAAGTCCTGTAGTGGTGGACCTGACAGAGAAACAGGATGCAAGTCCTGAACAGCTAGCAGGATCACCTGATAAAGGCCACCCAACAGAAGAGATAGAGATGGCAGAGTCAGAGGGCCATGCTCTTGAGTTAGGCCAACAAGATCCACAGGATACATCAGCAGAACCTGCTATAGTAGAGGTTCAGGAAGCAAGGGCTGATGAGAAGAAGGAAGCACTAGAGGATCCAGCTGCCAAAATACAAGAAGTTAGTAGTGCAGGCTCAGAAGAAGTAATAGCTGCGGAACAACCACCAGCACCTCAAGCAGAATCCCCAGTATCTGGTGCAGTGGATAAGCAACAAGGGGAAGAATTGGGAACAGATGAAGTAATGACGGAGAAAGATCATGATCAGCATGATCTACATACAGATACACCACAGGGTTCCCCACACCAAGAAGATGCTCCTCCAGAGAAGGAAATTCCTCAACAGGAGGAGGTGCCACAAGATCAACAGCAAAGAGAGCATCAAGAAGAAGAAAAGGAAAAGTCACCATCTCCACATCTATTGATAGAAACGGGAGATATGGGTGAGCATCATGATGATGTTGAAAAACATGATCAGGTACGTCCATGGTTAGCAAAAGAAGTAAATATTGAGGAAGAACTTGAAATTCAAGAATTCGATGTCTCCACTTTGTTCTCCGCAGACATAATGAAACCCAAGAGGAAGGCCAGAATGACTTCAGCCATTAAAAGAGATCCGGCAACAGGGAGAAGGACCGCACAAATTGCCATACCTGTGGTGGAGAAAGAAAAAGGTAAAATCACTGTGGATGAATTTCAAATTAGCACAGTAGATTTGGGCTTTGCCAATGAGGACCAAGAAGGTCAGGAGGGCAAAGATATTATTGACTCTCTAATTCAAAAGGTGAAAAGAGAGAAAGAAAAGAATAAGCAACATAAAGAGCACATTGCTCAGTTGCATGCCTATATCAAAGGACTGACCAATCCTGATGATACCACAACTGAACGTGCAGTCCCATTGACTGCCATTTCTCAGGAGGAGGTAAATAAATTGGACCTCATGAAGCATGAGGTGTCTATAATAAGAAAATGGATGTCATCCGCATTGGATGATGCTGTAGAAACAATGAAAGCCTCTCTGAAGAGGTGGAGCATATTAAGTGACTCCAAGACTAAGGTAGATAAATTGCAGATGCAGACCGGGAAGAGGTCTTACAAATTAGAGAGAGTCCTGAGCCTTTTAGGGGAAATAAAGGGGATAAATCCTTAACTGCTTATCAGTAAGCAGGTGCTAAATAGTAATACTGCATTATTGATAGATATCTAGTATAAGGACATTCAGTTCGAATGTGGAGTCCTCAAAAGATGCAATAATAAGCTGAGGGATATCAGCATGAGGCTAAGGGATTTAATGTCTGAAGAAGCAATGATATTGGAAGCATTGGAAGGCAAGGTGGAAGGTAAAATAGAAAATCAAGATGAAGAGTCCACCATCAAAGCTGTACACAGCAACTTCCAATTAGAAACAGATGGTCCACCTGTCCACTTGACAGAAGAACTGATAGATAAAATAATGAGGATCAAGGTCCAGATGGAGAAATATAATGAAACACTGCAAGACAGGAAAAATAAGCTGGATAACAGCAGAGATAAATATGAAGCACATAAGCACGCCATCATTAAAGCAAAAACTCAAGATGGCGGAGGGATAGATCAAGTTGTGCATTCATATGAGCAGGTCCGCAGTAGTATGCAGCCCCATATGCAGCATCATCATCATCAGGATAGCGAAAGTTCAGGAAGCGACGCACATGATGATGACCCGCATGAATCAGCTGAGGAACATGATGAAGACACATCATGAAGGGGATATAAGCATAAGTAGTATAGATAGTTGCCAACTGGCAACTTGTGCCATTTTGTAAAGGTTGACAAAGTCAGGTGAATCATGACCGTAGATCTGTATTAATAAATCAGGATCGTGGATCTTTTTGTAACGGATTCCTCACCTTATTCTATAAAAGGTGGTGGAATGCCTTGTTGTAAACATTCGAAACTTAATTGAAATATGTTTGCTGAAGTATTCAGGGCTCATTTCAAAGCTATTGTATATGTACATGTCTTTTGCATACTTAATAAAGGAGAAGAGTATTTCGATTACAAATCCTAGTAAACCTTGAGTAATCTGTGTCTGAATTCTGGATATGTGCTTTGATTTGTTGCGTCCCTTGGAGTGCTCATCATGTTGCATGTATTGTTTTCATTTATCATCCTCTGAAGTTTGCATCAACTGTATCTAGCTGTGGAATATCCTGGTGAACATATGGTTTGATTTCTCCTCCTCATGACAGTATCAAGTATGTATGTGGATCAATAGCTAAAGGTTCAACCTTAAATTGAAATATTCCTTTTAGTTTTTTTTAAATTTCAGAGCATTTCATCTTCATAATTGCAAATAATTGATGATCTTAAGCAAATAACACAAATATGCAGACATCTCGTAGATAATCATAAATATTTAGCATATTTGAATACGAAGCATGCACAATTGAAAATATCATGCAAAGATTGAGGTATTTCCACATCTTCTCACCAAATAACTGCATAATATGACTTCTCTATAAGGAATTTCTGCAGGAATGTCATGATGATGATAAATTTCCACGTAAGGCCCCAAAATGGAAACAGCAACTCACATTAACCTCTGAGTAACTTTAGACGATTAAGACCTAATCACCGGAGACTTGGGATCCTGAATTCTTTGAGTTCATAGTATCTTTCAAGATGAATAAAAGTTAATGTGTACTTTTATTCTATGTTTGTTTGTGACTAACATCATGACCAACAAGATTGTTCTATTGTGGTGGTGGGTTTTTTACCTGAAAGGGTTTTTTCACGTAATACTGGAGTCTATTTTGTCTATTTTGTTTCTCTGGTGTATTTATCTGATTATTTCATTTTGAAAGTTACCAGTTTGCATTTTCCCCTTGGAATTTTCATTGGGAAGCTATTTTCCGCACCTGTGATTTCCTTACAGAAATAGGGATCCTCTCACTTAGAAATGTGCAATAAATTCTAGCACAAAATACAACACAAGATGGTTGCAAATAAAGTAACACAGTTAAAATTTGAAGAGAAATCTGCAACAAGATATTTTATTCAAATTTGAAAATGAATTACATCTTCAAGAAGCTTATGAGCTTTCTGAAATTTCACATTCAACACCTACAACAAATAAGTTCTCCACCTTCTCCATTCATTCCGGCAGTATCTCAGTATGTAAAAATGTTCTCCTCCCTAAAACTCTAAGAAAATTTGTCCCTTATTCCTATCCTTGCTCCCTTATTTTATGGATTTTTCTAAAATGGTTTCTGGGTTTCGTGTACGTCCTTTTCAACTTTCTAGAACATTTTGAATTTATTAATTTTGATAATAAATGAGGAAGTTATTCCCATTTTACCAAGACTGGGTTTCATAATTACGACCCAAACATGCAACAACATGCACAGCTTGTGGCCCACATGGTTTCATTGAAATTTCCCATGGTTTCACTAAAACCATCAACTAGAACCACCTCTTGTAAATCCACACCCTTCTTGGAGGTTACAATTTTGTAAATAAATATAGGTGTTGTTGACCCACTTATGACAAAATCTTCCACCAAATCAGCCCCACCAAAATACAAATGAATGCATATCTCCAAGTGGATGCCTAGGAAAGATTCTCCCCACTAATGGAGGAATTTACAAATAACTAGGCTATTTTACATCAAAATTTGCATTTACTAATATATCCCAAGAAAATTCATTTGTTGCAAATATTAATATTATTTTCCCAAAGCCCACAACATTATTGAAAACCATACAACAAAATTAAAATATATTTTTGGTGACACAGGATTGCCCATACACCTTAGATGCTCCTACATCAGACACCTAAGGTAGAAGAAAAGTGACCTTGTCACTTCTCAAGAGGATAACTAAAATGATTAACCTCAGCTTCTGACAACCAAGATGAGTCTTCTACAGGCCTTCCAAACCATTTGACCAAATAGTCGAAGTACTGCTTATTTCTTGTACTCCTACTCACCCCGCTGTCCAAAATTACCTCTATTTTCTCCTCTTCTGAAATAGGTGTTGGTATCTAAATTGGTTCACCTATTGTACCTTCATCACTTTTAGCTTCATGGAACTTTTTTAGATCATAAATATTGAATACAAGTGAAATATTAAGTCCACTAGGCAACTCTACTTCATAGGCATTACTTGAATCATGTTTGCTCACAATTTTGCAAGGCCCAAACTTCTTCATCTTCAACTTGTTGTAGGTACCAACTGGAAATATTTCTTCTCCCAGGTGTACCATGACTTCATCACCAACCTAAAACTCCTTATGTCTCCTCTTCAAATCAGCCTTGGACTTGTATTGAAAATTCATTTTATTAATGTGAGTTCTTACCTCCTCATGTATGCTCTTTATGTGATCAGCAAAATCCTCTGCTTCTGCACTCTTTCTTTCAACACTATCAATCTTTTTTAGATCTAAAACAACTCTTGGCCTGTTTCCATACACAATTTGAAATGGTGACTTACCTGTACTTCTATTCACAGATTTGTTATATGCAAATTTTGCTTGAGGTAGAATCAAATCCCACCCCTTTGGCTTGTCTCCGACTAGGCATCTCAACAAATTACCCAAGCTTCTATTTACCACCTCTATTTGACCATCTATTTGAGGATGGTAGGCTGAGAAAAACTTCAAATCACTTTTTAACTTCTTCCATAAGGTTCTCCAAAAGTATCCCACAAACATTGTGTCTCTATCTGAAACAATGCTCCTTGGAAGACCATGTAGTCTCACAACTTCCTTGAAAAACAATTCTGCAACATTCACAGCATCATTAGTCTTTTTGCATGGAATAAAATGAGTCATTTTGGAAAATCTATCTACCACCACAAATATTGAATCATGATCCCTTTGAGTCCTTGGCAAACCCAAAACAAAGTCCATACTAATCTCTTCCCTATTAGTGTGAATAGGGATATTTAATAACTAGTTTTATATCTCCTAGTTAATTTCCCTTTGTGTGAGGATAATTCATATTATTTAACTATTTATTAGTTAAATAATATTCTCACACATTCACATGTTAAGTTGACTTAGTGAGTTTTCTAGGAGTCTAGTTGTGTGTTGAGTTGTTGATAGTTGGAGTGAGGTGTCTTATCCTCCACATGTGTAATTAGTTGGTATCCTCTAATTGTCACATATTATAGGACACTCTCCACCTTTCACTCCACCTTTCTAGCTCTCACCTTATCTTTATAAGCAAGGCTCTCATGTACATTGTAACATACACAATTTTGCATTCAATGATAGAATATATTATTATTCTTTCATATTGTCTCTCTTGTGCTTTCATGAAGTCCTAGATCTTGGGTGGCTCCTATCTAGCCAATTCTTACATGGTATCAGGGCTCTCTTGGTGGAATCTCTTCTTGTTAGCCAAATTGTTAAGAGATTGAATGCAAATTCATGGTGGATCTTAATAGTTGAGTATGCTCTTCTCTTGCATTGAATGATGACCTGGAGAATTAGAAAGACTTGATGGAAAAACCAGATTTGTGAGGGTTTCCTCTTTGTAGCCTTGTATTGTAGGTTTAAATCAGAGCATGCTACTGTAAATCTAAGCACACCATTGTGTTTAGGAGGTCTGAGATAGTCGAGATCAGCTTTTGTTTCATCTAAATCAGACACCATATGCCAAATCTTTAGCATTTTCAATTTGGGGAATGGATACCTGATCTAGGAGGTAATTGCAATTTTGGAGCAGTTTGGACAAAATTAGGCCCTGCCATTGCATCTGGAAGGCGTCAAAACCCATAGATCGACTATTAAATTGGTGAAATCGGAGTAGTTGCACCAAAAGGCAAAAAAAAATTACCTTTGTCCTTGGCCGTATGGAATCGTAGGCAGAATATTCCCTATCACAAAGAATCTTCGCCTACGCAGTATCTGTATCAGCGAATCAGGTGATTTCTTTCATCTAGCGGTCAATACATATATTCGCTGGTAAATTTTTAAAGTCTACGGGTTTAAAGTTTTGTTTTTCTGCATTATTTTTTTGCTCAGTGCAGGGTTGGTACCTACATTGTTGGTACAGGTACCGACAAGGTTTGTGGGGGTGCCATGTGGCACGGTCCCCCACTCTTTGCATCAGCAATCTACAGAGATCATTGGCGGGGGCATCTAAACTGCCATTTACAGACTTAATGGTGGTCAACATTTTCAGCACCAACGGCCTTTGTAAAGACCGGCCAGCGGTCTTTAGAAACTTTTGCAAGTTCTTCAAATACCGGCGATCTATCAATACTCGACGGTAGCCTTCATTAGACATTTGCAAATCTTCAAATAAAATCTTCGTAGGTTTTAATATATTTCCGGTGGCGAATGAGATCCGGCAGTCATTCTTGAACCAGCCAGCAAACATTTCCCATAATTGGCGATTAGCACAAACTCCACCAGTCTCTACAAACTAGCAGTAAATGCAAACCACCCTGCACAGGCGGGTTTTCCCCCCAATCGGGTGATATCAACCAACATTGGTTTCCCCTACATAAGGTGGATTTGTCAGTACGAAGGTAGTTTTCGTACTATAATAGAGTTTTTTTGCCAGGTATTTTTTCAACCAGTGGGTGGATTCACATTCCACAAGTGTTTTTTTGCTTTTCCGGGGGGGGGCATTTTTTTTCAGTGAAAAGGAATATTCCATCGACTACATCAATGCTGACATCAACAGGGCCCCATTGGCCCCTTCTAGCCCTAAGAGGGCCATTTTTTTTGGGGAGCCATAACTTTTCGCCACGATATCAAAAATCAGTAAATGAGATTTTATTAGAATGATGATTCTAAGAACTTCGCAGTGGTACATATATTTTTCTAATATTTTTCTGTAGGTGCCTAATACAGCTGTTTGAAGTCAAAACTTGCATTTTTCACTCTCGATCTCACAACTTTTGCCCATTTTATCAAAATTTCAACTTCTTACAAGCGTTGGAAAGGTAATTCTATGCTCTATAGTTTTGTCCATGCCATTTTTCCAAATTTGCTTTAGACATCAGAATTTTTAGTTTGAAGCACTTTGGGTACTTATCACTCATTGATTGGAAAAAGGTTGAAATTGGTGGTTGTTTTGGTTTGGGAGGGCTTCAATTACAGTGTTGATTGGATTTGTGCTTTGATATAGCTGGTTGTACTCTTATTTTCCTATAAATTATGGAAAAATCAAGGGCTCCATTGTTAACACCTTATAACTATGCAACTTGGAGTCAACATGCATGGAATGCTCTCATGGATCTTGGACATTCTTTATATGTTGAAAACAAGATATCTGAACCCACAGATGATAAGGAAAATATAAAATGGATGATAAAGCATACTAAAGCTCTTGGATGTCTTCATAGTTTCATTTCCCTAGATCTCTTGTTTCAGATTGACAAATGTACAAATTCACATGATGCTTGGGATAAACTAAAAACATTGTATGGTACAAAAGATGAAGTTAAAGGCTATCAAATTGATAATGAGTTGATGAGCCTTGATCCTAAGAACTTTAGCAACATCCAGGATTACATAACTAATGTTAATGATCTAAGAGCATAATGCAAAGAATGTGGTATTGAGAAAAAGAACATCCAAATGATCTACAATGTGTTGAATAAACTCAGTCCTAAATATGCAACTTTTGTTTCCATCTTTCACACTCACATGTTAACTATGGGATCTGCTTTCACTATGCCTTCATTTGCATCCTTTTCTAAGATATTGATTCATGAGCAATAGAAGCTTATTTCTATGGGTATCATTAAGCCATCACAGAATCATGCTTTGGTGGTTACACAACCTAAGGAATAGAAAGCGTCAAGTTCTTCTGACAAGAAACAAAAGAAATCTAAGAAAAATCCACAAAAAGATCAAGCACAAAATTCACCTAAGAAGGAGAAGCCTACATGTGGTTATTGTTAGAATCAGGGTATGATGAACATACTTGTTATAAGAAATAGATTGACATGTTGATGCAACTTGTTCAAAAGAACAAACTTTCATCACCTGATTCTTCTTCTACTCCTTCTTCATCATCTACACAGCCAGTACTTTCTGAATCTCATGAAAGGATAGCTAAGGAACCTAAACATAAAGGTAAAGCACTTTGTGCAAGTACAAGTTCTACATTAGGTAAATGGATTCTTGATTCAGGTACTTCTTGTCATATGGCTTCTTCGAGGGATATGTTTTCTTCATTTGAGCCATATGATATGCCACGTATTTTTATGGGCAATAACACATATATGAATGTAATTGGGAAGGGAACCATTGATATTGGTGAAGGTACTTTCAATGATGTACTTTGTGTGCCTTGTTTGACCAATAACCTTTTTTCCATATATCAGATTACACACAGTGGTATAGGGAAGACAGTGGAGTTCACACCTGATTTAGTTATTATCAGAGACTTAGAAAGTGAAGAGATAATTGCTACTAGGGTGGTTGATCATACACCTTGGCTATACACCTTTCATGGTTTCTCTCCTGATGATTATTTAGATCCATTGGCTGACATTCACACTCTTAGTGTGAATCATATTTTAGAGGAGAAGTTTGGTCACTTGAACATTGGTATTCTTTCCTCTTCATTGATTCTTGAGACTTGTGCTACACTTTCATCTTCTCCACCTTCTGCTTCTTCAGAATTCAATGATTCAGTTTAGCAGGATGTTTCTTGTTCTTCAAACACAACTTTGTGGGATGAGTATTTGACAAGCATTTCAAACTTGTTTGTGGAGTCACACATTGATGATTTGGAGGACACATTTGAGGTGTTAACTCTCCTCTTTAATGACAATCATAGCACAGTTGTTGTCAACCCATCTTTGTCTTTGGAGGTTGATGATTTTCAGTTTCCACTTGATCCTAGATTGTCACTTTTGTCAATCAGTCCTGAGACTCCTGATTTGATTGTGGTATCATTCGGCATTCACATGGAGACAAATGATCAGTTTTCAGAGACATCATATTTCATGAGACTTCCTTCCTCATCTCTTGGTTTGGAGTTGGAGTTTCTTCATGCAATATTGGATTGGTTTCTTCCCAAGGGAAGACATGTTGTTTGCAGGTTTTGGATCATCTTTGGTCTTCTTCTTCTAGCATTCACCATTGGCACGGGAACTTCTTCATTATGAGGGGGACATCTTGTCTCATTCTTTCCCTCTTATGGGGGGATATTCATTGTATATATGTGATGAATGTTGTATTTGGGGGTGTTTATTCTTCCATCATCCCATCACTTGTACATGTTTGTATGCATTCTCACTTTTGGAGAGGAGTTTTTTTCTATGAGGTTTTCTCCTTTACTCCACTTGAGACTTGTTTGTACATGGGTACCTAACATGGCCTAGTAGTTGGGACCCATCCATCTTTTCATTAGTCAACTACTCCCTAAGTTGCACTTAAGGGGGGGTGTTAGTGTGAATAGAGATATTTGATAACTAGTTTTATATCTCCTAGTTAATTTCCCTTTGCGTGAGGATAATTCATATTATTTAACTATTTATTAGTTAAATAATATTCTCACACATTCACATGTTAAGTTGACCTAGTGAGTTTTCTAGGAGTCTATTTGTGTGTTGAGTTGTTGATAGTTGGAGTGAGGTGTCTTATCCTCCACATGTGTAATTAGTTGGTATCCTCTAATTGTCACATGTTGTAGGACACTCTCCACCTTTCTAGCTCTCACCTTGTCTTTATAAGCAAGGCTCTCATGTACATTGTAACATACACAATTTTGCATTCATTGATAGAATAGATTATTATTCTTTCATATTGTCTCTCTTGTGCTTTCATGAAGTCCTAGATCTTGGGTGGATCCTATCTAGCCAACTCTTACATTCCCATGGCTTTTCGGGCACTGGCAATGGCTGATATAAACCTATGTTTTGACTAGTTCCATTTGACTCCTGACAACTTCTACCACTTTGCACATATTTTTTGATATCTTTTTGTATCTAAGGCCAATAATACTTCTATCCAACAAGTGTTATGGTTTTATCAAAACCAAAATGTCCTGCAAGTCCTCCACTATGTTTTTCATTAATCAAATTTGTTCTCATTGAACATTTTGGAATACACAACTTGTTACCTTTGAACAACATACTGTCTTGGATCAAATAATCCAACCACTTGGTCCTATCACCAGAAATAGGCTCTTTGCAAGCCTTCCAAGCCTCTCCAAAATCTAGATCCTCCTCATACAACTCCTTCGACAACTCATTGAATCCAACAACTTCAACCTACATTTCCATCAACAAACCTTGTCTTCTACTTAGAGCATCTGTAACCTTGTTAGACTTTCTACTTCTATGCTTCAAAACAAAAGTATAACTTTGCAAAAACTCTACCCATTTCATATGCCTCTAATTTAACTTCACTTGACTACTTAAATACTGAAGTGCTTGATGATTAGTGTATATAACAAACTCCTTAGGCAAAAGATAGTGTCTCCACTTTTTCAATGCTTGTACAATAGCATAAAACTCTTGATCATAAACTGAATATTTTCTTTTTGCATCATTTAACTTCTCACTAAAGTAAGCAATGGGTTTACCTTCTTGACTTAGGATATCTCCAATTGCATTCCCACTTGCATCACAATCCACTTGAATTACTTTGCTAAGATCTGGAAGTGCTAAAACAGGCTACTCCGTCACTTTACTCTTCAACGAATCAAAACTTCTTGCTGCCCCTGTAGTCCATATGAACTCTCTTTTGTCTCCTCTCATGGTCTCAGTTAGTGGTGCACAAAAAACTACTGAAAACCTTAATAAACTTTTTGTAAAAACTTGCTAAACCATTAAATGATCTCACCTCAGTAGAACTCCTAGGTGTAGGCCTTTCTAGAATAGCTCTCACCTTTTCTAGATCCATCTTGAGACCTTCTCATGAAACAACAAAACCCAAGTATACCAATTCCCTCTTCACAAAGCTGCACTTTTTCAAGTTAATCAGCAACTTTTCTTCCCTCAACTTTTCAAAAACAAATCTGATATGCATTAAATGCTCTTCAAGTGTCCTACTAAATATCAATATGTCATCTAAATAAACAATAACAAATCTTCCCAAAAACTCTTTCAACGCTTCATTCATCAATCTCATAAATGTACTAGGTGCATTAGTTAGTCCAAAAGGCATGACCAACCATTCATACAAACCTTCTTTGGTCTTGAATGTTGTCTTCCACTCATCATCTTCTCTGATTCTTTTTTGATAATAGCCACTTTTCAAGTCAATCTTGGTGAAGTATTTAGCTCCACTCAAACAATCCATGATATCATCCATTCTTGGTAATGGAAACCTGTACTTGATGGTGATCCTATTGATTGCTCTTGAATCCATGCACATCCTCCATTCTTCTCCTTTATTTGGTGCCAAAACAGCAGGCACTATACATGGACTTAGACTTTCTCAAATCAAGCCCTTCTGCAACAATTCTTGGACTTGTCAGTTCAACTCTTCACTTTTTGCAGGAGACATTCTATGGGCTACCTTGTTAGGTAAACTTGCTCCTAGAATTAGATCTAACTGATGACTTATCTTTCTCACGGGTGGTAATCCTTTAGGTGCATTGTCTGAGACAATATGAACAAATTCTTGCAACAAATCTGCAACTTCACTAGAGACATCTTCTTCCACATTTGAGTTAGTTTTTGGAATCAAAGCATAACATACACTCTCATGTCTCATACCATCAAGAAATTTGCTAGCATCAACCAAACAAATCCTTTCATTATTGTATACCTTACCCATTTCTTCTTTAAGTGGCTTCAACTTATGGTTTACTCCATTCTTCACTGATGGGTATGTGTTAGCATACCCATCATGTATGGCCTTCCTGTCAAATTGCCATGGCCTTCCTAACAACATGTGACAAGCATCCATAGGGATTATATCACATAAAATCTCATCATGGTAATCTCTTATCTTAAATTTTACCAGACTTTGTTCGTTGATCAAAAGTTTCTGGTTATCCTGAATCCACGCAATCCAATATGGATGTGGGTGTTTTCTTCTCTCCAGCTGCAATTTCTCTACCATTTCTTCAGAAACCAAGTTGTTAGTACTTCTACTATCAATAATAACATTACATGCTTTTCCTTCACACTTACATCTTGTTCTAAACAAGCTCTTCCTCTGTAATGGTTCATTGTCTTCGTTTACCAAGGCTCTTCTATTTACCAAGATTTCTCCTCCTTCGGCTAATTTGGAGTGTGATGATCTTGCATCTTCTTCATTCACATTTGTTGTACTAGCATGGTGCTCAGGTCTTCTATTGTTTCTCTCTAGTTTTTGTTGACATTCATATGCCCTATGTCCTTCTTCTCCACATCGATAACAGGTCCCCGGAAAGATGCCTCTTTCGAATCCTCTACCCGATCTTCCTTGACCTCTTGCATTTTGATCTCTCGAAGGGTAGAAATTTTCTGATTTCTAATTTTTATTGCTACTGCCCTGGTCTTCAAATTTTTGGTTTTTCTAATTTTCATTTATCCTCTTCCTCTGGTTCTTCCACCACGACCTCGACCTCTTTGTTTGCTCTCAAACTTTTTATTCAATCTTTCTTCCACTTTTAGAGAAAATTGGTAGGCATCATCAATATTATTCATCCTCACCAATGCCAATTCTTCATGTATGCTTGGTCTCAACCCATTTATGTAATGAGCTACCTTCTCCTTGTTTGCTTCAAAATGTCCTGTTCGAATCAGGATCTTGTGGAATTCCTCCGTGCACTCTTTCACTGTTCTGGTTCCTTATTTCAGACTCTGCATCTTTTTAAGCAGCTCCAACTCATAATCCAAAGGGATAAATTGTCTTTTCATTTTTTCTACCATTCTATTCCATTTGGTAATTGGATCTTTTCCCCTTCTTCCTCTTTCAAGCCGATATTGTCTCCACCAAATGTTGGCATGTCCCTTTAATTTTGCTCTAGTAAATCTCACTCTGTGAGGGTCTTCAATCTCCTCAAACTCAAAAATTCTTCCATATCATTAATCTAGTCTATCAATTCTTTTGGATTTAGGCTTCCATTGAAATTTGAAACCTCCACCTTTGGCTTCTTTCCAATCTGTGAAATGGCTTTCAGCAATCTACTTTCTCCAGGATCCATTTCTTCCTCTTCTTGTTCTTCAAATTCCTCTTCAATTTCTTCTTCACTAACATATTCTTCCCTGTACAAATCTCTTCTATGCATATCTATCCACAAAGCATCCAATTGTCTTTGGAGAGCTCTAATCTCCTCTCGAGGTGGATCTCTTCCTCCACCATCTCTACTTCTTCCTCTACCACGATGGGCAAGTCTAGGAGGCATGTTGATCTTCACCTGTAACTCACGGGTCCTACTACAAGTTGCCTCATGTTCAGCGATCTGCCTGCAGACTCAGGAACAACTTTCTCTGATACCACTGATGAAATAGGGATCCTCTCCCTTAGAAATCTGCAACAAATTCTAACACAAGATGGTTGCAAATAAAGTAACACAGCTGAAATTTGAAGAGAAATCTGCAACAAGATATTTTATTCAAATCTGAAAATGAATTACATCTTCAAGAAGCTTATGAGCTTTCTGAAATTTCACATTCAACACCTACAACAAATAATTTCTCCACCTTCTCCATTCATTCTGGTAGCATCTCGGTATGTAAAAATGTTCTCCTCCCTAAAACTCTAAGAAAACCCATCCCTTATTCCTATCCTCTCTCCCTCATTTTCTAGAAGTTTCTAAAACAGTTTCGAGGTTTCATGCACCTCCTATTCAACTTTCCAGAACATTTTGAATTTCTTAATTTCGATAAGAAATGAAGAAGTTATGCCCATTTTATCGAGACTAGATTTCATAATTATGACCCAGACATGCAACAACATGTACAGCTTGTGGCCCACATGGTTTCATTGAAATTTCCCATGGTTTCACTAAAACCATCAACTAGAACCACCTCTTGTAAATCCACACCCTTCTTGGAGGTTACAATTTTGTAAATAAATATAGGTGTTGTTGACCCACTTATGACAGAATCTTCCACCAAATCAGCCCCACCAAAATACAAATGAATGCATATCTCCAAGTGGATGCCTAGGAAAGATTCTCCCCACTAGTGGAGGAATTTACAAATAATTGGGATATTTTACTTCAAAATTTTCATTTACTAATATATCCCAAGAAAATACATTTGTTGCAAATATTAATATTATTTTCCCAAAGCCCACAACATTATTGAAAACCATACAACAAAATTAAAATATATTTTTGGTGACACAGGATTGTCCATACACCTTGGATGCTCCTGCATCACTTGTTCACCAAAGATCTTTAAACACTCAAAGCCTTTGCAGAACTATGTGCATGAGACGAGCATCCAATCCCAGTGCTCACAAATTTCATGGAGGCAGAACAAGCAAAAATAGTCATCGTAGTTGAGGTAGACTTTGCAAAAAAACTTGGTAGGGTTTCTGAGAGCCGCAGATTCAAGAGCATTTTCCTTCTACCTATATAGGAGAATATTGGTTAGTTATTATTTTATTATTCTAATATTATATTATTCTATCATTCCTTCATTCTATCATTTTATAATTATATCATTCTATTATTCTATAAATCTAGTATTCTAACATTATTTAATTATATTATTATATGATTAGATAATTCTATTTTTCTATAATTCTATTATTCTATCATTCTTTCATTATTACCTTTTATAATTCTATAAGTTAATTATTCTATTATTCTATCATTCTTTACGCCTATAATTTTATAATTCTATCAATATTCTTTCATTCTATAATGTAAAATTTCTATCATTCTATTATTCTATAATTCTATTATTATATCATTTCTCCATTTTATCATTCCATAATTTTATAAATATATTATTATATCATTCTTTTTACCATTCCATTAATCTATTATCCTATTATTCTACAATTCTATCATTCTAACATTCTATCATTCTATTATTATATCTATCTATTATTGTCCTATTCTCTCATTCTATGATTCTATTATTTTGGTATCCTACAATTCCATATGTTATCACTCTTTCATTATATCATTCTATCATTCTATAAATCTACTATTCTATTATTCTATCATTTTAATATTTTATTATTCTATCATTCCATAATTCTATCATTCTTTTATCCTATCATTCTATTATTCTATCATTATTTCATTCTAACATTTCATAATTATTTTTGTTGGCATCAGGTTTTGTCATTGATGTCAAATGCATTATTGTCACATGTTCTCAATTGGATGTCAGTGATAGAGTGATCTCAGTTGGCTTGGTGTGACCTTAGTTGGTTGATGATGAAGATCTCAGATGGTGTGTATGTTAGTAATGAAGTGATGATGAGAGATGGAATAGTATTGATGTCATTAAGTTTAGTCACAGGTATGAGCATGTGTGGAAAATGGCATTGGTAACTTGTAGCATTTGTTGTTCATCATTGATTTTGCAGGGTATTGGAAATGATCAAGTGGTAGTATCATGATTGTGTACATGTTCTTATTCTTATGCATCAACATTATAGTTTGTTTGTACTAGGTGTGGTATCAGTATGAGAAGACATGTACGCTATAAGTCTAGAGGCATGTATCAGTAAGATCATCAGCTAAGATCATAAAGAACAAATAGAACATGTCTATATCTAGTTCATTGACATGTTTGCTTAGGGTGTAGATGTGAAGTTGTGATTTATGTGTATTAGGTGGTTGACATGTTTGTCAACATCTCTTAAGTTATGGTTGCTTGTGTGACTAAACATTGGCATAGTGATTCAAGATCAAAGGGTCTGCATTATGACATTATATTCTCTACAATATAGATGATAAACAGAGTTAATATTTAGGAGTGTGTGGCTAAAATTAGGGTTTTATCAAAAGCTTGAAGATCTAAGAACTACAATACTAAAACCCTAATAGACTCCTAAAAACGTAAATTGCAAGTTATAAAGTCTTTTTTAAAGACGGGTTACTTTTCTTTATATTTCAAAAGTGACTTATGACTACCGGTAGCACATCACTTAAGTGATGATTTAAGGGGGTCAAGGACATGTCTTGATTGGTCCTCCCTGTTAGACTTAGGGCATACAACTAAGAGGGGGGGTGAATCAGTTGTGTGAAACTTTCTCTCTTTTAACACTTGAATCTTCTCTAGTGATTAGCATAATATTAGTCATGAACCATAATGCATTCAAATCAAAAGCAGAACAACACATATGACACCAAGATTTTGACGTGGAAAACCCAGTTAAGGAAAACAACCACAGGGTGATTAACCCAAGAATGTATTCTCTGTTAGAAGAATAGAAAGAACAAAATGGCACATGCCAATTAGGGCTCACTGCCCGAGCACACTGCTCACAAGAGGCTCACTGCCTACAAGAGACACATTGTCTACAAAGGAATAAGTATCACCTTTATGAACTGGAGAATAGCATCTTCAGCATGCTTGAATCAGTTCCATTTAAGCCCAATACTTCTGCTCTGCCTTTCGCACTTCTCTCTGCTACCGCATACTTATCACCACAAGGCACACTTCAAAATGAATTCACAATCCCTTATTTATACAAGGCATCAACTTAGGAACAATCATCTAAGTCAGCAAACACCTATAAGAACATCCGCAAGATGTGTAATACATCCAGTCGGCCAGTCTCAAGAAGAACACCAATATCTATGGTTATTCTTCAAATGCAAACTCTAACTTCAATGCAGACCACCAACATTAACTGGACATGCTCCAATGATCATCATAACCTTCCCTAAAACACCAAAAACATCTGCACTTCATCATCCTACTGGAATTCTTCTTTCCTTCATCCGGAGCTACAAGAACACAGTTTGTCATCACTGTCACAAATGAATAGGCTCTTCCGAACCTTCAACCCATGAACTAATCTAGTTGATACTTCACAGGGACATCCTCAACACTCCCTCAGATCCTCAGAATGGGCTAATGAAATAGCGGATCTCACCGGACCTATCTGTGGCACTCTGTCACCTCTGAACACCTGCCAGAACCGGTTCTACTTGAGCGACCCTAACTTCTTGAGATCTTCATGTGGACCTCTGAAATCTTGACTGGCACATCTCAAGACTTGTATCTACAAACCCTTTAAACCGCATCCTCTGATCCTTAACCTATTGAGGACTTTTACCTTCTTGTCATCACTGTTCTTCACTATTCCTGATTGAGACTTATTTTCTCAATATCCTCAGCACACAGCTCATCTAATCCTTCTCATTAATGCAACATGAGTATGTTGACATCAATGACAACACCGGTTAGGCCCATACTTGTAACACTCCTGACCTAGGCAACCAATTCAACAGGGTAGGCTTGGTTTATTCAAGATCCAAAAGTAAATCCATGGTACCTGTTTGATCTCCCAATGGCACAAAAAGGAGAATCAATGGTGTATATTGATGTAAACAAGAAAACTTCCCTATTCAGCACACACAAATTACAAATCCCAAGCACACAGAATTACAAAGGCAACACAATTCTGCCTCAAAATAATGAAGATTGTAACACAGTTCATATTTATTCTATTCAAAGCAAAACTAAAATTAGATTTATAATTCAACCCTTCAATGGCCTATCTCACTCAGACATTCCAACTACCCCTTCTTTGTTTCCTCATGTAAGTCCTCAATCAATTTCCCTTAAATGCTTTCACTAATTATTGTTTATTGACAGTAGCATTTCTTCATTCTCTGGCAGCGAATAACTATACATGTCTTCTAGTTTTTTGTTAAACCAAACTCTGTCCCAATCTCTAGTTTAACCATCGATCATCTTCTCATACTGTGTAGGTGCCTCCTATACTCCTTAGGTAGTGAACTTCTATTTCTCTCCAATTATATCTTTTGTCATGGCCGCCAACTGATATCAACCATTATTTTATTATACCTCTATCCCCTCCAGGAGCAGCTCCCTTACCAGAAAACTATCGACCATATATATCAATTCGTTCCAATCTGAATTAATGAGTCTTGAATATCAAATGGCATCCCATGTGTGTGGAAGCGTTCCCTTCCCAATTGGCATCTTCCTATGCAGAATATAAGGTGTCACCTCCCAAATTTGATGCATATGGTTTTCTATTTTCTTTTTTTTTTCTTTCTCCCCTATTCCTTACCAGGTTGAGCCTTTTCTTTTCCTAGCCGCTACAAATTTCATGTTTTTTATATTTTTATCTACCAAGGCAACGTCTCATTTTGGTAAGATATTTTTTTTCTTTTATGAGCCTCAGAAAAGGCCATTCAACTTCTAACTTTCACACAATTGGTGCCAAAATCCCATGCACCATAGTTGCAACCCATGACTTTTCAAATTTTGTTATGAAGTTTGTCTTAACTGGTCAAAATCATACTCTGATTGGAAAGATTTAGACATTAATTTCATTTGTTTCATTTTATTTTATATTCATAGTACCTTCAAGCTGAGTATTCATAGCTACATTGTCATCCCATTCCACGCTAAAACCATCGAGCCTCTCTTTTTTATGGCCTTTCATCAACAATAACAACAATTTCCTTTTTCATAATGATGGAGACAAATCATCTTTATTTGCAACATCTGACAAACATAGTGACAATGTGATCAAACATCATCAAGCCACAGAAGAGTAAAAATGCACACATATTTTCTCATTGAACGTCATGCTACTTCCAATGTCAAGAGAAGCCAACTAAAATAGAAAAATGAAAATGAAATGTTTCTGGGTGATGCAGGATTGCCCGTTCACCTGAGATGCTCCTGCATCATATATTTAGTTTATTTTCAAATAGCAACGGACATTCTCTATGTTTGAGCATTGACGGGCATATGACCGTATGCAATGTATGGCAGTTACTGTGTCATTTTTTGTAACCGTTTCTTAACCTGAGGTTTTGGCAGTCTTGTAACGTCAGAAAATGTCCACTTGGAAGCTTTTCTCTCTTAAGGTTTAGCTCTCAGGTCTTTAATCTGCATTTAGGACATCTTGCATCATATTTTGGCATCCCAATGAGAAAACCCCTAAGTTTCATGATGAATGGGACTTAGGGGGATCCCTTGAGATAGACCCTGCCCAAAATAGGGGGAGGACTCAGGCGCCTGCGCCCTAGACCTGCCCTATTTTGGGTCAGACCCAAATTTTAAGTGTCAGTTTATGACCATTATTTGGTTCCTAGGCCAACACGATAAGTTTGAATTACGAAATTCTTGGCGGGAATGTTTGTAGTTGCATATATAAGCATGTTTAGGCATTCATTTGTAACAACAGGATTAATAGGTGGAAATTTCATGAGCATTGGTATTCTAAAGGTGATTCAAGGCATTCATTGTGTTAAAGAGTAGATCTTGTGTTGTTTATGTGTTTGTATTTGTAGATTTGAGCATCCATCTCCTCATGGCATGAAGAGCATCTTCCTTCCATGAGATCTTCACTACAAGGTGATATCATTTGTGTTTTCAAGCATTTATCATTTGGTTTTTGCCTCTATTCCATTGGGATATGCACTCTCTATCTAATAACTGTGTTAAGAAGACATGAATATCTCTTCGAGGCTTGACTGAGGCAAGCCTCTAAACACCACAACCCCCTCCCTATTTTTCTGTGATTGCAGGTTACAGGTTGAAGAAGTAGGAAAAGTGGAGTTGTAGAGAAGGGTTGTAGAGTGTCAGAATTGCATATCAGAGCTAAAAATAGGGACCTAGACTCGGGCGCCCACTCATTAGTCCTCTGGATCTCATAATGGAAGAATCTCTAAGACAGCAGGAACAGGTTGCAGACAAGGTTCCCAAATCCCAACAAAAATTAGGGCACTGGACTAGGGCGCCCTCTCATTAGTCCCTGACTGTTCCACTTCCCAAAATTTGAAAATTGGTACACATTTGTCTATTATTTTACATCTTTCTATAGCAACATTTTCAATAATTTGTTTGTTTGCTTCCGTATTTGCATAATTAGGGTTTTGAGCATAATTAGGCATAATCAAGCAATCAAATCACACAAATCCAATTCTCCTTGATGTTATAAGTGACCCAAGGCCTGACAGTAGATCTCCTACTCTGTAATGCCCTGTCATGCAACCCTAGAGAGTTAGGTTCAATTATGCAATAAAAGAGCAAAAAAAAAAATTTAAAGTAAAAGTGATGATAACAAGATATAATATCAACTAATAATAACAAACTAACTATCTAGCTAAACTAACATCTCTAGGGAAACATAACTGCATTAATGGAATTAAATAATGATCAACAATATACATAGCTCATTCTAATTATTCAAAGAGTCAACTAACAACTTTGTTACATCGTTGAGAGATACATCAATGTTTACAAGTGCTGAGCAGTTCATGTTACATAATTACATAGATGCAAAAGCTCTTCTTTTCTGGATACATCAATATTACATACAGAATATCATTGATACACAAATCTAGTTACAATATATGTCTTCTAAACAGGTGCAAACTAGAATTAGGAGAGATATGCCAAATGATCCATGATACCAGAAAAACCATTGGAATAAAGCTCAACCACCCGACCATGTGGAACCCTGAGGTCCACCCCCGAGCTAGGAGATAACAATGAGGTCCCACAAATTTAGTAGTTAATATGGCAAAGATAAATAGGTAAATGACTGACAATGAATCCCAACTGACTCGGGAATAATATTCAATGACTGGACAATGCTCCAAAGGCAATATAAACAACAAGCAAGGTCATAAGAGGGATAACTGTGCTGCAGTAGGAAGAGTGTCATCGCATTATCCTAGCATGGGCTATCCTAGCTATCTCTCACTAAACGTCGGCCCCCATCTATGGTTATTCTGGCAGCCTCTCTCTAAGCACCGACCCCATAGGGTGACCCATGCAGAATTGACTGTCCTTTCGTGAAGACAAGGAAGTCGATTATGCCAACCAAGCCTTCTCATCCCATCCTTAGCCTGAGAGAGCGCTAAAGGCATGGGTGAGGCATCCCAACTATCTTATTAAATGAATTAACTACCCAAAACCCCTTAAGTTAATTATTAGGTTTTCACTTGATTACAACTTCCATAGGGTTATCCAGGCAGCCACTATGGGCATGGGCCCCTCTATGAAAGCCACCCTCCTACATGCAACTAGTAACCCTACAACCTGACAGGAACCACCCATATAACATGCATACACTAGCATTGCAGGGCATTGCAAGGCATCTTTCCTCTTGTACACAGATATAATCACAAAACTCAATTTCAAAATTCAAGATCCAAATCAATAATTTTCTACATGCAACTCTTCATACAATTGAAGTGACAAGGACACTTCATAATCTCATGACCACATTTGTGAAAATACTAAGAAGCCTCTGGAGCTATATAACTTTAAAAAAAACAAATGTCCACATCCCATCAAAATCCTAAGTACCACTACGAAAATTATCAATTCTATGAGTGGAACTAAGACACAAATCACAAATAATTCAGCTAAATCGTTAATAACAAAACATTAGATTTAATGTTTAATTACCTAACTCCAACTAACCCTATTAAATTTAAAATATAATGATACAATATTTATATATCTAACAACCTTTAGAGATCTACTAAATATTATAAGACTATAAGTTAATTACAATAGATTAATAATTAATTTTCAAACCAATCTTAACAAAATAACACAACTATCTACTAAACATATTATTCCACTAATCTATAGTTAATTTTACCAATAAGATGATTATGCTTTTACTTGAATACTCTGCCAAGGTTTATTTAATGGTTTAAATTACCAAATAATAAATCTATTATAATATTCCTTATCGATCACTTCCAATAATACTTGTTCCAAACAGATTGATATACTTTGAATACTGACGTCAATTTACAATAATGAAATAAATGTTAAGTGTGATTTTTTTTATACTAGATAGGAGATCACCTAGTGTAAATTTATCCTGAAGGGTTAAAAACAAAGTTCCAATACATTCTAATATTACTAATCTGGATTTTGTTTAACTAATGAAATAGAGAGCTCTCTCTGAGAACCAAAAATTTTGTTTCTAATCTTCAAACTAAGGAATCTCCTTAAGAAAATTAAAAGAACATACTAATGGATGATTCTAAAGAAATTAGAATCTTTCTAATGATAATTTGATTGCTCACTAAAGAAAATTAAGCTAGTTTCTAATATACAAGAGGAAATAAAAAATGATTCTATTTCTTTCTTCATGATTTAGATAAAAACAAATTGAAACAATATCATTAAGACTTTTGTTAAGAAGTTGTAGCTATACACTTTCTCACGACTTTAGCTAAGAGGTTAATGGGAATTCATTATGATTGAAAAAGAAAGAAGATTCTCATGCAGAGGTGGAGATACGATTTGCTCCAGCGAGAAGAGTGAGTTTCCATCCATACTGAATGATTACCAATAGGTTGCAAGAATCAAAAACATCTAAGGGAAATATTGCAGAGTGAATGGTATCCATGAGGAAACAGCCTGCTATTATAGTTCAACACTAACATTAGCTTTCAAAAGAAGTTTAAGAAAGAGATAGTGGCAGTAGCCGGTCTATAGAGCATTCCGCAACATACCAGGTATGCGAGGAAATAAAAAAGTTTAATCTATTAATTAAAATGTCTCTAATGAGGCCATACGGCAACAACTTAATAGGTTGCAGGAAATGCACAAAATGGATTAGGCTGAAAGGTATTAAACAATAATTACTTGATGATTTTGATGTGATAAGAGATTCGACCATTTTTCCATCAGCAGCTATGCTTTCAAATGAAATTAGGTAAAAGAGTTGTGTTATACAAGTGTGAAGAATCAACTAGATTCTATACAGATTGGAATAAACTAAAAGGTTGCAGAAAGACACAAAATGGAATAAGTGAGGTCGTGCGCCTACTACTGACAGATAACTTCAAGAGATTCCATCTCATGGATTGCAAGGTCACAGGAATAGCACAACACAGTTTATGTTCTTCACTCAAATATATAAGTAGGTGTGAGCTAAGTGATAGGATTATAAAGTAAACTGATTGATGAAAGATAGAGGGATTAGAGAGGTCACCGACTTCGTTTGGGTTAAGGCCATACAATGGCACATGATTTGCAAATATATCAATAAATGCAGAGAAAACACACAACGAATTGATAAGAAATTAGTTATACATTTGGGCAGTATGCGAACTGTTAGACAAACACCGCCAGGAGTCATCATTTTCTGGTCTCAATGATTGCAGGACAAACACAAAAATGGACTCGTTGTTCCGGCAGATATAATCACATTGATTGGTAAGAGGATATGAATCCTGATTAGTAGAATACCCCTCAAGAACCACAAAGATTCAATTGGTAGAGACACACAATAATAAGGAACAACTATTCAATTATCATACAACAAAATCTAAATTCTAGACAGGCAACGATTGCAGAAAGAAAAAATTTCACACATACAGAAACAAACTTAAACATACCTAGAATGAATCTGTGAACTTTCAAATCCTCTTCCCAATGACTCCCCATTCCTCTTTCCCCAAATTCCCTTCTGTGTAAATCTTCTTCTTCCCCCAAAAATCTTTCAAAATCCCCTTTCAAATAATCTCCATAAAGCAAAAATAGGCAAACCAATAAATTCTCCATTACATCATTTCCATTACAGACAACCCCACCTTCAAAAAATTAATTACATTGATTCTCCATCTGCAAGAGATTCTCCAATCTGGGAATTTCATGACAACCCACTACACAAATATGATTAAATTATAACTAATTTAAAATAATGACTGAAAATAAGTCTACACACTAACCAATTAATTCATTTAATTTAAATACTTAAAACTCGTTTATAATTAATATTATTATTATTAACTAGCTAATTTAATTTTCTATTAAAATACCATTATTTAATCTTCTACAATTTCTACATTATTTATAAGCTAACTTATTATTATTTGCTTACAAAATAGATTAATATTCTACTTGATTAAGCAATAGACCAACAAACAATTTAAAGGCTAAATACCATTCATTAACCGACAACATACCAAGGAATCGACAGAGACTTATAGACAGGCTCCAAAAGGCCAACTGACCAACCGAAGAACCCAAGACTAATAGTCATCCACATAGGGAACTTGACTGACAGAGGGAACCTCAATTTATCTCTCTTCCACTACTCCATTGGGTTTAGGACACGCTCAGACCTGATAATCTAGGTGGAGTCGATGTCATGTACCTGCATCCTACATCAAATCAAAAGGTTGAACAATACATATAACTATAACCCCAAACACACTGTGAGAGGGATTCGCAGCATAGTAGGGTACTCGTGCATGAGTAATACTATACTGTCCCTCACACCAACACATGAATTAGTTAAACCACATTATACATATCATATAATTATCTAATCAATAATATAAAACATTCAGTTACTAATCCACTAAACAAGGATCACTCGTAAGTAAATCACATGATACTCATAGCCAAATTGATCACATAATCAATTAAACCCAAATGAAAGCATATCATAAGCATGAACCATCAGTACTAGCAACATCATCAATGTCATCTAACACAATAAGGTATCATCAAATAATCACATAACAGTATATCTAACATCCATAGAAAGTCATAAAGTCTATCTCCAAAACACCACTTTTAGTCTAATCAAAATCAAAAATGAGGGGCACTACATCCTTTTCCCCCAGAATCAGGCTTACTGCTGGAAGCCTACAAATAAGTAGGGATATAACTCCCGCATCCTGGATGCATCCTCCCAGGTGGCAGAAGTCTCATCATTAGGATCCAACTGGACCCTGACCTACTCCACGTCTCTGCCCCTGAGTGCGAGTCTCCTATGCTGCAAAATGGCTACGGGCTCTAAAGCCAGCTGCCCATCCTCTACCTGTAGAGCATTCTAATCAAGAACATGAGCAATATCTGGATAATAGGGTCTGAGTACAAGAACATGAAACACATCATGGATGCGTGATAAACTAGGTGACAAAGCAAGATGATAAGCGGCAGGACCGATCCTCTCCAACACCTCAAATGGCCCAACAAAGCATGGTGCAAGCTTAGAGCCTTTTCCGTAATGGATTGGACTCTTTCGCGGATGTATTCGCAAGAACACCCAATCACCAACTGAAAACTAATGATCGACCCTATGAGCATCTGCATACTTCTTCTGTCTATCTTGCACTACCACCACATGCTCTCTAATCCACTAAACCTATTGCTCCATCTCCCTAAGCATATCTGGTCCTAGAAGAACTTTATCCTCAAGGCAATCCCAACTCAATGGCGTCCGACAAGGATGACCATACAAAGCCTAAAATGGAGACATACCGATAGAGTTGAAATATCCATTGTTGTATGCAAACTCCACCAGGTATAAATAGTCCTCCCAATGGCTCTGCTGGTCCATGACATACATCCTGAGCATATCCTCGAGGACCTAATTAACCCTCTCAGTCCGCCCATCAGTCTCTGGATGGTATGCTGAACTAAAGTTTAGCGGTGTCCCTAAAGCATGCTGTAAGGAAGTCTAAAGAGCTGAAGTGAACATTGGATCCCTATCAGAAATGATCTTGCGAGGAATCCCATGCAATCTGACTATGTCCTCCATGAATACTCTGGCCACAGAAGAAGCACTATATGACAATCGAACAAGAGAGAAGTGAGCTACCTTCATCAACCTGTCTACAATGACATAATAGCATCATGACGACGAGAGGAAATAGGTAGCCCAACTATAAAGTCTAGAGAAATTATGTCCCATTTCCATTCTGGGACAAGACGTGGCTGCAAAAGACTTGTGCGGTGCGGTGCTCCGCCTTCACTCTTTGACACTCAAGACACCTCGACACAAAATTAGCAATATCCCTCTTCATACCACTCCAAAAATACGGCTAACGAAGATCTGCGTGCATCTTCTTGACACCCAGATGAGCTGAATAGGGTGCCCGATGCGCCTCTAACATGATTAGGGTATGAAGACCCTCTGAAATGGGAACATAAATACAACCCAAATGTAGCAAAAGACCATCTGACTCCAGAGAGTAACTGATAAATCTACCCTCCAAAGGCCTTCCTGACTCAACCTCTGACTTCACTTCCTGATACCATCTGTCAGTAGGAAGTGCTGCAAGAATCTAACCTCTCAAATCTACTACAAGAGAGACTGAAGAAAGGTCATGTCTCCGCTGACTAAGAGTATTTGCCACTACATTCTCCTTGCCCTGGATATACTTTACCTCAAAATCATACTCGCACAAGAACTCCATCCATCACCTCTACCTCGCATTCAGGTTTGGCTGCATAAAAATATACTACAAACTGTGATGATCGCTATGCAACTCAAACTGATGCCCTAAAAGAAAATGCCTCCACCTCACCGAAGCATGCACAACTGCGGCCAACTCTAGATCATACATGGGATAGTTCAACTCATGATCCTTGAGTTTGTGAGACTCATAAGAAATCATGCAATCATCCTGCATCAAAACTACTCCTAAACCCTCCAAAGAAGCATTAGTACACTCAACAAAGTCCCCAGTAGGATCAGGAACTACCAAAATTGGTGCATTAGTCAGCCACTCCTTAAGGGTCTGAAAGGTTGCCTGACACTACTCTGACCAAACAAACTTCTTCCCTTTCCTCTGGAGAGAAGTAATGGGATGAGCTATCCTCGAAAAACCCTGAACAAACTGATGGTAATATCCTGCCAAACCCATAAAACTGCGAACCTCAGAAATATTAGAAGGTGCGGGCCAATCTATAATGGCTTGGATCTTTGTAGGATCCACCGCAATACCCTCTCTAGAAATGACATGACCCAAGTATCACACCTCTATCTAAAAGAATTCACATTTAGCCAAATTAGCATAAAGCTGATTTTCTCTCAGACACTGCAAAACCTGCCGCAAATGCTCCTCCATAGTCCTTGAATAAACCAATATATCATCCAGAAACACAAGGACAAATTTATCGAGATAGGTATGAAACACACCATTCATCAGGCTCATAAACATGGAAGGTGCATTCGTCAACCCAAATGGTACAATAGTAAACTTATAATGTCCATAACAGGTGCGAAATGTTGTCCTATGTATATCTTCCTCAAAGATACGCAGCTGATGATATCCCAACTTAAGGTCAATTTTTAAAAACACCTTAGCCCCCTTAATCTGGTCAAAAAGATCATCAATCCATGGCAAGGGGTACCTATTCTTCACAGTCACCTTATTAAGTTGTCGATAATCTATACATAGCCGAAGAGATCCATCCTTCTTCTTCAAAAAGATTACAGGTGCTCCCCAAGGAGAAACACTAGGTCGAATGAATCCCTTGGCTAACAACTCCTCTAACTGCAATCGAAGCTCCTTAAGCTCCTGAGTGGTCATCTGATATGGAGCTCGTGAGATAGGCTCTGCGCTGGGAACAAGATCAATCCTAAAGTTAATGTCATGCTTAGGTGGCATCCCGAGAATCTCACTGGGAAAAACATCAACATACTCTCTAAGAAGTGGATGATCATCAAGAGATGTCTCTTGACTCTCCTCCATCTCCAAGTCATTAACTGATACTGTGAACAGTTGACAACCCTAACACATACATCTCTTCAGCTGCATAGCTGAGATCATACGTAAGGAAATAGGTCTCTAAATACCAACCACCTCCACCTCTCTACCAGAATCATCCACACACTTCAATGACTTATGCTGACAATCTATCACTACCTGGTGTGCATCTAACCAATCCATACCCAGAACTATATCATATGAGCCAAGGGGATGTGAAGATCTACTGTGGTAGATAGAGGACCAATCCTCATATCACAACCATGCACTAGAGACTCTACTACGACCTTAGCCCCGGATGCTAATTCAACCTGTCCCCTAACATCCTGCTTTGCTGCCACTAATCCACAATGCTCCACAAGAGAAGGAGAAATGAACAAATCAGAAGCACCAGAATCAAAAAGAACAAAAAAACCAATACCTCTCATCACTCCAGAAGTCTCCACAATGGTGCCCCGATGCTCTTCCTGGTAGTTATCAACCACAGCAAAAACTCTGTGTGATCTACTTGCATCCCCTATGGTCAGCTCTGAAGCTATCGGTCTCTGACCAAAACCTGAAACATTCTTCTAAGGACACTGTCGAGCTATTTGGCCTTGTTGCCTGCAAGAGAAACACCCTATGCCTCTACCAAAATCACCACTTGGAAAAGCATTAGACTGTTGATAGCTCCCTCTGCTCACTGCAGACTGCGTGCTCTAAGTTGGTTGATCAACACAATCACACCTAGCTCGCTGCCAACTTTGATTCTTCTTATTTTGAAATCTGTTACCCTGCTGAGGCTGAGAACTCTTTGTTTTAGCCTAAGAATACTGCTACTGTTGTCCACCCTTTGCGGGTGCATGATGACCTCTGTAAGAACCTGTTGCCTGAGAATGACCACCGCAAGAACTGAAACCTGCAAAAGGTGCACTACCAATATGCACACCTGTATGACCTCCAAGAGCCATAGTCAAATTCTCCTCTACTAAACGAGATTTCTCAACTGCTACCTCCATAGTCTTAGGCTCGAAAACATGAACTCCTCCACTGATTCAGGCATTCAAGCCCCTGATAAAGTGTTGCACTAACATAGTCTCATCATTGTCAATACCTACATACTGCTTGAGCTCATAGAATCTACGCTCATACTTCTCTACTAACATGGCCATCTACCTCAACTCATGGAACTCATCTACATTGTGCTACTTCTAGTGATCAGATAGGAAACGAGCTCTAAACCTCTCCAAGAACAACTCCCAAGAAACTGTACTAATGTCCAAGTGTAACTTTTGTTCCTCTAAACTCCACCATGTCGAAGCAAAACCTCTGAGATGCAAGATGGCACATCTAGCCTTGGTGTTACTACCATATGGATACATGGAAAAACACCTACCCAAATCCAGTAACCAGGTCTCTACCTCCAAACCACTACCAGATCCATCAAAAGTGGGAGGGCGTGCCCTCAAAAGATCTCTCATGTGACTGGCTAAGGTAGCCTCCTGTTCAGCTATCATCTCTCTCCTTCTAGGAGATCTCTCTCCCTCCCTGACCTGGCTGATCTACCTCCTGTCCCCCTCCTGGCTGATCTATCTCCTGTCTAGGACCTAGACAGGCAAGGGCCTCCTCAAGCAATTGATGCAACTGAGCTCCCTCCGAATGACCATGATTTTCCATATTCTGACCCCTGCCTTCCTGAGCACTCTCATGAGGGGAACTAGGAGGGGGTGTACCACCACCACCACCCCCACGTCCTCTACCCCGACCTCTACCTTGACCCCTAGGCATCTTCCTACACACACATACCACCAAAGGACAACTTCAAAACATAAGACAAGGAATACATAGAAAGGGAAATAATTTAATCTATAGAGTTTAATCACTAGGTCAACATAATGGGCTCATTCATAACTAGAGTACCTAGTGTTTAAACCTGGCTCTGATACCAAATGTAATGCCCCGTCATGTAACCCTAGAGAGCTAGGTTCAATTATTCAATAAAAGAGCAGAAAAAAAAAATTTAAGTAAAAGTGATGATAACAAGATATAATATCAACTAATAACAACAAATTAACTATCTAGCTAAACTAAATTCTCTAGGGAAACATAACTGCATTTATGGAATTAAACAATGATCAACAATATACATAGCTCATTCTAATTATTCAACAAGTCAACTAACAACTTGGTTACATCACCGAGAGATACATCAATGTTTACAAGTACTGAGCAGTTCATGTTACATAATTACATAGATGCAAAAGCTCTTCTTTTCTGGATACATCAAGATTACATACAGAATATCATTGATACACAAATCTGGATACAATATATGTCTTCTAAATAGGTGCAAACTAGAATTAGGAGAGATATGCCACACGATCCATGATACCAAAAAAACCATTGGAATAAAGCTCAACCACCCGACCATGTGGAACCCTTAGGTCCACCCCCCGAGCTAGGAGATAAAAATGAGGTCCCACAAAGTCAGCAGTCAAGATGGCAAAGATAAATAGGTAAATGACTAACAATAAATCCCAACTGGCTCAGGAATAATATTCAATAACTTGACAATGCTCCAAAGGCAATATGAACAACAAGCAAGGTCATAAGAGGGATAACTATGTTGCAGTAGCAAGAGTGTCATCGCATGGTCCTAGCATGGGTTATCCTAGCTGTCTCTCACTAGACGTCGGCCCCCATCTATGGTTATCCTGGCAACCTCTCTCTAGGCACCAGCCCCATAGGGTGACCCATGTGGAATTGACTGTCCTTTCGTGAAGACAAGGAAGTCGATTATGCCAACCAAGTCTTCTCATCCCATCCTTAGCCTAAGAGAGCACTACAGGCATGGGTGAGGCATCCCAATTATCTTATTAAATGAATTAACTACCCAGAACCCCCTAAGTTAATTATTAGGTTTTCACTTGATTACAACTTCCATAGGGTTATCCAGGCAGCCACTCTAGGCACGGGCCCCTCTATGAAAGCCACCCTCCTACATACAACTAGTAACCCTACAACCTGATAGGAACCACCCATATAACACGCATACACTGGCATTGCAAGGCATCTTTCCTCTTGCACACAGATATAATCACAAAACTCAATTTCAAAATTCAAGATTCAAATCAATAATTTTCCACATGCAACTCTTCTTACAATTGAAGCGACAAGGACACTTCATAATCTCAAGACCACATTTGTGAAAATACTAAGAATCCTCTTGAGCTATATAACTTTAAAAAAAACAAATGTCCACATCCCATCAAAATCCTAAGTACCACTACGAAAATTATCAATTCTATGAGTGGAACTAAGACACAAATCACAAATAATTCAACTAAATCGTTAATACCAAAACATTAGATTTAATGTTTAATTACCTAACTCCAACTAACCCTATTGAATTTAAAATATAATGATACAATATTTATATATCTAACAACCTTTAGAGATCTATTAAATCTTATAAGACTATAAGTTAATTACAATAGATTGATAATTAATTTTCAAACCAATCTTAACAAAATAACACAACTATCTACTAAATATATTATTCCACTAATCTATAGTTAATTTTACCAATAAGATGATTATGCTTTTAATTGAATAGTCTACCAAGGTTTATTTAATGGTTTAAATTACCAAATAATAAATCTATTATAATATTCCTTATCTATCACTTCCAATAATACATGTTCCAAACAAATTGATATACTTTGAATACTGACGTCAATTTACAATAATGAAATAAATGTTGAGTGTGATTTTTTTTTATACTAGATAGGAGATCACCTAGTGTAAATTTATCCTGAAGGGTTAAAAACAAAGTTCCAATACATTCTAATATTAATAATCCGTGATTTATTGAGTTTTTTCTAGATTTTGTTTAACTAATGAAACAGAGAAGTCTCTCTAAGAACCAAAAATTTTGTTTCGAATCTGGAAACTAAGGAATCTCCTTAAGACAATTAAAAGAACATACTAATGGATGATTCTAAAGAAATTAGAATCTTTCTAATGCTAATCTGATCACTCACTAAAGAAATTAAGCTACTTTCTAATATACAAGAGGAAATAAAAAATGATTCTATTTCTTTCTTCATGGTTTAGATAGAAACAGATTGAAACAATATCATTAAGACTTTTGTTGAGAAGTTGCAGCATATACACTTTCTCACGCCTTCAGCTAAGAGGTTAATGCAAATTTGTTATGATTGATAAAGAAAGAAGATTCTCATACAGAGGTGGAGATACAATTTTCTCCAGGGAGAAGACTGAGTTTCCAGCCATACTAAATGATTACCAATAGGTTGCAAGAATCAAAAACATCTAAGGGAAATATTGCAGAGCGAATGGTATCCATGAGGAAACAACTTGCTATTATAGTTCGACGCCAACATTAGCTTTCAAAAGAAGTTTAAGAAAGAGATAGCGGCAGTAGCCGGTGTATAGACCATTCTGCAACATACTAGGTATGCGAGGAAATAAAAAAAGTTTAATCTATTAATTAAAATGTCTCTAATGAGGTCATACGGCAGCAACTTCATAGGTTGAAAGAAATGCACAAAATGGAATAGGCTGAAAGGTATTAAACAATAATTACTTGATGATTTTGATGTGATAAGAGATTCGACCATTCTGCCATCAGTGGCTATGCTTCCGAATGAAATCAGGTAAAAGAGTTTTGTTATACAATTGTGAAGAATCAACTAGATTCTATACAGGTTGGAATAAACTAAAAGGTTGCAGAAAGACACAAAATGGAATAAGTGAGGTCGTGCACCTACCACTAACAGATAACTTCAAGAGATTCCATCTCATGGATTGCAAGGTCGCAGGAATAGCACAACACAGTTTATGTTCTTCCCTCAAACATATAAGCATGTGTGAGCTAAGTGATAGGATTATAAAGTAAAGTGATTGATGAAAGATAAAGGGATTAGAGAGGTCACCAACTTCGTTTGGGTTAAGGCCATACAAAGGCACACGATTTGCAAATATATCAATAGATGCAGAGAAAACACACAGTGAATTGATAAGAAATTAGTTATACATTTGGATAGTATGCAAACTGTTAGACAGACACCACCAGGAGTCATCATTTTCTGGTCTCAATGATTACAGGACAAACACAAATATGGACTCGTTGTTCCGGTAGATATAATCACATTGATTGGTAAGTGGATATGAATCCTGATGAGCAGAATACCCCTCAAGAACCATAAAGATTCGATTGGTAGAGACATACAATAATAAGAAACAACTATTCAATTATCATACAACAAAATGTGAATTCTAGACAGGCAACGATTGCAGAAAGAAAAAAATTCACACATACAGAAACAAACCTAAACATACCTAGAATGAATCTGTGAACTTTTGACTCCTCTTCCCAACGATTCCCCATTCCTCTTTCCCCAAATTCCCTTCTGTGTAAATCTTCTTCTTCCCCCAAAAATCTTTCAAAATCCCTTTCAAATAATCCCCATAAAGCAAAAATAGGCAAACCAATAAATTCTCCATTACATCATTTCCATTACAAACAACCCCACCTTCACAAAATTAATTACATTGATTCTCCATCTGCAGGAGATTCTCCAATCTGGGAATTTCACGACAACCCACTACATAAATATGATTAAATTATAACTAATTTAAAATAATGAGTAAAAATAAGTCTACACACTAACCAATTAATTCATTTAATTTAAATACTTAAAACTTGTTTATAATTAAAATTATTATTATTAACTAGCTAATTTAATTTTCTATTAAAATACCATTATTTAATCTTCTACAATTTCCACATTATTTATAAGCTAACTTATTATTATTTGCTTACAAAATAGATTAATATTCTACTTGATTAAGCAATAGACCAACAAACAATTCAAAGGCTAAATACCATTCATTAACTGACAACAACATACCAAGGAATCGACGGAGACTCATAGACGTGCTCCAAAAGGCCAACTGACCAACTGAAGAACCCGAGACTAAAACTCATCCACATAGGGAACTTGACTAATAGAGGGAACCTCGTGTTATCTCCCTTCCACTATTCCATTGGGTTTAGGACATGCTCAGAGCTGATAAGCCAAGTGGAGTAGATGTCATATACCTGCATCCTACATCAAATCAAAAGGTTGAACAATACATATTACTATAACCCCAAACACACCATGAGAGGGATTCGCAGCATAGTAGGGTACTCGTGCGTGAGTATACTATATTGTCCCTCACATCAACACATCAATCAGATAAAACACATTATACATATCATATAGTTGTCTAATAAATAATATAAAACATTCAGTTACTAATCCACTAAACAAGGATCACTCGTAAGTAAATCACATGATACTTATAGCCAAATTGATCACATAATCAATTAAACCCAAATGAAAGCATATCATAAGCATGAACCATCAGTACTAGCAACATCATCAATGTCATCTAACACAATAAGGCATCATCAAATAATCACATAACAGTATATCTAACATCCACAGAAAGTCATAAAGTCTATCTCCAAAACACCACTGTCAGTCTAATCAAAAGCAAAAATGAGGGGCACTACATACTTGGCTGATAAAGTCCTTGAATGTCATAGGTGAGAGGAGGATAAGATAAACCATCACAATCAAACACCTTATCCCCTTTTTCAATCTATTACAAATCTAAAACAAAAAGAAAAGGTGTTGCTCTAGTGACAACGATATGTGTGTGGAATAATGTTAAACATGAAGTTTTGATATGTATATTAGGATGATGATTGCATCAGAGAATGATATATAGAATTAGACTCAAGGAAGGATCTATTATATAATGTTAATATATTTCAAAGAGTGCAGAGTGAGTGTTTGAAGTATGTTTGAAGTTACAGTGACTATTCCTAGATGAGAATGGCAGAGATTTTTTATGTCAGTTAGTACTTTTATGTTGTAGACAGAGACAAAAGATGCAAAGGATTGTGTTTTGCAGAGTATCATGGCAGAGTTATATGATAGAATGCTTATTGCAGAGGCAGGGTCTGATAATTATTGCAGAATAAATATGGCAAAGATTCAATGCTTCAGTATGATGGTGAGCCTATTTTAATGTTTGTTTGTATTGGTCTTATATAAGGTTTTGAATGCAATAATGATACAAATACATAGTAAATGTTAGATAAGTTTTGTAACAGGAGGATAATGCATTTTGCATAGAAGAGGGTTTTTGATGTGTTTGGGTTTAGTAACTATATGTTGCAGGTGATCTTGTAAAATTAATGATGCCATTGTAAACTGAATAATGCATTTGTGTTGGATGGATAATGAATTGTTTGAAGAGCCATTCTTTGAAGATTTTGCTAAAGAAAGGTGTTGTTGAGGTATTTAAGTTGATCTAAGGGAGGTGTTTGAGTAAAAGATTTATATAACTCATCTATAACCTTTGGTATCAATGTAAACAGAGTAGTACTCTATATATCCATTTGTTTTTTATGTTTGGAGTTGGTGCTCCTGGTTTGTGTAGAGTTGATGTTCTTAATGTGCTAGGGATTGGTGTTCCTAAGCAAGTGTGATCAGTGAGATCCTTGCCAGTGAGGCATAAGTGTAATCAGTGAGATTTTTGGTCTGTGATGCCTAATGAAGTATTTGGTGAGGTTGGATAGCATTTTCCTTGTTTAAGATTTTCCACTTTAAATACTTGTGTCATGATTTCATTTATGTGATTCTATTACTCTCTATGTATTTGGCATGTTGGTATTAAATGATTTCACAACTATTGGGCTGATGAATGACCTATTTTTATTAGATCACTGATTCACCCCCCCCCCAGTGATCCATTGTATTCCAACAGTTCTATTCCATTATTTTATTATTTTATCATACTTTTATTCTATCATTCATTGATTCTATCATTCTATTATTCTAACATTCTTTCATTATGTCATTATGTAATTCTATAACTCTATTATTTTGTAAATATATTATTATATCATTCTTTAATTCTATCATTCCTATTATGGGACTTTTTCCCCAAAATGGAAAAGAAGACTATTTTATGAATAAGACTTTGAAATTATAAGAGGATAAAGTTTATTTACCCTTTATAATTAAAAGGGGGATGGAAAAATAAAGGATAATATGATCCTTTGGTTAAAAAAAGAGATAAATAAAGAATAATTATGAAAACCCCTTTTACAAAGGGAGGAATTATTAAGTTTATTAACTAATTGTTAATGACAACCTTTGTGAAAGGGTGTGATGGTTTAGAAACCATCCCTTAAAAGGTTATATAAGGCATTTGTGTGAGACTTGGAATGGGCATAAAAAGCATCAATCAAAGAAATAAGAAGCATGGAAAACACACAAGAAAGAGAAAATAATCAAGCATTGTACATTGGGGGAATAGGATTCCAGGTTAGCAGGCTGTAAGCAAGATGGAGAAGGGGGCACATCTTATGTGTGTGTCCAACCTGGGGTACAGAGGTACACTCAAGAAAGTCCTGGCCAGGGCTTGGGTATTGCATGGATGTTGAGCATTGTTCCAGAGGAACTAGCACTCGTGTAGAGTGGCAAAGTACGCTTATTTCTCCCAGATTGCTCACAGACGGAAGAGGCTGAACCAGGGCCCATTCCAGCAATCTTTGGATTCTTCCAAATTTCATACAGATAAGTATTGAATTTATTGTTAATAAAGATATTGGAAATATTATATATATGTGATTGTGTGATTATGTTATCTAATTTGTCTTGTTAGTGATTTATATTAGAGATCTTATTAAATTATCAATGTTGTAATTTACTTTTGTTGTTTACACATTATTTAATATTCTATATTATTCTAACACTAAATATTAACCATAATAAATATGCTACAAATAATTAAATAAATCTGGGGAAAAGGAGCATTACATTTGGTATCAGATCCGGAAACTGGGGCTATTGAGTTGTCAATTGTTAAATTGGTTCTTATTTCACTATGTCCTAACTAATAGAAAATTACCAATGAAAAGGGAAATTCGTGGAGGTTTAGAATCTTGAAGTTTATCCATTTGTGATCTAAATCTCAAATTGACTAAACATCCAATATGGTGAGTGTACCACCAAACTAATAGAAAAAATTGGATCTCGATATATCTCTATCCAAACAAACACATTTCAAGATTATGAAGGAATGACTTTATGACTTTTAAATCTATAGAATATCTTCTCCATCAAATATTATTTTTATTAAATTTTAAATGTAATCAACTCAACACTCAGTGTCTCCTTCTACATGATTACCTTCTAAAATTATGTAGGAAGACTTAATTCATCTATAAGAAGAATGAAGATTTAGATAAAATAAATATTATTTTCTTTTAACTTGCTTAAAGGTATGAATGATATTTCTTGTTGAATCATATCTACATCATATACCTCGACCACCATTCAACCAACTCTTTTTTCTTGAATGGTTGTGTCCTATCTTAAAGGAAATTCTTCATTTCAATAAAAATAAGATTACAATCAGCAAATAAAAAAACCTAAAAGAAAGAGCATGTGCTATATGCGAGTCTTGTTAAAGATTTTGGAGGAAAGCATAAGAATATGTGAAGATTTCGTAGGAGACTAAGTCCTAAGGTAAGGTATATATGTGAGCTGTGCTAAATATTAAATATTAGTTAAGTCTATGTCACACTTGTTTTTACTATTAGAAAACAAATATCTATTAGGAATATTCTTCAAGGATACCACACATCATTGTTATTATTTGTGACGCCCCGTCATGCAACCCTAGAGAGTTAGACTAACAGGTGCTACAATTACAGAATTTTTTTTTTTTTAAGCAAGAAAATCCATTTACACTAGATAGAATTAACACTATTTTAAGCATTTAAACAAGATGATCAACTAACACCTCTAGGGAAACATAACTACATCAAATAACCATAATTTATAACAAAATAAGTAATATACCATAAGATACAATAGAAGAAGATTACATTACCCATTTATAGATATGAACAGTTACAAAAGTTCAAATACAAGTTTACATGATTACAAGATTCATGACCGATCACATTGGTTTACAATATACAACAAGATTATACAATTCTAAAATTATAATACAGCTCTGAGGATGCAAGTACAAATCTAGAATTGGAAGCACATCTACTGTGAACACGAATCAGGTCGACCAAGAAAAACCAATGGATTAAGCTCTTCCACCCAACCATGTCACTAATTTCTAAGGCACTTCTAACAAAATCAACAACTGGGTAAACTAGGTTGTAGTGGGAGGAGTGTCATCACATGGTCCTATCATGGGTTACCTTGGCAGTCTTTCACTAGACACTGGCCCGCATCTATGGTTACCCTAGCAGTCTTCCAAAGACACCGGTGCCATAGGGTGACACATGTGGAATCAACTCTCCTTTTGTGAGGACAAGGAGGTTGATCTTGCCAACCAGGCCTTCTCATCCCATCCTTAGCCTAGACAAGCACTACATGCATGGGAGAGGTATCCAAATTAACTTGTTTAATGTAAAGACTACCCTAAACCCCCTAGGTTTATTTTAAAGTTATCACTTGTTAAATAACCCTCAATGGGTTGTTAGATTTAAGACAGACAACTGAGAGGGGGGGTGAATCAGTTGTCCCAAAACTTTCTCTTATTAAACACTTAAATCCTCTTTGTAGTTCAGCAAGATAATAATAAATCAATCATGGAAACATAATGCAACAATTCAAGAGCAGAAACACATTAACACATATGACACCAAGATTTTAACGTGGAAAACCCGATTAAGGGAAAAACCACGGGGTGACTAACCCAAGATTGTATTCTCTGCTAAAAGAATAAGAAGAACAAATGGCACATGCCAATTAGGGCTCACTGCCTGAGCACACTACTCACAAGAGGCCCACTCCCTACAGGAGACACACTGTCTACAAAATAATAAATATTACATACTTGAAGTGAAGAATAGCATCTTCACCATGCTTGAGTTAGTTCCATTTAAGCTCAATACTTCTGCTCTTCCTTTCGCTCTGCTCCTCTCTACCACACACTCATCTCCTCCAAGATGCTTTTGAAATGACTTCACAATTTCTTATTTATACAAGACATTGACTTTAGGATAATCATCCAATTTAGCATCCTTTACAGAGAAAATACATAAATATATCACACTGTCAACCACACAAATCTGAGAATTCAATCTTCTTTTGGGAACACGCCATTCTTCATAGAACATCTTCAAGATCATCCACAGGATGTGTAACTCATCCAGTCAGCCAGACTTAAGAAGAATATCATCATCCAGAAGTAATTCTTCAATTACGAGCTTAGTCTTCAATGTGGACCACCAACACGAACTGGACACAATCCAAAGACCTCCACAAGCTTGCCTGAATCACCAAGAACATCCACACTACTTCTGCTTAGTAAAATTATTCTCTCTTTCATCCGGAACCTCAAGAACACAATCTGTCATCACTGTCATATTGGAATAGATGCTTGCGGACCTCCAAACCACGAACCAATTGAGTTGTCAATTCACATTGACTTACTAAACACTCCACCAAATCCGCAGAATAAGATATTGCATCTCCAGATCTCACCGGACCTATCTATGTCATTCTGTCACCTCTGAACATCTGCCAGAACTGGTTTTACTCAAGTGGCCATAACTTCTTCAAATCTTTATGCAGACCCCTCAAATCTTTATTGGATCATCTTAAGACAAATATCTACAAACCCTTTGATGTGCATCCTCTAATATTCATCTTAGCTAGGATCTTTACCTTACTATCTTCATTGTTCTTCTCTGTTCCTGATAGGACTAATTTTCTCAATATCCCCAGCATACAACTCATCCAATCCTTATCATCAATGCAATAGGAATATGTTGACATCAATGACAACACTGGTTAGGCCCATACTTGCAACAATCTCCCCCTTTGTCATTGATGGCAACATATGATGTGAAAAATTATTTTAACCATCAAGACAAGAACTTCTTCTTACTAACTAACATAACTCCCCCTATCAACAACAACCATTCACATGTCTTCTCTTCCTTTACTGCTCCCCCTTTGATCAGCAACCACTTTTTGTTTTTCATGTGTCTTCTCTCCCCCTTTGACATCAATGGCAAAGGGCACATACTTGCATCACTTCATAATCATACCAGCTGCTCCCCCTGAGTAGCAGATTCCTAATATCAATCCAAACCACAAGATATGATTGTGAGATCCATCGGACTGATCCACATCAGTGCACCTTAATTCAGAACCTGAGGGGTAATAACCCCTAACTTCTCCCTGAGATACTCAAAAGAGTCCTTAGGTAGAGGTTTGGTAAAAATGTCTGCAATCTGATCCTTAGAAGGCACAAACTCCAATCTGACTTCATTCTTGTTCACTTGTTCTCTCAAAAAGTGAAACTTGATGGATATATGTTTTGTCTTTGAATGCAACACTAATTTTTTGATATATTTATTGCACTTGAATTATCACAGAAGATTGTGATAGGTTCCTCATACTCCACTCTGATGTCTCTTAGCATTTTCTTCATCCACAATACTTGAGTGCAACTACCTGCTACTGCAATATATTATGCTTCTGTTGTGGACAAAGATATTGCCTCTTGTTTCTTGCTCAGCCAAGAAACCAATCTTTTCCCTAGAAAGAATGCTCCACCACTGGTACTCTTTCGGTCATCCACATCTCCTGCCCAATCTGCATCTGTATATGCATGAAGTGAGAATTCATGATCTCTAGGATACCATAAACCATACTCAACTGTCCCTTTTAGTTATCTAAGAATCCTCTTGATTGCCATGACATGAGATTCTCTAGGATCATCTTGGAATCTAGCAACAAGACCAACAACATTCATAATGTCAGGTCTAGTTTGAGTGAGATACAATAATCCTCTAATCATTGATCTATACTTTTTATAATCAGTCTTAGGAGAGTCATCATCTTTGCTCAATTTACATCTGGTTGCCATGGGAGTACTCATTGCTTTTGAGTCTTCCATCCCAAATTTATTCAACAATTCTTTCACATATTTGGTCTGTGAAATGAAGATTCCTTTCTTTGTTTGAATGATTTGCAGACCTAAGAAGAAATTCATTTCCCTAAACATAGACATCTCAAATTCACTTTTCATTTGATTTGCAAAAGTTTTGTACATACTAACTCTTCCTCCAAAAATGATATCATCAACAAACACTTCAACAATTAAGATGTTTTCATGATCAATTTTGAAGTAGAAGTTACTGTCAGCAGTACCTTTGTTGAAACCAATCTTCAAAAGATGCTTATCCAATCTTTCATACTAGGCTCTTGGGGCTTGTTTGAGTCCATACAGTGCTTTCTTCAACTTGCAGACCATATCACCATGATCAGACAATTGAAATCGATCTGGTTTCTCAATGTATACTTCTTCCAAATCACCATTCAGGAAGGCAGACTTGACATCCATATGATATACTTTGAAGTCCTTGAAGGTAGCAAAGGCAAGAAATAATCTGACTGCTTCAATTCTTGCCACCGGAGCAAAAGTTTCTTCAAAATCAACTCCTTCTACTTGAGAGTAACCCTTGTAGACCAATCTGGCTTTGTTTCTAACTACTTCACCATCTTCATTCAGTTTATTCCGGAAGACCCATTTGGTTCCAATCACATTCTTATTTCTAGGTCTGGGAACAAGATCCCAAGTGTGATTTTTCTTAATTTGCATCAGCTCTTCCTCCATTGCTTTAGTCCAACTTTCATCATTGCATGCTTCATTCACTAACTTTGGTTCAATCTTTGAAATTAGACAATACTCTTCTGAGTCTTGAACAATCTTTCTTCTTATTTGAACACCTTTTCTTTTATCACCTATGATCTAATCTTGAGAGTGATTCAGTCTTACATACCTGGGAATTTTGGGAATTTCTTGCACTTCTATTTCTTGAACGAGTTCATTCAAACTTATCTCTTCTTCCTGATTCACCAGATCAATCTGGATTTAAATTTTAGAAGGGGCTTGGACTTCTTGGACCAGAACATCATTATGATCATCTTCATCATATTCATAAAACCTTGAGGGTTTTTCAATACCTTCATCAACCTTCACATTTGTACTTTCTATAATCTTTCTCAATCTCTTGTTATAACACTGGTATGCTTTGCTTTGAGTAGAATAACCCAAGAATATTCCTTCATCACTTCTAGCATCAAATTTGCCTAGATCTTCATCTCTTTTAATGTAACATTTGCTACCAAAGACTCTGAAATACTTCACAGTGGGAGTAATGCCAAACTAGAGTTCATAAGGGGTCTTACCAATATTACTTCTGATTTGTACTCGATTAAGAGTATAGACAGCAGTGCTTACAACTTCTCTCCAGTAGATCTGAGGAACATTTGCTTCCATCATCATGGTTCTAGATGCTTCCTGGATGGTTTGGTCCTTTCTCTCCACTACTCCATTCTGTTGTGGAGTCCTTGGAGCAAACAACTATCTTTTTATCCCATGTTTCTCATAGAATTCTATGAACTCCCCAGATGTGAATTCTTCACCTCTGTCAAACCGAAGATATTTTATGTTTAATCTGGTTTCATTCTCTACCATAGCCTTGGATATTTTGAATTTCTCAAGAGCCTCAAATTTCTCTTTCAGAAAAGTCACCCACATCATCCGGGAGTGGTCATCAATTAATAACATGAAGTATCTATCACCTTGCACACTCCTGATTCTTACCGGACCACATAGATCAGTATGAACTAAGTCCAATAATCCAGTAGAAGATTGTTCCTTACTTTTGAATGTGACTCTACTTTGCTTACCCAACTAACATTCTTTGCACAAACTATTAGTAGGTTTCACCAGCCTTGGAAGATCTCTTACAGCCTAAGTGTTTCTTATCTTGATGATATTATCAAAATTCACATGACACATTCTCCTATGCCACAACCAACTCTGATCAATTTGAACAAATAAACAACTTTTACCAGTACCAACCAAGTGGAAGATATTACCTTTTATTTGAGTGCCGGATACAATCTTTGTTTCGAAACTTTCAAAGATCTTGCATTTTCCATTTTGAATTAGAGATCATAGCCTTTGTCCACCAACTGTCCAACACCGAGAAGATTGTGCTTTAGACTTTTAACATACAGTACATTACTGGTTTTGTTCTTTCCATCAAAAGAAATGGTTCCTCTACCTCTGATTCTGCTAGCAGAATTATCACCAAATTTTACCACTCCTCCTTCATATCTTTCCAAATCTATGAACTTATTTTTGTCACCTGTCATATGGTGGGAGCATCCAATGTCAATGACCCAATCATCTTTTTCTTCAACTTGGGCAACTAGAGCTCTTTCTACCTTTTTATGATTGACAGATTCAGAGGGCATTGGATCTTCTTCCTTGATGGCAATAAACACCAGTCACTTCCGAATTTATTTCATGTCTCTGATTCATCATCTATTACTCCTTCATCATCATCATCATCTTCATGAACATAGTAACATTTCTTTTGGAATCTTGATCTGTTTGGATTTTATCTTGAAAATCTTTCCGGACACCTTGAGGAAAAATGACCAATCTTATTGCAGTTAAAACATTTGAAGGGCAATTTTCCTTAATACTTATCAGATCCTCTTAGCAGTCTTTTTGCAATAAGAGCTTCAAGTTGAGCAGCTTCTACTTCATCTTCTTCCAGATCTTTTCTTTCTTTTTCATATCATGATAGTTTCTTTGAAGAGTTCTCTCCCAGATCAAACTTTTGTTTTCCTTTTACAGAGGCACTAGCTTTGAAAGCAGATTCAGTCTTGGGGGGTGCATCTCCAAACTTGGCCAATTCAAATGCAGCTAATTTACCAACCAATTGATCTCTTGTGATATTTGAAAAAGATCTGAATTCTTCAATAGTAGCAACCTTATACTTGTAAGAATCAAGAAGGGATTTGAGAACTTTGGCAACAATCTCATCTTTATCCAAGATTCCACCAGCACATCTAATGCCACAAACAAGCTCATTTACTCTTGGCATAAATGTAGTGATATTTTCATCTTCTCTCATCTTCAGGTTTTCAAATTTTCCTTTCAAACTCTGTAGCTTGGCACATTTAACATACTTGTCTCCTTCATGCAAAAGTTCCAATTTTTCCCAAATCTCATATGCAGTTTTTAGATCAATAACATTTGTCAGCTCTGAATAAGATAAGGCACTTAGTAGAGCTTCTTTAGCTTGAAGATTATTTTCAGCATCTCTGATTTCATCTACAATACTCGGACCATTCTATGGAGGAACATACTTCTTTGAAGCCATGATCCAATATTGCATTCCCATACATTGCAAGTGACATTCCATGCAACTTTTCCAAAGAGTAAAATTGGTTCCATCAAACGTCAGACTATTCTTCTTGTAGGACGACATCCTAGATCTCCTCAAGCGGTTAAGCTCTTTTAGAGGAACTTAGCTCTGATACCAATTGTTAGATTTAAGACAGACAACTGAGAGGGGGGGTGAATCAGTTATCCCAAAACTTTCTCTTATTAAACACTTAAATCCTCTTTGTAGTTCTATAGCATAATAATAAATCAATCATGGAAACATAATGCAACAATTCAAGAGCAGAAACACATTAACACATATGGCACCAAGATTTTAACGTGGAAAACCCAGTTAAGGGAAAAACCACGGGGTGACTAACCCAAGATTGTATTCTCTATTAAAAGAATAAGAAGAACAAATGGCACATGCCAATTAGGGCTCACTACCTGAACACACTGCTCACAAGAGGCCCACTCCCTACAGGAGACACACTATCTACAAAATAATAAATATTACATAATTGAACTAAAGAATAGCATCTTCACCATGCTTGAGTCAGTTCCATTTAAGCTCAATACTTCTGCTATGCCTTTCATTTTGCTCCTCTCTACCACACACTCATCTCCTCCAAGATGCTTTTGAAATGACTTCACAACTTCTTATTTATACAAGACATTGACTTTAGGATAATCATCCAAGTCGGCATCCTTTACAGAGCAAATACATAAATATAACATGACTAATTACAAAAGACTTCATGCGGATCAACACACTATCAGCCACAAAGATTTGAGACTTTAATCTTCTTTTGGGAACATGCCATGCTTCACAGAACATCTTCAAGATCGTCTGTAGGATGTGTAACTCATCCGGTCGGCCAAAATTAGGAAGAACATCATCATCTGGAAGTAATTCTTCAATTACGAGCTCAGTCTTCAATGCGGACCACCAACACGAATTGGACACAATCCAAAGACCTCCACAAGTTTGCCTGAATCACCAAGAACATCCACACTACTTCTGCTTACTGAAATCATTCTCTCCTTCATCTGGAACCTCAAGAATACAGTCTGTCATCACTGTCATATTGGAATAGATTCTTGCGGACCTCCAGACCACGAACCAATTGAGTTGTCAATTCATATTGACTTCCTAAACACTCCACCAAATCCACAGAACAAGATATTGCATCTCCAGATCTCACCGGACCTATCTGTGTCATTCTGTCACCTCTAAACATCTGCTAGAACTAGTTTTACTCAAGTGGCCATAACTTCTTCAAATCTTCATGTGGACCTCTCAAATCTTTACTGGATCATCTTAAGACACATATCTACAAACCCTTTGATGCGCATCCTCTGATATTCATCTTAGCTAGGATCTTTACCTTACTACCTTCATTGTTCTTCTCTATTCCTGATAAGACTAATTTTCTCAATATCCCCAGCATACAACTCTTCCAATGCTTATCATCAATGCAACAGGAGTATGTTGACATCAATGACAACACTGGTTAGACCCATACTTGCAACATGGGTTACCCAGGCAGCCACTTAGGGCACCAGCCACACATTGAGAGCCACTCCCCACTATCTACATCTAGATCACCCTTGCTACAAGACAGGAATCATTGAAAACATTCTCACAATACAATGAATCCCCTATGTTGTAGTCACTTGAAGCCACAAGGACTAGATTAAACAAAGACCAATACATAACTCTTCCTTTGGAACCAAGGTACTCATTTATGGTCAAGAAGCACATAACACTGACAATACATAAAAAAAATTTAGAGCATTAACAAAAATTGCATGAATATGAAATTACATCCTAGGCAACGGAAATACAACCTCACAACATAAGCCTAGACTCTATCCGACAACATTTAATACACAAAAAAAAATAATTAAGGCTAACATTATCTATTGCTTAATATTACCAACAATATCCAATACGAGCAAAAGATCAACATGTCTTCTTTAAGAAAGTAACCATACTAACTCTTAAATACAATTCATTTCACGTTTCAAACAATAATCTAATATTTTGCCCTCAAAGTTTCTATAATAAGAACTATACTATAATGGCGTTACAACATAATTCAAATCTAACAAAAAAACATATTTTGTTTCCACAATGATACTCTACTAATACAAAGTTATATCCTTCTATACATCTAATGATATTAACTATAATCATTATACTAACCTTAGCAATAATATATATTAATCTAACCACTAAAAGTTATATCCTAACTAAACGAATAACAAAATAAACCTACTTATTACTAATTATTTCTAACCTAAACAGAGAAACTTCTTTAATGAAATTGACCTAATCTTTTAGCTATCGACTAGGCTGATTCTTTCTTAATAATCACTAAGCCACAACTATATACATCGCGCCATTATGGCAGGAGACTACCACTACCATAGGAAGGTTTTAACAACAAGATAAATGAGTGCATGCAATAGCAGAGACTTGGCTTCAAAAGCAGCGACAAGATGATATGGACATCAACACGATGAATAGAACGTTTCTGCAAATGATAGCATTGAAACCCCACATCAGAGTCGACGCCTCACCGAATAGCTTAGGATCCTAAAACCTAATCTTGTAGATATATTCTCATCAATGGCACGAAGCAACAAGGCTTAAAAGCAAAGATTTCAGATGCTACGATTTGCAGAGTATGATAAGATATTATTACCACGCTGAGCGTAAAAGGTAAATAGAGATGATAGATGACATCCGCATCATGTCACCGATGGGTCGGTGGAGATACCAAACTTAGGCTTACTATTCTATCATCAGTCGACACTCTTAGTTAGTCTACACATAAATTATAGAATAGAAATAATATTCGAGTGGTGTCAGATAGTATGCAGCATGATAAAAGACTGTTATTCAATTAAATAGATAGGGCATAGATTTTGATTAAAGGCATTCAACATAATAAGCCCATGGCTCACGGCCTTTCAAAGCATCATCAGAAGAATGGAATGGATCAAATGTGGCAACACGACACTAGTAAGATAGAGGTATAAAAATTAGTTTTGTCTTGGCTGAGATTATTCCATGAAGTGGCCATGAACAGGGTTTAACTCACTCAAAATCTATTCCTTATAATTGATGCATGCAGGTATAACTTATTGACCGAGGCATGACAATGAACCAGTGAAAATCAAGTGACACTTATTTTGAGTAAAATTAGATAGATTTATGAGAACAATGTCATTCTAATATAGAGGCTTACTAAAAGTATGGCTATGGATTAAATGAATATTGATTTACAAAAAACAAGGGGAGTATGGTATGCATTAAATAATGATGTAGAATCTAATAATGACTGAAATTGAAATTGATGCAAGAGTCTTGAATATGTAAGGGACTTGATAAGATCACAATATTCAACCTCACAATCCAAAACAGGGATCTACAGAGTCAGCAAATGATGAGATTAAGATGTGTATATCTCAAAGAGCAAGGTTCAAGGTAACAGTTTAGTTGAAGAAATCATCTCGGAGAAGACAAATTTCAAAGATGCAGAAGTTTTTGAGAACAAGACATACAAGAATTTTGGTAAAATCTCCAGAAGGGTTTGTCTTGATATTGCATGTAGATAAAAACAATTTTACTATCAAGGCACACAGGAATAACACATACATTCACTAAAACTAAAGCAACAGATCACAATAACTGAGACAAAAATACATACCCAGATCAAGCTACTTCCCAAATTCTCTTCTTGCCTGATAAATCCTCCTTCTAAAATCCCCCAATTCCCCCCTCTAAAATCCACTTAGAAGCCTAAAAATAGTCCCATGCCAACAATTTCCTTTCTGTTACTTCACAGACCACTCTCTCCACACTCTCCCATTATTCCAAAAAAAAAAATGTTGCATTTAATTTTTCCAGAGCAACGAAGATTCATCCCATAAAAGATATTATACATTTACCATATAAAACTATATGACAACTCAACAAAAGAGATATATTATTAATCTCAAATCAAAATAGGATATTTTAAGATTCCACAATGAACAAATGAAATATCACTATTTACTAAATTATTATTTTATTAACACTATTACTGTTTATTTAACAAAATAACCTTTTTCTATCTACTATAATGAAATAGTTAATTATAAAATAAAATACATTTCAAACATGGAATCCCAAACCAACAAACCTAACAACCACCTCTATTGACCTACTGTCTAGACACAAAACAAAATACTCATCCTTACAAGGATGGTGACAAATTAGGGAACCCTTCGTTATCTCCATTCCACTATTCCATTGGATTTTGGACACGCTCAGACCTAATAAACTAGGTGGAGTCGATGTCATGTACCTGCATCCTACATCAAAACAAAAGGTTGAACAATACATATAACCATAACATCAAACACACCGTGAGAGGGATTCACAGCATAGCAGGGTACTCTTGTATGAGTAATACTATACTATCCCTCACACCGACACATCAATCAGATAAACTTCATTACACAAATCATAAAGCTATAAGTAAGATCAACTACTACTAGTCAACTAAATAAGAATCATTATCCAATAATTCACATGATACTCAAAGCAATAAAATCCACATAATCAATTAGGTCCAAATGTAATCATATTATAAGCATGAATCATCAGTACTGACAACATCCTCAATGTCATCTAACAATAATAAAGTATCATCAAACAGTGTATCTAACATCAACAAAGAGTCATAAAGTCTAACCCAAGAACACCACTATCAGTCTAACAAAAGCAAAAATCAGGGGCACTACATCCTCCCTCCCCAGAATCAGGCTTACTCCTAGAAGCCTGCAAATAAGTGAGGGTAAAACTCTCGAACCTGAGAGCATCCTTCCAGGTAGCAGAAGCCTCAACAATAGGTTCCCACTAGACCCTGACTTGCTCCATGTCTCTATCCCTGAGGGTCTAATCCTGATGCTGCAGCATGTGCACGATCTCCAAAGAAAGCTACTCATCTCCTACCTGAGACCTCTAAGACTATCCCCTGATGCTCTGTCTGGTGATGATCAATCACTACAAACACTCTATGAGACCTCTCTGCATCGCCTACAGTTAGCTCTGAAGCTGCCAGCCTCTGACCAAAACCTAAAGTGTTCCTTTGTGGACATTGCCTGGCTATATGGCCCTGTTGTCCACAAGAGAAACATCCTGCACCCCTACCGAAACCTCCCCCACCCGAGAAAGCATTAGACTGCTGAAAACTATCTCTACTAACTACAAACTGTGTGCCCTGAGCTGGTTGATCAATGCCATTACGCTTGTTCTGCTACCAAGACCAATCTTTCTTAGACTACAATCTATTACCTTGTTGAGGCTATGAATTCTTTGGTTGCGACTGTGAACACTGCTACTGCTGTTGTTCGCCCTTATCAGGTGCATGATGGTCTCTCAGAGATCTGGCTACCTGAGACTGAACACTGACACCTACAGAAGGTGGACTACTAATGTGCACACGTGTATGACCTCCAAGTGCCATCTCATTCTCTTCTACTAATCAAGCTTTCTCCACTGCTATCTCCATCGTCCTAGGTTCGAAGACACAAACCCCTCCACTGATTTGAGTATTCAAGCCCCTGATAAAATGTTGCACTTGTTGGCAAGAGACACTGTGTGGCTTCATAAGTGTTGTCATTGATGACAACAAAGTCCATCCCACACATCTGCAGGACATGGTATGTCTATACCGGAAGTCAGATTGAAGAGTATTTTGGTTCGGTGAGCAAGAACAGAGCATGCAGCAAGGTCTGACAATCAGGTCCGGATCTCTCAGAGGAAGTATCTCATTAAAGTGCGGACTTGGGGAAGTCAAGAGGAGTACCATGACTAATAAATTCCAGAGATTGAGCCTCCGGTGATGAAAGAGTGAAAAGATATGAACACCAAAGTGTTGGGTTCCTGTTTAGCAGAGAAGACTTAGGAAGAACTGACCGGCAGAGCATCAGACCTTAATCCGGATGAGATATTGATGGTGATCAAGTTTCTTGAGGGATCATTCATGATTGGATGACATGATTGATGACTTCTATAAGTATCTCTTTAATATGCATCACTTTGTAAGCAAGGATTCAACCGACAGACCATAATTTGGGAAAATATTGAGTTTTTCGAATGCCGACTAGAAAGATGATTGAAATCATTGATGCGGATATATATACCAGATTGATTTTGGTATGAAGGTGTGTGTGGTGTGTGATGTTGTGGGAAGAAAAGCAGAGAGTAGCGTGAAAGCAACTATACAGATCCGGTATGTGATAGGATAGCAGCACCAAAGAAGAGAAAGAACGATATGCAGTAGATCAGTGTATTGAGCCTAACCAGAACTGAACCTCAGCATATGTGGATGCTTCTCATCAGTTCAATCACCTGGTTACTTTCTTTATACCTTGTAGACAGTGAGTCTTTTGTAGGCAGTGAGTCTCTTGTGAGCAGTGTGCTCGGGCAGTGAGTCCTAATTGGCAAGTGTCATTTTGTAATTCTATTCTTTTAATAGAGAATACAATCTTGGGTTAATCACCCCGTGGTTTTTCCCTTAACAGGGTTTTCCACGTCAAAATCATTGTGTTACGTGTATTGATTTTATTTCTTCTTTCATGGTTATGCATGCTTATGTGATTTGATGTTGCATTAGTTATTAAAGAAGAACAGAAAGTTAAAGTAATTAAGATAAATGATTCACCCCCCCCTCAGTTATCAACAATTGGTATCACAACCAAGTTCCTCCTAACAGAGCCTAACAGCTTGAGGAATATCTGGGAATCTCAATGGATATGTATGGTATGAGGGAACAACTTCAGTCTGCCCTATATGATCTTGAGCAATCTCACTCTGAAGTAAATAACCTAAGGGAAAGACTCCAACAAGCTGATGATTTCATAAATGAACTCAAAGAAAAACTAAGTATCTCAATGAAGAAAAGAAAGGAACTGCTTCAACAATTAGCAAGTCAAAGTGAAGCCAATGATACTAATGAAGATCTGAATGACA